>JBBDGP010001914.1:0-1200000 GCA_037952835.1 Lithobates septentrionalis
GAAATTCTCCCTTTATAAGATATCACAAATACAGACACATTCCATTTCCCTTTTGAGGGCAGCTCGCCTAGTAACCCCTTTCCTTCCCATCCTAACTTTGTACAAATAAATCTCTGTCTACAGGGAAACCTGCCTAGATCACATGACCACATCATCAATGAGGATGGATGAGGACTGGAGTCACATGACTGAGAGGATACTAAACTTCACTCTGGAGATCATCTACCTGCTGACTGGAAAGGTGAGGATTATTCTGGGAGGTCACATGACATCACTCTTATCTCTATTAATAAAACACAGACCTGACCGTAGAGGTGAGGAGGATTTTGGGAGAGTCACATGATGTTACTTTTTTTTTTTTTTGCTTGAATACAGAGTTTTCCGCCTGTGAAGTCTGGAGATCATATCACCATCACAGTGCCTCCACTTCACTCCCTGACACCGCAGATAAACCGCAATAAGAAGATTTTAAAAATCACCAAGAAGATGATTAAGCTGCTGACGGGTGAGGTGAGTGGAGCTGGGAGTTCTGGGACATTATCCAGTACCAGAAAAGGAATGTGTCTGAATGGTGATTGTATCATTCAGGTTCCTATAAGGTGTCAGGATGTCACTATCTATTTGTCCATAGAGGAGTGGGAGTATTTAGAAGGACACAAGGACCTCTTGAAGGACCTCATGATGGACAATCAGCCGCCCCTCACATCACCGGGTAAGAGGAGACTTTATTGTAAAGGAGAGAACAGTACGGAGGGTCCACCTAGATCCCCCATCATCTGATAAACACATAGAAACAATGTATTCAGTCAGTGTGTGTGTTTCCTACAGATGGATCCAGTAATGGGAACCCCCCAGAGAGATGTCCCCGTCCTCTGTATTCCCGGGATTCCACACAGGAAGATCACACCATCCCTCACCATCATCAGGTAGATGAGGAACAATCACTGATAGTATCATTAGGATCTGTACATTATTATTTACACATTATATCATTTTTATTCTATATTCAGAATAAAAACCTGAGTGATTCTAAAGTTGATATTAAAGAAGGGATAAAAAAGGAGGATGATGGGGTGATGGAGGAGTCAAAGTCTCCAAAAGGACATAAAGATCTGTACCAGGACAACCTGGTGGTGTCATCCATCTACAGGAACCCATCAGAGAGATGTCTTTGTCCTCTGTATTCCTGGGATTCCACACTGGAAGATCACAACTACGCACGGCCTGATCAGGTAGATGAGTGACAATTATTAGTAGTAATGACTTCTACAAAGCATGTTTGTTACAATTAATGTTTATTATTCTGTATTCAGAGTGGAAACCTCAGGGATGATAATATTGTTGAAGAAGAGTATAAAGAGGATGAGGAGTATGGTGTGATAGAGGAGTTTTCTGAAGGACACCAGGATCTCTACAAGAACATTATGATTGAGTCACCTAATACCAAAAACTCACCAGAGAGATGTCTTCGTCATCTGGATTCCTGGGATTACACACCGGAAGGTCACACCATCCCTCACCATCAGGTAGGTGGAGTTGAGGGTCAGGAACGTAAAGTGATTGAACACTCTGACATGTGGAGATGATGTGTGGACTCTACAAGATGATATTTTCTATGTGACCTCACATCATAAATGCTACTTTCTCTTACGTTCATTGATGGGACACTGCTTTACTTCATTGTCCATGACCAAAAAGGGTTTTATAGCCCCACCTTCAGGAGTAGTACACTAGGCAGGAAAAAAACTCGTCACCTCTATGGGTAGTTCTCGCTGGGTATAAAACCTCCAGTTATTCTGCCTAGTGTCTCAGGACAGTTGAGGTGTGTGTGGGTTTTTTTTTTTTAAATTCTGGAACTTGTGGTCCTATAGCTTTCGTATTTATTCCTTTTCTTGTTCCTGGGATTTTTTTTGCTGTGGAGATCTTCTATCAACAGTGGGGCTGGGAGATGGGCTGGATAATCTAGAGTGGTCAGCCCAGTCTGACCAGGGACCGTGTGGAGAGCGCTAGCTCTCCACTCGGTCGACCGCGACATGCCCGATCATGGACCGGGTGGCTATAGTCTGTGTCACAGTGTTATCCATGGGCTACAGCCCCCCCCCCCCCCCCCCCCCTTCGGTGGAGAGGAGGATCTCTCATGGAAGCTTTACCTCCATGCTTCACAGAATCGGTAAATAAACTTGCTCCCCCTTCTGGGATGTCCTGTGTGGCCTTGTCTACTCTGCCCCTACCTCTGTACTTGTAAGAGTGCTAAGTTGATTTGGTACCATGTGGCTCCCTCATGGAGACCGAGATGGTTGGTTATGTCCTTTCCCTGAGGCGGCAGGGCTCATCCACTTTACAGGTGGTGGGGATCGACCATGGCGGGAGGTGTGATTCCCTGCGGCTTGGGCAGGCTACAGCTCTGATAAAAGATGGGGACTTTGTTTCTATGTGGAGCTTGCTTTGAGGGGCAGACTCCTTTCGGCATGTTGGAGTTTGTGCTGTGCCTTGGCCTCCTGAAGGGGACACCTCCCCTGCCGCCGTTCCCATGCAGCAGTAGATGTTGGTGGCCATTCCATCTAGAGTGATACTGGACAACTTACTAGTTTTAGCCTCAGCTGGGACTGCATTGGCAGCGGCTGTCCCCTGTGGTGCTCTGCATGGCTGCCAGTTGCATACATTAACAGGAACGGCCGTTGGTTCCGTCGCACCTTTTTCTAAGTTCCGTGGGTGAGGGGGCTCTTTTTTAAAGATGTGGTGGCTCCCTCCATCCCTAAGTTGCAAAAACATTTCATGTTACTGGTGGGGGTATTTCCTTCCTTTTTTGGTTCTGATGGATTGTACAGCAGACTTGGTGACTTGCTATGTGTATGCTACCGCCAGCGTAGCACTGTGACCTGTGTTGGCTCTGACCCAAGTATCTTAGATGCCTTCTGAGGGACTCCCTATGTTGCGATTAGATTTGGCATCGGGGTTTGTGCCCCACCTTGTGTATGTGGATCTTGTGGCCCAGGTCTCACTGATCCTTATGTGATGCATCTCTAGCGGAAATCCCACTCCTGTACACTCCTTTTCTGTTTTCAGCTGACTGGACATCTGCCAGGCCCTGGTGACATCTTCCTGCCAGGATGACTGTCTCCTCAGTGCAGCCCTGGCTGACATTGAGTACATTATGGGTGGCACGAGTCTTCAGCCTGCTAGCCAAGAAGGGGAAAGAACTACGTCAGAAGGCTGAGCCAGCCTTCGCAGCGCATAAGGGGATATTTCATTCCCCTGGGTCCTTGACTAAGGGCTTCATATCCTTCAAGACTCCTATGGGCGGTGCCGAGTGCTCCTGGTCCCAGAAGACCTCCAAGCTTGCGGAGAAGTCCTCCTCCAGCATGATGGTTGCCCCCACCTGTTTCTAGGGTGGGGGGGTCACCTTCACCGGTTCTGAGCCTGTGGACCTCCCTCATCCCCGAGCGGATCGGATTTGGCCAATCCTGGACCTCAAGACCCTGAATGCCTTAATGCGGGTTCACAATTTCGAACTGGAACCTTGGGGGTTCCACCCTCGCTCCTTCACGGTGGCTCGGGTGTTGGCCTTCCTCCAACGTGACTTGATCAGACGCTTGCTTTGGTTACAATCAAGGGTCAATTGTCTGCTCTGGCTGTTTTCTTCAGTGTCCTTTGGCCACATATTTTTGGTTTGCACATTTTATCCAGGGGTTTCGTCATATAGTGCCCCCTGTGTGTTCCCCGCCCC
Source organism: Lithobates septentrionalis (assembly GCA_037952835.1). NCBI lineage: Eukaryota > Metazoa > Chordata > Amphibia > Anura > Ranidae > Lithobates > Lithobates septentrionalis. The sequence goes on from JBBDGP010001914.1 coordinate 3,728, forward strand.
CTGTGTGTTCCCTGCTGTTGCTGTGGATCTTGAATTTGGTGTTGACCTTTCATGAGCCTCCTTTTGTAAGCATTCAAGATATTCCTTGGCTTACACCTGCACAGAGGTTACCTTCCTCGTCACAATCCCTGTTGTGTGGAGGGTGTTAAAATTGACAGGTTAGTCCTGTAAGCAGCCTGACCTGATTTTACACAAGGCGGTGCTTTTGGTCTTCTCCTTTCCTCTGAGAGTAATGTGGATTTCCGATTTCAATGAAAACCTTGTCCTTCCTTCCTTGTGTCCCCGGCCATCGCTCCCTATGGAGGTGGCTTTGCCCTACTTAGACGTGGGTCGCACGATCGCGTATACCACTCTTTGCCGGCCACTTTCTGAAGGTCTGATTTCTTTCTACTCTGGGACATTCAAAGGACAGGCATGACGGCCTCTTCCACTATTTACCGTTGGATCGACAGATGATGGCAGATCTATGCAATTAAGGGGCAGGGACCTTCCTCCCCCGGAGTGTTGGTATGTTGCCTTTCAGCTTTTCTCCTTTTTGGTTTGCCCACCCCTCGTTGTGGCACTGCTCTGTTTGGTCATGGATAATGAAGAGTCTGTGCCAATCACTGAACGTAAGAGAAAACTGGATTTTTTTTGTTTATTTAAAGTTTGCTCACACTGCTTGTGACTGACTGGAGGTCTATAGCAGAGAGGGGGGGGGGGGGGGTTATACCAAGGAGGACTGCCCATAGGAGGTATTATAATTTTATTATTATTATTATTATTATTATTATTATTTAAAATTATATAAATATATTTTCTGGCTAGTGTCCCACTCCTGTAGGTGGGGCTATAAAACTCTGGTCATGGATAATGATGAAAGGCTCTGTCCCTTGAACTCCGAAGATAGGGATTTTATGGTGAGTAACAAAAAATCCTGTTATTTTACAGATGTTATTTTCTGCCATTCTGTTGGATTTAGGGTGAAGATCTGATGAACTTGGAAGTTGAGTGTGAAGTAGAAGTGATGTATGTGGTGGATGATCAGCAATATACGGAGGAGGGTGGAATGACGAGGACATTCAAAGAGGAGGACACTCCTACAGAGATCAGCACAGGTGAGCCATAATAGAATTTATGTTATCTCTGCTCTGTTACTGCACACTGATTGGTTCATAGAGACCCAGTATGTCCGGACTGTATGGTTGCCTGCTGATTTAGCCCCCTCCACAGGCAGCTTAACTCTTCAATAAGACATAGAAGTTGCGTCCAGTGCAATTTTACTTCGGCTAATTGCAGCTCAGAGGATGTTTTTCCAGTCTTTTTGAAGTGTAGTAAGACAATGACTTGCCTAAGCCCTGTCCTCAAAATATTAACCGTGACTGAGGAAACATGGAAGAAATGGGAAGGGTCTAGCTAGGACTGAACTAACTAACCTAAAATAGGAGGACAAAAGTAAAGTAGCTCAGGGTTAGTAGCTTTCTACCTGGAACCATCTCAAGTCAGAGAGGAGTGTCGCCCAAGACCCAAACTGTTGCCTAATTTTTACTTCTGGTTGTTTTTATCTTTTATTTGTTAGAAACATGATGCCTAATGTTTTAGCATATAATATCAAAGGCAGAGTCACAAGAGAAATTTCCCTCAGGGATTCCTTTATCTTGCACTTGGGTGCTCACAACACCTTTGGGGCCAATGGCCTTCTGGGTACACCTTGATAGTCTTGTCTTTTATGAATGTGTTTTTTTTTACGTTAAATTTGGAACATTAAGTTGCCTGATGTAAACAATTGCTTATGTACTAGCACCCTTTGCTGGACATTTTTCACTTTATTACCCCCCCCCCCCCTCCATTCTTCAACGTCCTTAATGGCTTACACCCCATGGGTTTTGAACACTCCTTTTTATGTATAGGTCCCTAATCCTACAAAGGCTTAACCCACCCATTGACTCTTTGGCCAACTGGCATCTTTTAACCACTTCCCAACCATGCAATAGCCAAAAGATGGCTACAGCATGTTGGTCCAGTACTGGGAGTGAGTCCATGGATGTCCTCCCAGAACCACACCACCCCAGGCCAATCACAGAGGCCCTCTACCATGTGATTAGCTCTGTCCATTTACAGCTGATCACATATAAATTAGCTTTACATGAGTGATCAGTGAGCACTGGTCATCAGTGGTGACTATCAGTGCCTCTTCATCAGTGCTCATCAGTGAAGGAGAAATTTATAACCAAAAGGAGGAAAAACTTGTTTGTGTGAGTTTGTCAGCAGAACATGTATGAGCAGGGCATCCTGGTGTTTGACATGTTCACCCTAGGCATGGGAGTGCTAACCAGTGCTCCTGATGGTGGCGATGGGTTTAGTTGTGTGCTAGTACCAGGTCACAGTCCTCAGGATCACCCAACCAGGAGATGGGCAAGCTGAGGTCCAGTAGCAGATTTGTGATATGGATGTAAGCAGGAGTTAAAGGTGTAAGATATTGGCCAGAGAAGAGCACAATCTGGCAAACGGGAAGTGCAAAGACCTAGGAAGTTCATGGGAGGGGCAAAGAGTTCAAGGTTCACCAAAAACAGTACGAGGCAAAATTGTCCAAGGAATCGGACAAGGCGCTGTCCAGCACAGGGGGAAAAGCTACTGCCAGACACTGCCGAGGTCCCAGGTCCCTGAAACGATCCCCTTTTACATCTCTATTCTCATCTTCCCACTTCCCTTCCCTCTTTACGTGAGGATCACCTACTTGCCCAGATGCTCAACCCATTACTCCACCTCCCGCATGTAAGCTTGCTTTCTTTATATGTCTATTTTATGGTTCTTAAATTTATTGACCCTCAATGTACAGGGCTTCAACTCGCCTTCTAAGAGGATGTCGGCCTTTAACGATCTGCACTTACAAAGGATAGGGGTGGTTTGCTTTCAAGGGAAACATTTCTCCACCAGCAACGCACCTAGATATTTTTATCCCTCTTTCCCATCCGTTTACCTCCCACCAAGCATAGAGGGGTGCTGGGAACTTTCCACAAGGGCATCACCTTTACATTATTTGTAATAGGCAACTCCTCGGACTTGCAAGGTTGATACCTGTCATTTTTTTTCAACCTCGTTTACTATGTAACATGGGGGGGCAGGATCTGGGGGCTTCTTGTTAAAGGGCAGCTTCCAGGTTCCGATAAGTCCCGCAGACCCCCACAACCACCGGACAAGAGTTGTGGGGACGAGGCCCTTGTCCCCATCAACATGAGAACAAGGTGCTTTGAGGATTCCCCAAAGCACCCTCCCCATGTTAAGGGGAAGCGGCCTGGTACGGTCTGCCTTCTCCGGGCCTGCCATGGCTGCTTGCTTGGATAAGGGTCTGTACGCCTTTTTTTTTTTTTTTTTTGGCACGGGGGTTACCCTTAAAATCAATTTCTGAAGGGTCTAGTATGAACTGGGGGGGAGGGGGGCGGCGAACACACGCCATTTTTTTCAATGGTGGTTGGTTTTTGTTTTTTATCTATATTGCCTAGAGCCGACGATACATTACAGCCGCGAGCAATTTTTAAATGCCATGTTTTGCTTTAGAAATGTCATTTTGCTACAATACTGTAATAAACATCAAAAAGATGCGCCATTTTACAAGCATACTAAGGATACCCCCAGGCACGATATTTAAAGGAATATTTCATTTTTGTTTCCCTTTAAGCATTATTAAAATCACTGCTCCCGAAGAAAAAAACAGTAATTTTTAAAACTTTTTCTTTTTTTTGCATTGATACATGTCCCCTGAGGCAGGACCCGGGTCCCCAAAGACTTTTTATGATTAACTTTCATATAAGCCTTTAAAATGAGCACTTTTGATGTTTCATGTTCGTGTCCCATAGACTTTAACGGTGTTTGCACCAATATTTTGTCTGCGTGTTCTGGTGCGAACCGATCTGGAGGGGGCGGGTGTTCGGCTAATCCCTATTCTAGGTGTTTTAATTTCTGCACTGTATGCATCACTGACAGACTCCTTGGGTCCAAATAAACTCCTCAACATGGACAAGTGGGAAAGAGTGTTGGGTGAAACTCTTGCTCAAACAGAGTGGAATATAAAAATATGGCAAGCCACCTTCAAAATGTTCGTACGACATCCTAGCTCAGGAAAATGCCTACAAATTAGTTTCACTGGTATACGACTCATTACCGTCTAGCCAAATTTGTCCTCAGTCCCCTTGACCTGCTTCTAATGATGCAGAGAGCAAGGTACCCTTCTTCATGTTTTGGTGGTTACACCCTGAGGCCTCCCCTCTTCTGGATACAGGTATATAAATGATCCGGTTGATCCTAAATGGTAACCTTACTTGCAATCCATGGGGAGCGTTCTTACACAGACCTATCTCCGCCCTTTACCTCTTCCCACTGACGTGGTGCATATATGCACCAGCATTGGCTTTAATGCAGAGAGGCGCATATATGCAGCCCTATGTAAACACTCTTCCTTGCTGAGATTGCACGCTTCCAGAACAGTCCCTGGCGGGGGACCCGAAAACTCCTGATGTAAACTTGCGATCGGGAGCTTTCTGATCTTGTGACAGCCAATCACAGCGGTCACATGACCCAAACGCCCGCCTCTGCCTCCCGCCATTTAGAAGCTCTTAAAGTGATTGTAAAGGCTTGTTGTTTTCAATTTTTTTCCTATAAAAATAACAATGTATACTTGCCTGCTCTGTTGCAGTGGTTTTTCAGAGCAGCCTGGATCCTCACCTTCTCAGGTCCCTGTTCTGTGATCCTGGCCCCTCCCTCCTGTTCAGTGCCCCCACAGCAAGCAGCTTGCTGTGGGGACACCCGAGCCGAGTCGCAGCTCCGCGTATCCATTTAGACACGGAGCCCCAACCCAACCCTGCCCCCTCTCTCCCCAGATTGGCTAGCTGACTTTGACAGCAACAGGAGCCAATGGCACCACTGCTGTGTCTCAGCCAATCAGGAAGGAGAATCTCGGACAGCTGAGACACTCATGGACAGAGAGGGACCTCGGGTAAGTGTGAGGGGGGGCCGCTGCACACAGGCTTTTTATCTTAATGCATATAGTGCATTAAGATTAAAAAAAAAAAAAAAAAAAACCTCCTGCCTTTTACAACCCCTTTAACCACCTCAATACCGGGCACTTACACCCCCTTCCTGCGCAGACCAATTTTCATTCTCGCACTTTGAATGACAATTACACAGTCATGCAACACTGTACCCATATGAAATTTGAGTCCTTTTTTCACACAGATAGAGCTTTCTTTTGGTGGTATTTAATCACTAGTGGGGTTTTTTCTCTAGTCATCTTCCAGGACGGCATAACCTAAGTAGGCCTGCCGTCCTGGAATATATCCTAGAGAAACAGTTATCGGTAAGTAACTGTCAATTTTCTCTAGTCATCTTCCAGGACGGCAGGCCTACTTAGGTTATGCCGTCCTGGAAGATATCCTAGAAAAACAGTTATTGGTAAGTAACTGTCAATTTTTTGTGCTATAAATAAAAACCGTAAATTTTGTGAAAAAAAAAAATGCCTTTTTCTTTGTTTCTGTCATAAAAGTTTGCTAACTTAGTAATTTTTCTTCATAAATTTTGGGCAAAATTTAGACTGCTACATATCTTTGGTAAAAAATAACCCAAATTAGTGTATATTATTTGGTCTTTGTGAACGTTATAGAGTCTACAAACTATGGTGCCAGTCACTGAAAATATATATATATATATATATATATATATATATATATATATATATATATATATATATATATATATATATATATATATATATATATATATATATATAATATATATAAAAAATATGCTATTATTTTTTTTTTTTTTTTTTTTTTACAAAATTGTCATATCAGGTTATTTCTCACACACAGCATATGTATACAACAAATTAATTACACCCCAAAAGACATTCTACTACTCTTCCCGAGTATGGCCCAACATTGAAGTAGCACCTTCAGGCATTCTACGAGCATAAATGACACATCTCATTTTTCAACCACCTATTACAATTTTGAAGGCCGTGGAGCACCAGGACAATGTGGCCAGGCATGTGTGAAACTTTTACACAGCCTGGCCACATACAGAGGCCCAACATTGAAGTAGTACCTTCAGGCGTTCTAGGAACATAAATTACATATTTCATTCCTACCTATCACACTTTTGAAGGTCCTGGAGCACCAGCACAGTGGAATTACCCACAAAATGACCCTATTTTGGAAAGCAAACCCCCCCAACGTATATTCTATGAGGCATGGGCTGCAGATAGGTACTCGGGTATTCTGATGGGCTGCAGATGGGTACTCTGATGGGCTGGTGACATGTATTCGGGTACTCATATGAACTGTGACAGGTACTTGGGTACTCTGATGGGCTGGTGACATGTATTCGGGTACTCATATGAACTGTGACAGGTACTCATATGGAGTGTGACAGGTACTTTGATGGGTGGTTGCAGGTCCTCTTTATTGGGGGGCGCGCAATCGATGTGTGTGAGAAGGAGAACCCGGTAACATCTTGTTACCGCTCTGTATTTACATTTAGTGATCAGCTGTGAAAGGATCACGTCAATCACGTGGTAAACAGTCGCCGGCCAATGGCTGTTTACCAGCGTCGGTGACGAGCAGTGTTCCCGGGAACACGCCACCACCGCCGTGCGATAGCGAGCATACGCCGTGCAAAGTAGGGCGGTACCATCTGTAATCGGCTGTAACTTCATCACGGCTGATCACGTGGTAAACAGCCATGTCCAATGACTGTTCACCCCCCTCGGTGGCGAGCGGTGTCTCCGTGACACGCCGCCACTGAAGGTACAGGGATGCACGCACACGATTGCACGCATTCCCTGTATAAATGGACAAACCTCATATGACGCCTGCCCAGAACGAGGGCCACGCTGCCTGGCCATCATATGATGGGCGGCGGGTGGCAAGCGGTTAAAGGACCATGCGGAGGTGGTAGGAACGGATTTATAGACCTGGCAATCTTTTAACTAAAGCTTGGAAACCACCGTCAATCAATTTTGCTGAGTCAAACAGGCTCGCGGAACCATGATGCATAAGAGGCTCAACACCACTATTGCCAATGCTTAATTCCTTAAGACTTGAACCCCTTGGTTGAACTAGAACAGCAACTTGGACCATTCCTTCCTTCCTCTATGTAATTTGAGGTATTGACCAATGTGGGTGCTCCTGTTTGGTCGGAGCCTCATGAAAACCCCCTGCTCTCCCCTACTCCCTCCCCTCTCTAATCAGACCCCCCCCCCTCCTTCATACTCATTTCTCCTCCTCTGTCTCACTTCTCTCTCGCTCACTAGATTCTTAAGTGCCACGTATCTTATCTTCCTCCTTCTTGTACAGAGCCATTAATTGGCTTCGTTACGTAGGAATCCCCATAGGATTATAATATTATACAGGATTTATATAGTGCCAACAATAATGGTTATAGACAGAAGATCCGCGCTACAGGATATGCTTGCAACTGCAGCCCCCCTATGTAAACAGAGGATACCCACTTGTACCCTCAAAGAGTAAATCTAAAAAAAAATATATATATATATACACAGGGAGTGGCGCTGTGCAAATGATAATCTAGTGGTTATAGTTTTTGTGTCTATAAATCATATTAAGGAAAAACATAAACTGTGAATAAATTGCATATGTATCCCACATGGGGATCAGTGACTACCAATGGGATAGGTGTAATTTCCAAATAAAAGTGCACTATAACCTTTACCCCGTACCCAATAACTGCTGATTATCTCAGATAGTGTTGTATAATGTGTATTAATAAGTGCCAAAGTGTCAAGTGCAATCCAATTGAGTGTTCCAGCCTCTGCTGGAATAGACTCAAGTAATTTAAATATAAGAGGGGGTATCCCCACCATCTAAAGTGCAGTGCTAAAAAATATTTTATATAAATATACACCCAGTTATATGGAATAAATAAATATACATATGTGCAAGATATAATTCAAATTGATGATGAATGTAAAATATAAGATTGGGTAGTGGATAGTAAATTAATAAATAATAATGGGTATAACACAATTCATTAGCAGCATGAGATCATATGTGAAAACACAAAAATAAAAAGTCCAGTATCATTAAAAAATTCATATAATATCTTCCATCCGACGACTTCCAAACTCTCTAGAGATACAGTCCCCCTGTTGTGATTCCACTCACCGGAACGCTATACCCCTGCAGGGGTATAAGCATAAGATGTTTCCACTCAGCCGATCAGATCCGGATGCCGATCGAATCCTGGTAACCTCTTGCTTCTGATTTCCCAGTCCAGATCAGCCTCTCCAACCGGACAGCGAGACGGGGGAACTGGATAATCCCCTAGTGTAAGTGCTATCTGGAGGGTCAGTACAGGTTGAGCGCCTCTGTATCGAGTGCACAGCGGGCCAGTGACAGTGTGGCTGTATCCATGAGCGTGCGTTCCACATGGATACAGCCACACTGTCACTGGCCCGCTGTGCACTCGATACAGAGGCACTCAACCTGTACTGACCCTCCAGATAGCACTTACACTAGGGGATTATCCAGTTCCCCCGTCTCGCTGTCCGGTTGGAGAGGCTGATCTGGACTGGGAAATCAGAAGCAAGAGGTTACCAGGATTCGATCGGCATCCGGATCTGATCGGCTGAGTGGAAACATCTTATGCTTATACCCCTGCAGGGGTATAGCGTTCCGGTGAGTGGAATCACAACAGGGGGACTGTATCTCTAGAGAGTTTGGAAGTCGTCGGATGGAAGATATTATATGAATTTTTTAATGATACTGGACTTTTTATTTTTGTGTTTTCACATATGATCTCATGCTGCTAATGAATTGTGTTATACCCATTATTATTTATTAATTTACTATCCACTACCCAATCTTCTATTTTACATTCATCATCAATTTGAATTATATCTTGCACATATGTATATTTATTTATTCCATATAACTGGGTGTATATTTATATAAAATATTTTTTAGCACTGCACTTTAGATGGTGGGGATACCCCCTCTTATATTTAAATTACTTGAGTCTATTCCAGCAGAGGCTGGAACACTCAATTGGATTGCACTTGACACTTTGGCACTTATTAATACACATTATACAACACTATCTGAGATAATCAGCAGTTATTGGGTACGGGGTAAAGGTTATAGTGCACTTTTATTTGGAAATTACACCTATCCCATTGGTAGTCACTGATCCCCATGTGGGATACATATGCAATTTATTCACAGTTTATGTTTTTCCTTAATATGATTTATAGACACAAAAACTATAACCACTAGATTATCATTTGCACAGCGCCACTCCCTGTATATGTGTGTGTGTGTATGTATATGTATGTATGTATATATATATATATATATATATATATATATATATATATATATATATATATATATATATATATATATATATATATATATATATATATATATATATATATAATTTTAGATATAGTGCCAACAGCTTGCGTGGCGCATTACAACATGAGGGCAGGCAGTACAGCTACGATATAAATCAATACAGGAGGAATCAGAGGGCCCAGCTCATTAGAGCTTACATTTTTTAAAAGGGAGGGACAAGTAAAACAAAGGGTAATAACTGTGGGGGATGATCTAATGGAGAAAATAAAAGTATAGTTGTTAGGTGTGGGCATGATAGGCCGTCTCTGAAGAGGAGGGTTTTCAGAGATTGCCTAAAGGCAAACCGATTAGGAGATAATCGAACAGATTGTGGTAGGCAGTTCTATAGGATGGGAGAGGTTCTGGAGAAGTCATGGAGGCAAGCATAGGAGGAGATGATGAGGGAGCTAGAGAGCAGGAGGTCTTGGGCGGAACGAAGAGGGCGTTTTGGTATTTTGAGACTAGGTTAGTGATGTAGCTGGGGGCTGAGTTGTGGATGGCTTTGTAAGTTGTTTAGTATTTTGAATTCAATTTGTTTGGTGAGCGGAAGCCGATGAAGGGATTGACAAAGAGACGTAGCAGATACGGAGTGGTTGGTAAGGTGGATGAGCCCGGTGGCAGCATTCATAGGTTATCCCCCCCCCCCCCCCCCTTCAGTCCACTATGTAAAGGTAAGCCAATGAGAAGGGAGTTGCAGTAGTCGAGGTGAGAGATGACCAGGGAGTAAATTAGGAGCTTTGTGGTGTCGTTGGTTAGGAAGGGGCGTATTCTGGAGATGTTACATAGGTTAAAGCTGCAAGATTTGGACAGTGATTGATTGGATGTGGGGCTGAAAGGCTAGATCAGAGTGCAGGACTACACCTAGGCCCTTGGGAAGCGGGAATGAGCTGATGGTTGTGCCATCGTTCTTGACATAGAGATCAGGAGATGGGGCATGTGGGGGAGGAAAAATTATGAGCTCTGTTTTGTATAGATTGAGTTTGAGGAAGTGGTGTGACATCCAGACTGATATGTCTCTTGGTAAATTAGTGATATGTGGAGAGACTGAGGGAGTGAGCTGGGAGGGTAGAGCGATTTTAAATTTGAGTGTCGTCGGCGTAGCAATGGTATTGGAAGCCATGGGAAGCAATCAGCTGACCCAGGGAGGAGGTGTAGATCGAGAATAGGAGAGGTCCAAGAACAGAATTTTGGGGGACCTCAACAAAGGAAGAGAAGAGGCAGTAGAATTGTAAGTAACACTAAAGGTACGGTTGGATAAGTAGGCAGAGAACCAGCGAAGAGTACAGTCACGGAGACCAAAGGCATGGAGTTTATTTGAGGAGGAGGGGGTGGTCAACCGTATCAAAGGCAGCAGAGAGGTCCAGGAGTACAGAATAGTGTCCATTGGTTTTGGCTGTAAGTAGATCATTTATTTTAGGACAGTTTCTGTGGAGTGTTGAGGGCGAAATCCAAACTGAAGGGGAACAAGAAGGTTATTATCGCCAAGGTGGTCACTTAGTCGGTTGTAGACCAGACGTTCAAGGAGTTTGGATAAAAAGAGGAGCAAGGAGATGGGGCGTAGGTTGTAGATTTTATGTTGATTGCCCATTAGACCTCCAACACTTTAATATCCTCTAGAGATGTGATCCTACTTGCTAGACATGTGCACTGACAAAAAATTTGTTCGTTTTTCGTTTCGTATGTTTTTTTTGCTTTTTTCTGAATTTTGGAAATTCAGAAATCCGAAAATTTTGAATTCCGAATTTTCGGAAATTCGAAAATCTGAGAGAAAATCAGTAAAATTCGAAATAACGAACTATTAAATTATAGCTATTGGAATTTCCTTTCAAATTTGGCTGTTTGTAAACGTAACGAATACAAATTTATCTGAAGTTACGAATGATCTGAAATAACGAATGCCGCATCTAAGCAAATGGAATGGAACAAATTAATAATAAATAATAAAAAGGTGGTATTATTATTATTATTTATTATTATTTTTATTATTATTATTTTTATTATTATTATTTTTATTATTATTTTTATTATTATTATTATTATTATTATTATTAGTTTTCTTTTATTTTTTTTTCCAATATTTTTTATTGAAGATATTGCAGATTACAAATATGAAGACAACAAACTGAGTGGTAATATACACTCGAAATATATCGTTAACAGTATATAGTCATATTGTGAGGGGGAATATGAAGTTTTAGATAAAACATAGACCGGAACCTGAACATGAATCAATTTGTCGCATATAGAGGTGTATCTTACAACTCAGATCTGTTTATTATTATTATTATTATTAGATCGTTACGTTCCATTTGTTTAGATACAGCATTTGTTATTTCAGATAATTCGTAACTTGGGATAAATTCATACTCGTTTCGTTCACTAACAGCCAAATTTGAAAGGAAATTCCAATACCTATAATTTTAATAGTTATTTCAGATTTTCATTCTTATTTTCAAATTTACGAATTTCTGTATTCGAATTTCCAAAATTTCAAAAAGTTGAAAATTTCGGAAATGTCGTAATTAATGAATTGCACATGTCTACCATTTGCCTCTGTACATGTACTCTGGTATTGGTGTTGGGCATTCCCCACCCTGCTATTTGATACCTTTTGTATACTTCTGCATCTTGCTAATGTTTTCTGTATAAAAATAAACATACTGTATTTGTTAAACAAATCTACCTGATTCAGATGGAATCCTTGATTTAGGTGAATAAACCATTTTTCGTCTACCCATTGTGTTTCTATATATTTCCAGGACACGTCATCGTGAAACCCTCAAAAGATCGTTCCACTTTATCTCCAGGTTGTGAAATGGAGGATGAAGACATCACAAGAGATTGTGCAGGAGAAAAGAAAACAAGCTCCACTATGGATGGTGGACTTCACAGTGTGGATAGATCATCAAATGCCTCTGACTCTGAGCAACCTCATACTGTGAGGGATGGTGCCAGAATTCAGGGGGAGGAGAAATTTTCCTGTCCTGAATGTGGGGAAAGTTTTAGCTCTGAATCAAGTCTAACTGTACATCAGAGATCTCACACAGGTGAGAAGCTTCATTCCTGTTCTGAGTGCGGGGAATGTTTTTCACAGAAATCAGACCTTCTAATACAACATAAATTTGACACTGTAGAGCAGACCTATTACTGCCCTGAGTGTGGGAAAAAATTTTCTGCGAAGTCCGGTCTTTACAGACACCAGAGGCTTCACGCAGGGGAGAAGCTGTATTCTTGTCCCGAGTGTGATAAATGTTTTGCAGTGAAGTACAATCTTTACATACATCAGAAGATTCACACAGGGGAGAAGCTGTATTCCTGTTCTGAGTGCACAAAATGTTTTACACATAAATCTGACCTTGGTCAGAGATTGCACACTGGGGAGAAGCCATATTTCTGCTCTGAGTGTAGGAAATGTTTTATACAGAAATCAAATCTTCTTAGACATCAGAAATTGCATATGGGGGAAAAGCCGTATTCCTGCCCTGAGTGTAGGAAATGTTTTTTACAAAAATCAGACCTTCTTAACCATCAAAAGTTTCACAAAGAGGAGAAGCCATTCTCCTGCCCTGAGTGTGGGAAATGTTTTTCATGGAAATCAAAATTTGTTAAACATCGGAGATGTCACAGAGGGGTATAGGGATGGGTTGAACATTCCTGGGTTGAGTTTGCGGGAGGTTCGCTGAACTACTAAGTTCTGAATGTTAACCTGAGCCCCATTGAAGTCAATGGGAGCAGATTTTTTTTTTTTTAATCAATTAAGGACATTTTAAGGCTAAAAAGCAAGAGAATGTCAAAGGGCATGGGCACTGACTGGGGAGATATTGAGATATATATATATATATACTATTAAACTACAGATCAGTCAGCCCAAAATTGTATGTAAAGTATTTGTGGGAACGGTAAGCAACTCTCTATACAGATATTTGTCTGTGATAAAGGTATCATAAGTGACTGATGAAGCCAAGCTTTCCAGGTGTAATGTGTATGGGGGAGGAGCCTAATGCTGACAATGTCCTCATGCTCTTAGGCAGGGATCGCTGGATGTTGAGACTGGTACAGTGATTAGCCTGAATTGTGCAATAAGTGTTCTTTAGCACCTGGCTGTGCTGCTATCTTTGTAAGTTTTTTTGTTTTTATCTTCTTGCCTGCATTTAATAAAGATCATTGACCACTATCCATCCCTTCCTTTTTAATGTGACGTGTATGGTGACACCTATGGATGAGCTCGAGTGCAGCCATTGGATGAGTGGTGCATGAAGGTGCGATTGCCATAAAGTGAATTCCACCCGTTTGTGCTACTATTTTTGTAAGTGTGTTTTTTATCTTTTTGTCTGAAATCGGTGAGCACGGTTAGTCCACGCCCTATCTTTTTTTACATACGGCGTATATGGTAAAACATATGTACAGATGACCTGGAGAGGAGCCTTTTGACGTGTGATACATGGAGGAGTGATTTAAAGGGGACATGCATCAATTTTCGGCATAAGGTGAATCGTGCTTGATTTTACCTCCGAATGACATAGGCGTCAAATCAAAAGGGTGAGCAGATTGATTGAAAACCTGGTGGAGTTGTGAGTGGCTTGGTGCATTAAGCAGTGAAAAAAACAACAATGCCCCAGCGCTAGTATATGGAAACCTGAGGAGCTATGACTGAAAATTGTAATATAATAGCCTAGAGGGGGAAATTGAACCCAGTGCAGCTGTACCAAACTGTAACTGGTGGAAACAGATAAACAAAAACAACAAAAAAAAATCCAGCGCTCTGGATGTCAGAGAAGCAAATGCAACAATCAGAAGTATCTCTATGTCCCTCAGCATTTTCTTCCCTTGCACAATAAGGATATTAAACATCCTAGAAGTTTTTGTGATAGAAACCATCCCCAAAGGAACATTAACTATGAGTGAGAGATTTTCCCTGTTGTGTAAACTGGAAGTCTTCTGGATATATATGTTTGATTCACTTGCGCCTAAGGGGTTAAATGAGGAACTAGAGACGTGCAGTTTTGTGTAATAATTTTTTGGGGGTTTTTTAATTTTTTTTTTGTAACCGTTTTGAATTTAATTTTCTAGTTTTTATTTGTTTATGTAATGATTAGAGAAATTTTTGGATATGTTAATGATTTTACTGTATACCCTCCAAGCAACAAGAGGTTAACATCGGAGTCTTAACTGTTCCCACTTTTTAGTGAGTTAATTGTTCCCGCCCTATTTTTTGTTTTCTCCTCCCCTTGAACAATCTTAGTTTTTATTTAAACCCTGTCAGTTGCCTTCATCCTTGACTATGAAAAAGCGCTGTAGTGCGAAACGCGTCGTCAGTGGTCTGACTGAGCCAAATGTCCCGCTGACCATCCATCCCTGGGACTCCCACATTGATCAAGCATTGGCGGCAATTTTTATCTTTTAGCCGGCCATTTTCCATCTTCCACCTACATGCCATATACCGCACAGCTGCGGTTATCCCAGAAGTGAAACCATCCTGTTACAGGCAATTTATCCCTGAGGGGACACGGATCTGTGTGCGAGCAGTGCTGTGTGTTTCCAGCCGACACTACAGCGGCTCTCCTCGATGTTGCCGAGCCCTTCCCTCCTTGGTACGGCCCATCAGCTAGTCTGACGTCACCGACCACTGAGAGACTGAGCTTCGGTTTTCCTTCTCCGAAGCGAGCGGCCGCTTCCTCCACCGCTGCACACGTGGAGTCCTGCTCCAGAGCTGGTGAGTCACCCTTCGGGGATTACATCCCACATCCAGAGGAGGTTCCAGCGGGCCATCAGTGCTCCTCGCACCCGGGTTCTTTCCTTCCCCTCCTTCCTGCTACATCTTGGGATCATGTAGTTTGGGAGACTCCAGGTTTGGCTCTCGTTGCTAGGACAGTCAGTCATCCAACCACATGTTTGTTATTACCTTTTTAAAGTACTGTGTACCCACAGGGCTGTTTACATGGACTGCCTGCCTTTATAATATATTATTCAGCCATATACTTCTGACTGTAGCTTTTTGGCTGTTCACATGGACTGTCTATCTTTGTTATTAAACTTTTTATTAAATAATTCAGCCATATACTTCTGATTGTTGCATTTGCTTCTCTGACATCCAGAGCGCTGGACTTTTTTTGTTGTTTTTGCATTAAGCAGTGCGATACTGGTTCCCACAGTTCCTGCTTTCACAAAGCTCTTATCAAGCTGGGCTCCACAGCTGCAATGACACCCAAAAGGCAGTACAATTGGCAGGGGTGAGCAGCATATCTTACAGCCCTGTGGACTTTAGCAGGTTTTTCACCTGCTCCTCTTCCTCCTCCTGGGGACAGCATACATTTTAAGACTGTGCTGCTCCCTCCTCCTCCATGCCCTGACATACTGGCAGACACCAAAATTACTCACTTCATCTAAAGCTAACCCCATGCCACCAGCAGGTGATCCAGGTCCTGACAGCTCCCGCCCTTAGGGAGTGGCCTCTGGGCCACCTAGACTTGATCATCAAAGTTGATATGAGGGACCCTTGTGCTTTAGAAGTCCAAAAAGGAGGTTTCCCATCATTGGTGTCTGGTGTCTGAAGACACATCACTTTTTATCTTTTTGGGCAAAGTCTGTCAACCTACAGGATATGCCATCACTGGAGTCTGGTAGCTGGCTTGTTGCTCTGCAACTGGGGTCTGGTAAATAGTGCAACACTAGAAACTTGCAGTTCTCAAGGCAGCAGATGTCCCAACTCTGGGATCCCATGGGCCATCTGAAGGCTTTGAAGAAGGGTTGATTAAACCATACAAGTACCCCAAGTCAGTCACGTTGGTGGACATTGTCCATATAGCTTCACCAATACAGCAAATCAGGTAGGGTGGCATTGCTCTCAGCTTCCTGGAATGCTTTACCAGAGGCTTCTGCAACTATACTGTACCTATGTGGAGCTTGCTGTGGGGCTCCAGTCCTCAACTACCCGAACTATGCTTTACAGTACCTCCTTAACCACTTGCTTACTGGGCACTTAAACGCTGTCGGCGTGAGGAGAAAAAAAAAAACCGATTACCAAGCTTTTGTTTAGATCATGTGATCAGCTGTCATTGGCTGACAGATGATCACGTGGTAAGGGGCCGAGATTGGCCCCTTACTCGGATCTGTGATCACTCGAGTCTCAGTGACTCGGTGATCACAGCGTGCGCCCTGCAAAGGAGGCCGTCATGATGAATTTCCCGGAAATTCTGGTCCACGCTGTGGCCGTCATTCGGCTATGGCGCGGATGGCAAGAGGTTAAAGGTATAGGGATGCACTGGACACCCATCAAAAGCATAATGGTAGTGATATCCAGTGCATCCCCTTCCATGTGCTCCATGCTGCAAAGGCTAGTTATAGGTTGGGGTGGTTGCCATTTTTTTGTACTGTTGGTAAATGGTGAGGGGACACACTGGATACTTTCGCTGCCATTGTAATTTAGCTGGGTGTCCAGTGCATTTCTATACCTTTTTAAAAACCGGTGGGCTCCCACCAGGCATACCTGCCTTTTATCTATTGTATATGTGCTCCAAACTTGGAGACTCTCAACATTTATAGAGGTAGCACCCTCAAGTGTACAAAGTTGACACGAAAATTAGCTGTAGCTTAAAGTGGATGTAAACTCTATTCATGACATCTGACCTAGCTAGGCATATATAGCTGTAGTGTTTACTTATCCCTCTCTAAAGCCCTATGTCTTTCTGCCGCTCCATTCCTCTGTTATCAGCATGATCACTTCTGACAAGCTCTCCGACACATGAGATAAAAGCAGCTGGAATTTTGTGTCGGGGGGAACTTAGACAGAAACGTAGAGGGCTTGTCTATTCACAGTACAGCTCTGCAAATGTCTTCGTGTGAAAGGGGGGGGGGGGGTGCCTTTCTTCCAATCAGCTTGCATACAGTGTAGATCCAGACTCCCCTCCCACTGCTGAAACGGAAAGAAAAATTCCTAACACGATTTCTAAAGGATGTAGACAGCCCGAAGCCAGCAGATATACTGTACATGTAAAACATATATGTAGAGAGATTTGTTTCATCTCTGTATCATCTGAGGCTGTTCACTTCACTGGGTATATGTGAGGGTTTATATCCACTTTAAGTGAGTCTGGGTAATTGCTGAGTTCAGATGTAGGTCAGGCTTCTGGTGCCTACCCCTGGTTTCATAAACTACCAGAAAGTTCTAGAAGCCAGTGCGCGGAGGTGAAGGAGCAGTGATCTGCATATTTATGAGAATCTGACCAATGCCTGGGCAGGAGGCCTGGCAAGATGGTTGGATGGGCTCACAAATATAGAAGAGCCTGGCCAGCAAGGGTTGTTGTCGGATGGAAGATGGAGTGTTGAGGCTGGAGTCGTAAGGGCCTGGGAGGGGCTCTGCCTCCAGGCTGGAGCTAAGGAGAGTGAAAGAGAAGCTGCAAAATGATCTCTGCTTACCTATCATCTCATCCAGGAGCCACCCTGCCCAGCAAGCAAAGATCTGCTCAACAGGAGATCAGAACAGCAGTCTATGCAAGCAGCATGACTCATGGGACAGTGTGAATACCTCTACCTGATCACCCCCAGGGCCAATAAAGGAGAAGGCTGTCGGATGCAATCTTTAGAATGCTTTGATGGGACAGTGTCACAGCTATCCTAAATTCCTTGCTCTGGGACATTTTTCAACACAGCCAGGTGGGCTGGTATGTTCTACTAAGGGGACACAGAGCTCCTACATACTGGGATTGTGCTATCTTCTACCAAAGGGACTTGGAGCTCCTGCCTACAGATGGGATATTTACTACTGATCCATTAACTGCTTGCTGACCACCTCACATATGAGTACGGCGGAAGATCTGCTCTCCTGTGCTAGATCACATACCTAGAACGTGATCCAGCACTTCCAGGTAGGGGGCACGCCGGCTGTGCTGTGATTAGTTACAACACAAGCCAATCAGCAGGTGCCGGCTAATGATTCACCGCTGGCACCTGCTGATCAGCGAGGAGAAAGACAGGAAAGTGTTCTGTCCTGTCAACAGGGATGTGACTGTTTTTGATTCCCTGCAGCACGCTCATCAATGTCTGGGACCAGGCGGCGGAGACTACGATCATGTGAATAATCAAACATTAAGGCACTTCCCTGACTTAGAGATGAGCCTTAACTGTGTGCAGTACTAATGCAGAGCTCCTCTGAAAAGTGACTTGTCCCATGTCACTACACACTGTATCTTGTATGTTGCATTAGAAGGGACATGCTGAGGCTGCGCCCATTCCACCAGTCCAGCATATCTCTGTTACCTCCCTCCCAGTAACAGAACTGGGTCGCGTTAGGCACAAAGTGCGGACCTCATTCGTGCCCATTAACGCCGCCATTCCTGTACCTCGTGACCAGGACTTAAGCGTCATACACACGATCTGATTCTCTGACGGGAAATGTGTGATGTCAGGCTGTTGGCAGATGTTGGATAGCAGGTTTTCAAATTTTCCAAGGACTAATGTGTGTTGTTGTATTTTCCGAGCACGTGTACACAAGTCCATCGGACAAAAGTCCAAAGTACAAACACGCATGCCCGGAAGCAAGGACGAGCCAGAAGCGGTCGGTCTTGTAAACTAGCCTTCATAATGGAGAATTAACATTCGTGACGCGGCAAATTATGAAATCTTGAAATGCAGCGCACAATTCTCTTCTTCTTTAATGGGATAATAATGAAGCTGCTTTGCTGGTGCTACTGATGGAGTTATTGCAAAATTTTCAAAGGCTTTTTTTTCTAGTGATTATGAAGAATAATATTATGCGGGGTTTTTTTGGGGTTTTTTTGGGCAAGTTACCACAACACCATTATCCCGTAGTTTTTAAGATCAAAGATACAACTATGTTGGTGTCCCTTGTCAATTTTACATTGTATTTTTTTAAATGTAACTGCCTACTCCCAAACTGTCATTTGAAGTAAAACACACAGCCAAGTATTATTCTACACAATTTTTTGATTGTGCATTAAAAACTTGTGCACTACACCACACAGTGGTGTAGTGGGTAGCACTCTCGCCTAGCAGTAAGAAGGGTCACTGGTTCGAATCCCAACCACGACATTACCTGCTTGGATTTTGCATGTTCTCCCTGTGCCTGCGTGGATTTCCTCCGGGTACTCCGATTTCCTCCCACACTCCAAAGACATGCTGGTAAGTTAATTGGATCCTGTCTAAATTGTCCCTAATATGTATGAATGTGAGTTAGGGACCTTTTAGATTGTAAGCTCCTTGAGGGTAGGGACTGATGTGAATGTACAATGTATATGTAAAGCGCTGCGTAAATTGACGGCGCTATATAAGTACCTGAAATAAATAAAATAAATAAATAAAAAAAGAAAACAAATAAAATTAGGCATGCTATCTGCCAATAGAACTTAACCAAAAAGTGCTTTCTATGCATCCAAAAATATAGAAAATATACCAAATCAAATCATTATTCAACCAAAAAAATTATGTTGAAGTAATAACTCCCAAGGCCAATAATAAATATAACGTTATCTCCTCCGATTCCGCAACATGTCTGGTTGACGAACGGCTGTTCAGAAACTAACTGAAAAGTGCGAATCAACACTCACCAAATTTCTACTAACACAAAATTAGCAGAAGGAGCCCAAAGGGTGGCGCAAAAGAGCTGATAAACAACGTAGTACGTCATTACATTTGTAGTTGTTGGCCAACAATTGTGTGCCGTGTGTATGCAAGACAAATTTGGGCCAATGCTCTTCGGACAAAATTCCACGGTTTTGTTGGCCAACAATCCGATCGTGTGCATGAGGCTTAAGATTTTCGTAATGCGAGTTCAGATCCGGTTGCTATTGGATACCGACTGCTAGGGAGGGAGCCAGACATCGACCTCCTCGCTACAGGAGGACCTTTCACCTTACCAGGTACCATACCTAACGACTGGTTGCTTGTAGCTTTGTTCCTTTTCTTGGTTATTCTTAGCAACTACATTCCTCTTGTATGTTACTTCATACCCTGAAAGTGCATATACAGACCCAAGTTCTTTTGATATGCCAAAACCAACATGCATTCCTTTTAAATAACTTCAGACCAGGCTCAGAACGGTTAATGTAACTTTAGTGGAAAGCTGCAGAATAAACCGTTCAATATGAACAATGTCCTTTTCCTAATCCTGACTAGAATAATGTAGTGGCCCAGGCATGCCGCCATGAGGTGAGAGTCCATAATAGCATTGTCTGTGGCTTGGATGTCTTCTAAAAACTCCCTTTTTTTTTTTTTTTTTTTCAGTATCACTAACAATTGCACTCAGGTGATGCTGTAACTCACTGGACCCATTGGAACCTGCCCCTTTTTGACCTCAGTAGTCCCCCTTTTTATAGCACAGGTGGGCTGGCTAGGACCAAAAGCCCAGGAACTGAGCTAGAAACATATAACCCTTTGCCCAGCCTGGGCTGGCTGCTGACTCGCTAAACTATACACACTTCAACCTACCTACATACTCATCTAGATAGCTGTGGCACGGATCCGAGCCGCAGCTGTACCCTGCTGACTCTAAGCGAAGAACTGAACAATCAAAGACCACTGATCGCTCAGTTCTCGGTCTTCACTGATCAGAGAGTGGTAACTGTCAGTCACCGCTCTGCCCTGCCCCCCCCCCCCCCCAGTGCTCCAGCTGATGAGGGGCATGTTTCAGGCTCTTAGCGACATGCTGAGAGGCTGATCCAGCTGCTGGTCAGGCATCTGGGCAGATTACAACATTATTGTAGGGATCCCAGCAGAGCCTGGACCATCTCTGTGATATTAGCTGACAGTGGACTTTAGCACGCTGTCAATTGAATCTGGGTCACAAGAGTGCAGTATGCGCGCTCCTGCAACCCACAGGAGAAGTATGTCCAAAACAGCTTTTTCCATACTTCTCCTTTTAAGCCTTAATAATAGGGCTGTTTTCTATGAAACCCTATTTTATTTATTTAGCGTTGGAACATGTTCCCATCCTCTTGCCTATCACCCTTGAAAAGGGAGACCATTCATTTTTAAGATTCATCTTCCATTGATGCCAATAAGGTTCCTAGTAACATTCGCAAATTCGCAAAAGTTATGGATGTGTGTGCTGAATAGTCCCGTGAATTAAACCCAAGGAGATTCTCTTATTTTTTTTTACTTTCCCCACAACCGCTTTTAATACATTGACACTGTGACTGTTATAGTGAGAAGTTGGCTTCTCCAAAACCCCCTGCGAGTCTGCTTGACCATAGTTGAAAGGCCACGCAGAGCACCATGGTTTGTCCCAGGAAAATTTGTGCAAAGTTTGCTGAGATTGTGGACCTGAACCTCATCTCTAGCATGCATCACATGAACCCACCCCTCTATGGACATTTTACTTTTAACACTGCTTTGTGACTAACTGGCTAGCCTATAGCAAAGAGGGGGTTTTATATCAGTGAGGACTGCCCATAGGAGGTGCCGAGTTCTTTTCTGTCTAGTGTCCTACTCCTGTAGGTGGCGCTATAAAACCCTGCTGGTCAAGATTAAGAAGAGAGGCTGTGTCCATCAATGAACGTAAGGACAAAATAAGTTCCATTGTCCGATATCAGTGAAAGGCAAAATAAAACCCATCAGTGCTGTCAGGGAGATAAAATAAGCCCCGTCATTGGTTTCCGTGGGATAAAATAAGCCCCACCATTGGGTCTCAGTGAGAACAAAGTCTAACCCCATCCCAACACTGGTGATCAGTGGTGGTACTTACCTTATCACCAACTCCTGCTGCTTCTCTGCTGATGTCAGATTTATAATTTCCCTGCCAGAAAGGAGATTACGGCTCCCAACAGTCTGGTATAATTGCAGTGCCTGGTGATGGAACCCAGAGAGTGTTCCAGCAGTCATCACCTCACTGCCACTCTGTACAGTGTCCTGGAACCTGAAAGACACGTTCTCTGGGCTGCAGTTCCTTTGAGCTCCACAAGGTGGTAATCTCACGAATACTGAGACAGGAAGTGATGTCAGATACAGACAGGAAGTGATGTCAGGTATAAATAGGAAGTTCCCGTTGAAAGTTGAGCCAGAGGGAAGTAGGGAGGAGATATTGCTGGAAGTGGTAGCAGAGGAGGTAATAAGATCTTATTTTCTAGTTACACCCAGTAACCCCCCGTCATGTCTGTCCTCTTCCTTCATAGTCACTGTGATGTCTTTTATCTCCAGCAGATGATAATACACACATATATAGCGTGGAAACCTAGAATAACCCCCTCAGGGGCAGAACGTTTCACCACTTACGGGGCCAGAACATTCTCTTCATTTTGGAGATGTCACCATTTTACCAGTCTCTTGTAACGAAAGAAGAGTTTCAAATTCGGCTTCTACTGAATTTGGACCCCAATTTCCAGGATTTGTAATTTTAGTCTATTTTTGGTGCTGATCCATAATGCCCTGCTCAGCCTTTTACCTGGTCAGCAGCCAATAGTAAAAGGGAGGTGTATAACCCCGCCCTTCACTATAAGAGGGGGTGTGAGACTAGCCAATTATGGGGGTAGGTATATAACCCTGTAGGCAGGTGCAGTGCTGTAATCTTGTCCACCACCTGAAAGGGTAACTATGTCACTTGATCAGATTGGCAGAAGCCTACTGAGGACTAAATTGTTCCCTGTCATGGGCTTCAGGCAGCCATCTCTGGAAAGCTAGTTTTTCCTTTTGGGAGCCAAGAAGGGTCATTTATCATAGATGCACACATAGTGTGGGAGTAGGAAAGGGATAGAATCCCGCCTGTCAGGAAGAGAATAGGTGAAATGGCAGAAAAAGGAACCAGACGAGGAGGAACTGTGCAGGTTTCTCTTAAAGTGATAGTAAAGTCTTGTTTGTTATTTTTATTGAAAAAAAAACATTATACTTACATGCTCTGTGAAATGGATTTGCACAGAGCACCCCAGATCCTTCACTTCTCGGGTTCCTCTTCAGTGCTCCTGGCCCCTCCCTCCTGTTGAGTGCTCCCACAGCAAGCAGCTTGCTATGGGGCCACCCGTGCTGAGTCACAGCTCCCTGTGTCCATTCAGAGATGGAAATACGTTTCGACCCCACCCCTCTCACTCCTGATTGGCTCCCGCTGTTGTCAAAGTCAGTTAGCCAATGGTGCCACTGCTGTGTGCCAGCCAATCAGGAGGAGAGTCCTGGACGGCCGAGGAACTCGTTGACATTACTGGCGAGAGATGGGGCTCAGGTAAGTATTCGGGGGTGCTGGGGAAGCTGCTGCACATAGAAGGTTTTCTATCTTAATGCATGCATTAAGCTAAAAAAAACTTCTGACTTTACAACCACTTTAAAGGTCAGCACCCTCAATGAGGGATCCATAAACTACCTCCTTCCACCAGTGAGATGTTACACAACAGTTATTGGGGGCAGTTCTGGAATCCTCTCACTATGAAAGATCTCTTCATACACCCAGCAACCTGTAAGCCTTCCATCATTGTTTTCCCTCAGAAGTCCCTTGTTGTCAGCTTGTGCCTCTCTGCCTGTACGTAATTTATCCTAGACAGCGCCATTCCACTAATCAGTCATGTTCTTGTTTTAAACTTTACCATAAATAGCATAAAATCTACCTTCAACCACCAATGTGGTGTGGTCTGCTCTCATTTCTGGGTGTGCCTTCATAAGCCCCACCCATAACAGTAATCCTCAATATAAAAGGAGGTGTAAGATCGTCCAACAATGTAGAGAGGAGGTTGACAACCCTGTTCCTCAGTTTAAGTAGACATATGTTTAACTTATCCTGTTTCCTGAAAATAAGACCTAGCGTGATTGTCGGTGATGGCTGCAATATAAGCCCTACCCCCCAAATAAGCCCTACCCTGTTTCCCTGAAAATAAGCCCTACCCTGAAAATAAGACCTACAAGGACTTTAACTAGGGCTTATTTGGGGGGTAGGGCTTATATTGTAGCCATCACCAACAATCGCGCTAGGTCTTATTTTCGGGGAAACAGGGTAGCAACTGTCAGAAACCATGAAATCAGGCCGAGACAGAAGTACAGTTAAATCACACTTGTTTAATAATGAAAGTAAAAAGAACAAACGTAGTCAAAACATAGCCAAAGTTCAGTAACCGGAACGAAAAGTCAGCCAGGCCAGAAGTCAGGGATCAATGTAGTGGAACAGTAAGCAGGATCTGGAGCCAGAAGGAATGTCAGCAAAACAAGTCTTGAACAGGATCGCAGGAAATTCTGTGATGTTGACCAAGGCGGAGGCAGAGATCCACTAGGCTAAACGGCTTAAGAGCCCATTCACACAGGGGCAACTTGTCAGGCGACCTAGCCGCCTGACAAGTCGCCTCCCGTTCTGTACAATGGAACCGTTCTAATCGGAGCGACCCAAGTCGCTCCGACTTAGAAAAAGGTTCCTGTACGACTTTGGGGGCGACTTGCATAGACTTCTATACAGAAGTCGTTTTGCAAGTTGCCGCGGAAGTCGTTTGCAGGTCGCCTCGCTGAGGCGACCTGCAAGTCGTGTTGCCCCTGTGTGAACCGGGTCTTAGTAGGCAGGACTGGCGAGCAGGATATCATCAACAGCTGGGTAACTGTGGAGAGATAGGAGCTGGCAATTAGCCGACAGCTGAGCGGCCAGCTCTGAGAAGAAAGGGCTGAGCCCTGCCCTGACAGCAATGCTACTAAGACCCGGTCTGGTGTATTACCGAGTATGGTCTAGTAGGGTAGGTTGAATACCACATAATTTTAACAACTTTAATTGAAGAAAGTAGGTAAGAAAAGAATAGAAGAGTAAAGGGGGTATGTAAGCAGTCCTGGGGTCACCTAGCATTAAGCTTTGTTGGATGGTGATGGTATTGATTAGAAATGATATAGTAATCAAGGATCAAGTAATGATCTGTCACAATTAGGCAGGAGAAAGTGGTAGATCCACAGCCATATTTTTGTATATATGAGTTGCCTATCTTCTAGTGTGGTTTCAATCTTAGCGTGTATTATAGATTTAGTAACTCTGCAAGGAAAAGCTTTTAAAAATACAAACACTAGATGGAAACTGCTTCCTACACATGTGCAAATAACTACTGGGGGCAGCCCGACTATTAACCCCTTACATCCCCATCCTAACAATGTACAATCCATACCCTTCAGATAATTCTCCGCTATCCGTCTACAGAGATACTCCAATAGATCACATGACCAAACCAATAAGGATGGAGGAGGACCGAAGTCACATGACTGAGAAGATACTAAACCTCACCCTGGAGATCATCTACCTGCTGACCGGAGAGGTGAGGAGGATTCTGGGAGGTCACATGACATCACTCTTATCTCTATTAATAAAACACAGACCTGACCGGAGAGGTGAGGAGGATTTTGTGAGGTTGTACAACATCAATCTTCTCTCTATTAATAAAACACAGACCTGGCTGGAGGGTGAGGAGGATTCTGGGAATGTGACATGATATTGCTGTTTTTTTTTTTCTTGAATAGAGTTTTCCTCCAGTGAAATTTGGAGATCATATGACCATCACAGTGCCTCCACCTCACTCCCTAAAACCTGAGATAAACAGCAAAAAGAGGATTCTAGATGCCACCAAGAAGATGATGGAGCTGCTGACAGAAGAGGTGAGCGGTGCTGGGAATATCTGGGACATTATCCAGTAACAGACAAGGGATGTGTCTGGATGGTGACTGTATCATTGTGTGTGTCAGGTTCCTATAAGGTGTCAGGATGTCACTGTCTATTTCTCCGTGGAGGAGTGGAAGTATTTAGAAGGACACAAGGATCTCTACAAGGACGTCATGATGGAAAATCAGCCGCCCCTCACATCACCGGGTAAGAGGAGACTCTGTGGGTCCTAGTAGATGACAGGCTCAGTAATAGCATGCAATGCCAAGCTGTAGCAAGCAAGGCCAGTAGAATATTAGCATGCGTTGAAAAGAATAATTTACTCCAGAGATAAAGCTATAATTCTACTACTTTACAAATCTCTGGTTCGGCCACACCTTGAGTATGCCATCCAGTTCTGGTCTCTGGTCCTCAGGAAGAATGTGCTGGAACTGGAGAGAGTCCAGAGAAGAGAAACAAAACTAATAAAAGGGCTGGAGGACCTCAGTTATGAGGAATGATTACAAACATTAAACGTATTCTTCCTGTATAAGAGACGCGCAAGAGGAAATATGATAGCGATATACAAATATCTTAATGATGAGTCTAGCATAGTGAGCAAACTTTTCAGTCTCGGGTCACTCAAGAAGATAAGCAGCCACTCAATGAAGGTGAAAGTGCCCAGTAGGCAAGTGGTTAAACTGAGTAAGGGTTTTGTTTTTTGTTTTTTTTACTGTGACATGGGAATTTATAGATAGGCAACTCCTATCCTCATATTGATTATTGGTTCCAAATCATTAATAACTACTGCAGTAGTGAACAGACACAAAAGATACACTCCGCATATTTCCAAATAACTGTTCTGCTTTATTATGATGCATTTGAAGGTTTTTATACACATGATTACGTAGGTATCACATTAATATTACAATTGTACGTTTATGGTAACAAGGGGCGTAACATAGGCAGGCCAATTCCAATCAGGACTCGAAAGAATGCAAACATGTAATGAAAACATTATTAGTGTTGTGTGCACAGTGAGGGCAGTGTGCAATACATACAAAATAGAATACGATTTTATACAGAACTTACAAATTTCCTTTACAACTGTTAGAGCGGTAAGGATGTGGAACTCCCTTCCACAATCAGTGGTTTCAGCAGGTAATGTCGCTAATTTAAAAAAACTCTTAGATGGGCATCTTATTAAACACAATATACAGGATATGGGAAATGGTAGAGACATAATGCACACATACATCCACACAGGATGGACTGGTGTCTTTATTCAACCTTACCAACTATGTAAATATGTAAAGAAGAGAGCAGTATGGAGGGTTCAACTAGATCCCCCATCATCTGATAAATACAGTATATAGCACCCTCCTAGATAGGGGTTAGGATTAGGTAAATTTAGTTCTGGTTCACTGTATCCAGTGAAGCTGCTGTTTTTTTTTTTTGTCAGGCAAATTTAGTTGTGCTCACTGTAATCAGTAGAGCTGTGTGACTAGTTAGGTCTGTTCAGTGTTTCACTTGCTGCTGGTTTGTTTGCCCTTTCTTTGTTTTTCAGAGAACTGTGGATCTCTCTGGAACATAAGTGTGGAGCAAAGCAAACAGGCACCATGAATATTTATACAGGCTTAGCCAATCTCAGGCAGGGTGGCCCTGAAGGCTGCTGGGAGTCTGTATAAACACTCTGATACACAGAGCATCCAGGTCTTTTCCTTCAAGAGAGGAACGCAGCCTAAGGGGGGGCTGGTTGCCCCCTTAGGAAACCCTGCCATGTGGTTGCTGTTTGTGGGGCCTCAGCTGGGCTGCCTGAGGGCCTGCATTGCTAAAGTTACAGAAAGCTGACATCTGGTATCAGAGGATAAAGATGTTGCATGGATGTTGGAAGGAGGCAACCAACTTTCCGAGGATATTTGTCAGTACAGACTGATATGAGAGATCTTAGAGACTTTTGGGCTGCTGCCACCACTTTGGTGCTAGAGAGTCAGCTGTGTATTTGTGTAAAGGGGCATCGGCCAGTGTCCGGAAGAGATCAGTCTATCTAAATCTTTGTGAAGGGATTCTGCTCTGATTTCTTAAAGAAAGGTGGCTTCAAAGCCAAGTCCACGGAAGTTTGCTGTCCTCATCTTGTACATAGCTCTTTTTTGGAGTATCTCACTCAATTCCCCAACCCTATCTAAGTTACCCTAAAAATAAAAACACCAAAAAGAACAACCCTGGTCATTGAGCCAAAGAGTGACTGTGATCCTGTGCCTGGCTGCAGGGCATTTAATGGGAAAAAGAACCCAGTGCATATTTCCAGCAGCCCCTACTGGGGTACCACTAAAAACACATAGAAACAATGTATTGTACACACAGTGTGTGTATTTCTTACAGATGGATCCAGTAATTGGAACCCACCAGAGAGATGCCGCCATCTTCTGTATTCCCGGGATTCCACACATGAAGGTCACACCATCCCTCACCATCATCAGGTAGATGAGGAACGATCACTACTAGTGTCATTAGGATCTGTACGTTATCTGCATTGTTACAATTGATGTTATTTTTATTATATATTCAGAGTGAAAACCTGAGAGATTCTAAAATTGAGGTTAAAGAGGAGGGTGATGAGGATGGGGTGATGGAGAACTCAGAGTCACACAAAGGACACAAAGATCTGTACCAGGACACCATGGTGGAGCCATCGAGCAACAGAAATCCACCAGAGAGATGTCCCCGTCCTCTGTATTCCCGGGATTCCACACAGGAAGATCACACCATCCCTCACCATCATCAGGTAGATGATTGATAATTATTGGTAGTTATGATTTATATACAGCATGTTTGTTATAATAAATGTATATTGTATATTCAGAGTTAAAACCTCAGTGATGGTAATATTGTTGTTAAAGAAGAGTATAAAGAGGAGAATGGGGAGTATGGAGTGATGGAGGAACATTCCGAAGGACACAAGGATCTCTACATGGACATTATCATGAACCTACCAGAGAGATGTCCCTGTCCTCTGTACATAATCTGCATTGTTACAATTGATGTTATTTTTATGTTATATTCAGAGTGGAAACCTGAGAGATTCTAAAGTTGAGGGTAAAGCAGAAGAAGAAGAGAGGTATGTGAGGGATGATCAGCAGTCTATGGAGGAGGATGGAATAACGGGGACATTTATAGAGGAGGACACCCCTACAGAGATCAGCACAGGTGGGTCATTAACACTAAATACATTCCTTCCTTCATACATTCCTACATTACATAGGGCAGGGACTGGACGATATCAGCCTGTAATACCCTGGTCACTTTCCTGAGCTGTGTTCCCCGTCCTGTATTCCTGTATTTCTCCTGGATAATCTTCCTTCTCTGTGCTGCAGACACAATTTTTGTATCTAGACTAGATTTATGGAGATTCTGGGGCTCAGAGAGCAGCAGAATGTAGATTTTTCACTATAGGCGTTACTCCACCTAATCACCTCAGAAAATGTGGATTTTATTTAAACTTGTTTAAAAAATGCTTGACCTAGGCACCTGGGGCATGTGCATTGGGTCTTCTTCTCCATGCCTGGGTCTAGTAAGATCTCTGAGAGAACAATTTTCCCGGGTTTACTTGCTGTGTTATTTGCTGGCTGTGCCGGGTGGTGGGATATACAGCATGTCGGGTGTCTTTTTGAAATTGTATTGCAGTACTTGAATAGGTGAGAGGGATGAGAGTGCAGGATACTCCAAAACACAAGCAGGTTGAGAAGGACAGATTCTCAAGCATAGTCCTTCAATTGCAGCCATAAGTATTGCTGGAGTTGGAGGTTACAGCCAGTCCATCTGCAATGCTGTATTTGTAACAGCTCTTCAGTAACACAGTCTGCCTCCCAAGACTGGGAGAGCTCTGAACAGCCCTCTCAAACATTTACCTTCACCCCAGCAACCTTCTGGGATCCCCCTCCCAGGGATTGGCTAAGTCCAGGTAAGTATTCTTAATCCAGTGGCTGGCACTTCTACTCTATTTTTTTTTAAGTTTCTTCCAGAGGCAGGCAGGTGCAATTAACCACCAGGTTTAGGGAGACCTGACCAGACATAGAAAATAGATTGCTGCTCCACTGAGTACAGCAGAGCTAAAACTAAATGTATCCAGCCTAGGGCAGGTTAATACATGTACATTGCATACTCTAAAAACTATATAGTCCTTACTATAGTGTCTTGTGCAATAAGCTGTATGTTACATACTCCTGACCCCTGCACTACAAACTCTGTTGTATATTACATACCCCTGATACTATATAGTCCTAATGGTTGTATCTTATACAATATGTTGTACATTATGTAGCACCCTCTAGTATGTGCTAAAAGTAGAGTAGGCACATTTTAGTTTAGTTCATGGCTAAGCCTGAGCTATGGAATCTGGGTCAGGGTTCAGTGGAGTTTAGGGCTGGGGGACTCATCCTGGCAGCTCTCTGTTGCCTCCCCCTGGTCTAGAAGGTTGGAGAATCTTCTGGAATTAGTTGGAGGAGGTAAGGAGGAGCTGCCTTGAATATTTATGGAGCCTTAGCCAATCCTCAGAGGTAGGCAGGCAGGGGGCTGAGACCACTCCATAAATAGACATGGGCTTTGCCAGCAGGGGCAGTCTGGTTAAAGATGGAGATTCAGCGTTGAGGAGGCTGTCAGTGGCTCTCAGGGGTGCCCCCTAGTCTGGGCAGATGTCCTGCCTTGGGTCGGGGCTCAGGTGCTGGAAGGATCATGCTAGAACACACAGGAGGAATCTTTCCTGGAGGCATGGGAGCAAGAGAGAACAGAATGAGTAGTCAACACTGCTAGGGAGGAACAAGGGAGAACAGTTCTCCCTGAAGAAAGTGGTGGGCTTAGATCGTCATCCTTCTCTGAGAGATCTTGTGAGAGTCAGCCAGGTGAGCTGGTGAAGAATCAGTTGAGAGGACTGGTATGGAGTGTTAGCCTGGTGGGCTAGTGAAAGGGACAGCTGCAGCCAGGTGGGTTGGCAGTGCCTGAAGAGGTGGTGCTGGGATCAGTGGCCACAGAGGAAGCTGTTTTATTGCAATTGTGCTACACAAAAAGGGGCTACGAGTTCCTGCCTGTAAAGGGCCATCACTAATCTGACTGGGAGCCTGTCAGATACATCGACATGATTTAGCTGGAGCAAGCAAGCATGTGCAGGAGGAAAGTGAGGGAGACTGTATGTACCTGTATATAGGAAGATGTCCCTGAAGTTTGCTGAAGTCAAGTGGGCATCCCATAACCTCCCATCCCTCTCCAAGTTATTAACCCCCCCCCCCTAATAAATAACAAAAACAAAGCTACGGACTGTTCTCTGACTTTGGGTCCTACATTTACATAGTCCTGACTTCTGCTCTCTGCCCTCTATCCACTGCTATATATAGATATAATATGTATTCTCTTTTGTTACCCCCATTTCCTACCAGCTGGACATTTTATATTTGATGATTTGATTGGAGCACAGACTTTGGATGAGTGATTTTTAGGGTGGAGGAACTTGACTGACCTGCACAGAGTCCTGACCTCAACCCGATAGAACACCTTTGGGATGAATTGGAGTGGAGACTGGGAGCCAGGCCTTTTCATCTAACATCAGTGCCTGACCTCACAAATGCTCTTTTGGAAGAATGGTCAAACATTCCCATAGACACACTCCTAAACCTTGTGGACAGCCTTCCCAGAAGAGTTGAAGCTGTTATAGCTGCAAAGGGGGGGGGGGGGGGGGAGAAACAAATCAATATTGAACCCTATGGACTAAGACTGGGATGTCATTAAAGTTCATGTGTGTGTAAAGGCAGGTGTCCCAAAACTTTTGGTAATATAGTTCAACCAATAGAAGGAAAAAAATCATACAATCCTGTATACACAATCTTATACCCACAGTTGATCCAGAGTAACACAAAAAAAAAAAACAGCAAAGCATTTTCCAATTTGCTCCAGCAGGGGAAAAACATTTCTTCCTGATCCCCCAAGAGACAATCAGATATTACCTGGATCAACTTTACCTATAAATGTTAGTATCCAGTTATATTCTGTACATTTAGGAAAGAATCCAGGCCTATTTTAAAACAATCTACTGAGCTGGCCAGAACCAGCTCTTGAGGGAGTCTGTTCTACATTATTATTAAACAGAAAGTGAAAATGAGGGGGAGGAGTCAATAACCCAATGATGGTGGTCTTCAGGATAAGTCCAGTCTTCTTCTTGGTTGTTCTCCCCCCATCCTCACTCTCTGACCTCTGGTGGGGCTCAGCCCCGCTGTTATTCATGACTAAATCATGGACTAAATAAGGAAGTGCAGGACTTCTTGTGTTGGGAAGATGGCAATGAGTGATAGAGGGGGTGGGGACACTCGTCCTATAAATCCCCTCATCACTGTTCTATAAAAGACAGTTCTTGTTGTTTCCTCACTCTCTGACTAAGGTCCATGAATAAAGAAATGAACTGGTAGGAGATCAGAGGACCCATTTACTAGTTACCTTGAGGGGGGAATTGTAAGATCCTCAGAGACAAAGCTGCCTGATGTGGGCGGAGTCCTGGTTTAGGGGAACCAATCTGCTCATGTCTAGTAATAATCTTTTTATTTCTATTTTAGTAGATGGACGGGAGATGAGGAAAACCTCAGAGGATTGTCTCACTTTGTCTCCAGACTGTAAAGTAGAAGATGAGGACATCACACAGTATAGTCCAGGAGAAAACCCGACTACCTCAAATGTCCATCCGGCACCACACAGTGTAGATGGACCATCGTATTCCTCTTATCCTGAGGAACCTCAGACTGTGAGGGACGGTGCCGTCCTTCCAACAGAAGTGAGAAGTGAGAAGCCTTATTCGTGTCCTGAGTGCGGGAAATGTTTTTCACAGAAGTCCCATCTTTACAGACATCAGAGATTGCAAGCGGAGGAGAAGCAATTTTCCTGTCTTGAGTGCGGGAAATATTTTACAGATAAATCCAAGCTTGTTACACATGAAAGGTCTCACACGGGGGAGAAACCATATTCCTGTCCTGAGTGTGGGAAATGTTTTTCACAGAAGACCAATCTTTACAGACACGAGAGGTCTCACATAGGGGAAAAGCCGTATTCTTGTCCTGAGTGCGGGAAATGTTTTTCAGGCAAGTCCTATTTTTACAAACATCAGAGATTGCACACAGGTGAGAAGCCGTATCCCTGTCCTGAGTGCGGGAAATGTTTTATACAAAAATCAGATCTTGTCACACATCAGAGGTCTCACACGGGTGAAAAGCCGTATTGCTGTTCTTATTGTGGGAAATGTTTTTCAGCTACGTACAGTCTTTACAGACATCAGAGATTGCACACAGGGGAGAAACCCCATTCCTGTTCAGAGTGCGGGAAATGTTTTGTGCAAAAATCAGATCTTGTGACACATCAGAGGACTCACACGGGGGAAAAGCCGTATTCCTGTTCTGAGTGTGGGAAATGTTTTTCAGATAAGTTCTGTTTTTGCAGACATCAGAGATCTCACATTGAGAAGAAGCCGTATTCCTGTTCTAAGTGCGGGAAATGTTTTTCACAGAAGTTCGACCTTTACAGGCATCAGAGTTTGCACACGGGGGAGAAGCCGTATCCCTGTACTGAGTGTGGAAAACGTTTTGAACAAAACTCAGAGCTTGTCTCACATCAGAGGTCGCACACCGGTGAAAGCCCTATTCCTGTTATGAGCGTGGGAAATGTTATTCAGGGAATTTCAATCTTACAGACGTCAGAGATCGCAAATGGGGGACAAGCTACTTTTTTAGTTCTGAGTGCGGGAAATGTTTTTCATTGAAGTCCTGTCTTCCTGTAAATCGAGGATGCCACACAACCCTCGAGGTGTATTAGTGCCTTGAGTGCGGGAAATGTCTTCTATGTGAATGTTGCTGGACATCACAGCTCTCATGTGGGGAAGAAGCACACCCTGATATACACCTCAGATATACTCCATGGCTGATCTTCATCATGTAAGAAACAGTTCATAGGGAGATCAGAGATCACCAAAGACATGAATGTGGGCGGAGTCCTGGTTTAGGGTAACCAATCTGCTCATGTCTAGTTATAATCTATTTTAGTACATGGATGGGATGAAGTCTTCTACAATGTTGGCCATTGATAGCAGTAAAAAAATAAAAACGGAGTCACTACCTTCAATTGGCTGAGTAAATGTCGTTGTCACGTACCTGGTCTGAGGCTGATTTGACGAGAGGGCTTCCCTTGTGGCTAAGTGCCTAGCACCCTTGAAGGTGGGAACAGGGAGTGTTAGACTCAAAGAAGCATGGGTTCCGTTTAGGTAGATCCACTGGAAGCGGTTTGCACCGCAGTGGAACTGGATAGCTGTCAGCGGGTCTATCAGGGCAGATGGCAGGGCCTCCTTAGCCTCAGGTGTGTAGCTGAACCAGGGCAGCGACCACAGGCAAGGTGAAGGTGGCACCCGAGGAAGAAGCAGGAGCAGGCTGGCAGGACTGGATTGAAGAGGCGAAGTCAGGATGAGAGCCGAGGTCATACACAGGAAGGCGGGCCAGGGAGTATGCAGAAGGGTAGTTAGGAGCAAGCCAGGGTCATACATGGTAGAGCAAGAGAAGCAGAGTCCTTAGAGCAAGCCAGGGTCAAAACCAGGGATCAGCCAGCAGAGAAGTCCAGAGGCAAACCGAGTCGCGACCATGGGTAATACAAGAAGCACAGGAGCAAGGAGTACTGGTAGCTGAAGATCATCCAGCAAAGTCTAAGTGCAGCCACTGACTTTATATAGGACATTTGGTGCCAGTTCTGGCAGTAGGTGTGTGTGAACGTGTGCAAGTGCGAACGTTGGTGCGCCTTTCTGCGCAAACGAGCACGGCCATGTAAAGTATTGGTAACTATGCCAGGTCTTTTCTTCAGCACTTGCACATCTTTTATTCTTCTGACTCCTTTTTCAGAACTTGCTCATTTTTTTCAGCAACCTGACACGTACCTGGTTGTAGAATCTGACTTTAAGAGGAAAGGCTTCTCCTACAGCTTCAGCTTAGGGACCACTGGTAGAGAGATGGTGGCCGCAAGAGCGCGGTGAGGTACAAGTGCCCGTAAAGTGTCCAGCAGACTGCGCAGATAGGTAGACCAGGACAGCAGATGGCAACAGGTGCAGCAGGCCCAAGACTGGCAGATGTTTGGTTGGCTGGTGACTGGCCACTGGTGCAGAGCAGAGACCGGGTAAGTAGTGTGCTGGTCTGGAGACCTTGTACGGAGAGGATGCGAGATTAGGCAAACCGGGTCAGATCAGGCACAGACAGGAGAATGGTCAGGGCACAGGCTGAGGTCAGAATCAGCAGAACAGGTGACTGAATGGAAGGTAAGGCAGGGTCCAGAGACAACCCAAGGTCAGAGCAGGTACTGTTCAAGCGTAGTCCAGAGAAGCCACGTCAATCACAGAAGTCAAACACAGGATACACAGGAAATGCTATATATCAGACAGCAACTGACCGCTGCAGTTGCTCAATTTATATAGTCCATTTGGCACTAGCATTAGCAGCAGGTGCGCGAGCCTGGGCATGTGCGTGCACGCACATATGCACACGCCTGCGCACAGTTATACAAGCACCTACAGGCCTAGGTCTATTTTCCAAAAAAATAAAAGTTAAACGAATGTGATCCGAATTCACTCAGCTATGACAAATGTTGGTCATTTTTAATTTCATACAGTGATTTCCTTTTTGACCATTGGCTCCATCTGCGGCCAAAATATATTATTGCTCTATTTTTCCTGATGGCGGTATTTCAGGAAAAATACCCCGTTATGGCCACTAGATGGTTTAACATGCTTGTGACATTCAACAAATTTTTTTTTCGTTAAAAATAAAAATAATTAAAGCAATGTGAGCAGCATTCGCCCAGCTGTGACAAATGTTGGTCGTTTTTAATACCATACAGTCATTTCCTTTTGACCATTGGCTTCATATGTGGCCAAAATGGGGTACAGGCATACCCCCCTTTACGCACACTCACTTTACGTACACTCGCGAGTACGGACATATCCGTGAGTGTACATAAAGTGTCTCACAAGTACGGACAATGGCGTCGGGGGTACTCGCACCCGCGTGTCACCAAGCCCGCATGTCCTAACAAGCAGGGAGCGCACTGCCAGGCACCGATCGGCTCCGCTCAGGGCAGGCACCAGCACCCCTCGAGTCACCCCCCCATTCCCTTCTTTGCACAGAGTCCTCCGGTGCTTACTTCTGCTGGACAAACTTCCAGCACACTTGTGCGGCCTATGAGAGCCGGCTTTCACGGAACGACGGAGTACACCGCAGGCTTGTCTCCCAGCCCTGCCCCGTCACGGTACATGCACGATCACCGAGTGAATTACTGTGCACATTTTTTTTAATGAATAGACCCCTAAATGTCAAGCAATGTTTATGTAAAGATGGGAAGCATGTAACAGATAAATGAATAGACAGCAATATTATTACCAGGCTGCAGCTAGGGGGAGCTCTAATGTTAGGAGTGTGACCAACAGGAGCGTGGTTCCATCTAGCTGACACTAACTTTTTCACTGCCAGAGACGTGTTTGCACTTTTTTGCACACATGCTAAAAAAGCACATTTTGGGCCTGAAGATTAGTTAAAACCCCCAAATATATATTTTCTGATGGCAGAGTTCCTGGAGAATAAAATGGTGGTAATTGTTAAGGTGTTCCTTATACACAAATGTCACCTTAATATCCGGGTTTCTTTTATACTTTTCCCCATTTTCTATGGCATGATCTTTTGTACAATACTTTGTTTTATAATAATGTAACACATTGTGTATCAAATTGTACACAAATTAATAATGACTCCGCCTCCACATTCCAGACGTCATTTTTCTGACCAATCGGATTTCTTCCTTTACTATTTCCTGATTTTATAACTGAAATCTTGCTAAAATTAAAAATATAATGTATTGAACAAAAAATTTATTGTGTGTGCCGATGCAATGATTACAGACAAAAATGACTCATAGGCAACACAATATACAGCCCATCATACAGAGTGCAGTGGTCAGGAGTAGGGATAAGCTTTGAGTTCGAGTCGAACTCATGTTCGACTCGAACATCGGCTGTTCGCAAGAACAGCGAAAATTTGGGGTGTTCGCGGCAAATTCAAATGCCGCGGAACAGCCTTTAAAAGTCTATGGGAGAAATCAAAAGTGCTAATTTTAAAGGCTTATATTCATGGTATTGTCATAAAAAGTGTTTGGGGATCTGGGTCCTGCCCCAGGGGACATGGATCAATGCAAAAAAAAGTTTTAAAAACGGCTGTTTTTTCGGGAGCAGTGATTTTAATAATGCTTAAAGTGAAACAATAAAAGTGTAATATCCCTTTAAATTTCGTACCTGGGGGGTGTCTATAGTATGCCTGTAAAGGGGTGCATGTTTCCCGTGTTTAGAACAGTCTGACAGCAAAATGACATTTCAAAGGAAAAAAAGTCATTTAAACTACTCGCGGCTATTAATAAATTGCCGGTCCGACAATACACATAAAAGTTCATTGATAAAATGGCATGGGAATTCCCCACAGGGGAACCCCGAACCAAAATTTAAAAAAAAAATGATGTGGGGGTCCCCCTAAATTCCATACCAGGCCCTTCAGGTCTGGTATGGATATTAAGGGGAACCCCGCGCCAAAATTAAAAAAAAAAATGGCGTGGGGTCCCCCTCAAAATCTATACCAGACCCTTATCCGAGCATGCGACCTGGCAGGCCGCAGGAAAAGAGGGGGGGTGAGAGAGCGCCCCCCCCTCCTGAACCGTACCACCGGCCAGGGTTGTGGGGATGAGGCCCCTGTCCTCATCAACATGGGGACAAGGTGTTTTGGGGGACTACCCCAAAGCACCTTTCCAATGTTGAGGGCATGTGGCCTGGTACGGTTCAGGAGGGGGGGCGCTCTCTCATCCCCCCTCTTTTCCTGCGGCCTGCCAGGTTGTGTGCTCGGATAAGGGTCTGGTATGGATTTTTGGGGGACCCCACGCCATTTTTTTTAAATTTTGGCGCGGGGCTCCCCTTAAAATCCATACCAGACCTGAAGGGTCTGGTATAGGTTTTGAGGGGGGCCCACGCCATTTTTAAAAAAAATTTTGGCCGGGGTTCCCCTTAATATCCATACCAGACCTGAAGGGCCTGGTATGGAATTTAGGGGGACCCCCCACGTCATTTTTTTTTTAATTTTTGGTTCGGGGTTCCCCTGTGGGGAATTCCCATGTCGTTTTTATCAATAAACTTTTATGTGTATTGTCGGACCGGCAATTCATTAATAGCCGCGAGTAGTTTTAAATGACTTTTTTTCCTTTGAAATGTTATTTTGCTGTCAGACTGTTCTAAACACGGGAAACATGCACCCCTTTACAGGCATACTATAGACACCCCCAGGTACGAAATTTAAAGGGATATTACACTTTTATTGTTTCACTTTAAGCATTATTAAAATCACTGCTCCCGAAAAAATGTCAGTTTTGAAAACTTTTTTTTGCATTGATCCATGTCCCCTGGGGCGGGACCCAGGTCCCCAAACACTTTTTATGACAATAACTTGCATATAAGCCTTTAAAATTAGCACTTTTGATTATTCACGTTCGTGTCTCATAGACTTTAACGGTGTTGGCGTGTTCAAACAAATTTTTTGCCTGTTCGCAAGTTCTGGTGCGAACCGAACAGGGGGGTGTTCGGCTCATCCCTAGTCAGGAGTGTATCATATACACCCCATCATACAGAGTGCAGTGGTCAGGAGTGTATTATATACAGCCCACCATACAGAGTGCAGTGGTCAGGAGTATATCATATACAGCTCACCATACAGAGTGCAGTGGTCAGGAGTATATCATATACAGCTCACCATACAGAGTGCAGTGATCAGGAGTATATCATATACAGCCCTCCATACATACTGCAGTGGTCAGGAGTGTATTATATACAGCCCACCATAAATAGTGCAGTGGTCAGGAGTGTATCATATACAGCCCACCATACAGAGTGCAGTGGTCAGGAGTATATCATATACAGCTCACCGTACAAGTGCAGTGGTTAGGAGTTTATCATATACAGCCCGCCATGCATAGTGCAGTGGTCAGGAGTTTATCATATACAGCCCACCATACAGAGTGCAGTGGTCAGGAGTTTATCATATACAGTCCACCATACATAGTGCAGTGGTCAGGAGTTTATCATATACAGCCCACCGTACATAGTGCAGTGGTCAGGAGTTTATCATATACAGTCCACCATACATAGTGCAGTGGTTAGGAGTGTCATATACAGCCTAAGCTACAGAGTGCAGTAGTCAGGAGTATATCATATACAGCCCAGAGTACATAGTTACATAGTAGGTGAGGTTGAAAAAAGACACACGTCCATCAAGTCCAACCTATGTGTGTGATTATGTGTCAGTATTACCTTACATATCCCTGTATGTTGCGGTCATTCAGGTGATTATCTAATAGTTTCTTAAAGCTATCAATGCTCCCCGCTGAGACCACCGCCTGTGGAAGGGAATTCCACATCCTTACCGCTCTTACAGTAAAGAACCCTCTACGTAGTTTAAGGTTAAACCTCTTTTCTTCTAATTGTAATGAGTGGCCCCGAGTCTTATTAAACTCTCTTCTGCGAAAAAGTTTTATCCCTATTGTGGGGTCACCAGTACAGTATTTGTAAATTGAAATCATATCCCCTCTCAAGCATCTCTTCTCCAGAGAGAATAAGTTCAACGCTCGCAACCTTTCCTCATAACTAAGATCCTCCAGACCCTTTATTAGCTTTGTTGCCCTTCTTTGTACTCGCTCCATTTCCAGTACATCCTTCCTGAGGACTGGTGCCCAGAACTGGACAGCATACTCCAGGTGCGGCCGGACCAGAGTCTTGTAGAGCGGGAGAATTATCGTTTTATCTCTGGAGTTGATCCCCCTTTTAATACATGCCAATATTCTGTTTGCCTTATTAGCAGCAGCTTGGCATTGCATGCCATTGCTGAGCCTATCATCTACTAGGACCCCCAGGTCCTTTTCCATCCTAGATTCCCCCAGAGGTTCTCCCCCCAGTGTATAGATTGCATTCATATTTTTGCCACCCAAATGCATTATTTTACATTTTTCTACATTGAACCTCATTTGCCATGTAGTCACCCACCCCATTAATTTCTTCAGGTCTTTTTGTAAGGTTTCCACATCCTGCGGAGAAGTTATTGCCCTGCTTAGCTTAGTATCGTCTGCAAATACAGAGATTGAACTGTTTATCCCATCCTCCAGATCGTTTATAAACAAATTAAATAGGATTGGTCCCAGCACAGAACCCTGGGGAACCCCACTACCCACCCCTGACCATTCTGAGTACTCCCCATTTATCACCACCCTCTGAACACGCCCTTGTAGCCAGTTTTCAATCCAGGTACTCACCCTATGGTCCATGCCAACGGACCCTATTTTGTACAGTAAACGTTTATGGGGAACTGTGTCAAATGCTTTTGCAAAATCCAGATACACCACGTCTACGGGCCTTCCTTTATCTAGATGGCAACTCACCTCCTCATAGAAGGTTAATAGATTGGTTTGGCAAGAACGATTCTTCATGAATCCATGCTGATTACTGCTAATGATATCGTTCTTATTACTAAAATCTTGTATATAGTCCCTTATCATCCCCTCCAAGATTTTACATACTATTGATGTTAGGCTAACTGGTGTGTAATTCCCAGGGATGTTTTTTGGGCCCTTTTTAAATATTGGTGCTACATTGGCTTTTCTCCAATCAGCTGGTACCATTCCAGTCAATAGACTGTCTGTAAAAATTAGGAACAACGGTCTGGCAATCACCTGACTGAGTTCGCTAAGTACCCTCGGATGCAAGCCATCTGGTCCCGGTGATTTATTAATGTTAAGTTTCTCAAGTCTAATTTTAATTCAGTCCTCTGTTAACCATGGAGGTGCTTCCTGTGTTGTGTCATGAGGATAAACACTGCAGTTTTGGTTACTGAAGACCCCCGATTCACTCGTGAAGACTGAGGAGAAGAATAAATTCAATACCTTTGCCATCTCCCCATCCTTTGTAACCAGATGTCCTTCCTCATTCTTTATGGGGCCAATATGGTCTGTCC
The DNA here is from genome assembly GCA_037952835.1 of Lithobates septentrionalis. Taxonomy (NCBI): domain Eukaryota; kingdom Metazoa; phylum Chordata; class Amphibia; order Anura; family Ranidae; genus Lithobates; species Lithobates septentrionalis. The sequence goes on from JBBDGP010001914.1 coordinate 44,731, forward strand.
TCCCTTTTTTACTGTTTACATACTTAAAGAATTTCTTGGGATTTTTTTTTGCTCTCCTCCGCTATGTGTCTTTCATGTTCTATCTTAGCCGTCCTAATTGCACCCTTACATTTCTTATTGCATTCTTTATAAAGTCTGAATGCTGAGGATGATCCCTCAACCTTGTATTTTTTGAAGGCCTTCTCCTTTGCTTTTATATGCATTTTTACATTGGAGTTAAGCCATCCAGGATTTTTGTTCGCTCTTTTAAATTTATTACCCAATGGGATACATTGGCTAATGCCCTTATTTAATATGCTCTTAAAGCAAACCCATCTCTCCTCCGTATTCTTTGTTCCTAATATTTTATCCCAATTTATGCCTTTTAGCAAGGTTTGTAGTTTAGGGAAGTTGGCTCTTTTGAAATTCAGTGTCTTTGTATTCCCTTTATGTTTCCTATTTGTGTGATTTATACTGAAACGAATTGACCTGTGATCGCTGTTACCCAAATTGCCCCGTATTTCCACATCTGTGATCAGGTCTGTATTGTTGGTAATCAGTAGATCCAGTAATGTTTTATTTCTAGTTGGTGCGTCTACCATCTGACCCATAAAATTGTCCTGCAAGACATTAAGGAACTGGCGAGCTTTAAATGAATGCGCGGTTCCCTCCGCCCAGTCTATGTCTGGATAATTAAAATCCCCCATTATGATAACACTTCCCATCCTTGCTGATAATCCAATTTGTGATAGGAGATCCGTCTCCACTTCCTCCTTCAGGTTAGGGGGCCTATAGCATACTCCCAGTATTATTTTCCCCTAAGCTTCATCCCTTTGGAGCTCTACCCATAAGGATTCCACCTCCTCTCTAGCTCCCTCAGTGATGTCATCTCTCACATTCGCTTGTACATTATTCTTGATATATAGGCATACCCCTCCCCCTTTTTTACCCTCTCTATCCTTGCGGTATAGGGCATACCCTTGAATGTTTGCCAGCCAATCATGAGAGCTGTTGAACCAGGTCTCTGAAATTCCCACAAAATCCAAATCCTCCTTGTACAACAGTATCTCTAGTTCACCCATCTTGTCTGCCATGCTCCTGGCATTGGTGAACATGCCACATAGTTTAGACCGGTCGCATATTGTCCTCGTATTGGGCGTTTCAAAATTGCAACTAGGACTTGCTACTATACTCACCTTGTGTTTTTGTGCTTTGGTTAACCTACTACTAATGCCCCCAACACTACCCTCTGGAATATCTTCCGCGCTGGCTACCACTGTCTCTGGACCCTCCCCCCCCATCGCCTAGTTTAAAAACCCCTCTAACTTTTTGGCCATCTTCATTCCCAGCAGATCTGCACCCTCCTCATTTAGGTGCAGTCCGTCCCTTCTATAGTACCGGTTACCGACTGAGAAGTCGGCCCAGTCCTCCAGGAACCCAAACCCCTCCTTACTACACCAGCTCTTCAGCCACTTGTTTACTTCCCTAATCTCCCTCTGCCTTTCTGGTGTGGCTCGATGTACCGGTAGTATTCCTGAGAATACTACCTTGGAGGTCCTTTTCCTCAATTTTGCACCTAAGTCCCTAAAATCGTTCTTTAGGACACTCCATCTGCCTCTGACTTTGTCATTGGTGCCAACGTGCACCATGACAGCCGGGTCTTCCCCAGCCCCTCCCAGTAATCTGTCCACAAGATCCGTGATGTGCCAAACCCGAGCGCCCGGTAGACAACACACTGTTCGGCGCTTCAGGTCTTGGTTACAGATTGCCCTCTCTGTCCTTCTAAGAATTGAGTCCCCTACCACCAGAATCTGTCTTTCCTTTCCCTTTGCTGCCCCCCCACTCTCACTGGAGGAGTTCTTCCCCTGGCAGCTAGGAGAGTCCCTCATCTCCAGCAGTGCTGGTCCCTGACTGGTTTCACCAATGACACTCAATGGAGCGTACTTATTGGGATGCTCCAGTCCTGGATCGGCCTCTCTGGCACTTCCCCCTCTACCCCTCCTGACTGTCACCCATCTACTCTTTGCTAGTGCCTGCGCCTCTTTGTCTCCACCCGCCTCTGTGCTGGCCCCTGCCGGCACCTGCTGTGTACATTCCTGGCTCACCTTTTGTATGGAGGGACTTCTCAGTGCTGACAAGTCCCAGGTCTTTTATAATCCTATAATGTTTACTGCACACAAAAAAAAGCCCTCTGCAGCTAAAGTGTTCGGGTTTGGCTTGCAGAAAAGGTGGCAACCCTAATCCCAGGCTCTTGATTGGATAGATTGATAGCAGCGCAGCCATTGGCTCCCGCTGCTGTCAATCAAATCCAATGGCGCCGGGGCAGAGTCCAGTATTTGGCAGCTATGGACGCGAATGCTGGACCCGGGAGCGCGCCCGCAAGGTAATCCCCTCAGGGGAGCGCTTCTCCTAGGGGGTTATCTAATGTGGGGAGGAGCAGCGAGAGCCGCCGGGGACCCCAGAATAGGATGTTCGGGGCCACTCTGTGCAAAACGAGCTGCACAGTGGAGGTAAGTATGATATGTTTGTTATTTAAAAAAAAAAAAAAACCCTTACAGTCACTTTAAGGACAGCACTTTAACAGAAAGTACAAAACCTCCGAAAAATATCTTGTATTTCTGCAAATCCCAGGCTGTTTCCTGTGAAAATGGAGCTCCAGCTGCAGAGATTCACAATAAAGGTCAGTAAAAAAAAAAGTGGAGTGGAGGCCACGTGCTTCCTGTCCTCAGTTGAGCTCAACTCTGCAGCCAGACCCCCTTGGACATAGACAGGAAGTGATGTCAGGTACAGACAGGAAGTGATGTCAGGTACAGACAGGAAGTTCTGGGTGAGAGGTGAGTCAGGTGGAAGTAGAGAGAAGACATTGCTGGAAGTGGTAGCAGAGGAGGTAATAAGATCTTATTTTCTATTTACACCCAGTAAACCCCCGTCATGTCCGTCCTCTTCCTCCATAGTCACTGTGATGTCTTTTATCTCCAGCAGATGATGATACACACATATATAGTGTGGAAACCTAGATTAACCCCTTCAGGGACAGAACATTTCCCCACTTATGGGGCCGGAACATTCTCTCCATTTTGAAGATGTATCACCTTTCCCACCAATTACCTTCTCTTCTCACCTCATCAGTAACAGTTTATACGACTTTTATTAGTGGTGGGGGATGGGGGATTTATTTTAGACTAGCTAGGACCAAGATCTGTCATCTCCTCTAGTCACTCCCATCCCCCTCCACAGTTACAACACAGTGAGGGAACACATTTAACCCCTTGATCGCCCCCCCCCCCTTAGTGTTACACAGTAATCAGTGCATTTTTATAGCACTGATCGCTGTATAAATGCCAATGGTCCTAAAAATGTGTCAAAAGTGTACGCCGCAATGTCGCAGTCCCAATAAAAATCGCAGATCACCGCCATTACTAGTAAAAAAAATTATTAAAAATGCCATAAATCTATCCCCTATTTTGTAGACGCTATAAGTTTTGCGCAAACCAATCAATATACGCTTATTGCGATTTTTATTACCAAAAATTTGTAGAAGAATACATATCGACCTAAACTGAGGAAAAAAATTGCCTTTTTTTTTTAGAAAAATTGGGGATATTTATTAGAGCTGCACGATTCTGGGAAAAATGAGAATCACGATTCTTTTGCTTGGAATAAAGATCACGATTCTCAAAAATTACTTTTAGGAGGGAAGTTGAAGGGAAAAAAAACTTACATTTAAATGCCCTTCATTGCAGCCTTCTCAGTGCAGCCATGTCAGTGCAGCCATGTCAGTGCAGCCATGTCAGTGCAGCCATGTCAGTGCAGCCTTGTCAGTGCAGCCTTGTCAGTGCAGCCATATCAGTGCAGCCTTGCCCCAGTGCAGCCTTGCCCCAGTGCAGCCTTGGATCCCCTGTACTTGCTTCCAGGGCTTCAAAATCGGCGACCGCTCCACTCGTAGTCCCGAGCGGAGCTATCCGAGTAGGTTCGGATAGCCAGTCACTGCAGTCAGTGAGTAACTTATCCGCCGAGCGGAACTTATTCGGCAGAACACCGGCGCTCTCGAGTAAGTGTGGTTCCGCTCTGCTGACTGACGTCAGTTCCGATATCGGCGCCATCAGCGCCATATGCGTTCCACGCTGGTTCCCGGCTGCTTCTCCTCCGATCAGCCTGTTCAGGCTATATTAAAAAAAATCGAGATAATCCAGACTGTAGATCGCGGGGGGGGGGGGGGGTGAATCGAAATCGCGATTCTATGTACGATTAATCGTGCAGCTCTAATATTTATTGTAGCAAAAAGTACAAAATATTGTGGGTTTTTTTTCAAAATTAACGCTCTTTTTTTGTTTAAAGCGCAAAAAATAAAAACCACAGAGGCGATCAAATACCACCAAAAGAAAGCTCTATTTGTGGGAAAAATTTTGTTTGGGTACAGCGACGCACGACCACGCAATTGTCAGTTAAAGCGACGCAGCGCCGAATCGCAAAAAATGGCCTAGTCAATAAGCAGGCAAATCTTCCAGGGCTGAAGTGGTTAAATTACAAGCATGTTATACTTACCTCCTCTGTGCAAGGGTTTTGCACAGAGCGGCTCCAATCCTCCTTTTCTGGGGTCCCCCCGGTGGTGCTCCTGGCTCCTACTCCTCATGGAGTGCTCCCTCGGAAAGCCACTTTCTATGGGGGCACCCGTGCGGGAGCGCTCACGAGTCCGGCTGCTGCATAGAATGCATGAAGGTGAAAAACCTTGAGGGTTTACAACCCCTGTAATGCATTATCTCATGTGTTCTGCTAAACAGAAAAGTTTTTGTTGTATGCTGGTTATACGTGGTTGATAATTAGACTTGTATGAGAGGCTCTGTGCATTGAAGTCATGTGAGTCCATTAAGGTTTTATTTTTTGGGTAAGAAAAAGCCCCTATCGTGGAATGTATGGGACTTTCTGGGTGCTATTCATATACTCATCAACAACAGTAGTTATTAAAAAAGTATTTTATTTTTACACATTCACATGAAAGAAAGAAGGTATACAATGATACATTTCTTCCATAAAAAATTACCACACTTTTGTTCTACATGTTTCGCCTTACGGCTTCCTCAGGAACATGCCTGGATATTCTTATCTAATGAATACAAAGATTATAGATACATGTTTTAATACTCTTAGAACAAAACATTTTCAAAAGATTTTTTTCAAGTCTTACTAAACAACATATGGCTTCACAGAGCTACACATTCAAAGGTTTCCGCAATTATCCAGGTACAGCCATATGTTGTTTAGTAAGACTTGAAAAAAATGTTTTGTTCTAAGAGTATTAAAACATGTATCTATAATCTTTGTATATTTATTCATTGGAGAAGAATATCCAGGCATGTTCCTGAGGAAGCCGTAAGGCGAAACATGTAGAACAAAAGTGTGGTATATTTTTATGGAAGAAATGTATCATTGTATAACTTCTTTCTTTCATGTGAATGTGTAAAAATAAAATATTTTTTAATTACTACTGTTGTTGATGAGTATATGAATAGCACCCAGAAAGTCCCATACATTCCTCGATAGGGGCTTTTTCTTCCTCTTCATTCATCATAAAGGGACGTTGGTGTTGACTAACTAATTTTGTGAATTGATCACTTTAAACTCTCTATTCCTTTTTTGTTTTTTGGGTGTTTCATCTTTTCTATGTCCCCTAGACCTAAGCTAGCAACCAACACTTGCAGTGAGGGCACATTCCCACTGCAAAGGATAATTTTAAGCTTCCCAAAGTTGGACTTTATGAAAGAAATTAACCTAACAATATATCGCAAGGTGACCACTGCAGACGTACAGTACAGTAGTACAGACCTAGCTATCTGGCACTGTGCATGTGAGATAATAACAATAGGACAGGGACACTTCTGTCACCAGACTTCAGATATACACAGATGTTGCGTTGTTTAACTATTAGAGCACAGAAACGCTTATCTAATAATCTCTTCTGGTCTGAGTGAAATACATCAGCAGCTCCTGCACGGATGGCCATGTTGTCCAATTCTGTGTCTACTTCCTGGAAACTCCCTGTTATAAGATATCAATGTCCTCCAATCAGGGATTCTGTCTATAACTAACTATCCCTGATAGTACAGCTTTTTTTTTTAATGTACATATCATTTTATTTTTACAAGTACTTTATTGTGCTTTTTTCTTGTTCATTATTTTTAATAATGGATTTTGTACAGTATGTTCTCATAATAAACAGACAAAACAGCAAGGAAAAAGGTAACATTTCAAAGGCATAATATCATGTTTCAACATTCCAGACAACAGTAAAACCTTGGATTGCGAGCATAATTCGTTTCCAAAACATGCTTGTAATCCAAAGCACTTTTATATCAAAGTGAATTTCATAGTTACATAGTTACATAGTAGGTGGGGTTGAAAAAAGACACAAGTCCATCAAGTCCAACCTATGTGTGTGATTATGTGTCAGTATTACATTATATATCCCTGTATGTTGCGGTCATTCAGGTGATTATCTAATAGTTTCTTGAAGCTATCAATGCTCCCCGCTGAGACCACCGCCTGTGGAAGGGAATTCCACATCCTTGCCGCTCTTACAGTAAAGAACCCTCTACATAGTTTAAAGTTAAACCTCTTTTCTTCTAATTGTAATGAGTGGCCACGAGTCTTATTAAACTCTCTTCTGCGAAAAAGTTTTATCCCTATTGTGGGGTCACCAGTACAGTATTTGTAAATTGAAATCATATCCCCTCTCAAGCGTCTCTTCTCCAGAGAGAATAAGTTCAGTGCTCGCAACCTTTCCTCATAACTAAGATCCTCCAGACCCTTTATTAGCTTTGTTGCCCTTCTTTTGTACTCGCTCCATTTCCAGTACGTCCCTCCTGAGGACTGGTGCCCAGAACTGGACAGCATACTCCAGGTGCGGCCGGACCAGAGCCTTGTAGAGCGGGAGAATTATCGTTTTATCTCTTGCGTTGATCCCCCTTTTAATGCATTCAAATATTCTGTTTGCTTTATTAGCAGCAGCTTGGCATTGCATGCCATTGCTGAGCCTATCATCTACTAGGACCCCCAGGTCCTTTTCCATCCTAGATTCCCCCAGAGGTTCTCCCCCCAGTGTATAGATTGCATTCATATTTTTGCCACCCAAATTTCCCCATAAGAAATAATGGAAACTCAAATGATTCGTTCCACAACCATTTATTCATAGGTCCTTCAATTTATAGTCCATATAAAAAGATTATAGCAATGGTTGTGTAACCGTATAACAAGGTTGTGTAACTGTAAAATGCCCATCCACAAATGGTAGCCTCCATATAGGGGATTAGAAGCGAAATCCAGCAGGAGCTGCAGAGTATAAAAGAGAAGAGAGGCGCCTCTAAGTGTAACCATATTGCTACACTTAGAAGCGCCTCTCTTCTCTTTTATACTCAGTTATGACATACTACTACACTACTTGTATATCAAGACATCGCTTGTATATCAAGTCAAAATTTATTTAAAATTTTGGCTTGTCTTGCAAAATGCTCTCAAACCAAGGTTTTACTGTACGTTTATCTTAGCAACCCTATTAAGACCCAGTCTTCTTGAGAGTCTGGTGTATTACCAAAAAGGGTCTAGTAGGGTAGGTTGAATATCACATTATTTTAACAACTCGGACTGAAGAAAACAGATAAGACAAGAATAGGAGAGTAAGGAGGGGGGAGAGTATGTAGGGAGGCCACTGAGCATTAAGCTTTGTTGGGTGGGGATGGTATTGATTACAAATAAACCAGTAATCAAGGATCAAGTAATGACCTGTCAAAGTTAGGCAGGAGGAAGTGTGGGAGATCCACGGTTGCCATATTTGTGTGTATATTCTCATTCTCTCTCTCTCTCTCTCTCTCTCTCTCTCTCTCTCTCTCTCTCTCTCTCTCTCTCTCTCTCTCTCTCTCTCTCTCTCTCTCTCTCTCTCTCTCTCTCTCTCTCTCTCTCTCTCTCTCGAGAGAGAGAGAGAGAGAGAGAGAGAGAGAGAGAGAGAGAGAGAGAGAGAGAGAGATTGTTCTGTCCACCAGATGTGTATGCGCTGACTATTTGTACCTGTGTTGTTGAAATTTACATGCAAAATGTGTAATTTACTTAAGACAATCATATGTGGTGTACAGGCTCCATCTAACGTTCCCTTTTGGTATTGCTGCAGTTCTGTTTAATTGTTTATTGTATGTATAATTAAGGAAGTTGTCAGCAAGCAGGGAATTCTGGGTAGAATCTTAACAGGAAGTGAAACAGTCACCATTCTTTGAGAAGACATTCAGGAAACAACACATGTATTTCTCAATCTATTGTCATCACCCCTTAGAGAACTTTAAAAGTAAGTTTTTATTATCTCATCTTGTACTGTATATCGTTGTTTATGCAATGTATGCTGTATTGTACGCAATATTGTACTTATTGAAGTCTATTTCTGTTATTTGTAGTTTCATCTGGCTTGTTCTAATAAAACTGAGTTTAAAGAAATATGGTATCTACAGTTATTGGGATAAGATGGTTTAGCTAGCTGTCCCTGAGAAAGAACATATATCTATAGATAGATAGATATATATCTATATATCTAGAGATATATTTCTATCTATAGATATATATGTGTGTGTGTGTATCCTATCTTGTAGCGTTGCTTCAATCTTTAGTGTGTATTATAGCTTTGGTAACTCTGCAAGCTAGGGTTGTCCCGATACCGATACTAGTATCGGTATCGGCACCGATACCGAGCATTTGCCCAAGTACTTGTACTCGGGCAAATGCTCCCGATGCTTCCGCCGATACTATGACAGTCAGCGGTGATCGGCGTGCGGGGGAGTTAAAAGCTTCCCCCCCGCGGCATTCAGCGGCTTTCAGTGACATACAGCGGTGATCGGTGCTTGTAACTTCCCCACGCGATCACCGCTGACTGTCACCTCATCCTCCTCCATGCCAACTCCGTTCCTCTGTCCCCCTCTCCTTCTCTCTCCCCCTCCATTCCGTTCCTCCGTTCCACTGTCCCCCTCCGTTCCGTTCCTCTGTCTCAGTCTCCTTCTCTGTCCCCCTCCGTTCCGTTCCTCCGTTCCTCTGTCCCCCTCCGTTCCGTTCCTCTGTCCCCCTCCGTTCCTCCGTTCCTCTGTCCCGCTCCGTTCCGTTCCTCTGTCCCCCTCTGTTCCTCTGTCCCCCTCCGTTCCGTTCCTCCATTCTGCTGTGTCTCTCCGCTGTCCCCTCCGTTCTGCTGTCTCTCTCCGCTGTGTGAATGGACAGAGTCAGCTGACTCTGTCCATTCACATAACTGAAACATTGTAATCTCCTGTGATTACAATGTGTCAGTTTATGAATGGAGAGGAGCCGCTGTCTTCTCTCCATTCATTTTCAGTGCAGCTGAGGCTGCAGAGAAAGGGACTGGGGAATCTCTATCCTCTGTCCCTTTCTCTGTCTCAAGGGGGAGATATCAGAGGTCTGTTAAGACCCCTGATATCTCACCAAAGCCCCCCAACAGGGCTGATTAAAAAAAAACAAAAAAACATATTGCAAAAATGAATAAAAAAAACCACACAGACACCGTTCACCCCCCCCCCCCCCCCCGAAAAAAAAAAAAAAAGCAATGTTAAAAAAAAAACAAGTACGAGTACTTGAAAAAAAGTATCGGTACTTGTACTCGGTCCTAAAAAAGTGGTATCGGGACAACCCTACTGCAAGCAAAAGCTTTTAAAAATACAAACACTAGAGACAGCAGCTCCCTACACATGTGCCGACTCCTACTGGGGGCAACACACCTGTTATTGCCTTAAATTGCTATTCTGATATTGTACAACCAATACAGTCCAGATAATTCTCTGTCTACAGAAAACCTCTATAGATCACATGACCACACCAGTGAGGATGGAGGAGGACCAGAGTCACATGACTGAGAGGATACTAAACCTCACCCTGGAGATCATCTACCTGCTGATCGGAAAGGTGAGGAGGATTCTGGGAGGTCACATGACATCACTCTTATCTCTATTAATAAAACACAGACCTGACCAGAGAGGTGAGGAGGATTCTGGGATTCTAACATGATATTCCTATTGGTTTTCCAATACAGAGGTTTTCGATTCTGAAGTCTGCAGATCATATGACCATCACAGTGCCTCCATGTGACTCCCTAAAACCTGAGAGACACAACATGCAGAAGATTCTAGAAGTCGCCAAGAAGATGATGGAGCTGCTGACAGGAGAGGTGAGCGGTGCTGGGAATTCTGGGACATTATCCAGTAACAGACAAGGGATGTGTCTGGATGGTGACTGTATCATTGTGTATGTCAGGTTCCTATAAGGTGTCAGGATGTCACTGTCTATTTCTCCATACAGGAGTGGGAGTATTTAGAAGGACAAAAGAATCTCTACAAGGACGTCATGATGGACAATCAGCCGCACCTCACATCACCGGGTAAGAGGAGACTTTATTGTAAAGAAGAGAGCGGTACGGAGGGTCCATCTAGATCCCCCATTATCTGATAAACACATAGAAACAATGTATTCAGTCAGTGTGTGTGTTTCCTACAGATGGATCCAGTAATGGGAACTCACCAGAGAGATGTCCCCGTCCTCTGTATTCCCGGGATTCCACACAGGAAGGTCACACCATTCCTCACCATCATCAGGTAGATGAGGAACAATCACTGATAGTATCATTAGGATCTGTACATTATCTGCATTGTTACAAATCATGTAATTTTTATCATATATTAAGAGTGGAAACTTGAGGGATTCTAAAGTTGATATTAAAGAAGAGACAAAACAGGAGGATGATGAGGATGGGGTGATGATGGAGTCAAAGTCTCTTAAGGTATACAAAGATCTGTACCAGGACACTATGGTGGAGTCATCCAGCTGCAGAAACCCACCAGAGAGATGTCCCCGTCCTCTGTATTCTCGGGATTCCACACAGGAAGATCACACCATCCCTCACCATCATCAGGTAGATTAGGAGCAATCACTGATAGTATCATTAGGATCTGTACATTATCTGCATTGTTATTATTGATGTCATTTTTATTATATATTCAGAGTGGAAATCTGAGAGAATGTAAAGTTGAGATTAAAGCAGAAGTAAAAGAGACATATGTGAGGGATGATCAGCATTCTATGGAGGAGGATGGAATAACGGGGACATTTATAGAGGAGGACACTCCTACAGAGATCAGCACAGGTGGGTCATTAACACTAAAAACATTCCTTCAACAATACTGCTCACTGATTGGTCCAGTGTGGGACAAGGACTGGGTGATATCAGCCTGTAATACCCTGATCACTTTCCTGAGCTGTGTTCCCTGTCCTGTATTCCTGTAATTCTCTCGGAAAATCTTCCTTCTCTGTGTTGCAGACACAATTTATGTATCTAGACTGGATTTATGGAGATTCTGCGTTTCAGCTAACAGCAAAATGTTGACTTTCACCATAGGCAATACTCAACCTAGGCGCCTGTCTTTAAGTCCAGGCTCTATCAAGCCCTCAGCCAAGCAGATGCTGAGGCCTGACAGCAACAGCTCTTGAGTAACACAAGCAGCCTCCCAGGACTGAACAGCCCTCCCAAACATTTATCTGCTCCCCAGCCACCTTCTGGGATCCCCCTCCCAGAGATAAATATTCATAACCCAGTGGCTGACCCTCCTACTCTATTTCTGGACGCTCCTGACCCCTGCACTATATATTCTATGTTGTACACTACATATTTTGATACTATATAGTCCTATCTGTTGTATCGTATACAATATGTTGTACATTACATAGTCCTGACTTCTGCCCTCTACCCACTGCTATATATAAACATAATATGTATTCTCTTTTGTTACACCCATTTTCTACCAGCTGGACATTTTTATATCTGATGATTTGATTGGAGCACATGTTGATAATAATGTGATAACATCCTCAAACTTTGGCACCTTAAACATTAAGTGATAATGAGGGAGGAGTCAATAACCAAATGATGGTGGTCTTCAGGATCAGTCCAGTCTTCATCTTGGTTCTTCCCCTCCCATCCTCACTCTCTGACCTCTGGTGAGGCTCAGCCCCGCTGTTGTTCATGACTAAATCATGGACTAAATAAGGAAGTGCAGGACTTCTTGTGTTGGGAAGATGGCAATGAGTGATAGAGGGGGTGGGGACAATCGCCCTATAATCCCCTCATTACTGTCACTCCTATAAAAGACAGTTCTCGTTTCCTCACTCTTTGAATAATGTCCATGAATAAAGAAATTAACTGGTAGGAGATCAGAGGACCCATTTACTAGTTACCTTGAGGGTGGAGTTGTAAGATATTCAGATACAAAGCTGCCTGATGTGGGCGGAGTCCTGGTTTAGGGGAACCAATCTGCTCATGTCTAGTAATAATCTTTTATTTCTATTTTAGTAGATGGACAGGAGATGAGGAACTCAGAGGATTGTCTCACTTTGTCTCCAGACTGTAAAGTAGAAGATGAGGACATCACACAGTATAGTCCAGGAGAAAACTCGGCTACCTCAAATGTCCATCCGGCACCACACAGTGTAGATGGGCCATCGTATTCCTCTTATCCTGAGGAACCTCAGACTGTGAGGGATTGTGCTGTCCTTCCTATAGATAAGAAGTTTCCCTGTACTGAGTGTGGGAAGTGTTTCAAATTTAAATCCTGGCTTATTGTGCATACAAGAACTCACACAGGAGAGAAGCCACATTCCTGCTCTGAGTGCCGGAAATGTTTTTCATTAAAGTCCCATCTTAGAGAACATCAGAGATCTCACACTGGGGAAAAGCCATTTTCCTGTCTTGAGTGTGGGAAATGTTTTGTAAGTAAATCAAAGCTTGTTCTACATCAGAGATCTCACACGGGGGAGAAGCCGTATTCCTGTTCTGAGTGTGGCAAATGCTTTATACAAAAATGTGCACTTGTTCTACATCAGAGATCTCACACAGGGGAGAAGCCGTATTCCTGTCCTGAGTGTGGAAAATGTTTTTCAGATAAGTCCAGTCTTAATCATCATCATCAGAGATTGCACACAGGTGAGAAACGTTATTCCTGTAATGAGTGCGGGAAATGTTTTATTGAGAAGGCCAGTCTTTACACACATAAGAGATTGCACACAGGTGAGAAGCCGTATTCATGTTCTTTTTGCGGGAAATGTTTTAAACATAATTCAGAAATTGTCTCACATCAAAGATCTCACACGGGGGGAAAAGCCGTATTCCTGTCCTGAGTGCAAGAAATGTTTTTTAACGAAGTCTAAGCTTTCCAAAATCAGAGATCTCACACTAGGGGAGAAGCCACTTTCCTGTCCTGAGTGAGGGAAATGTTACTCTCTGAAGTCCTGTTTTCCTGTATATCAGGGATCTCCCACAACCCTGTATTAGCACTGTAACAAGCTGTATTAGCACCTTGAATGTTGCTGGACATCACAGCTCTCATGTGGGGAAGAAGCACACCCTGATATACACCTCAGATATACTCCATGGCTGATCTTTATCATGTAAGAAACAGTTCATATGGAGATCAGAAGTTCACCGTGTTGGCGATTAATAGCCTTCTGGAAGGTCCTTCGACCTGCTGGAAACAGTCTCGTTGAACTGGTCGCTATGCATCTACTATGGACTTTAATATGCTTTTTTCATGAATGTGTTTTGTGAGTTTTTTTCTTTTTATACATTATTAAAGATACCACTTGGATAATGTGCAAGGTTGGTGTGTCCTCTTTTCTTTGTTTTACAGTGTTTCCATTGGGTTTCTCCCCCAACCCTCAGAAGGCAGCAAAACCTGTGCTTTCCTTTGAATCACCAAGAATCTGCGATACATGCATTAGCATTACACCGCCCTCGAGCGAGGAGAATACTTATGTACTGTCTGACTAGTACTGGGGTGATATGTCAGCCCCCAAGAATTGGGGCCCATACAAGTCTCCCAGAGGCACTTGCGAATCCAGCATGGCTTTGACCAATTTAGGATCAGCTAGTATCCTCCCTTTTACTGCACAGCAAGGTGTTCAGGCGAACACAGAACATTTTTTTAGAATTGTTTTTTTTGTTAATTTATTTTTCATTTATTGATTTATTTCAGTTAATTGTGGACCAGACCAAGCTTTTTGCCCAGCAATACATTGCAAATAACCCCACTTCATATTATGTCCATCCATTTAAATTTAGATATGTCTTAGTGGAGAAATTTTAATTATTTGCGGGCCTCGCACTTACAAAGAAATGAATTACACGCTTACTGGTCCACAAACCCCATTCATCACATGCCACTGTATTCAGCTGTTATGTCAAGGTCACACTATGACATGATCATACGCTTCCCCCATTTTAACAGCAATACAATCTGCCCTCCCAGAAATCAGCCTGGATAGGATAAGCTTTACAAAGTTCACTCTCTTTTGCCCCCAGAAATTTGCTCAGTTGTATATCCCTGACAAGCAAATCTGTGTTGACGAGTCCATTGTCAATTTCACTGGTAAGCTGGTAAAAAGACAGTACATCCCCAGTAAAAGTGCCAGATATAGAGTGAAGCTATACAAGCTCTGTGAAAGGGCTACAGGGTACATATGCCTTCTTTGTATATGAAGGCAAAGATAGCCAGCTCCAGCCCACTGACTGCCCAATCTACTAGTGGAAACATTGTCTGGGACCTTGCATTTCCACTATTCAAAAAAGGTGTTCCACCTCTACCTGGATGACTTTTACACAAGTCTGCTCTTTTCCACCACCTGTACCTCCAGAAAACCTTTGCCTGCTCTACAACTCGAAACAATCGAAAAGGCCTCCCACAAAGGCTAATGACCACAAGGCTACAAAAGGGGGAATCAGCGAGTTTGAGAAATGAAGACGTGTTGTCCCTGAAGTGGAGGAACAAGTGAGATGTACGGTATATGGCCTGTCCTCCATTCACACTGACACCTCGGTGGAAATCCATGGAAGACACTGTTGAGTACAAAAGCTCAAGTGCATTCATGATTATAATCGGTTCATGGGTGGTGTAGATTTCAACGATCAAATATTACAGCCCTATTAAGCAACAAGAAGGTCCCACTACTGGTACAAAAAGGTTTCAATTTACTTTTTTTCATTTTGCAATTTATAATTCATGTGTCACCTATCACATATCCAAAGAAAGACTCACCCTTTTCTAAAATTTCTAGAGGATATTGTTACAGTCCTTATCTACCAGCAACCATCCATATTCCCATCCCACACGTTCCTGGAAAAGGCTCAAGGATACTGGGTGCTGCAGCAACCACCAGCTGGAGACTGGATCTTGCAGAACACAATGTAAATATTTGCCAGCACACCACAGATCTTGATATTCCATATGGCTTTATTGAAGTATGATCGCATCACAAACAAGAGAGTGCAATGTTTCGGAGTCACGCAGGACGCAGGACCCTTTCATCAGGCATGTGATACGTGTACAGCAATTGTACAAAATATTTAAATGGACATCTACCAATCAGAACCAGGCAAAAAACAAGGTACTACCCACCCCTGGACAGGTGTGACGTAATAAGTCCCACCAAAAAGCCAGTAAACCAAGGCAGAGATTGTATGGATGTGCATTAACATATTAGAATTCACATGCTGGCATGTTAATTTAAATATGTGCTCCAAACTGGCTTCCCTAACTGATTGCTATTATCGATCAAGCAGCACCAGACCTCTGATTATTGAGGGTTTCA
This sequence comes from Lithobates septentrionalis, assembly GCA_037952835.1. NCBI lineage: Eukaryota > Metazoa > Chordata > Amphibia > Anura > Ranidae > Lithobates > Lithobates septentrionalis. Next base: position 60,376 of record JBBDGP010001914.1, read on the forward strand.
CGTGTTTGCAATGACGACAAAGTTAGACAACAACAGCCTAGCAAGATGTACAATATATTCCTAGAACGGGGATACCCTGAGAAAGTACTCGGGCGTCTGAATCCACATCTGTTCACATCAAACCGACCAACCTTTGTTCATACATACATTCAACAGTGAGTTTGAGTGAACCAGACAGGCTGCAACACAGAATTTATAGGAAAGCGAACAGTGGATCGCTGAGGTATCAAATAAAAATCACTTTATTACAATAAGCAGCACACCTACATTGAAGTTAGCATGAAACAGCATGGATACGGAACATCTGCGACCAAGTAGCTGTGATCAGTGTGAGGCTGTAGGCATCCCCCGCTGTCATCCTGCTAAGAACGCCACCGCTAATATCCATACCTTGAGCTGGCTGGCTTCCTGTCATCTTCGGTCTCCACTGTCAGCTGACATCATAGAGCCGGTCCAGGCTCAGGCAAGATCACATCAATGAAGTTGAGATCCGCCCACATGCCTGGACTGACACCTGGCTCAGACTCTCAGTGATCCACTGAGTGCCTGAGCCGGACGCTCCCACCCCCTCCACAGCCCAGCGCTCCAGTGAGCGGGGAGGGGGCAAAGCAGACAGCGGTGACTGACAGTTTGCAGCTCTCTGCTCAGGGAGCCTTGAGAACCGAGTGATCAGCGGTCTTAGAGCCGGCGGCGGACAGATACAGCATTGTACCAATGATGCAGCCACCTAGGTAAGTATGGTTCTGCAAAAATAAAAGGTCCATACTTCTCTTTTAAATTTTTATTTCCCTTTTTTGTCTTGACAACCCCTTCTTTTTTTGTTCTCTCATGTCTTTCTTGCTCCTCTCCTGCTTGTTTTTCCTTTGCACTTTTGCAATTGTAGTTCCTTCCCTCCGCCCCCTGTTAGTGGCTGCTGACCTCCTATTAGCAGATGCGGAGCCGCCTGACGTCATGGGCTTCTATGTCATTGGCGGCTACCGTCAGGTAGTGTCCTCTATATCCGTGATACCCCTGGCCTCATTGCGCATGTGCGGTTGGCAGGTCGAGTTCCGATTGGATGAGGGACGGTTGCTGGGCAATCGCACAATGCCGGTCCCGATGTCCATGTTTCTTAGATCAGGTGCATCTGGCAGATGCGCCCGATCGAGTTTAACAATAATGAGAGGTCTAGTGCTGCTTGATCGATAATGGCAATCACTGTTATAGGGCGTACACACGGTCGGACTTTGTTTGGACATTCCGACAACAAAATCCTAGGATTTTATCCGACGGATGTTGGCTCAAACTTGTCTTGCATACACACGGTCGCACAAAGTTGTCGGAAAATCCGATCGTTCTAAACGCGGTGACGTAAAACACGTACGTCGGGACTATAAACGGGGCAGTGGCCAATAGCTTTCATCTCTTTATTTATTCTGAGCATGCGTGGCACTTTGTCCGTCGGATTTGTGTACACACGATCGGAATTTCCGACAACGTATTTTGTTGTCGGAAAATTTTATCTCCTGCTCTCCAACTTTGTGTGTCGGAAAATCCGATGGAAAATGTCCGATGGAGCCCACACACGGTCGGAATTTCCGACAACACGCTCCGATCGGACGTTTTCCATCGGAAAATCCAACCGTGTGTACGGGGCATTAGTGATGCCAGTTTGGAGCACATATTTAAAGTGGTTGTAACCCTAAAGAAAAAAAAAATGCTCCCTTTAATGAACGAGATATAGCACAGTGCTTTTCCCATGTCAATTGTCCCTTTTCCCATGTCAATTGTTGTACAATACCTGGCCAATCCTGCCTGTTCCTGTCCTCCCATCTGTAAACTGACCACGTTTATCAGCAGTACAGAACTTGGCTGTCCAAGTCTGGTCTTTCTTCCCCTAGGGGTGTGTGGCGTTTTTTCCTGTCAGATCTGTGAACACACCACGTTGTTACCATCTCCTCGCCCCTTCACAGCTCCCATGGGGAAAAGGAGTTGACTTCTGGACACGCCTGGGGGAGACCCTCTGTATGTTACCATATATATTGCTACACATAAGCTTGCCTTCTTTATCCAACCGAATAACTTTTCTGGCAAGAGTTGACCAGCATTTGGCACTACTTATACCTAACTGCGCCTCTCCTAAGGAAGCAAGAATTACCTTGTGAAACGCATAGAGATCAGTCGCGCAGCAGCTCTAGATAGATTGGGGTATCTGTATGGTACCTTCAGGTCCCACATATCTAATTTTTTCAACTCTGTGCAGCACCATTCATGTTCATCATTTATGTCTTTCATATTGTGGTACACATGTTTTTAAAGAGGAGTTCCACCCGAGGTCCAGTAAAAAAAAAAATTAAACGTCAGCAGCTACAAATACTGCAGCTGCTGACTTTTAATTGGACACTTACCTGTCCCAGGGTCCAGCGATGCGGGGGATCGAAGCCCCACTCGTCTCCCCCTCCGTTCAGCGGCACCGGCGTTGCAACTGTGGGCGCCGGGCTGTGGCTTCACAGCCTGGCACCCACTGCGCATGCGTGAGCGGCGCCACGCGCCGTGATTGGCCGCTTAGTCACCTGGGACCTGTAATGGGTCCCAGATGATTGACAGGAGGGAGGGAGCAGAGCTGAGCCCTTCCTGTGCCGAGGGGGAAGTGATGTCACCAGCCCAGGCACTGGAAGAGGCAGACTACGAGGGACCACCTAGCAACAGGCATTTAGAGGTAAGTAAAAAAAAAAAAAAAAAATATCCAAATTTTTTTTGTATTTTTTTTTTAATTTTTCATGTAGTTTTTTTTTTTTTTGGGTGGAACCCCACTTTAAATGTATGATAATACATTTTTCATATTTTTCTACTGTCTGAGGTGTGACTCTTTAAAAGTCCCGTGGGCAAAATGTTTTTTTCTGTGTTGTACATACCAATTTGGGACTGAGACACTACCTCAACCCCTCTCACATTAGCTCTCATTGTCTGTCTATGTTTATGGACCATGTTCTTGCCTGCTGCCTGGACCAATACCTTGGCTGTGCTGACCATGTCTCTGCCTGCTGCCTGTACTGACCCTGGTTCCTCTAGACTAAAGATTGCAAGAGGGTCCTTCAGCAATGGGTAATTTCTGTCTCTCAGATGAGAAACCACTAATTTCAATGGTCTTTTTAGGTATCTGTAAGGGGATTTTCTTCCCAGTGACCACCAATTTAAGGGACGTCCATCCCAGTGACCCCCAATGTAAGGGACGTTCCTCCTAGTGACCACCAATGTTAGGGACGTTCATCCCAGTGGCCACCAATGTAAGTGACATTCATTCCAGTGACCACCACTATAAGTGACATTCATTCCAATGACCACCAACGTAAGGGATGTTCTTCCCAGTGACTAGCACGCTTATATACTATGAGCTGGGGCTATGGTAATTATTGACAGGGGTTCTCCAAAACCTAGAAAGTTATTTCAAGAGTTCCTCCGTGTTGAAAAGGTTAACTGAGGCTTTGCTAGCCTGAAACCAGAAGAAGCAAATTATCGAAGACCCACACTGAATTCTACACAAATAGCTCAATGTAAACAGCAGAAGAACATCAGTAACAATATGTCCAACATTCACATGTAATGCCAGCTGCAGAAAGTGGCATTGCTATAGGGGTGCGGGGGGGGGGGGGGGCGCCCCGCACTGGGTGACACCCGCCAGAGGGGTGACACCGGGGCCGCCGCTAAACACTGTACTTTATTGCTTGTAGTGGAGTGGTGCAAGCACGGCTGTAACACTCCTCAGTCAGCCCTATACCACCCCAATCTGCCCTGTGCCACCCTAACTTGCCCTATACCACCCCAACCTGCCATTTGCCACCCTAACTTGCCCTATACCGCCCCAACCTGCCCTGTACCACACTACCCTGCCCTGTACCACCTCATCCTGCCCTGTACCATCCCAACCTGCCCTGTACCACCCCATCATGCCCTATATCACCTCAACCTGCCTATACCACCCTAACCTGCCCTGTACCACCCTACCCTGCCCTGTACCACCTCATCCTGCCCTGTACCATCCCAACCTGCCCTGTATCACCCTAACCTGCCCTGTACCACCCTAACCTGCCCTATACCACCCTAACCTGCCCTGTACCACCCCAACCTGCCCTATATCACCTCAACCTGCCCTATACCAGCCTAACCTGCCCTGTACCACCATAACCTGCTGTATACCACCCCAACCTGTCCTGTACCACCCCAACCTGCCCTATACCACCCTAACCTGCCCTATAAAACCCCAACCTGCCCTATACCACCTGAACCTGCCGTATACCACCCCAACCTGCCCTATACCACCTCAGCCTGCCCTATACCACCCAAACCTGCCACTATACCACCATATATTACCCTAACCCGCCACTATACCACCCTATACTATAATTTACAGGGGCCAGTTTGGGGTGCGCCCCGTGACCATGTGCTGCCTTCAGGGTGCTGGGCAGCCTAGACAGGAATGGAGGGTGACACCATGTTTTACCGCACCAGGTGGCACCAACCTTAGTGACGCCACTGGCTGCAGAGTCTTCAAGATGTCTAATCAGTGTGTTCTCCTGGTATGCAGTGTGCAGCTAATCAATGTGTTCTTGGTGGGAGTGGAGATGACCCCATCTATAAGGATATACAGTACATACACACACTGCACAAGGCCGTGTTTACACTACGAGATGTTTCTCGTGACTGTAGTTCCTCTGAGATCCACAAGGTGGTGATCTCACTTCTACCCAGACAGGAAATCTCTATGAAAGACAGGAAGTGCTGTCAGCCACCAACAGGAAGTGATGTCACATACAGACAGGAAGTTCCATATGTTACAAAGTAAAGAGAAGACATTGCTGGAACTGGCAGCAGAGGAGGTAATAAGGTCTTATTTTCTATTTACACCCAGTAACCCCCGTCATGTCCGTCCTCTTCCTCCATAGTCACTGTGATGTCTTTTATCTCCAGCAGATGATGATACACACATATATAGTGTGGAAACCTAGATTAACCCCTTCAGGGGCAGAACATTTCCCCACTTACGGGGCCGTTACATTCTCTTCCTTTTGGAGATGTGTCACCTTTCCCACCAATCACCTTCTCACCTCATCAGTCTATACCAGGTGTCTCCAAAGTACGGCCCGCAGCTAGAGTCATTGAACTCTCCAAAACCTGTGATGCATACTCACACCCGGCAGTATGCAGCACAGGTCCCGCAACCACTCCCAGCGCCCGGCCCCAACCAATGAGGTATTTCCGTGTAGACTGGCTGCACCTCCTGGCTCCCGCGCCGCTGTTCACATTAGTGTAGTTTTGCACACAGCGGTGCAGGAGCCGGGAGGTGCGGTTAGTCTGCACTTGAGGCACACAGACCGTGGTAAAGTATGGAGCGAGTGATGGGGAGGAAACAAATGCATGGCATGGGGATTAATTGGCTATGTTGGGGACACAGTTGTTGGAGAAGCGGGGGGGGGGGAGGGTGGAGTTGATTGCTCTGAAGGGGACACAGTTGCGGGTAATAGCACTGAGGGGGACAAAGCCCAGCCCAACAGTCCTGGTGGAATTTCACATTCTGCGAACCAGGCCCTCTCGTCCATTATTAGTGCCTGACTTCACAAATGCGCTTCTAGAAGAATGGTCGAACATTCCCATAGACACACTCCTAAACCTTGTGGACGGCCTTCCCAGAAGAGTTGAAGCTGTTATAGCTGCAAAGGGTGGGCCAACTCAATATTGAAACCTACGGACTAAGACTGGGATGCCATTAAAGTTCATGTGTGTGTAAAGGCAGGCGTCGCAATACTTTTAGTAATATAGTGTGTTCCAGACGATATGTATTTATCTTGGCAACCCTACTAATACCCGGTTTTCTTGAGGGTCTGGTGTATTACCGAGTATGGTCTAATAGGGTAGGTTGAATGTCACATCATTTTAACAATGTGAGTGAAGAAAATACATAAGAAAAGAATAGGAGAGTAAGGAGGGGGGAGAGTATGTAGTGAGTACAGGGGGTCACCTAGCATTAAGCTTTTTTGGGTGGTGATGGAATTGATTACAAATAAAACAGTAATCAAGGGTCAAGTAATGACCTGTCACTGTTAGGCAGGAGGAAGTGGGAGATCCACGGTTGCTATATTTATATATACTGTGTGTATCCTATCTTGTAGCGTGGCTTCAAACTTAGCGTGTATTATAGCTTTGGTAACTCTGCAAGCAAAAGGTTTCAAAATTAGAAATACTAGAGGGAAGCTGCTCCCTACACATGTGCCAATTCCTAATGGGGGCAGCACACCCATTATTACCTTTAATTGCTCTAATATTGTACAACCAATACAGTCCAGGTAATTCTCTGTCTACAGAAAGCCTGTATAGATCACATGACCACATCAATGAGGATGGAGGAGGACCGGAGTCACATGACTAAGAGGATACTAAACCTCACCCTGGAGATCATCTACCTGCTGACTGGAGAGGTGAGGAGGATTCTGGGAGGTCACATGACATCACTCTTATCTCTATTAATAAAACACAGACCTGACCGGAGAGGTGAGGAGGATTCTGTGATTCTAACATGATATTCCTATTGGTTTTCCAATACAGAGGTTTCTAATTCCAAAACCTGGAGATCATATGACCATCACAGTGCCTCCATGTGACTACCTAAAACCCGAGAGACACAAAATGGAGAAGATTCTAGAAGTCACCAAGAAGATGATGGAGCTGCTGACAGGAGAGGTGAGCGGTGCTGGGAATTCTGGGACATTATCCAGTAACAGACAAGGGATGTGTCTGGATGGTGACTGTATCATTGTGTGTGTCAGGTTCCTATAAGGTGTCAGGATGTCACTGTCTATTTCTCCATGGAGGAGTGGGAGTATTTAGAAGGACACAAGGATCTCTACAAGGACGTCATGATGGACAATCAGCCGCCCCTCACATCACCGGGTAAGAGGAGACTTTATTGTAAAGGAGAGAGCAGTACGGAGGCTCCACCTAGATCCCCCATCATCTGATAAACACATAGAAACAATGTATTCAGTCAGTGTGTGTGTTTCCTACAGATGGATCCAGTAATGGGAAACCACCAGAGAGATGTCCCCGTCCTCTGTATTCCCGGGATTCCACACAGGAAGGTCACACCATCCCTCACCATCATCAGGTAGATGAGGAACAATCACTGATAGTATCATTAGGATCTGTACATTATCTGCATTGTTACAATTTATGTCATTTTTATTATTTATTCAGACTGGAAACCTGAGAGATTCTAAAGTTCATATTAAAGAGTTAAAACAGGATGATGATGAAGATTGGGAGATGGAGGATTTTAAGTTTCAAAAGGTACATGCAGATCTGTACCAGGACAATATGGTGGAACCATCCAGCTACAGGAACCCACCAGAGAGATGTCCCCGTCCTCTTTATTCCTGGGATTCCACACAGGAAGATCACACCATCCCCCACCATCATCAGGTAGATGAGGAAAAATCTCTGATAGTATCATTGGGATATGTATAGTATCTGCAGAGTTATCATTGATGTAATTTTTATTATATATTTAGAGCGAACACCTGAGGGATTCTAAAGTTGATATTAAAGAAGAGATAAAACAGGAGGATGATGAAGATTGGAAGATAGAGGAGTCAAAGTCTCTAAAAGTGCACAATGATCTCTACCAGGACACCATGGTGGTGTCATCCAGCTACAGGAACCCACCAGAGAGATGTCCCCATCCTCTGTATTCCCGGGATTCCACACAGGAAGATCACACCATCCCTCACCATCATCAGGTAGATGAGGAACAATCACTGAAAGTATCATTAGGATATATACAGTATGTGCATTGTTACAATTGATGTTATGTTTATTATATATTCAGAGTGGAAACCTGAGAGATTCTAAAGTTGAAGGTAAAGCAGAAGAAGAAGAGACGTATCTCAGGGATGATCAGCAGTCTACGGAGGAGGATGGAATAACGGGGACATTTATAGAGGAGGACACTCCTACAGAGATCAGCACAGGTGGGTCATTATTACTAAATACATTGCTCCACCCATACTGCTCACTGATTGGTCCAGAATAGGGTGGGGACTGGGTGATATCAGGCTGTAATCCCCTGGTCACTTTCCTGAGCTGTGTTCCCCGTCCTGTATTCCTGTATTTCTATCGGATAATGTTCCTTCTCTGTGCTGCAGACACAATTTATGTATCTAGACTGGATTTATGGAGATTCTGAGGTTCAGCTGCCAGCAAAATGTTGACTTTCACCATAGACATTGCTTGACCTGGGCCATGGGTCTTCTCCATGTCCTGGGTCTAGCAAGATCTCTGACAGAGCAATTCTCCCAGTGTGTTAGGAACCATAAACCAGACGGAGACAGAAAGTGCAGTTAAAATCACACCTTTAATGAAATGACAAAAGTAACAGTTCAGAAATGTAGTAAAAAAAAAGAAGCCAGGGGTTGGATGCCAGAGCGGGTAATCAGACAAGTCGGGGTCAGGAAACGTGAAGTCAGCATAGTCAAGAGCAAAAAACAGGAATCGGAAGGGAAGTCATACACAGGAGCACAGGAAGGAAAGCACTTAGAGACCACGCAAGGGCAAGGAGGAAATGAACGACGCTGCTTAAATAGCAAAAAGGTACTGGCTATAGTCTGGACTAATGAGACAGGTAAATGGTAAACAGGTGAATCACTGTGGTAAGGAGTGGCTGGTAATTAACTGACAGCTGAGCAGTTTCTGATCACTGAAAGAAAAGAGCTGCTCGTTAAATAGCAGAACCCAGCCCTGACAGTACCCCCTTTTCAATGACCCCTCCCCCTCAGGGGGCACCAGGCTTGAGGGCAAAGCGTATATGGAATGCACAGAAGAGGGCTAGAGCATGTACGTCTGAGGATCAGACCCAAGAGCGTTCCTCCGGACTGTAACCCTCCAGTGAACTAGATATTGTATGCGTCCATAAAACCTGCAAGAGTCAATGATAGATTGTATCTCATATTCCTCATGGTTGTCAACCTGAACCGGATGAGGGCATGGTACCAAGGCGGTATAGTGGTTACACACCAAAGGTTTAATAAGGAAACATGGAATACCTTAGAAATACGCATGTTGGAAGGAAGATCTAATGCATAGGCCACTGGGTTAATCTTACAGAGAATGCGGAAAGGCCTAATATACTGCAGCGTCAGTTTTAGTGGGGGAACAGAGTCGGAGGTTAGGAGAAGACAGCCAGACCCTCTCCCCAGCTTGGTAGGAGGGCACAAGTAGGCATTAGCGGTCGGCCAGCATTGAGTTTGTACCTATCCTTGGAGCGTTGCACGGATTCTTGGACCTGCACCCATGTGGAATGGAGTTCCCGAAGATGTTCTTCTAACGCAGGATTTCCTTGCACAACAAATGTATCAGGCAACATGGATGGCTGGAACCCATAGTTCACCAAAAATGGAGATAATCAGGAGGTGGCACTAATGGTGCCATTATGAGCAAACTTCACCCAAGGTAACAGCAACGTAGGAACTGCTCCAAGGCTTGGTTAGCCCGTTTTGTGGCCCCATTGGACTACAGGTGATCTGCCGAGGAGAAGGAAAGCTGAACTCCCAATTGTGCACAAAAGGCTTGCCAAAACGACACAAACTGGCAAGCCATGTTCAAGGTAACCCATGTAACCGAAAGACCTCCTGAACGAAAAATTTATGCCAGTTCTTTGGACGTAGGCAACTTCTTTAGTGGATTATAATGTGACATTTTAGAAAGCCGGTCAACCACCATGAGAATAACTGTGTTTCCCTGGGAGTTAGGTAAATCCACAATAAAATCAATAGACAAGTGGGACCAAGGCCTCTCTCCTCTGGGTATGGGTTGTAGGAGGCCCACTGGAAGGTGTCAGGGTGTATTATTCTGGGCACACATGGGGCAAGCGGCTCCAAAGACTGTTACATCAGCGCGGAGTCTAGGCCACCAGAATTGTTGAGACATAGACCATATGAGTTGATTTTTCCCTGGGTGCCCAGCTGCTTTAGGAGAATGGTAGGTCTGGAGCAAAGCAGTGTGGTGATTCTCAAGGACAATGCAGTGGTCACAAGGTTTTTCAGGAGGAGAATGGATGCGAGAGGCCAGAATTCTCTCACCCAAAGGTGAAGTGAGACTAGGGCGAATAGTGGCCAAAATGCGGTCCGAAGGTATCACAGGAGTAGGATCAGACTCCATTTTGGAAGAGGAGGAAATCTACCACGATAATGCATCTGCCCTTATATTCTTCATTCTGGGTAAGAATGAGACTTGTAAATTTGAAGCTTGACAAGAAAAAAGGGCCCACCGAGCCCTAATAGGAGATAAGCGTTTAGCCTCAGACAAAAATGTGAGATTCTTATGGTTAGTCAAAATGAGGACCGGCGCAGAAGTACCCTCCGGAAGATGCCTCCAGTCCTTAAGAGCTAAAATGATGGCTAATAATTCTCTGTCCCCAACTTCGTAATTGCATTCAGTTGGAGACAACTTCTCCAGCTGAATGCACAGGGATGCATAGAGCTCTCAGAGGTTGGACGTCTTGCTTAAATAGCAAAAATGGGGCTGGCTGTAGGCTGGACTAATGAGGCAGGTAAATGGTAATGAGGTAAGTCACTGTGGTAACAACAGAGCAGCTTCTGAGCACTGAAAGATGGGAGGCAGCGGTATAGGACCTCTTCAGCTTGTCTTGTAATCATTTAGGGGGAAATTTAATAAAACTGGTGCATGCAAAATCTGGTGCAACTCTGCATAGGTACCAATCGGCTTCCAGGTGTTATTATCAAAACTTAATTGAACAAGATGAAGTTAGAAGCTGATTGGTTACTATGCACAGCTGCACCAGATTCTGAGTGCTCCAGTTTTAGTAAATTAACCCCCTAGACTACCGCTGGTTACTTATTACCAATATTATTGGTCCTGACCATTACTACTGTATTATTTATATGGCACATTACGTAGCCTTAAGCCCTGCACTTTATACTCTATGTTGTATGTAGTGCTAGCCCCCTGAGAGGGCATAGGAAATAAATGGGTCTCCCTTACTTGTTCAGAGGCTGCCAACCCAGGTACCAGGGTAGTGTCCTCCGGCAAATGTCTTTTGAGTCCAGGTTCTATCAATCCCTCATCCAAGCACATGCTGAGGCCTGACAGCAACAGCTCTTGAGTAACACAGGCAGACTCCCAGGACAGAGGCCTCAGAACTGAACAGCCCTCCCAAACATTTATCTTCTCCCCAGCCACCTTATGGGATCCCCCTCCCAGGGATTGGCTGTAGTGACATAAATATTCATAACCCAGTGGCTGATCCTCCTACTCTTTCTGGAAGCTCCGACCCCTGCACTATATATTCTATGTTGTACATTACATAATTCTGATACACTATAGTCTTAATTGTAGTAGCTGATACAATATGTTGTACATTACCTATTCATTACTTCTACCTTCTACTCACTGCTATATATATTTATAATATGTATTCTCTTTTGTTACACCCATTTCCTACCAGCTGGACATTTTATATCTGATGATTTGATTGGAGCACAGACTTTTACATGTTGATAATAATGTGATAACATCCTCAAACGTTGGAGCCTTAAAGAGAAAGTGATAACGAGGGGGAGGAGTCAATAACCCAATGATGGTGGGCTTCAGGATCAGTCCAGTCTTCATCTTGGTTGTTCTCCCCCATCCTCACTCTCTGACCTCTGGTGGGGCTCAGCCCCGCTTTTATTCATGACTAAATCATGGACTAAATAAGGAAGTGCAGAACTTCTTGTGTTGGGAAGATGGAAATGAGTGATAGAGGGGGTGGGGACACTCGTCCTATAATCCCCTCATCACTGTCACTCCTATAAAAGACAGTTCTCGTTGTTTCCTCACTCTCTGACTAAGGTCCATGAATAAAGAAATGAACTGGTAGGAGATCAGGGGACCCATTTACTAGTTACCTTGAGGGTGGAATTGTAAGATCCTCAGAGACAAAGCTGCCTGATGTGGGCGGAGTCCTGGTTTAGGGGAACCAATCTGCTCATGTCTAGTAATAATCTTTTTATTTCTATTTTAATAGATGGACGGGAGATGAGGAAAACCTCAGAGGATTGTCTCACTTTGTCTCCAGACTGTAAAGTAGAAGATGAGGACATCACACAGTATAGTCCAGGAGAAAACCCGACTACCTCAAATGTCCATCCGGCACCACACAGTGTAGATGGACCATCGTATTCCTCTTATCCTGAGGAACCTCAGACTGTGAGGGACGGTGCCGTCCTTCCAATAGATACAAGCTTTACCTGTACTGAGTGCGGGAAATGTTTTGTACAAAAATCAGAACTTGTCAAGCATCACAGGTCTCACACGGGGGAAAAGCCATTTTCCTGTCCTGAGTGTGGAAAATGTTTTTCAGTTAAGTCAAATCTTTATCGTCATCAGAGATCGCACAAAGGTGAGAAGCCGTATTTCTGTCCTGAGTTCAGGAAATGTCTTCCTCAGAGGCCTTGCACAGGAGTAAAGCCGTACTCCTGTATTGAGTGCGGGAAATGTTTTTCACATACGTCCAGCCTTTACATACATCAGAGACGGCACACAGGTGAGAAGCTGTATCTCTGTTCTGAATGTAGTAAATGTTTTGTACAAAAATCAGAGCTGGTCATACATCAGAGATCTCACATGGGGGAAAAGGCGTACTCATGTAATGAGTGTGGGAAATGTTTTACACATAAATCAAAACTTGTCAGACATCAAAGGACTCACACAGAAGAAAAACCATATTCCTGTCCTGAGTGCGAGAAATGTTTTTCACAGAAGTCCAATCTTTACAGACATCTAAGATCTCACACGGGGGAAAAGCCGTATTCTTGTCCTGAGTGTGGGAAATGTTTTTCAGAAATGTCTAGTCTTTATAATCATCAAAGACTGCACACGGGGGAGAAACCGTATTCCTGTTCTGAATGTGGGAAATGTTTTATACGAAAATCAGAACTTGTCAAACATCAGAGGTCTCACACAGAGGAAAAGCCATACTTCTGTCCTGAATGCGGGAAATGTTTTTCACAGAAGTCCCATCTTTCCAGACACCAGAGATCTCACACAGAGGAGAAGCCGTATTCCTGTCCTGAGTGCGGGAAATGTTTTTCAGAAATGTCCAGTCTTTTTAATCATCAGCGATTGCACACAGGTGAGAAACCATATTCCTGTTCTGAGTGTGGGAAATGTTTTATACAAAAATCAGAACTTGTCACACATCAAAGGTCTCACACAGAAGAGAAGCCATATTTCTGTCCTGAATGCGGGAAATGTTTTTCACAGAAGTCCCATCTTTCCAGACATCAGAGGTCTCACATTGGGGAGAAGCCGTATTCCTGTCCTGAGTGTGGGAAATGTTTTTCAGGAAAGTCCAATCTTTACAAACATCAGAAATCTCACATGGGGGAGAAGCCACTTTTCTGTCCTGAGTGAGGGAAATGTTCCTCACTGAAGTCCTGTCTTCCTGTACATCGGGGATCCCACACAACCCTCGAGGTGTATCAGTGACTTGAGTGCAGGAAATGTCTTCTATATGAATGTTGCTGGACATCACAGCTCTCATGTGGGGAAGAAGCACACCCTGATATACACCTCAGATATACTCCATGGCTGATCTTCATCATGTAAGAGACCGTTCATAAGGAGATTAGAGATCACCAAAGACATGGATGAAGTGTTGTACTGTGTTGGTCATTGATAGCAGTAGAAAAATAAAAATGGAGTCTTTACCTTTTATTGGCTGCGTACAGTTTGTGGTGTAATCTTTCACAAACACTTATAGGTCTTCTTCTTTTTTTTTTTTTATTAGTTAAACAAATGTGAGCAGCATTCACATTTTTTTATTTCATACAGTGATTTCCTATAACCATTGGCTCCATCTGAGGCCTTGATGACATATTGATCTTGTTTTACTGATGGAGGTATTTCAGGAAAAAATCTCCTTCATGGCCACTAGATGGAGCTGATTATTGTAGGAAATCACTGTATTAATTAAATTATAGATCTTATTTATCACTGCTGGGCAAATGCTTATCACACTCGACCAACAAATTTTCTACTTATCGACGCCTTCGTTTTCTATGTCAGGCATGATTTCTTAGGTTTTTTTTTACCTCCATTCACACAGAATAAGCATACATGCACTTTCATCCTGTCAATTGCTATGCAGTTGATTAAAGATAGACCCCTAAATGTCAGGAGATGTTTAATTAACCACTTGCAACCAGTAGGAAGTCGTATGATGTCCTAGGTTTTCAGTGGTTATACCAGGATGATGCCTGCACTTGCAGGCATCATCCTGGTATTAAAATTTTCAGCCCCCAACAGTAAAAGTGATTTAATTTGCAAATAAGCCACTCGATCACTTCTACAGGGGCGAAAGGGGTGCCCCCCTATCGCTGACTTTCCCATCTGATTGAGGAGCCTGGGACTGCTCCGACCGGTGGCATCCCATGGACTGAACAGACAGAGAGAAACTGAGGTTGTTCCTCCCGCTCTGTAAGATCAGAAACTGGAAGTGACAGTTTTGGTTTAATGATTACAAGCCATTAAACACGATTTGATCAGATGCTTTGGAGGCCAGAGAAGACATCTGGGGTCTATTAGACCCCAGATCTCTCCATAAAGAGGGTCTGTCTTGGCCCATGCTATCACAAGGGATGTTGTTCATCCTTTGCCATAGCAATAAAGTTGTTGGGGGAGAAAAAATGGACAGTGTAAAAAAAAATGTTTTAAATTAATAATAATATATAATTTTTTTTGAAGAACCCCTGTTCCGTTATGCGTGGTGTAGCAGAGTGCCTCAAAGGGAGCCTGAAAAGTTCAGGGTTTACACATCTCCCAGGCTCCTCTTCTACACTTAAAAACCTCTGATTCCATATCCAGTTCATGTTTTGAACCTCTCCGTATTGGCAATTTAGACTCACCTGGGCCACACAGTCAGTGCTCTAGAGCCTTGGGGAACAGACAAGTTGTGTCTGTGAGAGATGCAAGGTTGCTGGAAGCTGCAAAATTGTATGTGGAGACTGACTTGGTTTGCTCAGCCTGATATCAGGACATGGATTTGTGTAGTTAGTCCCTGGACATGGCTAGAATTTTGTTTTGGGGTTTTTGCCTTGTTTACACACTGTACAGAAACTGTATATAGCCTGTACACAGCACTGTTTGTCACTGCATCACTAGACTGGTATTTGTACCTGAAAGTGTGGAGCTTTGTGTGGAACGCATAGTCAGCCAAGCCAAAAGTCAGGGATCAATGTAGTGGAACAGCAAGCAGCATCTGGAGCCAGAAGTGATGTCAGCAAGGCAAGTCTTTAACAGGATCACAGGAGATTCTCTGATGTTGACCAAGGCGAAGGCAGAGATCCTCTGGACTGGATGGCTTAAGTAGGCAGGACTGACGAGCAGGATATCACCAACAGCTGAGTAACTGTGGAGAGATAGGAGCTGGCAATTAGCCGACAGCTGACCAGCCAGCTCAGAGAAGGAAGGGCTGAGCCCAGCCCTGACACACATACAACTGTAGGATATACAATACAACAAAACTCATAGCTTACAAAAATATGCCTACAAATATAAGCATGTACAATATGTACGCATTAAGTAATCTAAACAGTTACTCAACTTAGGGTTTAAGATGTAATGTCCTTCATGGTTCCTTGCTCAGTCCAACTCAAAAACATCTCCAAAACTCTCCAGCTCCTGGTAGCCATGTCTTTCCTCATTGTCCTTCCAAAAACACATCTCTTTTCCAAACACATGTCTCTTTCAAAAGCTAAACCTCCTCCCACTAACTATTGCTGACATCACATCCTGCCGACAACTTCCTGTCTCAGCTCCAAGACCTATCTAACTGGTTTATTTACATATCGATGGGGGGGGGCCCTCTGTAAACATATGCTCTTACTAAAGTCACTATACAATTGGCCATAGCAACACAAGGAGCAAAAACAGTCACTGATTCAGCAGAATCAACAGTTGATTAAGATGTGTTCAGGAACAGACACAGATGCGGTTTCAAAAATTAGTGAGTGCTGTGTAAATTGACACACAGGCATTGACGGTGGTAGTGCAAACACTGGCACAGAGGTCTCCTGCTGAATACTTAGGTGTTGGAGACAGCTCCTTAGCCATCCATGTGGGTCGCTTCCTACCCAAGATGACTGCTGATGATGACCTAGAGGCTTTTCTGGTTATGTTTGAAATGCTGCTTACCGCGATAGCCAGCTATAAGTAAGAGTGGTGGCAAGCTTTTGTTATCACGTGAGTGTTTGTATTGGTCCAGCAGTGCACCAACACCTTTGCAGCCATTGTGCTATTGCTGGGTGTTTGGTGTGCTCCTGTACCTTTAAGGAGGGGTGGGCTCCCCTCCAGCCACCTGCTCTCATTTATCCATTAAATGCATGTGCCTCCACTGTGGGGACACTCATACTTTAGTGTTAGGACCACAGATACAAGGGTGCCGTGACGTGGCTCTGTGGCTCACGCATGCATTTGCAAATGCGTGCGGACTAAACCCCTTTTTTAACACTTACTGTTAGATAGGTCAATTTGGTTGTCTGCAAGCTGGTGGTAAGTAGACTTTGGCTTTTTCCTGGGCATGCCCCAGACACTTGTTGGTATGTTTGAAAGAATCACTGAGATGGAAGGTTGGCCTAAAACCCAGGGGGAAGGACTGGTTGACCCCTTACTTACTGGGGAATCACAGAAGGCCTATTATGATTTGAAAGCTATGGATGCAGGGGATTAAGAAAAAGTCAAGCAGGAAATTCTGGCATGACTAGGTGTTACCTTGGCAGTACGAGCACAGCAGGTCAGCAGCTGGGCCTTTCTAGTTGAGAGGCCTCCAGGATCACAGATTTTCAACCTTATCCACCAGGTGTGATAGTGGCTGCAACCAGAATCCTTGCCTGGGCCACAAATAGTGGAGCATGGACCTCTACCTGAAGATTTCCACCTATCCCTCTGTAGAAGTGGGTGAGCCAAAGGGACCCCAAGTCAGCTGATAGTCTAGTGGAGCTTATTGAGAGGTACTTTTCTGGTGAGAGTCTGGTTGCCTCCCCTACAACATTGCAGACATTCCACCCAAAGCCATTGTTTTCCCTAGGCAACCGGTAAAAATGTTCATGAGGAAGTGGGTGGTAAGCATGGCAAGGAGACATGCCAGAAACTGGGACATGTGGCAGCGAACTGTCCGTTGACTGATGAACCTATGCACTTATCTTTTATAAGTAGATGGCAGTCTCTGCTCAAAAATTATCCACACTCTGAGCGTAATAGAAAAAAAAACAAAAAACAAAACAATCTCCAAAACAATAATTTAATAAATAACAATAAGTGATATCAGCACTTACATTACAAACCACCTCAAACAAATATGCAACAGGCTAATCCTGATTAACAACTTCATCTCCAAAAGGTTTTACCCCCTTCGTGACCAGGCCATTTTTTGCAGTGATGATCACTGTATAAGCAATAGCGTTAGCCGTCATGAATGCATTTCCCATTCATGAACAGCTTGCTTTTCCTTGTGATCTGTGATTCGCTAAGCTAATCACATGGTACAGGTAGCCAGGTACCACATGATTGCTGTGGCCCAATCACAGATCACAACAATAAGCAAGTTTTTTATTGAATGGGAAACCATTCATGACACCAGACATTCCCAGTAGAGTCCCTCCTTACATCAGGCATTGCCAGTAGAGTCCCTCCTTACAGCAGGCATTGCCAGTAGAGTCCCTCTTTACATCAGGCATTCCCAGCAGAGTCTCTCCTTACATCAGGTGTCCCTAGCGGAGTCCCCCTTACATCAGGTGCCCCCAGTGGAGCCCCCCCTTACATCAGGTGTCCCCCAGTGGAGCCCCCTCACATCACGTATCCCCCAGCAGTGTCCCCCTTACATCAGGTATCCCCCAGTGGAGCCCCCCTTACATCAGGTGTCCCCCAGTGGAGCCCCCTCACATCCGGTGTCCCTCAGTGGAGCCCCCGTTACATCAGGTATCCCCCAGTGGAGCCCCCTCTTACATCAGGTATCCCCCAGTGGAGCCCCCTCTTACATCAGGTATCCACGAGTAGAGCCCCCCCTTACATCAGGTATCCCCCAGCGGTGTCCCTCTTACATCAGGTATCCCCCAGTGGAGCCCCCTCTTACATCAGGTATCCCCCACTGGAGCCCCCCCTTACATCAGGTAGCCCCCAGTGGAGAAGCCCCCCTTACATCAGGTGTAACTGTCCGCTTGTCACTTTAAAACCTTTGTTCAGCACTGACTGACAGGCGGAACCTTTATGTTTTGCTCTCGCTTCCCTGGGGAATGTTTTAATCATCAGACACTTCCTCCTTCCTCTAGTTTTGGAGAAAGGGGGTTCTCATTGATTCAGCATTCAGAGGCAAGCAAGCCAGCAGTACTTCCTGGGAAGACAATTGTTTATTGAAGTTTTCTACACCTCCTGGCAAGCGGAGCAAGGTATGCAGTAAGGGTGCATTGTCTATAAAAGTATATATGTTTTTAGGCATAAATTGAGTCCATGCTGTTAGTTAAAAGATATGCTGTAGGCAATCCAAATCTTTGAACAAATAGACATGTTTCCTTAGATGTTTAATGTTAATTTAGATATGTGTGTAGATAACGGAACTCCACATTTGTAATTCTGTTGTAACCCCCTTGTGGTGATCTCTGCGAACGAATGTATTATATGTCATTTTACAGTTTTCACGGCGCTAAAGATGTTTAAGGAGTTAAAAGGATTAACCTCTGTGGGGTTCAACCCTACTGAAAAAGAATAAAAGTACTGCACCCGTCAGAAGCTCTCCTCTCGTTATTTACTCAAAGCCAATGGGGCCGCTACATCAGGTATCCCCCAGTGAAGCAACCCCCCCTTACATCAGGTATCCCCCAGTGAAGCAGCCCCCTTACATCAGGTATCCCCCAGTGAAGCAGCCCCCTTACATCAGGTAACCCCCAGTGAAGCAGCCCCCCTTACATCAGGTATCCCCCAGTGGAGCAGCCCCCCTTACATCAGGTATCCCCCAGTGAAGCAGCCCCCTTACATCAGGTATCCCCCAGTGAAGCAGCCCCCTTACATCAGGTATCCCCCAGTGAAGCAGCCCCCCTTACATCAGGTATCCCCCAGTGGAGCAGCCCCCCTTACATCAGGTATCCCCCAGTGGAGCAGCCCCCCTTACATCAGGTATCCCCCAGTGAAGCACCCCCCTTACATCAGGTATCCCCCAGTGAAGCAGCCCCCCTTACATCAGGTTTCCCCCAGTGGAGCAGCCCCCCTTACATCAGGTATCCCCCAGTGGAGCAGCCCCCCTTACATCAGGTATCCCCCAGTGGAGCAGCCCCCCTTACATCAGGTATCCCCCAGTGGAGCAGCCCCCCTTACATCAGGTACCACTCAGTGAAGCAGCCCCCCTTACATCAGGTATCCCCAAGTGAAGCAGCCCCCCTTACATCAGGTATCCCCCAGTGAAGCAACCCCCCTAACATCAGGTATCCCCCAGTGAAGCAGCCCCCCTTACATCAGGTATCCCCCAGTGGAGCAGCCCCCCTTACATCAGGTATCCCCCAGTGGAACAGCCCCCCTTACATCAGGTATCCCCCCGTGAAGCAGCCCCCCTTATATCAGGTATCCCCCAGTGAAGCAGCCCTCCTTATATCAGGTATCCCCCAGTGGAGCAGCCCCCCTTACATCAGGTATCCCCCAGTGAAGCAGCCCCCCTTACATCAGGTATCCCCCAGTGGAGCAGCCCCCCTTACATCAGGTATCCCCCAGTGGAGCAGCCCCCCTTACATCAGGTATCCCCCAGTGGAGCAGCCCCCCTTACATCAGGTATCCCCCAGTGGAGCAGCCCCCCTTACATCAGGTATCCCCCAGTGGAGCAGCCCCCCTTACATCAGGTATCCCCCCCCGAAGCAGCCCCCCTTACATCAGGTATCCCCAAGTGAAGCAGCCCCCCTTACATCAGGTATCCCCCAGTGAAGCAACCCCCCTAACATCAGGTATCCCCCAGTGAAGCAGCCCCCCTTACATCAGGTATCCCCCAGTGGAACAGCCCCCCTTACATCAGGTATCCCCCAGTGGAGCAGCCCCCCTTACATCAGGTATCCCCCCGTGAAGCAGCCCCCCTTATATCAGGTATCCCCCAGTGAAGCAGCCCTCCTTATATCAGGTATCCCCCAGTGGAGCAGCCCCCCTTACATCAGGTACCCCTCTGTGAAGCAGCCCCCCTTACATCAGGTACCCCTCTGTGAAGCAGCCCCCCCTTACATCAGGTATCCCCCAGTGGAGCAGCCCCCCTTACATCAGGTATCCCCCAGTGGAGCAGCCCCCCTTACAACAGGTATCCCCCAGCAGTGGAGACTCTCTCTCCACCGCCATTAGAGACCACCAGAACGAAGTAACAGGCAGAGTGGAACAAAATAGGCAGAGTCGGCTGGGTGGCTGCCAATAGAAATTGAACTGAGGCACCCCCCTGCCCCGCTGCCTTTCCCACAACAGGTCACAGACAGACCGGCCGTGGGGCGGGGGTTGGGCGGCACCGAAGCTTAGTTTCTATTGCCAGCCATCCGGCCTCTTGTTTGTTCTCAGCGTTCTGGTCTTCTGTAAAATGGCAGCCGATGGAAAACAAGGATTTCCTGGGAAATTTCCCGGGAATCGCGAAAACCAGGAAAAAGGTCTAAATCCCGGGAATGTCCCGGGAAATTCGGGACAGTTGGCAAGTATGTCTAAGCAGCCAGGAGAAGCTGCTGCGGGCCACACAATACTAACTGGGCTCGAGGCAGCACACTGGGGACTGACGGTGTTGTGACACTTTGGTGCCCCCCCTCCTGTGGTGCGGTGCGCACCCGCCCAGGATCGGCCCTGGTCAAAAGTCCTGGCTGGGTATTAGCCACAAGTGATCCAGCCTATGGTAGCTGGTAAGCGTGCACTTTATGTGGTGGAGGAAACACTTTGCATGTTGGTGTGTTCTTGTCATCTGCAAGAGGAGGATTCCAAACCCTTGGTGTTCGCCTATTGTGTATCAGCAATAATTATCAAAGACATTTGCTTGTGTTGCTGTTTTTGGGACTCAATAACCTATAGGGTTGATTCACATGCTGTCACATATGTATATTTATGTCACTCATTAGACTTGTTCTCAGTGCGCAGCTCTCATATCTTATTCTTGTCTATTTTTGTGTCTATCTCACTTAGAGCTGCTGCAGTTTTTATACTTTATAGGACACAGCGCAGTTAAATCGTTTGTTATCCTCAAAAAAATAAAATAAAGATCCTGTTCCCTTAAAAGCATGTTATGCAGCACAGTGCTTGTGCTGTGTCATTTGGACCCCCGTATCATTTGAAATACCTGGCTGATCCTGCCTGGCTATACCCTCCCCTCTGCAAACTGACCACGATAATTATGGCTGCTGAGCCCTGACACCGTGGTCCATTCCACGATAATCATGGCTGCTGAGCCCTGACACCGTGGTCCATTTGCGTGCCTCCATTATCCGCAGTCTGCTATCTGTCTCCTGTGTCCTCAGGCACAGGGACAATTATTATAATGGTGCAGAGAGGATGGGAGCATTTAATAAAAGTGGTTTAACAACCACTAAAATTTTTCCCACATTTAGCGGTTATATATACTAAAACTATTTCATTTCCATGTTCTATGTGAGACCAAATATAGTGAATGCAGGCTCCTGGGTATAGAAACACTTTAATTACACAGGTTTTGAGGCTAATTTAAATGGATGAGGTGGCAATGCCGCATGCGGTGCATAGTCTTATTCACAGCATGAAAAGTTTGTTGGGGCGCCAGTTCCTCTGAGCCTTAAAGGTGGTGTTTTACTTTTTACATACGTATACCATAACAGTAGGTCTCTATGGAAGGCAGGAAGTGATGTCAGGTACAGACAGGAAGTGATGTCAGGTATAAATAGGAAGTGCCGGGTGAGAGGTGAGTTGGGAGGAAGTAGAGAGAAGACATTGCTGGAAGTGGAGCAGAGGAGGTAATAAGATCTTATTTTCTATTTACACCCAGTAACCCCCCGTCATGTCCGTCCTCTTCCTCCATAGTCACTGTGATGTCTTTTATCTCCAGCAGATGATGATACACATATATATAGTGTGGAAACCTAGATTAACCCCTTCAGGGGCAGAACATTTCCCCACTTACGGGGCCGGAAAATTCTCTTCATTTTGGAGATGTGTCACCTTTTCCACCAATCACCTTCTCACCTTTACATCCGGCGTGGCCGGCGGGAGCGATCGCGTGCACGAGAGCCAGCACGGGGATTTGTGTGTGTAAACACATACATCCCTGTTCTGTCAGGGGAGAGGAGACCTATCGTTTGTTCCTACTAAGTAGGAATAACGATATGTCTCCTCCTCCAGTCAGTCACATCCACACACAGTTAGAATACACTGAGGCAACACACATTTAACCCCTTGATCGCCCCCTAGTGTCAACCCCTTCACTACAAGTGACATCTACACAGTATTCAGTGCATTTTTATAGCACTGATCGCTGTATAAATGTCAATGATCCCAAAAATGTGTTAAAAGTTTCCGATATGTCTGCTGCAATGTTGCAGTACCGCTAAAAATCGAAGCTCCCCCGCCATTACTAGTAAAAAATAAAAATGCCATAAATCTTTGCCATAGTTTGCAGACGCTACAACTTTTGCGCAAACCAATTAACATGCGCTTATTACGAATTTTTAAAAAAATTTTTTACCAAATATATGTAGAATATATATCAGCCTAAACTGATGAAGAAATTTGTTTTTTAAAAACATTTTTGGGGGATATTTATTAAAGCAAAAAGTAAAAAAATTTTTTTTTTTTTCAAAATTGTCGCTCTTTTTTCTGTTTATAGCGCAAAAAATAAAAACCGCAGAGGTGATCAAATGGCACCAAAAGAAAGTTCTATTTGTGGGAAAAAAGGGACACAAATTTAGTTTTGGTACAGCATTGCATGACCGCGCAAAATAGCCGCATGACACATGGCCGGGAGCCCGGCAAACTTCCCAGTCGCCCGCCGTGGAAATCTTCTGCGCAGGTGCGGATGCTGAGCACTCCAGGCCTCGTTCTTGGGTTGGATTGTCAATTGGGAAAAGTCATCCCTCGAACCTTTCCAGACAAAAGTGTTTTTGGGATACTTGGTAGACTCCAGGGTTCAAAAGCTCTTCCTACCAGACGAGAAAAGAAGAAAAGTAGTGGAAATGGTTTTTATCTCCCGGCCATGTGTCATGCGGCTCCAGCTGCCGGCCTCTTCACCCCCAGTGCCCCACAGCCTGGATGAAACACAGGAGGGAGAAATCTCTGTCGACTGGAGCACCAGGGACACTCCCCCTGTACCCAGAAAGCCCCACACAGGGAGGACCCCTGAGGGTAGGAAACTCCTGGAATAGGACAATACCCTGCTGGGACTGTTCACGCCGATAGATCATGAGAGTCCTAGGATGGATGACCTCATGCATCCCAGCAGTTCCATGGGCACAGCTTAATTCCAGGGAACTTCCATTCTTCCATCTCTCTTCCTGGGACAGGTCTCCCTTCCAGAAAAAGTGAAAGCCTCTCTAGGATGGTGGCTAGACGAGGACAGGTTGGCATTGGGTCGGCCTTGGGCCCAGTGGAATTCAGTCAGAATAACAAATGACGTGAATTCCTGGGATTGGGGTACCCACCTGGAGGATCTACCAGCTCAGGGAGCCTGGATCACAGCTGAAGAAAAAGTCTCCTCTAATTACCCGGGGTTTCTTGGTGGTAGGACAGGCCTTAAGGGGATTTGAAGACAGAATTCATGAGCGAGAAGTGTAGATCCCATAAGACAACATAACCACAGTCGCTTACCTAAAACGTCAGGGAGGGATCAGGTCCCAGAATCTCCTAAAGTTGTCCCTGGAAGTTATAGGTTGGGCGGAAGAGATCCTTCCCTCGATATTAGCGGTCCACATAAAAGGGAAACGGTCTAAGTTAACAACCCATCCATCAAGGGCAATGGGAGATGAACAAGAAAGTTTTCTCTCAGATAAGTCTGTGATTTGGGGTCCCGGATAACGACCGTTTTGCCTGCAGGGTTCCCGGATATAGACCGTTTTGTCTTTCCCCCTCTAGTGTTAATTCCACAGGTCCTGCAGAAGTTAGCTCGTTCAGAGTGTAACCAGATCTTAGTGGCCCCATGGTGGCCAAGAAGAGCCTGATTTCCTTTTCTGATGAGATGGTCGGTGTCTCCCCCACTGTGCCTCCTGGTCAGGCTGGATCTGCTTTTGCAAGGACCCCGTCCCTGGGTTCTTTTGCTTGATGGCCTGGCTCTTGAGAGGGAGATCCTCCGGGTGAAGGGATGTTCTGAAAAAGTGATCAAGACCCTTCTGTTATGTAGGAACCCAGTCACTAGGAAAATATATGCAAAGGTCTATAAAGTTTTTTCGCACTGTTGTCGGGATAAGGATCTTCCTTCTATCTGTACAAGTAGTTCTGGAGTTTTTACAAGCAGGGATAGATCAGGGGGTAACCCTGAACACCTTTTAGAGTCCAGGTAGCGGCTCCATCTATATTCTTTGGACCAGAGGCTCGCGTTGGATCCTCGGGTCAAAAGATTTTTGTTGACTCCCATTAGGATTAACAGGTTCCCTCCTTGGAATCTGACCCTGCTGTTGGACAACGCTGACCAAACCCCCCTTTGAACCAGCGTTGCATGTTTCAGTTAGATTTTTATCTTTAAACTTGGCTTTCCTGCTGGCTATTACTACGGCCAGGAGGATAAGCGATCTCCAGGCCCTGTCTATTAAGGAACCCCTGTTGTTGGTTTTGGAGTACAGGGTTGATCTGAGACAGGACCCCCCTGTACCTCCCCAAGGTAGCCTCTCAATGCCATAGGTCACGGGAAATTGTTTTACCTTCCTTTGGTGAAAATCCTAGGAATGAAAGAGAAAATAAATTTAATTTATTAGACGCCAGAAGGTGTCTACTGACGTACTTAGAGTAAGAGATTTTAGGAAATCGAACCACCTTTTTAGTTCTATTTAGTGGCCTGAGAAAGGGGTGGCAAGCTTCTAGAACAGCAATGGCCAGGGGGATTAAACAGGCCATTGGTATAGCTTATGAGCAGCACTCAGGGTCCCCAGTACAAGCTCATCTAAAAGCCCATTCCACGAGATCGCTGGCAGCCTCTTGTGTGGAGAACGCCGGATCATCAATAGAACAAATGTGTTCCGTCCTGGAAGATGACTGGAGAAAAATACCAGTTACACTTACCAGTAAGGGTGTTTCTGGGAAATCTTCCAAGATGGGAGACCTACTTCCCACCCCTTGGTGTAGTTACTCTGGAAAGATTTCCCTCATCCATCAGGATAACCTAATACTTTGGCATAACCGAGGGGCAGGGGGAAGGGCGGGGGTTTTAACCTTTTGTCTGTTGATTGTGTTTCCTGTTAGGTGGGACTCAGTCATCTATCCGGTGTGCCGCCCTGAAAAATTTCCCAGAAACACTGTTACTGGTAAGTCTAACTGGTATTTTTTCTCATACAAGCACATGGGACAGCAGCCACATATCAGGAATATGAAGTGTTGGTGTAACAAATGCTTTAATTTGACCAGTGTGATTGGCATTAGTTTTATGTTTTTTTTTTTTTTTGCTATATCTTTATCTTATTTTAGTAGGTGCAAATAGCTCTGGTTGAGTATTTTTTTTGCACTTTAGTGGGTTAGGAGGGTGGCAAGGTGTTTGTTGGCATTTATTCATTTTTTATCATTTACATTTTGGCCTATTTGGGGTTAGAAGATCAGCCGTGTGTTCACTTTTTATGTTTTAGAGATATTATACTGAATCTTATAAGCAGAGCAGCACTTTTTTTAATTATTTAATTACTTCCGAGATTTGAATTTGGAATGATTTTGGCGCTCACCCATAACGCCCTGCACAGCCTTTTTACCTGGTCAGCGACCAATAGTAAAAGGGAGGTGTATAACCCCGCCCCTCACTATAAGAGGGTGTGTGGAATCAGCCAATTATGGGGTAGGTAGATAACGCTGTAGGCAGGGGCAGTGCTGCCATTTTGTACACCGACCTGAAAGAGAGCAACTACGTCACTTCCTCAGATTGGCATTGAGGACTATATTGTTCCCTATTATGGGCTTCAGTCAGCCATCTTTGGAAAGCTGGCTTCTCCTGTTGGGAGCTAAAATAGGTCATTTATGGTAGGTGCACACCATAGTGTGGGAGTAGGAGAGGGATAGAACCCATCTTGGCATGGAGAGAATAGGTGTAATGGCCGGGAAAGAAACCGGAGGAGAAGGGACAGTGCAGCTTTCACTTAAATGGCAGCACACTCAGTGAGGAATCTAAATACTACCCCCCACCACCACATGGACATTACACAACAATTACTGGGGACAATTCTATTATCCTCTCTCTATGAAAGATCCACCCACATACACCCAGCAACCTGTAAGCCTTCCATCATATTGTATTCCCTCAGAAGTCTCTTGTTCTCAGCCTGTGCCTCCCTGCCTGTACATGATTTATCTCAGACAGTGCTTTTCCACTAATCAGTCATGGTCTTGAATGATGGTGTTTTGAACTTTTCCATAAATCTACATTCAACCACCAACGTGGTGTTATCTGCTCCCATTTCTTGGTGTCACTTCATAAGCCCCACCCACAACTCCTTCTTCTGAATATAAGAGGGAGTCTAAGTTCAGCCAGCTTTGCTTTTAAATCTAACAATGTTTTTTTTTCATGGAGGTGTTCTGCTAAATATAAAAGATTTTGTACGGCGGTGTAGCCTCTCACTTAGGAGTCGCAGGAATACTGTCCAGGTCTTCACCAAAAGCTTTGCCCCCCCGTAGCTAGGCAAATAGGCTCACTCACACATTTCTTCAATGATCAGTCTAAGGGTGTTTTTCTTTTTCCTTTTTTTTTTTTTTTTTTTTTTTTTTTTTGGAGAACTTGGATAGGGTTGAGAGAATTAGGTTGAATATTCCAAAAGCAAGAACTACGTACACTTGAGGACTTTATCTAATCTTCAGGGCAAGCTATGTTGGAGTCTGTGCTTGAAGCAGTAGACTTCAGCTTTTAAGGCAGTAGTAGTAGTGGTGGTGGTAGTAGTAATTCTCTTTGAGCCCCAGAGCAGTGTTCCTTTTAGGAAGGACAGATGGGCAAAGCTCTTCAGAAAACCAGTCGGTGTTCCCTTTGCTAGACCAATAGCTGAATAGCTGACTTCCTAGCACCAGGGGGTTTAAGCAGCACAAAGTCTCTAATATCCTTTAGCTGTGTCTGTATGCACAAGGCCCAAGAGCAGCTAGATGCCTCCCTACATGATACCAGACCAGATCGTCAGTAGACGGTCCAGTCAGCAAAATTACCTTGAGAGTCTAGTGTATTACTGAGAAGGGTCTAGTAGGTTAGGTTGAATGTCACATCATTTTAACTACCCAGAGTGAAAAAAATAGGTAAGAAAAAAATAGGAGTGTTATGCTGGTCATACACTATACTAAAAATCGTCTGAAATTTGGTCATTTGGCCAGTTCGTTCGTCTTTTCGGCCAGTTAACGGGCACAAAATCGATAATTGTTGGGACGTTTTTGAGCCGAAAAAACGAAGGACAAGTTTGGAAACGATGAATTGAAAGGTTAATGTGTTTCCCGTCTGAACTGTTTGCACTAGGTATATGTAAAAAAACAAAAAATGGATTTATTTATGTCCACTGAACGATTTATCGGTCATTACATAATGGCACTATCGTTTGCTCTCACGGCCGAATGTCCGTTTTTCGAAAATGGGTTTGGCTGATTTTTCGTATAGTGTATGGCCAGCATTAGGACGGGGGAGAGTATGTAGGGAGTACCGGGGGTCACCTATCATTAAGCTTTGTTGGGCGCTGATGGTATTGATTACAAATGATACAGTAATCAAGAATCAAGCAATGACATGACCAAGTTAGGCTGGAGGAAGTGGAAGAGATCCCATGTTGCTATATATATATATATATATATATATATATATATATATATATATATATATATATATATATATATATATATATATAATATAATTTTATTGGTATCGAATCTTGTAGTATGACTTCAATCTTAGCCTGTATTATAGCTTTGGTAACTCTGCAAGCAACAGCTTTTCAAAAATACAAACACTACAGGGAAGCCACAAATTCCTACTAATAATGTACAACCAATACAGTCCAGATAATTCTCTGTCTACAGAAAACCTACACAGATCACATGACCACATCCAATGGGGATGGAGGAGGACCGGAGTCACATGACTGAGAGGATCCTAAACCTCACCCTGGAGATCATCTACCTGCTGACCGGAGAGGTGAGGAGGATTCTGGGAGGTCACATGACATCACTCTTATCTCTATTAATAAAACACAGACCTGACCGGAGAGGTGAGGAGGATTCTGGAAATGTGACATGATACTACTGTTTTGCCTAAATACAGAGATTTCCTCCTGTGAAGTCTGGAGATCATATCAGCATCACAGTGCCTCCACCTCCCTCCCTGACACCTGAGATGAACAACATGCAGAAGATTCTAGAAGTCACCAAGAAGATGATGGAGCTGCTGACAGGAGAGGTGAGCGGTGCTGGGAATTCTGGGACATTATCCAGTAACAGACAAGGGATGTGTCTGGATGGTGACTGTATCATTGTGTGTGTCAGGTTCCTATAAGGTGTCAGGATGTCACTGTCTATTTCTCCATGGAGGAGTGGGAGTATTTAGAAGGACACAAGGATCTCTACAAGGACGTCATGATGGACAATCGGCCGCCCCTCACATCACCGGGTAAGAGGAGACTTTATTGTAAAGGAGAGAGCAGTACGGAGGGTCCACCTAGATCCCCCATCATCTGATAAACACATAGAAACAATGTATTCAGTCAGTGTGTGTGTTTCCTACAGATGGATTCAGTAATGGGAACCCACCAGAGAGATGTCCCCGTACTCTGTATTCCCGGGATTTCACACAGGTCAATATTAAAGAAGAGGTAAAAGAGGAGGAGGATAACGATGGGGTGATGCAGGAGGCACAGATTTCAAAAGTACACAAAGATCTGTCCCAGGACACCATGGTGGAGTCATCCAGCTACAGAAACCCACCAGAGAGATGTCCCCGTCCTCTCTATTCCTGGGATTCCACACAGGAAGGTCACACCATCCTTCACCATCATCAGGTAGATGAGGAACAATCACTGATAGTATCATTAGGATCTGTAAATTATCTGCATTGTTACAATTGATGTAATTTTTATGATGTCTTCAGAGTGGAGACCTGAGAGATTCTAAAGCTGAGGGTAACGCAGTAGAAGAAGAGGCAAATGTGAGGGATGATCGTCAGTCTATGGAGGAGGATGGAATAACAGGGACATTTATAGAGGAGGACACCCCTACAGAGATCAGCACAGGTGGGTCATTAACACTAAATACATTCCTCCACCCATACTGCTCACTGATTGGTCCAAAGTAGGGCAAGGACTGGGTGATATCAGCCTGTAATGCCTTGGTCACTTTCCTGAGCTGTGTTCCCCGTCCTGTATTCCTGTGTTTCTCTCAGATAATCTTCCTTCTCTGTGCTGCAGACACAATTTATGTATCGAGATTCCGGGGTTCAGCTGGCAGCAAAATGTTGACTTTCACCATAGGTGTTGCACGACCTAGACACTTGGAGAATATGCCTTGGGTCTTCTGCTCCATGCCTGGGTCTAGTAAGATCTCTGACAGAACAATTATCCCATGTTTACTTGCTTTGTTGTTTGCTGGCTGTGCTGGGTGTGCTGTGCTGGGTGGAGGGATAGTGCACATTAGTGCCGCCCATCAGTATCCCTATTAGTGTCCATCAGTGCCGATCTACACATGTAATCAGGGCACTGATGATCAGTGACCTAATTACATGTGTAGATCGGCTCTCCTCGCCACACACTCTCTCAGTGTGAGGCAAGGAGCGCCGATTACCGGCATCTCTGTGTTTACATGTGACCGGCTGTGATTGGACACAGCCGATCACATGGTTAAAGAGCCGCGGACTATCCTCTTGCCGCTTCTGAAAGCGATCCAGCAGCTAATTGGCCGCTCTGACCACTTTCATGAGACAGAGAATCACAGTGGTGGGCACTGAGTGAAAAAAAAAAAATACTGGGGTTATGACTGATAGCTTCGGTCATAACCCCAGGTAAACCATTTGCAAACCGCAATGTATATACACGTATTGCAGTTGGCAAGTGGACTTTGGTGTCTCCTTTTTGTCCCTCCACTTCATAGCCAACACTTCTTCGTTTCGCAAACTCACCAACTCCCCCTATTTTTTTTAGTTTTGTGTTCACCAGCCTTTGTGGGAAGCCCTTTCTATTCGCTGTCCTTGTGCCACATGCTAGTGTTTGCTTCCAGCAAGAATTGTGGAAAAGGGACAGGCTGGTATAATAGTTATCAACGTAGAGATGACCCTTTTCGAGGAGTGGGAATACAAGTTCCCAAACGACTTTTCCACTTGTTCCAATATATTCTGGGCAGTAAGGGGGATGCAGCTGGGTGTCCTTTCCTTCCTACATGCGGAAGGTATAGGTGTACCCCGTGGCTCTGTCATACAACTTGTAAAGTTTCACCCCATTTCGAGCCCTTTTACTGAAGATGAACTGCTTGATGCCCAGCCTGCCAGTGAAGTGGACAAGCAACCCATCTGCACAGATGGTTTTTGTCTGGGATATACAACTGGGAACATTTATCAGAGAAAAAATGAAGCAGTAGGCAAATTTTGTAAGGTGTACATATGCTGGGTCATTTCGGGGAGAGCACTGGGTGTTCTCACTGAAATGGGGGAACCGCATGATCATAAAGTAATGTGTTCCTTTCATAACTGATGAATAAATGGGCATGTGATGGATGGGATGGGTAGACCAGGAAAAGTGTAAGTCCCATGTTAAATGTGAGGCCCAAAAAGATTTAGAATTCCTCAACTGTTAACGATTTTCATTCATACGGACAGGTATAACTTGAATTTGGGTTATTGGCAATACATTGTTGGGCATAATGGTTGCACTGGTCCCCTACTGAACTTGATCATCTATGAAAAAAAAAAATATGGGTGCACACTTTACCGTGTTGGCCTGGAACCTGGCTGTGCAGTAAAAGGGGGGCTATTAGCTGCTCCAGAGTTAAGAGGAAGCCATACAGGGTTTTCAAGTGCATCTGGGAGACTGGTAAGGGCCCTAACCCTTTGTGGCTGACATGACACCCCACCAGTACCTGGCCTTTCATACAGAGGTACTGCACTACTGGTGGTTGCCTGCACCTCGCTAGAATGCCCTAGTTTGGTGGGCACACTTTCCTCCTCCTCTAATTCTGTTGCAGACCCACTACATAATACCGGTTCGTATTCTGAATCAGAATCTGACACAGAAAGCTCCCTGCTGATTGTGTCAGTCATACTGAGGATTTAGAATGCCTCCTTGCTGGTAAAGAATTTTTTAGACATAGTGTATGCTGGCTATGATGACACACTTGATGGGACACTGGGACAGATGTGGCTCCACTGTTGAGGATGCACTGTGGTGCGCTATTGAGGCTGCACTGATTGGCACTGATGAGGCTGCACTAATGGGTGCTAATGAGGCTGCACTGATGGGTGCTGATGAGGCTGCACTGATGGGTGCTGATGAGGCTGCACTGATGGGTGCTGATGAGGCTGCACTGATGGGTGCTGATGAGGCTGCACTGATGGGTACTGCTGAGGCTGCACCAATGTGCGCTAATATGCACTGATGAGGCTGCAATGATGTGTGATAAAAAGGCTGCTCTGATGGGTGCTGATGAGGGTGCATTGATAAGGCTGCACTGATGGTTAGGCTGCACTCATATGTGACACTGTAAAAGACTGTAAAATTTATAACAACAGATCCGTCTCCTTCCCTCACACTCGGTCTCTGTGTAAAGGAAAGCGAGCTGTCAAACCCTGGATGACCTTTTTTGTTTACATTTGTGATCGCTTGTGATTGGACACAGCAATCGCGTGGCAAAGGTCTGCTGTGATTGGCCCTTTACCACGATCTGTGATGCGCTGTGTCTAAGCCACACAGTGATCACAGACCCTTCCCGATGCGCATTCTCAGAAAGACCTCCATAGATGCCCTCCCAGAACCACTTTGTAGCTGTCTTTTTACTATATTGCGGTATTGAGGTGGTTAAACAGAAAGTGATAATGAGGGAGGAGTCAATAACCCAATGATGGTGGACTTCAGGATCAGTCCAGTCTTCATCTTGGTTGTTCTCTCCCCATCCTCACTCTCTGACCTCTGGTGGGGCTCAGCCCCGCTGTTATTCATGACTAAATAATGAACTAAATAAGGAAGTCCGGGATTTCTTGTGTTGGGAAGATGGTAATGAGTGATAGAGGGGGAGGGGACACTCGTTCTATAATCCCCTCATCACTGTCACTCCTATAAAAGACAGTTCTCGTTGTTTCCTCACTCTCTGACTAAGGTCCATGAATAAAGACATGAACTGGTAGGAGATCAGAGGACCCATTTACTAGTTACCTTGACAGTGGAATTGTAAGATCCTCAGAGACAAAGCTGCCTGATGTGGGTGGAGTCCTGGTTTAGGGGAACCAATCTGCTCATGTCTAGTAATAATCTTTTTATTTCTATTTTAGCAGATGGACGGGAGATGAGGAAAACCTCAGAGGATTGTCTCACTTTGTCTCCAGACTGTAAAGTAGAAGATGAGGACATCACACAGTATAGTGCAGGAGAAAACCCGACTACCTCAAATGTCCATCCGGCACCACACAGTGTAGATGGACCATCGTATTCCTCTTATCCTGAGGAACCTCAGACTGTGAGGGACGGTGCCGTCCTTCCAACAGATAAGAGGTTTTCCTGTACTGAGTGCGGGAAGTCCTTCCGTTTTGAATCCGCTTTTAATATGCATAAAAGATCTCACACAGGGGAGAAGCCGTATTCCTGTCCTGAGTGCGGAAAATGTTATTCACAGAAGTCCCATCTTTCCAGACATCAGAGATCTCACTTGGGGGAGAAGCCGTATTCCTGCTCTGAGTGTGGGAAATGCTTTTTACAAAAATCAGAACTTTTCAAACATCAGAGGTCTCACACAGGTGCGAAGCCGTATTTCTGTACTAAATTCAGGAGACGTCTTGTAAAAAAATCAGAGCTTGTCAGATATCAGAGTTCTCACACAGGGGAAAAGTACTGCT
This sequence comes from Lithobates septentrionalis, assembly GCA_037952835.1. Classification (NCBI taxonomy): domain Eukaryota; kingdom Metazoa; phylum Chordata; class Amphibia; order Anura; family Ranidae; genus Lithobates; species Lithobates septentrionalis. The sequence goes on from JBBDGP010001914.1 coordinate 93,599, forward strand.
GTAATGAGTGTGGGAAATGTTTTTCAAGGAAGTCAATTTTTTACAGTCATCAGAGACTGCACACAGGTGAGAAACTGCATTCCTGTCCTGAGTGTGGGAAATGTTTTGTACAAAAATCAGAGTTGGTTATACATCAGAGGTCTCACACAGGGGAGAAGCCATATTCATGTCCGTATTGTGAGAAAGGTTTTTCAGATAAATCCAAACTTGGCAAACATAAGAGAGCTCACACAAGTGAGAAACCGTATTCCTGTTCTGAGTGTGGGAAATGTTTTATAGGAAAATCAAAACTTGTCCTACATCTACGGTCTCACACGGAGGAAAAGCCGTATTCCTGCCCAGAGTGTGGGAAATGTTTTTCAGTGAAGTCCAATCTTATCAGACATCAGAGATCTCACACGGGGAAAAAGCCCTATTGCTGTCCTGAGTGCGGGAAATGTTTTGCAGAAATATTCAATCTTCATAATCATCAGAGATCACACACAGGTGAGAAGCCGTTTTCCTGTTCTGAGTGTGGTAAATGTTTTCTACGCAAATCAGTACTTGTCACACATCTGAGGTCTCACACGGAGGAAAAGCCGTATTCCTGTCCTGAGTGTGGGAAATGTTTTTCACAGAAGTCCGGTCTTTACACACATCGGAGATCTCACACGGGGGAAAAGCCCTATTCTTGTTCTGAGTGTGGGAAATGCTTTTCACAAAAGGCCAATCTTTACACACATAAGAGATTGCACACGGGAGAGAAGCCGTATTCCTGTCCTGAGTGTGGGAAATGTTTTTCAAGGAAGTCCAATCTTTCCAAACATCAGAGATCTCACAAGGAGAAGAAGCCCCCTTCCTGTCCTGAGTGAGGAAATTGTTCCTCACTGAAGTCCTGTCTTCCTGTACATCAGGGATCCCACACAACCCTTGAGGTGTATTAGTGCCTTGAGTGCGGGAAATGTCTTCTATATGAATGTTGCTGGACATCACAGCTCTCATGTGGGGAAGAAGCACACCCTGATATACACCTCAGATATACTCCATGGCTGATCTTCATCATGTAAGAAACAGTTCATAAGGAGATCAGAGATCACCAAAGACATGGATGAAGTGCTGTACCGTGTTGGCCATGGAATACAGTTGAGAAATAAAATGAAGTCATTACCTCATTGGCTGAGTAAATGTGGTGTAAGCTTTCACAAACACTTAGAGCAGCTGCCATTAAATGGCGGCCCGTGGTCGAACACTTACCAAGTGATGCTCCTCTCTGGACCGTCAGGCCACCAGTGTAGTGCCACATCTCAGCCGCTCAGCAGTCACTGGTTGCTGGGACCGTGGGCGTCCCAGTCTTTAACAGGAGCGCAGGAGAAAGTTTCTGTGATGTTGACCAAGGCGAATGCAGAGTTCATCTGGGCTGGGCGGCTTAATTAAGCAGGAATGACAAGCAGGATATCATCAACAGGTGAGGCACTGTGGAGAGATAGAAGCTGGCAATTAGCTGACAGCTGAGCGGCCAGCTCAAAGGAGGAAGGGCTGAGCCAGGCCCTGGCACTGATGAGGAGGCACTGATATGTACAAATGATGGGCACTGATATGCAGCACTGATGGGCACTGACAGGCGGCACTTAAAGGCCGCACTGATTGGCACTGATGGACACTAATGGGCAGCACTGATGATGAGGTACTGAGAGGTGTTACTGCTGGGCAGTGATGGGCACTGATTGGCACTGTGGTGGGCTCTGATTGGCACGGTGGTGAGCACTGACAGACTTTATTGATGGGGCATTGTTGGCTTCTGTTGGGCATTGATTGGCACATCTGATAGGGGCTGTGCTTATAAGGGTTTATTTACCTGCTTCCCACCCAGTCTGTAGTAATGTGATGGCTGCGCGGGAACCTCCTGGTTCAGAGTGGACGTTATATGTTGTCCTGCTGGACATGCTGTGTGTCCCCGGGGGGGGCGCACAGTGCTGTGGTCTGTGATGAGCTGTGTCCCTTTGACAAATCTCATCTCCAATTGGGTTGCCACCTGTCCGGGATTCACCTGGACAGTTTGGGTTTGGAATCGTGTGTCCGGGTTTCAGACCACCTGAAACCCAGACCACAATATTCAGAATGGACTGTGGGTAACCAAGTACCACAACGGCAGAGTGCATAGGTGTGCACACTCTCCTCATTCCCACACACGGATAGGAGTGGAGAAAGAGCACTTGATCTGCTCCTCCTCCTCCCGCCCCTACGCCTCTGTCTGCTCACCCACACTCCAATCCCTGGCATTCTGGGCCTCAGGAAAGGGATGTGTGGGCTGGAAGTTTGAAGCTCAGCAGCCGGAAGATACATACTGGAAGAAAGGTGTCGATGCCTGAACTTCCATCTGCGGGTGAGTGAGCACACCATCCAATGTCTGTGACTAATGTCTCCCCCTCCCTTCTTTCTACTGTCTCCAAGCGAGTGAGTACACTAAAGGTAAGGGGGACTTCGATTAAGGGGTTCTTTGGGAACCCCACAGGGTTCCCCTTTAAAAATAAAATTTTGCAGTGTGCAGCTAAAGTGTTCAGGTTTGGCTTGAAGAAAAGGTGGCAACCCTAATGACTGATCAGGATAAAGAGCCAATGACAGCGGCTCTTTATCATGTGAATGCTGTGTCCAATGGCAGCCGATCACAAAATGTAAATAAAATTCAGTAACTTGCTGTTGCTGGTTTTTCTGCCCCACACAATTAGAAGGTGGATGAGAGGAAGGAGAACCAGGAGCTGTGAGTTTCTTCATCTAAAGTTGGGTACACACTAAGAAAATCTGAAAAAATCCATAGGAGTTACGACCATTTGATTTTCATATAGTGTGTTCACAACTTTCGACATCCAATTCAGACTTTCCAAACAAAAATTTCCAAAGTGACGAACACCAAAATTTTTCTCGTACCTGCACAGTACAAACAATTTTCACTTAATGTGTACTGTTTTGGTATGAGAAAAATCACATACGAAAGACTGCACATGAGCAGAAACAATAAACAAACCGAAAAAAAGCCTGTCGTATGAGAATTTTTGTCCAATTAGCACCATCCTCAGTTTCGGCCTGTTTTAAAACATTGAGGAAAAAAAAGGATGATTGGTACTGGGCTTAACCCTTTGCTATACTGTGCACACACAGAGCCACCTGATTGCTCTAATAAGAGCAGTATACCTGTCACACAGAGCAGCCAATCAGTGCCCTGATTGCATCACGCATACCTGTCAGACCAGTGCAGGTGTCATCAGTGTGCTGATCAGCCAGTCTACCTTTTAGCCATCCACTGTGTACTCGATTGCAAATATGACAAAACCACTTGGGCACCCCGACTAGATGCTCCCTTCTGCCAACCAGCGCCTCCTGCCCTCGAAATCGTTCCGAGCAGGTTGAGAGCTAATACCTGCCCTTTTTACCCCAAACATCGTACACAGATAAGATGTGAGGTAAAAACCAAAGGAATGACTTTTATTATAACTCAGACACATCCTTTATACCCCACAGGAGGACTTTCCTCCTTCTGATCATATTACCCTAACAATACAAACTGTACACAGGAATATAATTACCATAGCTAAACAACAACCAACATATACTATAAACATTAAGTTAAACGACCTGGACTAGCCACCTGGACAATGTTGTGATTAATCAGAGATCTCATTGCAGGTCAGATTGGCCGGCACCGAGCTCACAAAGTACACTACACTTTATCATAAGTTTAACATCCCCATAATAGTTTGCTAGAAGAAAATAGGTGTTAATTAGCACAATGGGTGAAAGACAGATGGCTTGAGCTGATGAGATTAACATCTGCTATGAGTCCCAAAGTGTGAAGCAGTCATTGCTGGAAATGTGGCATCTAGGTCCTTAACATGAAACCCGGGCCTAGACTCCCAGAGTCTGTGTTTTCAGTGGGGACACAAACCCGAATCAGAAACAAGATCACTCCAAGGATCCCCTAGGCACACACCTCCCAAAGAGCAGTGTTCCCCCAAATGCTAGGGCTCATAGTCAGCGGGTAAGAGGCTTGCCCCTAGTCCTCTCCAAAAGCCCCTGTCCTGGTTAGGTCTGTCACAGCAGACCTAAGCAGGTCTGCTGTGGTACAGGTACAGCGATTCGCACAGTGGTGCCATTCTGCCGCTGTATATCAGCATGAGGCGGTCAGGAACCGGTTAAACCACAAAAGGCAGGTCCAGGTTACTACAGTAACAATGTGTAACAAATACACTACAAAAGCACTGAAGTAAAATAACATAAATCAGAAGATTAAGTTACAATATATGTAACATTGTCAGTGTAAAGATATGAAATATATGAGCCATATCTTGTTGTGTATCTAGAGTTCCTCTTCAACATGAAACTGTATTTCTTATTATTTTGAGTAAAATGTTTTCTGAATTCTTTTGGTATTGCAACACATGTGGCTGTCTTGGTTGGCCTCCAGTTGACATTAAATGTTCTGCCAATGACATGACACAATTCTCGGAAAAGATGTTGATATGGAAAGTCCCTGTTTAAAAGGCAAATTAAATCCCTTGATATAATTATTCTTCCCTTTTTGTCAAAATAACTTGTCACCTATAAATCAACCAGGTCAAGCTGACCGAAGGGTTGACCAAATGTTATGTCGAAATACTTAGTAAAATGCGTACTTGTGATGTGTAACTTTGGGCTTGTGCCCGCCATAGACTAACTGTACTCTATAAAGACTGTACTGCCCTGTAAACTGTATCACATTCTCCTTAAAGATGTGATCCGCTGTATGTACAGTGCATATTCTGAAGTAAACATACATGAGACGAATGCAGCTCTATTGGCGTTGATGTCTTTTATTTCAAGGCTCTACTTAACATCAGCATACAGTCCGCATAAAGGTAGCCTATGTAATGCAGTATCCAAAGAATGAAACCATTGGTAGCAAGTCCTGAAATCACCTATACCATTTTCCATTATCTTAATATCAAGAAAAAGAATAAGGAAGGAAGGGAGTTGAAAAAAAGCCAAAAAGAATGAGAGGAGGGGGGGGGGGTGAGGTGAGAAAAGGGAGGCATCCTGGATTGAAGATGGTTAGGCAGCCATTCAAAGGATAGTTGTTCAGTAATCATGGGCCAAGTAAGGCTAAACCTTCTTCAGAGAGGATAAACAGGTTCCATAATCTCCACAACTCAGAGTACCATTCTTGTTTATGTTGCGCTGAAAGCGTGAGATCTTCCAGCTTATTAATCTCTTCCACTTTATGGAGCCAGCAGCTGACAGTGGGGGGTGAAGCACTTTTCCATTTGAGAGGGATACGTGACTTAGCTGCATTTAGCAGATGGCGTATAATTGATTTTTTTATATTTTTTGCTGGGATGGTTGTAGCATGTAGCAGAAAAAAATGCCGGATCATCGGGGATCTTATAGTCAGTACATTTTTGAATAATGTACCTTACTTCCCACCAGTATGGCACTATCCGAGGACAGGACCAGAAAACGTGTAGCATCATACCTCCCTCCTCCCAGCATCTCCAACAACGATTGGCTATCTCAGGGTAAAATTGATGTATCCTCTGCGGGGTATAATACCACTGTGTTAGAATTTTGTAATTACAGTAGTCTCCTGGATTTTCGTGCAGATAGAGGACTTCAGCAAGAACCTAATAATATTCTGTTTTTGGTTAAGCGTGAATGTACGGTTCAGTTCCTTTTCCCGTGTCCCTACCTAGGACAAGTGTGGTTGTTCCGGGGGAGTAATGAGTAGATTATATGTTTTTGAAAGTGGAGACCTTGCATTTCCACTATTCAAAAAGGGGTACCACCTCTTCCTGGATCACTTTTACACAAGTCTGCCCTTTTCCGCCACCTGTACCTCCAGAAAACCTTGGTCTGCGGCACAATTTGAAACAATCGGAAAGGCTTCCCACAAAGACTAGTGACCACAAGGCTACAAAAGGGGGAATCAGCAAGTTTGAGGAATGAAGAAGTGTTGGCCCTGAAATGGAGGAATAAGTGAAATACTGTATATATGTCCTGTCCTCCATCCATACTGACATCTTGGTTGAAATCCACGGAAGACACGGTCCAGTCCAAAAGCTCAAGTGCATTCTTGATTATAATCAGTTTATGGGGGGATTTCAATGACCAAATGTTACAGCCCTGCTTAGCAACAAGAATGTCCCACTAGTGGTATAAAAAAATTACAAGTTTCCTTTTTCATTTGGCAATTTTTATTTCCTATGTCATCTATCACATGTCTATGGAAAGATCCACCCCTTTTTACCAAATTTCTGGAAGATATTGTCATAAAACATTTGCTCTGATGTTGTGAGCAGGCTGTATGAGCAACATTTCCTCCCACAGATACAGGCCGAAGACACCAAAAAAAATGTTGGGCATGCAGCAGAGAGAGAGTTAGGCAAGATACCAGTTTTCATTGTCCCCAATGTCCCTTCCAACCAGTTGGTTTTGCACAGAGCAGCCCAGATCCTTCTCTTTTCAGGGTCCCTCTTTGCTGCTCCTTGCCCCTCCCTCCTTTGAGTGCCCCTCAGCCAGCAGCTTGCTACAGGGGGCACCCAAGCTGAGTCAGAGCTGCGTGTATCCATTCAGACACAGAGCCCCGATCTGGCCCCACCCCCTCTCTTCCCTGATTGGCTGACTGACAGCTGCGGGAGCCAATAGCGCCGCTGCTCTGTATTCTGCTACATATTTTTGGTAAAAAAAATCCCAATAAGCACATATTGATTGGTTTGTGTAAAAGTTATCGCGTCTACAAAAAAAAGCTCCGCCTCCATGGGAGGCCTCCTGGCGACTGCTGTCTCTTGCCTATGACAGCTGTTATATAGGCAAGGACGGGGCCACCCAGTGATGTAACTGAGTGACCCCACCCCCTTCTGACATCATGTGACGTCAGAGGGGGCAGGGTCATTTGATACGTCACCAGATGGCCCCGCTCTTGGCTATATAACAGCTGTCACTGACTGAGGTCGGCGGGACGACTCCCATAGAGGTGGAGTTTTTCAGTTTTTTGGGGTTTTTTTTTTCTTGTGACCGTTGGTGCCGTGATTGGATGGACATCGCGGGACATTTTTTTTATAAAGGAATTGTCAAAAACTGTCTCCTGTCATTTTTTCCTTTTTTTTTTTACACTTTTTTGGTGAATGGGTAGGGGTACATTCACATGGGGGGGCGGGATCTGGGGGCCCCCTTGTTGAAGGGGGCTTCTAGATTCTGATAAGCCCCCTGCCCGCAGACCCTCACAACCACCGGGCAAGGGTTGTGGGGATGAGGCCCTTGTCCCCATCAACATGGGGACCCCAAAGCACCCTTCCCATGATGAGGGCATGTGGCCTGGTACAGTTCAGGAGGGGGGGCGCTCTTTCACCCCCTCCTTTTCCTAAGGCCTGCCAGGTTGCATGCTCAGATAAGGGTCTGGTATGGATTTTGGGGGGACCCCCACGCCATTTTTTTAAAAAATTGGCACGGGATTCCCCTTAAAATCCACACCAGACCTGAAGGGCTTGAACTTAGGGTTATAACTTAGGGTTAGGGTTGGGATTAGGGTTAGGGATTTTGGGGGGACCCCCATGCCGTTTTGTTAAAAAAAAATTGACGCAGGGTTCCCCTTTACCACTTCAATACACTGTGTTATATAAACTACACTGCCTGCATTGACTGAATATAGAGTATACACTGAATATATAGGCTACACTGAATGCAGAGTATGTATATATATATATATATATATATATATATATATATATATATATATATATATATATACTCGACTGTATATATCAAATACACTGCCACTAACTAACCTGCCTCTCTAATCTAGCTCAATCTATCTCCGTCCACACACTACACAGCCCCTATGTAAGCAGCCTTATATAGTGTGGGGTGTGGCCCCCTGAACCGTGATTTGCCAAAGGCAGCCAATTATGGCTCTCTCAGCAGAGCGCGCTGTGATTAGCCAAAGCATGCTTTTGGCCAATCGCCATACAGCAATGCACTGTGAGGCGCTTGAATTTCCTGCGAAAGTCCCATATGTTTAGTTCATTTTAGAACAAATGAACACCCAAACACCACGGGCTTATCCCTATTTGCAACCTATGTCTGAAGTGGATCAAGTGTTGCCAGAACAGCAGCCGCTTGGGCACCACATGCTTGACCAGACATATGATGACCTGCCATGCAGTCCGTTGGCAACAGCACCTGAAAGACCCACATCATAAAAAAAGGCGGACTTCTCCTTGCTTCTCATCTGGGATCTCAAACCCTACTATAACACCAGTCCTCTCAAAAACCTGCACTGAGAGGAATGAAGGTATAGCAATAGGTGCCACAAGTACTTGCAGCCAATCTGCTATCAGTACACCACCAGTTGATTTCAGCAGGCAAAATTTGCTACCCCAGTTGCACAACCGTAAAAAGAAATTCTGTCCCAGCCATCGGCATGCTCAGCGTCTAAATGCTAGCTTGGCCAAATTGCTAGCACTGCAACTGCTGCCTTTTCAGCTGATAGACTCTGCCCCCTTTCGTGAATTTGTGGAATGTGCTGTACCACAGTGGCCAGTTCCAAAACGGCATTTCTTTTCACGTAAGGCCATTCCAGCTCTCTACCGTCATGTGGAAGGCAATGTTTTAGCCTCGTTGGACAGGGCGGTCAGCAGCAAGGTTCATATTACCGCTGACTCATGGTCCAGCAGGCATGGGCAGGGACGTTACCTTTCCTTCACGGCTCACTGGGTAACTCTGCTGGCAGCTGGGAAGGATGCAAGACAGGGTTCAGTGTCATTGGAGCTTGTTCTGCCACCACGCCTCCAAAAAGCTGGTGGTGATTCTGCCACAACTCTCTGCTCCACCCCCTCCTCTTCTTCCTCTATGGCCTCTTCTGCAGAATTGTCCTCTGAACCAACAGTGCTCCGTAAGCACTCAAGGGGCTATGCAAGCAGTCAGGCTAAAAGATGCCATGCGGTGCTTTGGTTGGTCTGCCTAGGGGACAGGAGCCACACTGGAGCAGAGATTCTGTCAGCTCTGCAGGGGTAGGCTCAGAGGTGGTTGATGCCACCGCAACTTGAGCCAGGAATAGTTGTATGTGACAATGACACCAACCTTCTCTCTGTCCTCCGACAGGGACACTTGACCCATGTTCCATGTTTGGCACACATCCTGAATTTGGGGGTGCAGCGTTTCCTGACCAGGTACCCAGGCTTACAAGATCACCTGAGGCAGGCCAGAAAAGTCTGTGGTCATTTCTGCCGGTCATAAAATGCCAGTGCTTGGCTGGCTGACATTCAATGAGAATGCAACCTGCCCACCAACCGCCTCATTTGTGACATGCCCACCAGGTGGAACTCAACCTTGGCAATGCTGCAGTGGCTGCACACACAGCAGAGGGCCATCAATGAGTACCTGTGCGAGTATGGCACCAGGACAGGGTCAGGGGAGCTTGGCTTCTTTTCACCACACCAGTAGCCATTGATCAAGGATGCATGCACTGTCCTGTCAACATTTGAGGAGGCCACAAGGATGCTGAGCAGTGACAACGCATGCATCAGTGAAGCTGTCCCTCTAGTCTTCCTGCTGGAGCACACAGTGGAATTATGGACAGGGCACTTGAGGTGGGAGGAAGAGGAGGACTCCCTTTCCTCTCAAGGCCCCCTTTAGGCAGATAGCATTCCTGCGGGGCCACCAAACATACAGGAAGAAGAGGAGGAGGATTGTGTTACATGGATGTAGAGGATAACATACAGCAGTCTTGGGATCAAGAGGGATGGTTTTCAGTCCCCGGAAACCCAAGGAGTTGTACGTGGCTGGGAGGAGGTAGTTCCAGATAATGTCATTCTTAGTGACCCAGAGGAGTCAGAATCGAATGCTTCTGCAAACTTACGCTGCATGCATGGATTTTGCAAAGCCTGCGAAAGGACCCTAGGATTCGTGGTATCAAGGAGAGGGATGATTACTGGCTGGCAAACCGTCTTGATCCACGTTACAAGGGTAAAGTTGCAGAACTCATCCTGCCTTCGCAGAGTGAGAAGAGAATGAAACATCTTCAGGAGGCCTTGAAGTTTGAGTAGCGCATTTCCAGACCCTGGGAGGTTACCTTTCCTGGTGCTGGACAACGTGTTTCTGAGGCTTCGTTCAGTCAGAGGAAGAGCAGTGGAGAAGGTGGCCGGCTGGCCAATGCCTTTAAACAATTTTTCAATCCTCAGCGCCAAGGTCTGATAGGTTCAAGCAACCATCGCCAGCTTCTGCAATATATGGTGCAGAAATATCTAGGGGTAAGAGCAGACTTGGAGACCTTTCCAACAGAGCATCCACTGGGTCTTGAGGATGGACCACTGGCCAAAACTTGCCAAATATGCAATCGAGCTACTGGCCTGTCCTGCGTCCAGCGTGCTTTCTGAACGCACATTCAGTGCTGCTAGAGGGTTTGTAACAGATCAAAGAGTGCACCCATCTAAAGACTCCGTTGATAGGCTCACATTTATAAAAATGAATCAGTTTTGGATCAGCAGCTATCAAGCCCCTGATGCTGATGTAACTGATTGAATTTGCTATGGATCAGGGAATCCTTGAAGACTGCCTATGCTGCCTATCCGATTCCTCCTGAATCTTGATGATGCTAGCTTCCAACAATATTTTTGGATTAGGGTAATACCAACACCCAAGGCCCAATTTTTCTGCCCCTATTTTTCTGCACACGCCGTTTTTTTCATTTATTTTTCATCTATATTACCGGGAGCCGAAAATACAATTACAGCCACAAGCAATTTTAAATGACATTTTTTTTCTTTTGCTGCGGCACAGTAAAACACATGAGAAGGATGCGCCACTTTACAGGCAGACTTGAAGGAATATTTCATTTTTATTGTTTCACTTTAAGCATTATTAAAATCACTGCTCCTGAAAAAAACAGCTGTTTTAAAAACTTTTTTTGCATTGATACATGTCCCCATGGGGCAGGACCTGGGCCCCCAAACACTTTTTATGGCAATAACATGCATATAAGCCTTTAAAATTAACACTTTTGATTTTTCACAATCGTGTCCCATAGACTTTAAAGGTGTTCGCACAAATTTTTTGTCTGTTTGCATGTTCTGCTGCGAACCGAACCTGGGAGGTGTTCAGCTCATCCCTACCTGGAGGTAGCAAAGCTAAATCTCACAGCCTGGCTACTGAATAGCAGATTCCAAAGAAAAAAGGGTTCTCAGATAGGCTGGTCACAACCCTTATATCAACCATGAAGAAGGTGACCAGATCAATTTATTCCTCAGTTTGGAAAGTATTTAATTTGTGATGCGCTGCTTCAGGCCAATCCTTACAGGATATTTCTCCGATGCTGGAATTTCTGCAGGGTGGCGAAGGTAAAGCTCTGGCAGTTAGCACCCTCAAGGTTCAATTTGCTGCACTGGGGGAAATCTTGGAAAGATCAATCTCTGTGGAACATTTAGTGGCTAGATTCTTCGGAGCCTTTGACCAATCTAGACCAGCAGCAATCCGATTCTTTCCAAAGTGGTATGTTAAGAGGACAGTTTTAGGTTACCAAGGACTTTAGATGTTCAAATTCCTTACTGGTACAATATGCTGGGGATAAGAAGGGAAAGCAGGCTACCAGAGGATCCATTGCTAGTTGGTTAAGAATAACTATCTCAGAAGCCCATAGCCTTATGCCGCGTACACACGGTCGGACTTTTCGACCGGACTGGTCCAACAGACTTTCCAGCGGACTTTTGATGGACTTCCGACTGACTTTTTAATGAACGGACTTGCCTACACACGATCACACCAAAGTCCGACGGATTCGTACGTGATGACGTACACCAGACTAAAATAAGGAAGTTGATAGCCAGTAGCCAATAGCTGCCCTAGCGTCGGTTTTTGTCCGTCAGACTAGCATACAGATGAGCGGATTTCTGGGTCCGGCGGAGTTACGACGTAAAGATTTGAAGCATGTTCCAAATCTAAAGCCTGTCAGATTTGCGACTGGAAAAGTCCTCTAAAGGTCCGGTGAAGCCCACACACGATCGGATTGTTCGCCGGATTCAGTCCATCGGCGTCCGTCTGACAAGACTGGTCGAAAAGTCCGACCGTGTGTACGCGCCATTAGTGGTCAGGATAGTCCAGTTGGTATCCGTACTCATTATATGAGAGCTCTTGCAGTTAACTGGGCAGAGAAAGATGGTGCCACCCCCAAACAAATCTGTAAAGCAGCTATGTGGACAAGTTTGTCGACCTTTGCCCATCATTATATACTAGATCTCTTGACAGCAGAGGATCAGGCCTTTGGTAGAAAGGTCTTACAGTCTGTTGTCCCACCCTAATGAGGTAAGTCTCCTATATCCTCTCGGATGCTGTCCTGAAAGACTTCTTGGGAAAATCCAAGTTAGACTTATGCCGCGTACACACGGTCGGACTTTCTATCCTACTTGGTCCGGCACACTTTCCGACGGACTTTGTCCGCCAGGTGCGCCGGACTTTAAAACGGACGGACTTGCCCACACACGCCGGGACTTTCCGGCGGGCTAAGTCTGCCCGTCTTTCCGACGGACTTTCGCCGGAGTTCCGGCGGACTTTCAGAATGAACGGACTTGCCCACACACGGCCAAGTCCGTTCATTTTGAACGTGACTCGGGTACGACGGGACTAGAAAAGGTAGTCAATCTCGCCGCTTTTATCGGCGAGATTGACACCTTGCGAGCCCTGTTGCGGGGCATACCAGGCCCTTAGGTCTGGTATGGATTATAAAGGGAAGCCCCTACGCCGAAAAAACGGCGTGGGGTCCCCCCTAAAATCCATACCAGACCCCGATCCGAGCACGCAGCCTGGCCGGTCAGGAAAGGGGGTGGGGACGAGCGAGCGCCCCCCCCCTCCTGAACCGTACCAGGCCGCATGCCCCCAACATGGGGGGGTGGGTGCTTTGGGGGAGGGGGGCGCCCTGCGGGGCCCCCCACCTCAAAGCACCTTGTCCCCATGTTGATGAGGACAAGGGCCTCTTCCCGACAACCCTGGCCGTTGGTTGCCGGGGTCTGCGGGCGGGGGGGCTTATCGGAATCTGGGAGCCCCCTTTAATAAGGGGGCCCCCAGATCCCGGCACCCCACCCTATGTGAATGAGTATGGGGTACATGGTCCCCCTACCCCTTCACCTAGGGAAAAATTGTAAGTAATAAAACACACTACACAGGTTTTTAAAATATTTTATTAAACAGCTCCGGGGGTGGGGATCTTCCTCCGGCTTCGGGGGTCTTCTTCCGGCTTCGGGGGTCCCTCCGCTTCATCTTCTCCCGGCGTCCGGTTGGTTCTTCTCCGCTCTCTTCTCCCGGTGTTCCAGTTCTTCGGCCGGCTCCTCTGCTGTGTTCAGGTAGCTCTCTTGCCAGCAGAGGTCCGGACTTCTGAGCTGCTGGGCTTCTTCTCTTCTCTTCTCTTCTCCAGATGTTGACACGACGCTCTCTCCGGCTGGACTGCTCTCCGAGGGCTGCGTTGTGACTTATATAGGCGGAGACCCCGCCCCCTTTTGATGTCACAGTCCCTGGGCATGCTGGGACTGTGACGTTTTAGGGGCGTGGTCAACATCACCCGGCGTAGGGGCTTCCCTTTATAATCCATACCAGAGGGCCTGGTATGCCCCGCGCTCGCCGCAATAGGAAAATTTGTTTTTCCTATTGCAGCGAGCGCGAGATGCAATACCCTGCCCTCGCGTCGTATCTGGTCCGTCGGACCAGGATACACACGAGCGGCCTTTCCGTCGGACCAGCACACACACGAGCGGACTTTCCGCCCGAAACTGAGTCCGACGGAAAGATTTGAAACTTGGTTCAAATCTAGGTCCGGCGGGCTTTTGGGAAGAAGTCCGCCGGAAAAGTCCGCCGGCGCCCACACACGGGCGGATTGTCCGGCACACTCTGGTCCGCCGGACCAAGTATGCCGGAAAGTCCGACCGTGTGTACGCGGCATTACTGGTAACTTGTTTTCCAAAGCCTTTCAGGACAGCAATAACCCTCCCTTTTTCTGTATTTTACCATGGTTTGTTGCTTATGTGTTTCTGCTTGGGCCGGTGGTTCTCTACTATAACTGAAGAGGAGTGGGTGGAGGTCTCCTTTGAAAGTTCTTTGATGTGGTTGTTTCTGTTGTGGGAAGAGCCACGAAAGACTATTGGAAAAACATGTTACCGGTAAGTCTAAGGCTGGATTCACACAGTCCATTTAACATGGTTTCCTATGGAACACGTTCTGTAGTGCAAATCTGCAAAATGCAAAAAGCACAAAAAATGCATAGGTGTGAATCCAGCCTAACTTGGATTTTTGGGCCTGAAGATTAGTTAAAACCCCCAAACATATGTTTTCTGACAGCAGAGGCCCTGGAGAATAAAATAGTGGTAATTCTTAAGATGTTTCTTGTACACAGATTTGAACTTAACATCCGTGTTTACTTTCTACTTTTTCACCATTTTCTCATCAACATGGGGATAAGGTGCTTTGCTCGGGGGGCACCCCTCATGTTGAAGACATGTTGCCTGGTATGGTGCAGGAGGAAGGAACCATATGCTTGTCCACCCTGGTGCCTTTCCAGTGTGGATACCCTCTGCAAAACACATTGTCCCCATGTTGATGAGTACAAGAATGTCTATTTCAGAAAGCTGGCGCATGGTTGTGGGGTTCTGAGGGCAGGGGTATAATTGGAACCTGGAAGCTCCCTTTAATAAAGAAGCCCCCAGATGCTGCCCCCTACATAAATAAGTATATGGGGTACATAGTACCCAAAGGTACCACTAGCTGGATGACAGCTCCCTGTGGTGTCATCGGCTAAAAAAGCAAGAGATGGGATAGTGGTGACTTCAGGGACCATATTTGGGCATTGATTTCAATGTTATCTTCTCCCTCTTCCTCATGAGGCAGGCTTTCCTGGTGATATCAGTGGTCCCTAAGGACATGGCTGGGCAAGCACCCGCTACTTCATTAGAAACCAGTGACAGCTTAAACCTGTAATATATAGAAGTCGTCTGGGGTCCGGTCTTGTACTTGCTAATGTGGGGAGGTGCTGCCACTGAGAGTGCCTTACATTAAAAAATAGCGCCATTACATCACTGCGCATGCGGCTGCTCGAAAATGGTGGAGCGTATATGAGCTTTCCCGAGCCCGGCAGGCCTTGGAACGGTGCATGCGCAGTTGCACTGTCGGCCCACAGCCATATTATTTATGGGTGCCGCTGCCCTTAACGTACATTTACGGGCAGCCCAAAAACGGGCTGAAATTAACGGGCGGTTGGCAAAACTGCATTCACCCCAGTGACCACCAATGTAAGGGACATTCATCCCAGTGACCACCAATGTAAGGGACATTCATCCCAGTGACCATCACCCTTCCGTACTGTGAGCTGTGGCTATAGTATTTATTAGCATGGTTCCCTGAGACATGGAAAGTTATTTCAAGAGTTCCTCCAGGTTGAAAAGGTTTACAAAGCCTGAAACCAGCCAAAATCCTCCAAAGGCAACATATAAGGAGAATATCAAATATATCATGGAGGTAGGGTTACCACCTGTCCGGGATTCACCCGGACAGTTCGGGTTTGGAATCATGTGTCCGGGTTTCAGACCACCTGAAACCCGGACACATTATTTAGACCAGACTATGGCTTCTCAGCGGGGTTGCTGGCTGCAGTTGTGTAAGCCGAGAATGTGTGTTATGCCGCGTACACACGACCGGACTTTACGGCATACTTGGTCCGGCAATTCGGACAATTCGATCGTGTGTGGGCTCCAGCGGACTTTTTTTCCCCAAAAGTTCGACGGACCTAGAAATTAAACATGTTTCAAATCTTTCCGACGGACTTGAGTCCGGTCGAAAAGTCCGCTCGTTTGTATGCTAGTTCGACGGACAAAAACCAACGCTAGGACAGCTATTGGCTACTGGCTATCAACTTCCTTATTTTAGTCCGGTCGTACGTCATCACGTACGAATCCGTCAGACTTTGGTGGATTGTGTGTAGGCAAGTCCGTTCATTCAGAAAGTCAATCGTAAAGTCCGTCGAAAAATCCGCCGGACAAAGTCTGCTGTAAAGTCCGCTCGTGTGTACGCGGCATTACACTTTCTTTCACACTGCCCAAAGCCAGCACTAACAATCCCCCCCACAGATGGGAGAGGAGAGAGGGCTCAATCTGCACCTCTTCCACCCGCCCCAACCCCTCTGTGTCTGCCCACACTCCAATCCCTGGCGCTGTGGCTCTAAAAAGGAAAGTGGGGGCTGGAAATTTGAAGTACAGTAGCCTCAGATACATCTGATGAGAGGTGCTGACTGCCAAAGGGGTGAATGAGCTCACCATCCATCCCTGTCTGTGACTAAAGTCTCCCCCCTTCTCTCTCCTGTCTGAGTACACTAAGGTAAATCAGGGTTTTCAGAGCACTTATTACATCGGAGTTACCCTTTACACCAGAGGCCACAGTGTTCCCCCTTACACCAGAGTCCTCTCCGTACATCAGAGTTCTCAGTGTTCCCCCTTAAATCAGGGTTCCCAGAGCATCCCTTATGTTAGAGTCCCCAGAGTTCTTCCCTACATCAGAGTCTGCAGAGTGCCTGCTTACAGTGTAAGGAAACTCTGCGAGTTCAGATGTAAAAGGGGAACTCTGTGGCCTCTTATGTAATGGGAGACTCTTAATTAATTAATTTCATATGATTAGAAATGTTATTTAACTGAAAAATATATGTATAGCTTATACTATATAAAAAAGAAAAATTGCTGTGCGCCGCTAAATTGTTCGGGTTTGACTTGAAGAAAAGGTGGCAACCTTACATGGAGGACTCTACACAAATAGCTCAATATAAACAGCTGATGATCATCAGTAACAATCTTTCCAACATTCACATGTAATGCCAGATTCAGAGATTTCAAGAAGTCTAATCTGCATATTCTCCTGGTGTGCAGTGTGCAGCTAATCAGTGTGTTCTTGGTGGGAGTGGAGATGACCCCATCTATATGGATATACAGTACATCCACACACAGCGCAAGGACCATGTTCACACTATGAGAGGTTTCTCTGGGCTGCAGTTCCTCTGAGCTCCACAAGGTGGTGATCTCTCTTCTACTGAGAATGGAAGTCTCTATGGAATTCAGACAGGAAGTGATGTCAGGTAGAAACAGGAAGTTCCGGGTGAGAGGTGAGTCGGGGGAAAATAGAGAGGAGACATTGTTCAAAGTGGCAGTAGAGGAGGTAATAAGATCTTATTTTCTATTTACACCCAGTAACCCCCGTCATGTCCGTCCTCTTCCTCCATAGTCACTGTGACGTCTTTTATCCACATTATTAGTCATATTTTTTTTTTATATATGTAATCACAGGACACTAAAAGGGCAGATACCATCCGGAGAGGCTGAGCCTTCAGTCCTGGAATTACTGTTTATTATCCTCCTTTATACTATAGTCTTATTATACAAGATTTGGACGTTCTTTGATACTCATGCCCACCATTGAGGGGAAGCCCCCTATAGATGACAACAAACAGGACTAAGAACTGTGTTGGTCAGATTTTTTTTTTTTGGGGGGGGGATGTTTTTTGGGACCTTATACATTGTGGTGCGACTTCAATCATAGCGTGTATTATAGCTTTGATAACTCTGCAAGCAACAGCTTTCAAAAATACAAACACTAGAGGGAAGCCGCTCCCTACACATGTGCCAATTCCTACTGGGGGCAGCCTTCACCCCTTACATCCCCATCCTAATATTGTACAACCAATAACGTCCAGATATTTCTCTGTCTACAGAAAACCTGTATAGATCACATGACCACATCAATTAAGATGGAGGAGGACCGGAGTCACATGACTGAGAAGATACTAAACCTCACCCTGGAGATCATCTACCTGCTGACCGGAGAGGTGAGGAGGATTCTGGGAGGTCACATGACATCACTCTTATCTCTAGTGATAAAGCCAAGACCTGACCGGAGAGGTGAGGAGGATTCTGGGATTCTAACATGATATTCCTATTGGTTTTCCAATACAGAAATTCCCTCTTCTGAAGTCAGGTGATCATATAACCATCACAGTGCCTCCATTTGACTCCCTAAAACCTGAGAGACACAACATGCAGAAGATTCTAGAAGTCACCAAGAAGATGATGGAGCTGCTGACAGGAGAGGTGAGCGGTGCTGGGAATTCTGGGACATTATCCAGTAACAGACAAGGGATGTGTCTGGATGGTGACTGTATCATTGTGTGTGTCAGGTTCCTATAAGGCAGGGTGCCCAAACATTTGAAGAGCGAGGGCCACTTTAGCGACTTGTAAAGTAGTCACGGGCCACAATGAGCGGAGCAGACAGGTGATTGGTCCATGTCCACTCTGCATATGCAAAGCAAACACAGACACAGCACCCTCTATGGGCCCTCCAGTCCTATTCGCCCAGACAGAAGGGGACTGATCCCCTTCTGGTTTTTTTTGTAAGCTGTAGGCGGGTGTAAACGGACGCAAATCTGTCTACATCTGCCTCTATAAAATAGAGGGTCTAATTGGGTCCGCATGAAAAACAAACAGGCGTACCCGATCGTGTGAAAGTGGCTTAAGGCTGCTTTCACACTGATGCGCTGTGGTTTACCTACACCTCAACTGACTTTAATCTTCAATTCTTCCTTAAGATTACTGCAGGTATCACTGGCTGCTGCTGTCCCCCAGGCTGATATGGCTGGTGGCTGCTGCTGTCCCTAGGGCAGGTATGGCTGGAGGCTGCTGCTAGCTGTCCTCCAGGGCTGGTACTGCTGCGGGTCCTGCTGGTGGGTACTGCTGGCTGGTACTTCTGCGGGTCCTGCTGGTGGGTACTGGTGGCTGGTACTGCTGCAGGCCCTGCTGGTGGGTATTCCTGGTGGATCCAACAGCTGGTGGGTACTGCTGGCACTGCCGGTGGATATTGCTGGCACTGCCGGTGGGTATCCTTGGTGGGTACTGCTGGCACTGTTGGTGGGTAGTTCTGGCACTGGCGGTGGGTACTGCTGGGTGTCCCTTTTGGCCGCTGTCCCAGATTGCGGGTTCCCGACCCGACATCTGCAGCATAAGTGTGACAGGAGCTGGCGCTGGAGGAAGCATGCGGCTGCAGTAGAGAGCAGAGCCAATGCTTCCTGTATTGCTCCAGTCACAGGCGGAGTACATTTTGGTATCACTCCACCTGTACAGGAGCCGGCGCTATATAGGAAGCATCAGCTCTGCTTCCTCTAGCACCGGCTCCGTTCTTCACACTAAAGCTCGGGGGTAGTGGGGCGGAAATGCTCGATCTGGGCTTGCCAACCCACAATCCCAGAGAAGTAGATGGCGGCCACATCAAAGGAGGCGGTGGGCTACATGTGGCACGCAAGCCAATGGTTGGAAACCCCTGCTATAAGGTGTCAGGATTTCACTGTCTATTTCTCCATGGAGGAGTGGGAGTATTTAGAAGGACACAAGGATCTCTACAAGGGCGTCATGATTGAGAATCTCCGATAGCATCATTAGGATTTGTACTATTAGAATATATATAGTTTTTATTATATATTCAGAGTGAAAAACTGAGATTCCAAAGTTAAGGTTACAACAAAAAAAAAAAAGATGTATGTATGTTTGTTACAATGAATGTCTTATATCTTTCAGAGCAGAAACCTCGGGGATTATAATATTGTTGTTAAAGAAGAGTATAAAGAGGAGGATGAGGCATATGGTGTGATGGAGGAGTTTTCAGAAGGGCACGAGGATCCCTACAAGGACATTATGAAGGAGTCCCTTAATAACAGGAACCCACCAGAGAGATGTCCCCGTCCTCTGTATTTCCGGGAATCCACACAGGAAGATCACACCATCCCTTACCATTACAAGGTTGGTGGGACTGAGTATCTAGAACATGGACGTGGATTTTTTTTATGTGATATCAAAATTTTAAAAGTTCTAGTATACAAATGGTATTTTTTCTCGTTCTCTTGGTTTAGGGTGAAGATCTGATAAATATAAAAGTTGAGGGTGAAGAAGAAGAGACGTATGTGAGGGATGATGATCAGTCTATGGAGGAGGATGGAATAATGTGGACATTTATAGAGGAGGACACTCCTACAGAGATCAGCACAGGTGGGTCACACATTCCTCCACACATACTGTTTACAATTTATGTATCTAGACTGGATTTATGGAGATTCTGGGGATTAGTTGGCAGGGAAATTTTGATTTTCTTCACGTTCATTGCTCTACCTAGGCACCTATGGCATGGTGACATATGCCCGGGTCTACCAATGTCTCTGGCAGAGCATTTTTCTCAGGATTACTTGCTCTGTTGTTTGCTGGCTGTGCCGGGTGGAGGGATATGTCTGTTTAGTCTCAGACCCAAGTCACTGAGTGCAGTCTCAGGAGATGGGAGGCAGCGGTGTGGGACTTCGGTTAAGTAAACATTTAGACTACTGATAATTCCTGAAAACCAACATTACAAGACCTGACCATTACACTACATGATTTGAATTGCACATTATGTAGTCTTGCACCTTATACTCCAAACAGTGGCCGGTGGCCAGATGCTGCCCTTTGCTTGCTTTTGTCCACACTTGGGTCACTATTTCATCCACTGACACCAATGATGGGGCACAATTTCTCCCAATAACACTTTTACTAGCAGCTCTCTTCTCAGTGCTCAAGGCTGCTCAGCTGTCAGTTAATTACCTGCCACTCGTTGTTTCCACAGTGACTCACCTGGTTACCATTACCTGATTCATTAGTCCATCCTACAGCCAGACCCTTTTTACTATTTAAAGTCCCTTGCTCATTCCCTCCTTGCCTTTGCATGTTCAAAATCTCCAGTGTGTCTCTGCTGTGTTCCTGTTATGACTTTGCCTGGCTGATGTTTCTTCTGGATCCTGATTTTTAGCTTCTGACAATAATAATAAATATAAAGATGAGATTGCAGCCTGACACATACCTAGAAATCTTGAGGAGCTTATCTCGTTTGACATTCTCATTCATACCAGACTCAGAGAGAGACCTTCCTTTAAGCAGCGCTTGCTGTTGCCTCCTCTACGTTTGTCCTCAAACTTTGCATACCCACCCATGCCTTCCTCACCTCCCATGCCTCCTGGGCCCGAGTCCTCTAGTGAAGTAGAGCCCATGCAGCTGGGTTTCACATGTCTCTCTGCCGCAAATCCTCAAATCCTGCCGGTGCTGGGTTTTTCTTTGTGAAAAAGAAGAGTGGTGAACTGAGACCTTGTATCCATTATAGGGGTCTTAATCTCATTACAGTTAAGAGTGCTTATCCGATCCCATTGATTGTGGAATTTTTTGACTGCCTCAAGGAAGCAACGATCTTCACTAAGCTCGATTTGAGAGGGGCATACAATCTCGTGAGGATTAAGGAGGGCGACGAATGGAAAACTGTGTTTTAATACTAGGACTGGACACTACAAATACCTTGAAATGCCCTTTTGGCCTCTGCAACGCAGTTTTCCAGGAATATATTAATGATGTCCTCCGAGATATGCTGCAGCAATGTGTGGTGGCTTACCTCGATTTTCTCATATATTCAAAATCCCTAGAGAACCACCACACAGACGTCTCCCACATGCTACAGAGGTTGAGAGAAAACAACCTGTATTGCAAGTTGGAAACGTGCGAGTTCCATCGTGAACAGGTTACATTTTTGGGTTATGTTATTTCTACTGCCGGATTTTCGATGGACCCAGAGAAACTATCTGCAGTCTTACAGTCATCGACCCATAGGTCTCCATCCTCCTACATTTTCTTGGATTTGCCAATTATTATCAGAAATTTTATATGTAATTTCTCTTCTCTGGTCAAATCCCTGACTGATATGACCAGGAAGGACAGTAACCCACAGAGTTGGTCCTGGATTCCATTAAAGCCTTTACGTTCTTCAAGGCTGCTTTTGCTACAGCTCTTGCGCTGGCACATCCTGATCCTACGTTACCCTTCATTCTTGATGTTGATTCGTCTGAGACTGGAGTAGGCTCCCTTCTGCCTCAACATCCTACCTCTGAGAGCTCTGTGCATCCCTGTGGCTACTTTCTAAAATTGTCTCCTGCAGAATGTAATTACAAAATTGTGGACAGAGAACTGTTAGTTATCATTTTAGCTCTTAAAAAATGGAGGCATCACCTTGAGGGTACTACTGTGATGGTCCTCATTTTGACCGACCATAAGAATCTCACATTTTTGTCTGTGGCAAAACGCTTATCTCCCAGAAGGGCATGGTGGTCCCATTTTGCCGTCAAGCTTCAATTACATAGTCTCTTACCCAGTACGAAGAATATAAGGGCTGATGCATTGTCACGGCAGTTTTCCTCCCCTTCCAAGATGCAGTCTGTTACGGACTGCATTTTAGCCACTATTTGAACTAGTCTCACTTTACCTTTTGGGTGAGAGAATTCTGGCCCCTCAGATCCATTCTCCTCCTGATAAACCTCATGACTGCTGCTTTGTCCCAAGAATCTCTGCACTGCTTTGCTCCAGACCTACAATTCTCCTAAGGCAGCTGGGCACCCAGGGAAGAATGAACTCGTATGGTCTATGTCTCAATAATTCTGGTGACCTAGTCTCCGGGCTGATGTAACCACCTTCATAGCCACTTGTCCTGTGTGTGTGCTCCAGAATAAAACACCCCGACACCTTCCAGTGGGCCTTCTACAACCCATACCCAGTGGAGAGTGGCCTTGGACCCACTTGTCTATTGATTTTATTGTGGATTTACTCAACTCCCAGGGCAACACAGTTATTCTTATGGTGGTTGACCGGTTTAAGAAATTGTCTTATTGTATTCCACTAAAGAAGTTGCCTATGTCCAAAGAACTGGCATTGATTTTTGCTCAGAAGGTCTTTCGGTTACATGGATTACCTAAGGTTATCATCTCAGACAAGGGTAGCCGGTTGTGTCCAGGTTTTAGCGAGCCTTTTGTGCAGAATTAGGAATTCAGCTTTCCTTCTCCTTGGCATATCCCCCGCACTCCAGTGAGGCCGCAGAATGGGCCAACCAAGACTTGGAGCAGTTCTTACATTGCTATATTTCTGACCACTATAACAACTGGTCAGACCTGTTACCTTGAGTGGAGTTTGTTCACAATAGTGCCATCAATGCCGCTTCCCGTTTTGTCTCTGTTTATGGCGAACTATGGGTTCCAGCCATCCATGTTGTCTGACACATTTTGTTCCTCAAGGGATTCCTGCGTTAGAGGAACATCTCCGTGAACTCCGTTCCACTTGGGGGCAGGTCCAAGAATCCTTGCAACGCACCAGGGAGCGGTACAGACTTCATGCTGACCACCGACACCTACCTGCGCCCTCCTATCAAATTGGGGAAGAGGGTCTAGCTGTCTTCTTGTAACCTCCGACTCCGTGTTCCCCCACTAAAACTGACGCATTCTCTGTAGGATTAACCCAGTGACCTATACATTAGATCTTCCTTCCAACATGCATATTTCTAAGGTATTCCATGTTTCCTTATTAGAACCTTTTGGTGTGCAACCACTATACCACCTTGGTACCACATCCTCACCTGGTTCAGGTTGACAACCATGAGGAATATCATTGACACCCGTAGGTTTAGTGGATGCATATAGTACCTTGTTCTTTGGCTGGGTTACGGTCCGGAGGAATGCTCTTGGGTCTCATCCTCAGACAAATGTGCCCCTTCCCCTCCTCTGTGCTTTCCATAGACGTTTTCCCCTCAATCCTGGTGCCCCCATGAGGGGGAGGGGTCATTGAGGAGGGGGTACTGTCAGGGTTGGGCTTTTGCTATTACTAGCAGCTCTTGTCTTAGTGCTCAAGGTTGCTCAACTGTCAGTTAATTATCTGGTTCCTGATTGTGATTTTTGGCTTCTGACAACGCTGACTT
Organism: Lithobates septentrionalis; assembly: GCA_037952835.1. Lineage (NCBI taxonomy): Eukaryota > Metazoa > Chordata > Amphibia > Anura > Ranidae > Lithobates > Lithobates septentrionalis. Next base: position 117,410 of record JBBDGP010001914.1, read on the forward strand.
CTGGCTTCTTGATCCTGGCTCGCCTGATTACCCGTTTTTGGCTTCCAAACCCTGACTTCTGTTTTTGACTACGCTACGGATCTGTATTATTTTTTACTATTATATTAAAGATGTGATTTTAACTTAATTTTCTGTCTCTGCCTGGTTTATGGTCCCAGATAAACACCAATGATGGGGCACAATTTTTACCAATGACGCCAACAATTGGGCCCAATGACACTAATGATGGGGTCACAATTCCTCCCAGTGACACCAACGATGGTGCACAATTTCTCCCAATGGCACCAACGATGGAGCTTTGTTTACTTCCACTGATGCCGGGACATATATTCTACTCCCGATAGCCACAGTCTGCCCCCCTAAAGACTGCAGTACAGTAAACTGACCCTTTGTTTAAAATTTTTTGAAAACCCCTGCTCTATGGTATGTACCGCTCACCTAACCCCCCCCCCCCCCCCCCAGGGGGCACTGGAAATAAACAGGTCACCCTTATCTATGCAGGGGCTGCCATCACAGGTACCAGGGTAGGGTGCAAAAGTCCAGGTTCTATCAACCTCTCAACAAAGCACATGCCGAGGCCTGACAGCAACAGCTCTTGAGTAACGCAAGCTGACTCCCAGGGACAGAGGTCCAAGGACTGAGAGGGTTATGAACAGCCCTCCCAAAAATGTATCCTTTCCCCAGCCACTTTCTGTGATTCCCCATCCTAGGTATTGACTGTGGTGAGATAAATATTCATAACAAGGTGGTTGACCTCCCTACTCTTTTTCTGGAAGCTTCTTCCAGATACAGGCAGGAACAATCAACCACCAGACTTTGGGAGAATTCGGGAAAATTGATTGCTACTCCACTGAGTACAGCAGAGCTAAAACTAAATCCATCCAGCCAAGGGCAGGTCTCTACATGTATATTGTATACTTATACTATATAGTCTTATCTATAGTGTCTTGTACATCAGGTTGTATGCTACATACTCCTGACCCCTACACTATATACTCTACATTGTACATTACGTAATTCTGATACTATATAATCCTAATTGTTATACCTTATACAATATGTTGCACATTACATAGTCCTGACTTCTGCTCTCTGCCTTTTACCCACTGCTATCTATAAACATAATATGTATTCTTTTATTACACCCATTTCCTACCAGCTGGACATTTTATATCTGATGATTTGATTGGAGCACAGACTTTTACATGTTGATAATAATGTGATAACATCCTCAAACCTTGGAACGTTAAACAGAAAGTGATAATGAGGGAGGAGTCAATAACCCAATGATGGTGGTCTTCATGATCATTCCAGTCTTCATCTTGGTTGTTCTCCCCCCATCCTCACTCTCTGACCTCTGGTGGGGCTCAGCCCCGCTGTTATTTATAACAAAATCATGGACTAAATAAGGAAGTGCAGGACTTCTTGTGTTGGGAAGATGACAATGAGTGATAGAGGGGGTGGGGACACTCGTCCTATAATCATCACTGTCACTCCTATAAAAGACAGTTCTCGTTGTTTCCTCACTCTCTGACTAAGGTCCATGAATAAAGAAATGAACTGGTAGGAGATCAGATGACCCATTTACTAGTTATCTTAAAGGTGGAATTGTAAGATCCTCAGAGTCAAAGCTGCCTGATGTGGGTCCTGGTTTAGGGGAATCAATCTGCTCATGTCTAGTAATAATCTTTTTATCTCTATTTTAGTAAATGGACGGGAGATGAGGAAAACCTCAGAGGATTGTCTCACTTTGTCTCCAGACTGTAAATTAGAAGATGAGGACATCACACAGTATAGTCCAGGAGAAAACCCGGCTACCTCAAATGTCTATCCGGCACCACACAGTGTAGATGGACTATTGTATTCTTATCCTGAGGAACCTCACACTGTGAGGGACGGTGCCATCCTTCCAACAGAGAAGAGGTTTTCCTGTAATGAGTGCGGGAAGTGTTTCAAATTTCAATGCTATCTTAATCTGCATAAAATAACTCACACAGGTGAAAAGCCACATTCTTGCCCTGAGTGCGGGAAATGTTTTTCACTTAAGTCCAATCTTCACAAACATCAGAGTTCTCATGTAGTGGAAAAGCCGTATTCCTGCCCTGAGTGTAGGAAATGTTTTGTACATAAATCACAACTTATTACACATCTGAGGTTTCACACAGGGGAGAAGCCGTATTGCTGTTCGGAGTGCGGTAAATGCTTTGTACAAAAATCTGCACTTGTCCTACATCAGAGGTCTCACACAGGGGAGAAGCCATACCCCTGTCCTGAATGTGGGAAATGTTTTTCAGACAGGTCTGTACTTAACAAACACCAGCGAGTGCACACAGGGGAGAAGCCGTTTTCCTGTTCTGTTTGCGGAAAATATTTCAAACAAAAATCAGATGTTGTCACACATCAGAGATCTCACACGGGGGAGAAACCGTATTCCTGTACTGAGTGTGGGAAAGGTTTTGCACGTAAAACCAATCTTTACACACATCAGAGAGTGCACACGGGGGAAAAACCATATTCCTGTCCTAGGTGCAAGAAATGCTTTTCAGACAAGTCTGATTTTAACAAACATCAGAAATTGCACACAGGGGAGAAGCCTTATTCCTGCCCTGAGTGTGGGAAATGTTTTGAAGAAAAATCAGAGCTTGTCTCACATCAGAGGTCGCACACCAGTAAAAGCCACATTCCTGTCCTGAGTGCAGGAAATGTTTTTCAGAGAACTTAAATTTTACAGACATCAGAGATTTGCAAACGGGGGGAGAAGCCACTGTATTAGTTCTGGGTTTGGGAAATTTTACTCAGTGAAGTCCTGTTTTCCTCTATATCAGGGATCCCACACAACCCTCGAGGTGTATTAGTGCCTTGAGTGCGGGAAATGTCTTCTATATGGATGACTCTGGACATCTCAGCTCTTATGTGGGGAAGAAGTACACCCTGATATACTCCCTGGCTGATCTTCATGTAAGAAGATAAGGAGATCATAGTTCACCAACGCATTGATGAAAAGTTGTTGGCCATTGATAGCAGTAGAAAAATAAAAATAGTCATTACCTTTCACTGGTGGAGTGAATTTTGTGGTGTAAGCTTTCACAAATGCTTGGAAGCCTTTTTTTTTTTTTTTTAATTAAAAAAACAACCAGCATTTGACGTATTAATCTTTTTTCCTGAAGGAGGTATTTCAGGAAAAATACTCCCTTTGGTCACTAGATGGAGCTGACTATTATAGGAAATCACTGTGTTAATTACCGTATTTATCGGCGTATAACACGCACTTTTTCCCCCTTAAAATCAGGGGAAAATCGCGGATGCGTGTTATACACTGATCCCCTGCGATCCTGAGCTGACAGATCTTCAAAATCGCCGACCGCGATTTGAAAATGGCGCCGCCGGCGCCAAAATACACAGAGCCGGTCCTCAGCTCTTCTCGGCCACTTTCGGCTTCACTCGAGCGCCGCCCGAAGCTAGCCGAGTGTACTCGGCTAGGTTCGGATAGCTCCACTCACAGTCACACCCATCCCGGGCGGGACTACGGGTGGAGCCGAAAGTGAACGAGAGCCGCTGAGAAGAGCCGAGGACCGGCTCTGTGTATTTCGGCGCCATTTTCAAATCGCGGTCGGCGATTTTGAAGCTCAGGATCGCAGGGGAGCGGCGCCATTTTCAAACTGCGAGCTGCAAGGCTGCACTGGGGCAAGGCTGCACTGGGGCAAGGCTGCACTGGGATAAGGCTGCAATGGACACTGGGGAAGGCTGCACTGACATGGCTGCACTGGGGCAAGGCTGCACTGAGAAGGCTGCAATGATGGGCATTTAAATGTAAGTTTTTTTCCCTTCAACTTCCCTCCTAAAAGTTTTTTTTTCCTTAAAATTCCCTCTTAAACTTGGGGTGCGTGTTATACTCCAATAAATACGGTACATTATGAATCAAATTTTATCACAGCTGGGCAAATGCTTATCACGCTCGACCAACAAATTTTCTACTTATCGACCCCTTAGTTTACTACATAAGGCATGATTTCTTTGTTTTTTATCTCCATTCATACAGAAGGAATGTACATGCACTTTCATCGGATAAATTGGTATGCAGTTTTTTACGAATAGACCCCTAAGACCCCTTTCACACCAAGGGCGTATTGCAGGCGATATAGCGTTAAAAATAGCGCCTGCAATCCACCCTCAAACAGCTGCTCCATTGTCTGCAGTGTGAAAGACAGAGGGCTTTCACACCGAAGCGCTGCGCTGGCAGGACGGGAAAAAAAGTCTTGCCAGCAGCTTCTTTCGAGCTGTGAAGGAGCGGTGTGTTTACCGCTCCTCCACCGCTGCTCCCTATTGAAATCAATGGGGCAGCGCTGGGATACCGCCGGCAAAACGCCGCTATTGCGGGCGGTTTTAACCCTTTCTCGGCCGCTAGCGGGGGGATAAAAGCGCCCCGCTAGCGGCCGAAATACGTCGCTAATCCGACGGTAAAACGCCGCTAAAAATAGCGGCGTTTTACCGCTGACGCTGCAGGCGGCCTGGTGTGAAAGGGCTCTCAATGTCAGGAGACATTGAAGTTAAAGATGGGATGTATGTATCAGTTAAATGAATAGACCTCCCAGCAATGTTACTACCAGGCTGCAGCTAGAGGGGGCTCTAATGTTTAGAGTGTGACCACAGCAGAGTGATTCCATCTAGTTTACATGAACCCGTTCACTGTCAGAGCCGTTTGTGCACACATGTTAAAAAGCACATTTTGGGCCTGAAGATTAGGCAAAACCCCCAAACATATATTTACTGACAGATAATAAACAGTGCAACGCTGGACATGAATCTAAATAAATTGTTATGCCAAACAATGATAATAACATTAAATAAAAGTGATAATTTTACAACAATATGAGTGACAATGTGCTAATAAGATAATGTGAATAATCTAGAATGATTAGCCACCAGTATAAAAAATACCCATCAGTGAAAAATAAGTGTTCATAAAAACTAAATATATATATTCAAAAATGCTCAAATAAAGTGATAAAGTCCAAAAAAATGTCCAAAGAGGGTGTAGGATAAAGAATAAAAGATCCAAATCCAATGATCCACTTGAAAGTGACGCCCACCACCAGGAGAGAAGAAATGGAGGCTTACCAGAAAGCCTGCGACCGCCCTTACTCAGGGGGGTCAAAACAGGCTTAGAAGATCACCATTGATGTCCTGCTAGGGTTGAATCTGTAGTTCCTCCGACCTCCCTTCGCGATGGCTTATGAGCAACAGCCAGAAGCACTCAGGAGAATATGGTCACAAGATGGTTCAAGCAGCAGAAGCCATGGAGAATAAACTGGTGGTAATTGTTAAGGTGTTTCTTGTACACAAATTTCACCTTAACCACTTTACAACTGCCCTATTGTAGCTTCACGTATATATACGTGATCGCGCACTTCCGGGTCATGGGCGTGGGTGCCGGTGGACATTGAAGGAATCCATGCCTTCTTTACTGACAAAAGTGACCTACCGTCACTTCCGGGAGGTGTGCAGCCACTGCTGATGTTGCGCCCCTGCAAGGTGCGGCCGGACTCAATATGTCTAGATTGCGCATGCGCATTGGATTCACGCATGCACACACTGATTGGAAGGCGGCGAGATTGGAATGGGGACACCGACAGCACGATTGTATTGCCCAAATACACAGGCCTGTCGGTGTCTCCATTCCAATCCCATCGCCTTCTTGGCGGTGTGCGCATGAGCAATTTCGACATATCGAGCCTGGCCACACCGCACAGGTGCGCCACGTCAGCAGCGGCCGCACACTTCCCGTAAGTGACGGCTCTCTGTCAGGAATGCCGGGGGGGGGGAATCAAACATAGTGGTGTTCGCTGTGAGCGGCCTCACAAGTTCCCCACCCTGTCTACTTTAAGTAGAGTATGTCTCACTCTTTCCAAGCCAGCCGTCAGGGTTATTTGTGTGAGGCTCCTGCTACATGTGAGTATGAAAGAACCCATAGTCCTTTTTTTTTTTAAGATTTTCACTTTTTTTGGATGACAAACGGCATGTGGATATACTATTTTTTTCCACCTCTGTCTCCTCACAGGTCCTTATAAGGGGCTAATTTGTTCCTCTAACACCACCCGATTCTTTAATATATATCCATTGATTTTGAACCAGGTATGTTTCCTCAAAAAATAAGCTCAGGTCTTATATGAATTTTGACAACAAAAGACACAGTAGGGCTTATTTTTGGGGTAGGGCTTATATTGCAGCCCTCCTGGAAAATAACAGTAGGTCTTATTTTCAGGGTAGGTCCTATTTTTGGGGAAACATGGTATATTCATATCTCACTGTATTGAGCAATATTTTGTTATGTTCGTTCATGCTTTTATTTTGAGTTACTTATATCATATATTGTTGGTTCATTTCAGCACATCTTTTATATATCAACCTATTACTGAATCTGACTGATCCAACACAACGGGCACACTTAACGCTTGATATAGCAGTGATATATTATCTTTACTCATAGACATAGCCTTACATGGTGGGACTTGCTCTGGCCCTTTTCCCATCTGGTCACCGCTGATCCCCCTGGGTCATTGGGCCCGCCCCCACACCAGAACCCTATTAGGACATGCTGTAATCATTTTTGTTGGTTTCCATATCTAGTTTTTTCACTTATGTGAGTTTAACATGTTTACACTAATACTGTATGGACATTGTTATTGTTTGCTAATTAGTTGAATACATATTTGCTGCCATTATTTTTTACCTATCTAGGATTACTCCCACCCTATTGTCCCCTGAGGAAGACTATGCTTAGTTGAAATACGTTGGGAGTTTTTGGTGGATATGCAATCATTGGAATAAATGTTTGTTGTCTCTGCTTCCTGTGAGGCAAGCATGGGATAACTGTTTCAAAAATTAGATTAGGATACGGATTGTATAGATTGAATTTTAAACCTATTGCATAATAAACATTTTGTAATTTTATATAAAAAAACTTATCTTGTTTGATTCCTATTGCTGCAACAAAGTCCCATGGGAGATACTTTTGGTTTCTAATCCATTAGGAATGGAGCAGCTATCCAACCCATGATACAATCACTTTTTTTTTTTTTTCTTGAATTTTCTGTACTGACAGAATGGCAATCTGCCTTGTTTATATAGACGGACTGCTGTTCTGCACCTGTAACGAATGATCAGCGGGTGCCAGCTGACATGGAGTTCGCAGCACCCACTGATTGGCTCCCGCTGTGCATAATTACATTACTGACTCCAATGTCCGCCGGCACCCGCTGATCATTCGTTACACAGGCAGAACAGCAGTCCGTCTCTGTAAACAAGGCAGATTGCCATTTTGTCAGTAGGGAAGGCATGGATCCTGTGTTCCTGCAAAGCAAGGACATGGATTTATGCCTTCCCCTAATAAAAGCACCTCCCACACAGTACACAAACACCTGCTAGGCACACAGTTAACCCTTTGATCGCTCCTGATGTTAACCCCTTCCCAGCCAGTGTCATATTACAGTGGCGGCTGGTTGTATATTTTTGGGGAAGGGGGCGGCAGACAATGCACCCACAGCCTTCAGGAATCCAACTCTTTCACTCCCTGCCTGCAGCTCAGCTCCGCTCTTCTGTTTCGTTGTAAACATGCAATCAAAAACGCAGACTCCATAGTGCTCTCTGCTGACTATTTTTTTATTAAAACAGCCCCAGAATAAGGCACACTTACAAGATGAATACTTAAAAATAGTAAATATGTGGATAGATTCGTCCGCTCGCTCACCACTGGCATACACTCACGGTGGCTGGGTGATGTCACGGGCTTGGCTCCTCCCCTCTAGACGCGTGTCGCTCTCTGATTGGGCTTCCTCAGTAGGTGGGCGGGCCGCCTACCCGAGCCTTTATATACACCTCATCTGTGAGGTGAGCAGGCAATTTGGGGTTTGCATCACGATCAGCCTAAGCCAGGAAGTTGCTGGGCTTGCCCTAAAAAGGCGATGGTGGGTAAGACGGCTTGTGTGGATTGCTTCAAAGAAGCGACAAAGGGCCAGGAACCTGATAGGATGGAGCTGGTATCATTAATGAAACAGGCGTTTGAGGAAACACAGAAGTCGTTTGCAACGCAGACGCGGGCTTCAACTGCTCCGGTTACTTCTACCTCTCGCTCCCTGTCACCTCAAATACTTCCGGCCGTTCAGGTTAACCCAGAGGCACAAGTGCCTTCGGCTTCAGATGCATCTTCTGCTGAAGAGGAGGATACCCAGTCTGATGGATTCGACTTCGCCTTAGTCCAACCTTTTGTGAAAGAGATTAGGCAGGCCCTGCTGTGGGAAGATGCGGCAGAAGAACCTGGATAGGAGGGTAGATGTAGATCTTAAAAAGATCTACACACTGGCTGGTGGAGCATGTTGGCCGTCAATGGCATTGGCCGCCATTTCTAAGGCCATGGAGGTCTGGATGCATAAAGCCAAAGGGAAGGTGGAGAATGACCTGGGCAAAGCTGAGGTCCTAGCCTCGTTAGCAAATTTGAAGCTAACAGCTTAGTTTATGGCCGAAGCATCCATCGACCTGATCAAGATCCTGGCAAAAGTTTTGCTAAACGCAGTAACTGCCAGAGGAGCCCTGTGACTGAGGCCCTGGGTGGCTGACCCAGCATCCAAGCAGGGATGGTGCAGGATACCATTCGAGGGTCACTCCCTCTTTGGGAATAAATTGGACACGGCCATCTCAAAGGCAACTGTTGGGTAATCGGGGTTTATCCCTCAGGATCAGAGGTTGCTTCATAAGAAACACAACCTTCAGAAATACGGCAAGACCTAGAGGCAGAGACGTCAGGTCCTACAGGCCAGGAAAGGAGTTTCGCCGGCTATGGGTAAATTCTGCGACAAACTGCAAATCTAGAAAACCAACCTCTTCCTTGGGGCAAGAACATCAGAAGTCTTTTTGACTACCCACCGGCTCACACATGCCAGGTTATTCAGGTTCCGTTAAGTGTGGGCAAAAAGGATAAGGGAGCCATGGGAGATATCGACCATCAGGTACAGGCACAGCTAGAAATTCCTCAAACAGCCCCGCAGAGCCTTTTGTCTCAACAAAAATGCCTCCAGAAAAGGGAAAACAGGATGTCTTTTGGAAATACATACAGACCCTCCTGGAGCAAGAAACGATAGTCGCAGTTCCTCAACGGGAGTGTTTTTCCGGAGTCTACTCACCTCCTGTTCTTGGTTCAGAAAAATTCGGGGACTTGGAGGCCAGTAATAGACCTCAGGGACCTCAACAGGTCCATCAAGAAGGATCGATTCAGGAAGGAGTCACTCCAAACGATCCTGAAGGTCATTCAACCGGGAGATTGGCTACTGACGGTGGACCTCAGGGATGCGTACTTCCATGTGCCTGTGGCCCCGTTCTACCAGAGGTTTCTTCGATTCGCAGTAGGACAACTTCACTATCAATTTGTATGTCTGCCCTTTGGGCTGACCACAACTCCCATGCTATTAACGAAGATCCTGGTGGCCCTGGTGGCACACCTACGATTGCAGGGAATCCATATACACCACTATTTGGATGACATTTTTACTTCTAAGCCAAGGCAAGGACACGCTCCTGACACACTGGAAGACAACCTTGTTGACGTTGGAGAGCTTTGGCTGGCTGAACAATCAAGAAAAGAGTCACCTCATGCCGACTTAATCTCTGGTGTACTTAGGTGCGAAGATAGATACTTGGATGGCATCAGTAGCATTACCCAGAGACAAGATGTCCTGTATACTGAAGACGATGTCAGAAGCTCGAAAGAAGGCCTACCTGCCAACAATAGACTGCATGCGACTTCTCGGTATAATGATCCCAACCACTCCGATGGTCAATGGGCTCAATAGAACTCGCACCTCTTCCAAATGGGTCTCCTAGATCAATGAAGATTGGAGGATCTTGGTCGGAGAATCCAGATCACAGCCCAGATGAGGGTCAACTTGAACTGGTGGTCGAGGCAGCAGAATCTTTTTCTGTGCCACTCCTTATTCACAACGAGGTGGCAAATAGTCCAGTCAGATGCCAACAGTACGGGCTGGGGAGCCCTATACAAGGACCACTGGGCCCAAGGCTATTTTACTTCTCAGGCTGTCAATGTAGTTTCCAATATGCTCGAGTTGAGGGCAGCCTTCCAGGCCCCCCTGGCCTTCAAGAGTCAAATTCAAGGAGCACCCATCCTTTTGAAGCCAGACAATGTGACGGCAGTGGCTTACATCCGCAGGCAGGGAGGCACTCGCAGCAGTGATCTGAGAGAGGTTGACCCCATTAATGGATTAGGCTCAAGCCAACTTACAGCTGCTAACAGCACTATATGTGCCCGGTCATCTGAACACTCAAGCAGACCACCTGTCCAGAGCGGACTTGGACAACGAGTGGGCCCTGTCACCACAAATCTTTCGGGGCCTGGTGGCATGGGCCTTCATTCCGGAGGTGGACCTGTTTTCCTCTCCGACCAATACCAAACTACCACGGTTCTTCACCAAGTCCAGTCACCCGCAAGCGACGGAGGTGGATGCTTTAACAGCGGAATGGAATTTCAGAACAGCATTTGCCTTCCCTCTGATTCCGATGATACTCCTTTTTTTTGCGCAGGTTGCGGCAGGAGAAGGTGTCCAGGACTGGTCGAAGAGACCAGCATCCTCTGTTCTCTCAGTCCTCTGCTCTCCCCTCCCACCTCTACACAGTAAGCATGCAGATAGGGCACTAAAACAAAAAATGGTGTGCAGTGCTTTGTGGTGATAAATGTACAAGAGAGTCTTAGATCTATCTATCTATCTATCTATCTATCTATCTATCTATCTATCTATCTATCTATCTATCTATCTATCTATCTATCTATCTATCTATCTATCTATCTCTGTGATTTGATTAAAAGAAATCTTTTGTGTATTCAAAGTAATTCCAGTGCTGAGTGTGCTCTGCTGTGTTCAAGTTATTCACTAGAAATCAGGAATGTTTTGAACACAGCAGAGTACACTCAGCAGCACTGGAATTACTTTGAATACACAAAAGATTTCTTTTAATCAAATCACAGATTTATATATATATTTCAGGACTATATTTGTTCACTACTTAATAAGACTCTTTTGTACATTTATCACCACAAAGCACTGCACACCATTTTTTGTTTTAGTGCCCTATCTGTATGCTTACTGTGTAGAGGTGGGGGGGGGGAGCAGAGGACTGAGAGAACAGAGGATGCTGGTCGAGAAGGATGGGAATTGGTCCATGGTGACACTGGGCAGGGGAGCTCTAGGGTAATGAAACAGTATTATATGGTGACAGGTTAGTGGTGAGGGGGGCGGGGTATTGGTCATCTTGGATATGACAGTCTGGCACCTCAATTACCACGTCCACCCCCCTTGGTGTCCTCCCCGCAGCCCCCTCACCTGGCTCTGCCTCATCCGTCACACCTGGCTGGACATGCCGCGGCTCCTCTCTCCTCCTTGGAGCTCCGTGCTCCACGAGCCGGCCGCTGCCACCCTTTTTAGCAGCAGCTCCAGTCACCGGCGCTCCATGTCCCCGCCAACGTGCACACAGCATTGCTCCTCGACGCAGGGCAGCATAGCATGACATCAGTGGGAGGTAGGAAGCAGGAAAAGCTTACTCCCTTGGCTCTTCGGCGCTTTCGGCTCTGTTCAGTCTCGGAGGGGGGGCATACGCAGTGCGGGGATAACGTCATCCAAACATCGATTATTCCAGTCGTAGCATCAATGCCGCATCGTGTCTAGTCGAATCGCGATGCATCAATGCTACGATTATTTTCAACAGCCCTAATACAGACATGACTTTTTGCCAGATTCACCAAGGGTCTGCCACATATTGGAATTCCTCCAGGTGGGATTGGAACTAGGCCTCTCCACAAGTACTTTGAAGGCCCACGTGTCTGCTATCTCGGCTTTCACTGGTACCCAGTGGGCCGTGGATAAGTTGGTGATCCGATTATTCAGAGTGGCCTTCCGCCTAAGACCGCCGAGGTCTCCAAGATTTCCAAAGTGGGACTTGCCCCCTAATCTTGGATTTTCTTTCATCAAACACCTTTGTTTCTCCTGTTTCACTATGGCATCTCTCATTGAAGACCGCATTTCTTGTGGCAATAACTTCAGCCAGAAGGGTGTCCGAAATAGCGGCCTTGGGGTTTAAAGAACCCTTCCTCTCTTTCTTCCCGGATAGAGTGGTCCTCAGGCCAATGCTGGGATTCGTCCCGAAGGTAGCCTCTAGTTTTCATATGACACAAGAAATCACGCTCACAATGTTTCTCACAGAGAACTCTCAGAATCCAAATCCACTCAATATGGGGTCTTCACTGAAAGCCTATGTGAATGCAACGGCCGAACTTAGTAAGTTGGACCATCTCTTCTTCACCCCGAATGGTGTTCGGAAGGGCCTGAGGCCTTCTGGTAGAGTGATCGCCTCGTGGCTAGTCAAGACTATATCATTGGCCTACAGAACAAAGGATTTGCCTGTGCCTGAGGGGGTCACAGCGCATCCCACTAGGGGAGTCTCTACCTCCTGGGAAGCGGTGGGACAAGTGTCCTTGGAGACAGGGAGATAAGCCCCCGCTCGCAGACCCCCACAACCACCGGGCAAGGGTTGTGGGGATGAGGCCCATGGGGACAAGGTGTTTTGGGGGCGACCTCAAAGCACCCTCCCCATGTTGAGGGCATGTGGCCAATGCTTTGGCCAGTCGTAGGATGCCAATGAACTGCGATCTCGCAGTGCATTATGGGACATTCCTCGGCATTCGAATTTGCTGCGAACGCCCCATAATGTTCTAAATTCAGCGAACAGGCGAACACCCAATGTTCGAGACGAACATCGGGCTCATCCCTACAGACCACCAGAGTGCAGTGGTGTTTTGCTGTGGGGCACCCCTCATGTTGAAAGCATGTCATCTGGAATGGTTTAGGAGGAAGGAACTGAATGCTCACCCCCTCTCCCTTCCTTTCTTGGGTTTACCCTGCTGCGTTGCCAGGGTGGATGCCCTCAGTAAAAAACCTTGTCCCCATGCTGAACAAGAAGAACCCCCTAACAACTGAACCTGGAGCTTATACTGTACCTAGTGGTCAGTGTAGTGGTCCCTTACATTGATGACCAATGGGAGAAGGATCCCCTTATATCAGTGGTTAGTGTTGTAGCCCCCTATATTGGTGACCAAAGATGGGCCAAACACCCCCCGACTTGGTTCCCGCCAGAACTTCCAAACATTGCAAAAGTTCTAACCTGTCCGCAAACACCATTTGAAGTCTCTGGCAGTGTTTCTCAACCTTTTACGTTGAAGTACCCCTGCAGGTCTAAAAAGATTTCCTAAGTACCCCTGTCTTGAGAAAGTGATTTCTATTGTTTGGGTGTGAACACAATTACACCCACACACACACAATCTAAAACTAACACACTTGCAGAAACACAAATACCCACAAAATCCCAAATTAACAGACTGGCAGACAGACATTGCCAAATGAACACACTGGCAGACACACATAACACCACATTAACAGACTCAGAGATACACACATAATCACAAATTAACACACTGGTAGACACACACACAATCCCAAATTAGCACACGTGCAGACACACACTTAATCCCAAATTAACACACTGGAAGACACACATATAACATACTTGCCAACTGTCCTGAATTTTCCGGGACATTCCCGGGATTTAGACCTTTGTCCCGGTCTTGCTGTTTCCCGTGAAATGTCCAGGGAAATAGTTATTTTTCCCGATATTTTTTATTTATTTTTTCTTCCCCACCACCACTAGAGGTCAGCACTAGTCAATTCTGTCTCCATCACCATTTTACAAAAGCTGGAGCATTTCTATTGGCAGCCGATTTCTTGTCACCCAGGCTCCGTCTCTTGGTTCCCGTAAATGGCACGGAGACAAAAACAGCATCCTGAGCTGGCCTAGGCCTGATGGGCAGTCCTGGCTCCCGGCACCACGCTATCCCTGAGTGAGACTGCCTTGTCTCACTCTCACTGGCTGCCTCCTGTCCCAAGCGTGCCACCCAGAGACTCAGTGACAGTCTGAGCAATCAACTTTCCAGGCAGCTGCAAGCTGAATCCTCCTTTGCTCCCCACTCAGGTGCATGAGGGGAGTGGGGGTGGGTTGTCCTGGGAGGGTTTGTACTGATGGGGGGGCGCGTTGTCCTGGGGGGTTTTTGTACTGATGGAGGGGATTGTCTCCTGGGGGGGGGTTGTACTGATGGGGGGTGGGTTGTCCAGGGAGGTTGTACTGATTGGGGGGGTTGTACTGGTGGGGCTGGGTTGTCCTGTGGGGTTTGTACTGATGGGGGGGTGGGTTGTCCTGGGGGGGTTTGTACTGATGCAAGAAAGTTACTTGCTCAGACTGTCCGGATGGCAGGCTTGTGCATTGCGAAAAGAGACAGCCACAGGAAGAGTGAGAGTGAGGAGTCTCATTTGGCTCTGGGCAACACACCCCCTGCCCTTTGTGCACGTACCCCAGGTGTACGCATACCACGGTTTTAGAAACACCGGTCTATGGAACCTGAACTTGAAAAATCAAAAGTCCCCATTTTGAAGGCTTATATGCAAGTTATTAGGCATAAAAAGGGTATGGGGACCCTGGTACTGCCCTGGGGGACATGTATCAATGTAAAAAAAACTTTTAAAAATAATCATTTTTTCAGGAGCAGTTATTTTAATAAAGTAAAACAATAAAAATGAAAAAAATCCTTTAAATATAGTGTTGGGGGGTCCCCTTAGTCTGCCTGTAAAGTGCCGCTTCTGCACTGTTTATAGAACCTGCTGTAGTAAAACTCACATTTATAAAGAAAAAAAATGACATTTAAATTGATTTTCCCTGCAAGCTTTCTTTATTTTCTATACAACGGCTTGGGGAGCCAGTCTGTATGATGAGGCCACAATCTAGTGCACTGGGAACAAGATTAGAGATTTTTGGGATAAGTTCTGGTGTCTCTTTGGCCGACTTTGGATGGAAATAACAACGTACCACTGTGAGCAAGCCTTATGTGAAGAAGCAAGAGCAAAAAATGAAGTGCATATATGCACAGAAACCCCTCATAGGACTTTGAGGCGGACTCCAGTGTATAAGTTTGTACAAAAATATTTTTATTATATATCAATATAATTAAAACCCCATTGTATTGTACTATATGTCTATTTTATACTTTACAAATGTTGACCAATCCTTTTACAGGTTACGTTTAAATATCCTATGCACAAAACTAGCATCCAGAAGACTACCTATGTCCAATTACAGGTCAGCTCCCTTAGATGGTTGTGGTAAAACCCTAACATGTTTCAGACTTTATAGTCCTTCCTCAGGGGATATATATATACAGGGAATTACATTCTAAAATGTAAATAATGTATAATAGTGACCCCTAGACTGCAAAGCTGGGGGTCATTCTGATCTAGTGAGTGGGGACACATGAGGGGGTGCTGTTGTACACCTAAATATCTCTGAAGCATTTTACATTTCCTTCACCTTGGATTTGAGCACTTTATTCACTTTATTTGGACTTTGTCTTGTTCATTATACAATCAGGTCCATTAATATTGGGACATCGACACAATTCTAATCTTTTTGGCTCTATACACCACCACAATGGATTTGAAATGAAACGAACAAGATGTGCTTTAACCGCAGAATTTCAGCTTTAATTTGAGGGTATTTACATCCAAATCAGGTGAACGGTGTGGGAATTACAACAGTTTGTATATGTACCTCCCACTTTTTAAGGGACCAAAAGTAATGGGACAGATTAACAATTATCCATCAAACTTTCACTTTTTAATACTTGATTGCAAATCCTTTGAAGTCAATTACAGCCTGAAGTCTGGAACGCATAGACATCACCAGACGCTGGGTTTCATTCCTGGTGATGCTCTGCCAGGCCTCTACTGCATTTGTCTTCAGTTCCTGCTTGTTCTTGGGGCATTTTCCCTTCAGTTTTGTCTTCAGCAAGTGAAATGCATGCTTAATCGGATTTAGGTCAGATGACTGACTTGGCCATTGCATAACATTCCACTTCTTTCCCTTAAAAAAACTCTTTGGTTGCTTTCGCAGTATGCTTCGGGTCATTGTCCATCTGCACTGTGAAGCTCCGTCCAATGAGTTCTGAAGCATTTTGCTGAATATGAGCAGATAATATTGCCCGAAACAGTTTAGAATCAATCCTGTTGCTTTTGTCAGCAGTCACATCATCAATAAATACAAGAGAACCAGTTCCATAGGCAGCCATACATGCCCACGCCATGACACTACCACCACCATGCTTCACTGATGAGGTGGCATGTTTTGGATCATGAGCAGTTCCTTTCCTTCTCCATACTCTTCTCTTCCCATCACTCTGGTACAAGTTGATCTTGGTCTCATCTGTCCATAGGATGTTGTTCCAAAACTGTGAAGGCTTTTTTAGCTGTTGTTTGGCAAACTCTAATCTGGCCTTCCTGTTTTTGAGCCTCACCAATGGTTTACATCTTGTGGTGAACCCTCTGTATTCACTCTGGTGAAGTTTTCTCTTGGTTGTTGACTTTGACACACATACACCTACCTCCTGGAGAGTGTTCTTGATCTGGCCAACTGTTGTGAAGGGTGTTTTCTTCACCAGGGAAAGAATTCTTCGGTCATCCACCACAGTTGTTTTCCGTGGTCTTCCGGTTCTTTTGGCGTTGCTGAGCTCACCGGTGCGTTCTTTCTTTTTAAGGATGTTCCAAACAGTTGATTTGTCCACACCTAATGTTTTTGCTATCTCTCTGATGGGTTTGTTTTGTTTTTTCAGTCTAATGATGGCTTGCTTCACTGATAGTGACAGCTCTTTGGATCTCATATTGAGAGCTGACAGCAGCAGATTCCAAATGCAAATAGCACGCTTGAAATGAACTCTGGACCTTGTATCTGCTCCTTGTAAATGGGATAATGAGCGAATAACACACACCTGGCCATGGAACAGCTGAGCAGCCAATTGTCCCATTACTTTTGGTCCCTTAAAATTGGGAGGCACATATATAAACTGTTGTAATTCCTACACCGTTCACTTGATTTGGATGTAAATACCCTCAAATTAAAGCTGAAAGTCTGCAGTTAAAGCACATCTTGTTCGTTTCATTTCAAATCCATTGTGGTGGTGTATAGAGCCAAAAAAGATTAGAATTGTGTCGATGTTCCAATATTTATGGACCTGACTGTGTATGTATGCATGTATGTATGTATATATGTATGTATGTATATATATATATATATATATATATATATATAATTTGTTTTTTTTCACCTATACTATGTTTGCAAGCGCTATATTTTTATATTTACCCTGGTAATGCCAGCCAGCTGAGATGTCAGTATGTGAAGAAGCCAAATTATAGTACATAGTATAGCCAAGATTAACATTTTTTTTTTTAAGATAAAGTCTGGTGTCCCTTTCGCAGACTTTGGATAGAAGTATCAGGTGCAGAAAAATTGGGCTGTGGTTGTTGGTGGTGTCTTCACCCCATAACCTTTTAGAGGTACTCTAGATAAAAGCAATAATTGGCCTTGCTGTAAAAAAAAATGAAATTTGATGCCCTTGTTACCCAGTGGTGGAAAAATTCAAGAGTTATTAATTTTGACAAATGTCAACCAGTCAACAGAGTCTATGGACAGACGCTCCCTTTTATCTGTCACAAAACCTCCATCAGCACTGAATACCTGTTCGGAAAGCATGTTGGATGAACTTCTGGCCAGTGGTCTATTCTCATGACTCCAAAACACAGTGGATCGTCTACTGGAAAGCTTTCCATGTCTGTTTATGCCCCTAGATAAACTTCCACTATATGATGCAGATGGGATCTTGAAGCTGACAGCCCTGGGCCCCGAGGACTAAAAGAATATTTAAAATGCATCAATGAGGTTTTCCCCTTCTCCACCACTTCTCATTTAACCAACAGAAGCCTCAAAACTAGTCTTTCCATGAGACTTTAACCTACCAGAGTCTGGACAGGTGTTACATAAACTCCTCTTTAAGGTGTCCTCAAGATATTTCATCCTGTGCTCCCTCCCTGTGGGAACAGGATGAGTTCTGAGACTTTCCCCTTGTAACGGTGGTCAAGGAAAGTTGCTAACCAATAATGATCCCTCTCCTTGATGCCACAAATTCTAGGGTCCTTTCGCAGGCTTTGAAGAATGAGGGAGCCCATGCATTGCAAGTTTGTGGGGGCATGAGAAGAAGAGTCCTCGGGGTCACTGAAGATTACAATATCTGGAACTGCCTCCTCCCCGCCACGTACTACTCCCAAAGTTTCTGGTGAGGGAAAATCATCTCTTAAGGTTTGATGTATGTCTTCCTCTGCTTCTATGCCTCCAAAATTGCCAGAATCCTCTTCTCCGATTGTGTGTTGCTTGGCATTGCAAGAATGATGTCTTCATAAAGTGGAACTTGAGAGGAAAGGAAGTCCTCCTCTTCCTCCCGCTGCTCTGCCTTGAGTGCCCTGTCCATAATACCAGGCAGAGTATGCTTCAGTAGGAACACAAGAGGGATTGTGTCACTGATACATGCATTGTCATGGCTTACCATGCTTGTGGCCTCCTAAAATGATGACATTATAGTGCAAGCATCCTTTATCAGCAGCCATTGGTGTGGGGAAAACAGCCAAGATGCCCTGAGTCTGTCATTGTGCCGTACTCACACGGGTACTCGTTGACGGCCCTCTGTTGCATGTGCATTCTGCAGCATTGCCAAAGTTGAGTTCTACCTGGTGGGCATGTCACAAAGCAGGCGGTTTACGGGCAGGTGTAATTTCCGCCAACCGAAAACTGACTGTATGACAGCCTGAAATGGCTACAGACTCTTCTGGTCTGCC
Organism: Lithobates septentrionalis; assembly: GCA_037952835.1. Classification (NCBI taxonomy): domain Eukaryota; kingdom Metazoa; phylum Chordata; class Amphibia; order Anura; family Ranidae; genus Lithobates; species Lithobates septentrionalis. The sequence goes on from JBBDGP010001914.1 coordinate 136,231, forward strand.
TTAGAAGGTCTTGGAAACCTGGGTACCTATTTAAGAAACGCTGTACCACCAAATTGAGGACATGTGCTAGGCATGGCATATGTATCAACTTTCCCTGTTGGAGGGTGGACAGAAAGTTAGGACCATTATTGCACAACACTATTCCAGGCTCAAGCTTCCGTGACTTGAACCACCTCTGGGCCTGCCCCTGCAGAGCTGAAAGAATCTCTGCTCCGATGTTGCTCCTGTCCCCTAGAAAGACCAGCTGAAGCACTGTATGGCAGGGGGTGAAGCTGACAGATCTCGCATCATCACCACCAGCTGTATTGAGAGAAGGAGGCAAAACAAGCTCCAGTAATGAGCACTGTCCTGCATCCTTTCTAGTTGCAAGTAGAGTTACCCAGTGTGCTGTGAACTGAATATGTCTTCCCTGACCATGCTTGCTGGACCATGTGTCAGCAGCAATATGGACCCTGCAGCTGACTGCCTTGCCCAACGATGCCAAAACATTGCCTTCCATGTGGTGGTACAGAGCTGGAATGGCCTTACATGCAAAGAAATAGAGACTGGGAATCTGCTATTGTGGTACAGCACATTCTGCAAATTCACGTAAGGGGGGAGAATCCACCAGATGGAAAAGCAGAAGTTGTAAAGCCAACAGTTTGGACAAGCTGGAATTTGGGCAGAGATATTTGCCTGCTGTACTCTAAAACTGGTGGTGTGTTGCTGGTAGATGTGTTGCAAGGACCTGTGAAACCCTTTGCTATACCATCATCCCTGTCAGTGGAGGCTGCGAAGAGGTCATGAGATATAGCAGGGGTAGACATGAAAGGTGAGGAGTCGGGAGAAGAATTGTGTCCCTTCTGTGTGGCAACAGGTGCTCTTGCCAACAGGCTGATTGGTGGGAGGTTAAATGTTGTGTCAAACATGTGGTACCCAAATGGCCAACTTGGCAATATGCTGTGGCTGGGGAACATGACTGCCAATTTGTTGTTTATCAGTGTTCTCCCCTCTCTGTAGACTCACGTCAGTCTCTTCTGGAGATGGGTCAAACACCCCCTGGTTCGGTACGCACCAGAACTCCCGAACAGGGAAAAGTTCTGACCCAAACAGAGAACCGTATTAAATTTTATGGGACCCGAACTTTTGAAAAATCAAAAGTACCCATTTTGAAGGCTTATATGCAAGTTATTGGCCATAAAAAGGGTATGGGGGCCCGGGTACTGCCCTGTGTTGACTATTTCTGTATTTTGTGCATATACCTCAATCATTGTGGTAGTATGGACATATACATATCTAGATCTGAGAGATCTTACAACAAAGAGGTAGTTCCATCCGCAATACACATTTATTAATAGGGTTACATAATATATACAAATTACTCACAGAACCATATATACAATACAATATAAGATGCAAGTATAGAGTTAGATTACCTGTTAACTTCAGGTCAGCCCATGGTGACTGCTGTCTGTTCGAACACCAAAGAGAGAGTTAGCCTGGTCACAAAGCATTATGTCCCCCCCCTCCTTTCTGTAGTGTGGCTAATATAATTCTCCCTAATTGGTCACTGTACCTAGTAAATGTATATTGGGCACAGCCTGATTGGATGAGTCAAAGAAGGCTGTTTACTACCCAGGGGAGATGTTATCAGGGAAAACAAAAGGCCAACCTTTGAAGTTGAACTAATTACAATAACACCAACACAACACTCACTATTTTAAATATATTTCCCTCTAACTGAAATATATTTCTAATTGCAATATTTTACAGCGATTAATGGAGATTTCACATAAACCCATAAGGCAACACCTGGGTATCAATTCAAATTTTTTTTTTAAAAAGATCATTTTTACAGGAGCAGTGATTTCAATGATGCTTAAAGCTGAACCTTCAGTTATTTTTTTCAACGTTCTTTCTATTAAATCTTCTGCCCTTGTTGTTTTAACTTTGGATAGTAAATCATTTTTTTTTCTGCCAGCCAATAGCTTGTACAGCCCACTTCCTCTTGCTTATCTTTTTTGACAAGTCCTTTATTTAAAAAAAACCCATAAAAATGCCAACCTGAAAGAAAAAAATGCCCGAACACGACTGTTCCTGTCCAGGGACACAGCCATCCAACAGGTAAAGATGGGGTGGGGGTTACTTGGTGACATAACTGGGTGGCCCTGCCCATGTCTACCTTTTAATGGGCGAGTGTCATTATGGGGTGGGACCACCCGGTGATGTCACTGGGTAACTCCACCCTCGTGTTTATCTGTCATTTGGGAATGACACTCGCCCAATGAGAGGTAGACTTGGGGACGGGGTCACCCGATTGTGTCACAGGGTAACCTCTACCCCTGTGTTTACCTGTCAGATTCCCTGGACTGGAACAGTCATGTTTGGCGGGTGGTGTTTTTTTTTTTTTTTTTTCGTTCAGGTCAGAGTTTTTGTGATTTTTTTTTTCTATAAAGGACTTGTTAAAAACTGTTGCTGTGTTCTTATTACCTCTTTGAGCAATTTTTGGTGAATAAGTAGGGGTACTATGTACTACTCATTCACATTGGAGGGGGCCTGGATCTGGGGCCCCCCGTGTGAAAGGGGGCTTCCCGATTCCAATAAGCCCCTTGCCCAAAGATCACCACACCCACCAGGCCAGGGTTGTGGTGAACAGGCCCTTGTCCCTATCAATATGGGGACATGGTGAGAGCCCCCCTGCCATGGTAGAGCCACCTGCCTCAAAGCACCCCCTGTTGAGGGCATGTGGCCTGGTATGGTTGACGGGGGGCGCTCACACACTCACACATTGGTGTGCAGTCATATTGGGACAGGAAGGGGCCATCCCCAAACTGTTCCCACAAAGCATGAAATTGTTAAAAATCTCTTGGTATGCTGACATCTTAGAAGTTCCCTTCACTGGAGCTAAAGGGCCAAGCCCAACCCCTGAAAAACAACCCCACACCATAAGGCCCCCTCTACCAAATGATTTGGACCAGTGCACAAAGCAAGGTCCATAAAGACATGTATGAGCGAGTTTGGGGTGGAGGAACTTGACTGGCCTGACCTCAACCTGATAGAACACCTTTGAGATGAATTCGAGTGGAGACTGTGAGCCAGGCCTTATCGTCTAACATCAGTGCCTGACCTCACAAATGCGCTTCTGGAAGAATGGTCAAACATTCCCATAGACACACTCCTAAACCTTGTGGACAGCCTTCCCAGAAGAGTTGAAGCTGTTATAGCTGCAAAGGCTGCGCCAACTCATTATTGAACCCTACGGACTAAGACTGGGATGCCATTAAAGTTCATGTGCGTGTAAAAAAGGGAGACGTCCCAATACTTTTGGTAACATAGTGTAGCTCAATATAAACAGCAGAAGATCATCTGTAACAATCTGTCCAACATTCACATGCAGGGCTTTTTTTCAGCGGGAACGTGGGGGAACACAGTTCCGGCACCTCCAGCACTGAGTATTGTTAATATCAAGGGGAGCTGGGGATGTTCTATTGATGCTTGCTGCTGGGGAATCTATTGTTGCTGGAGGGAATCTATTTTTGTGGGGTGGGGGTCTATTGTTGCTGGCGAGTGTCAATTGTTGCTAGGGGTGGGTCTTATGTTTCTGGGGGCCAATCGTTGCTGGGAGGGATCTACTGTTGAGGGGGGAGTCTATTGCTGCTTGGCTGTTGGAAGTCTAGTGTTGCTGGGGTGGATCTATTGTTGCTAACTACAGTGACTCTATTTTACAGTTTTTCTTGGTGTCATGAACAAATTCCATGCAAATTACTTAGCACCACAAAATGATACTTGGTTCTGTATTCCCTAAAAGGGGCAATATTTGGAAGTTGGGAGGGGGTAGAACCATGGAACGGTGCTCATGGGTGGGTAGGGTGCAGAGACAAGGGGTGACTCAGAAGGGGTGAGTTCCTGCACCTATTCTCTGAGAAAAAAAAAGTCCTGTTCACATGTAATACCAGCTGGAGAATTTAAAAGAAGTCTAATCAGTGTGTTCTCCTGGTGTGCAGCTAATCAGTGTGTTCTTGGTGGGAGTGGAGATGACCCCATCTATAAGGACATACAGTACATACACAGCCATGTTGACACTACGAGATGTTTCTCAGGGCTGCAGTTCCTATATACTCCACAAGATGGTGATCTCACTTCCACCCGGCAAAAACTCTCTATGGAAGACAGGAAGTTCCGGGTGAGAGGTGAGTCGGGAGGAAGTAGAGAGAAGACATTGCTGGAAGTGGCAGTAGAGGAGGTAATAAGATCTTATTTTCTATTTACACCCAGTAACCCCCCGTCATGTCCGTCCCCTTCCTCCATAGTCACTGTGATGTCCTTTATCCACATTATTAGTCACCTTTAATATATGTAGTCACAGGACACTACAGGGGCAGATACCATCCAGAGAGGCTGAACCTTCAGTCCTGGAATTACATACCTCCCAACTTTTGAACTTCAGAATGAGGGACACCGGAGGGGGGAAAAGATCTGCGGCGCACGAATCGCGCTATATTAAAATGTGGGCGTGGCCAAGCGCTTAGCAGTTTCAAGGGATGTGGTTAAACAAAACCCAGGCTTCCTTGTACCTATAAAATATGCTTTGATTGCTTTGTCTAAACCTACCTTAACCACTTCAGCCCGGAAGATTTGGCTGCTCAATGACCAGGCCTTTTTTTTTTTTTGTGATACAGCACTGCGTCGCTTTAACTGAATGTTGCGCGATTGTGCGACGTTGTACCCAAACAAAATTGACACCCCCCCCCCCCCACAAATAGAGCTTTCTTTTGGTGGTATTTGATCACCTCTGCGGTTTTTATTTTTTGCGCTATAAACAAAAAAAGAGCGACAATTTTGAAAAAAAAAACACAATATTTTTTACTTTTTGCTATAACAATAACCCAAATTTAGAAAAATATATACATTTTTGGTTAAAAAAAATTTGCAATAAGCGTATATTGATTGGTTATATGGATTGGTTTGCGAAAGTTATAGTGTCTACAAAATATGGCATAGATTTATGAAATTTTTTTTTATTATTATTCTTTTTCTTTTTTTTTTTTTTTACTGCTAATGATGGCGATCTGCGATTTTTATCAGGACTGTGATATTGCGGCGGACAAATTGGACACTTTGACACATTTTTGTGACCAGTGACATTTATACAGCGATCAGAGTTAAAAAATGCACTGATTACTGTATAAATGACACTGGCAGGAAAGGGGTTAACACTAGGGGGCGATCAAGGGGTTAACTGTGTTCCCTAGGTGTGTTCTAACTGTGAAGGGGGGGGTGGGACTGTCTAGGGGAAGAGAAAGATCGGTGTTCGTACTTAATATGAACACATGATCTGTCTCCTCTCCCCGAGAGAACTGGGATTTGTGTGTTTATACACACAGACACACATCCCCGTTCTCGTTCTGTAAAGAGCAATCGTGGATGCCCGGCGGTCATCGCGCATTCCGGGCACTCGCATCGGCCCCGGGGACACGCTTCGGGCGTCTTAAAGAGCTGACCTACAGCTACGACGGCTCGTGCAGGGGAGCCAACCTGCCGCAGTGTAACTGCGGTGGCTGGTCCGAAAGCGGTCAAAAAGAACTTCATTAAAATATTTAGGGACTGCATAGCAACTGGGGGTGCAGAATTTATTCGCTGCATCGATGCATGGCGATTCGGGTGTCCCCAATGCGGCATCGATGCAGCTCCATACCTCATTTCTTAGCCTGTGTATAACTGTATATGCCGCTCATGTGACTGCCCTGCCCGGCCCACCTCTCTCCTCTCACGTCTCTCCTGACGTCAGCCCCGCCCGCCTCTCTTCTGATCTGATCGCTACAGTCGGTGGGCGGGGCTAAGAACTCTCACTGACGTCAGGAGAGACGAGAGAGGAGAGAGGCGGGCCGGGCAGTCACATGAGTGGCATATACAGTTATACACGGACTAAGAAATGAGGTATGGAGCTGCATATATTTTAAAAAGCGCATACAGTGGTGGGTACTTAATGGATTATAACTGCATTTATTACCACACAGGTATTTTAACAGCAGTAAGAGTACAAATGTGTACACCTCCTACACATGCTCTGTGCTGACATTTCCCTGGCTTCCCGTTTGCACATTCCACTGTGTTAACTCCTAGTGTGCTGGAAGGTGCAAACAGGGGAGCCCAGGGGAACTGTCAGCACAGAGACAGTAGTACAGGGAACTTCACAGGGCTGTTTTCTGTGGATTCTAATCCCTCCTGACCTCCCAGCAGCCATGTGCGTGAATTCCTGTACCCTGTAGTGCACCACTTAAAGCGGAGTTCCGCCCGTTTTATAGTTTATTAAAAGTCAGCAGCTACAAAAAGTGTAGCTGCTGACTTTTAATAAATGGACACTCACCTGTCCCACGGCCCATCAATGCGACCGCAAGGAGCCCCGCTCCTCTCCTCGGTGCCATCAAATCTACTGTGGGCAGTAGCACCCGGCCGTGACAGCTTACAGCTTCACGACCGGGCGCGCACTGCGCTCTGCCATTGACCAGCCAATCTTCTGGGACCTGTGTTGTGTCCCAGAAGATCGCTGGCAGAGAGGGGCCACCTAGGGCGAGAGGAGGAGTCACCTAGGTGGCCAGGACAGGAAGTCCCACTAAAGAGGACACACCCCCCCCAAAAAAATGACATGCCAAATGTGGCACGTCAGGGGGTGAGGAGTGCTTAAAGCGGAAGTTCCACTTTTGGGAGGAACTCCGCTTTAAGGGAGTGAGGTTAGTTTTAATACAAAGCAGAGTTCCAGTAAATTTTTTGTTTATTAAAAGTCAGCAGCTACAAAAAAAAGTGTATCTTCTGACTTTTAATAAAAAAAGACACTCACCTGTCCCGCAATCCAGAGACGTGGCCACCCCAAGCCTCATTCTCTGTCCACGGTGCTGGCAATACTACTGTGGGCATCCGGCTGTGACAGCTTGCAGCTTCACAGCCGGGTGCGCATGTCTCACTGCGTTGTCCTGCATAGCCGGGCAATCTTCTGGGACCTGTGATGTTTTACACAAGATTGCCGGGAGGAAGGGCTGCCTAGGCGGCCCAAGCGGAAGTGGGAGCAAGTCAGTAATCATAATGCATCACGGAATCAAATCAAATCGAATCATTGACCAGATAATCGGAATCGAATCGTGAGACCAGTGAAGATGCGCGCCCTTAATAGCAACCAGCAACTGTTGAGACAACAAAGATTTGGGTGAGAAGTACATAATGTACAGTATTGTGTATATAGTGCAGGAGTGTGTAACGCACAGAATGCAGGGGACAGGAGTGTGTTACGTACAGAATGCAGGGGACAGGAGTGTGTAACGTACAGAATGCAGAGGACAGGAGTGTGTGACGTACAGAATGCAGAGGACAGGAGTGTGTTACGTACAGAATGCAGAGGACAGGAGTGTGTTACGTACAGAATGCAGGGGACAGGAGTGTGTGACGTACAGAATGCAGGGGACAGGAGTGTGTAACGTACAGAATGCAGGGGACAGGAGTGGGTAATGCAGGGGACAGGGGTATGTAATGTATAGAATGCAGGAGACATTAATATGGAATGCAGGGGGTGGCTCCATCCATCCCCCAATCCTATCCTGGCCATAGGGCACACAGGACACTTGCCTGGTGGACCGGGGCCGCCAGGCCACATGTCTTTCTGGGGCTTAAGGCAGCAGGGCTGCTTCTAGAGCCTGTGCCACTCACCTGGCCTCTCCTTGGCCAGCCGCCAGTTCTTTTCAGTTGCGGGGGCAAAAACTATAGGTCAGTTAAATTGTGCCCAATAAGAGGGAGGAGCTGGAGGAGATGCCGGACCAGAGGGAAAGGGAGCGCGGCTCCCTGTGTGCCTGGATAGGAGGAGCAGGCATATAGAAAAACCTATCTCTGTATTTTCCTCCTGCAGCCTCTAAAAGTCTCCTCACCCTCCCACAGGTATTAAAAGGCTGCAGGAGGAAAATGGAGAGATTGATAAATCTATATGCGGCAGCCCAGCTGCTCCACCTATCCAGCTTCTTTCTGCTGCCCCTCTCAGGTCCCCCCCCCCGGTGCTTTCGGGGCCCCCCGTGCTCTCCCTGCTGCTTTCCCCCAGTGCTCTCCCTGCTGCTTCCCTCAGTGCTCTCCCTGCTGCTTCCCCCAGTGCTCTCCCTGCTGCTTCCCCCCCAGTGCTCTCCCTGCTGCTCCCCCCTCAGTGCTCTCCCTGCTACTCCCCCCCCCTCAGTGCTCTTCCTTCTGCTCCCCCCCCCCCTCAGTGCTCTTCCTTCTGCTTCCTCCCCCCCTCAGTGCTCTCCCTGCTGCTCCCCCCCTCAGTGCTCTCCCTGCTGCTCCCTGCTGCTCCCCCCTCAGTGCTCTTCCTTCTGCTTCCTCCCCCCTCAGTGCTCTCCCTGCTGCTCCCCCCCTCAGTGCTCTTCCTTCTGCTTCCTCCCCCCTCCCAGTGCTCTCCTTGCTGCTCCCCCCCTCAGTGCTCTCCCTGCTGCTCCCCCCCTCAGTGCTCTCCCTGCTGCTCCCCCCCTCAGTGCTCTCCCTGCTGCTCCCTCCCTCAGTGCTCTCCATGCTGCTCCCTCCCTCAGTGCTCTCCCTGCTGCTCCCCCCACCCCAGTGCTCTCCCTGCTGCTTCGCCCCCCTCAGTGCTCTCCCTGCTGCTTCCCCCCTCAGTGCTCTCCCTGCTGCTCCCCACCCCAGTGCTCTCCCTGCTGCCCCCCCAGTGCTCTCTCTGTTGCTCTCCCCGCTGCTCCCCCCACCTTAGTGCTCTCCCTGTTGCTCCCCCCCCAGTGCTCTCCCTGCTGCTTCCCCCCCCCAGTGCTCTCCCTGCTGCTTCCCCCCTAGTGCTCTCCCTGCTGCTCCCCCCATCAGTGCTCTCCCTGCTGCTTACCCCCCCCCCACCTGCTCCCTCAGTGCTCTCGCTGCTGCTCCCCCCATCAGTTCCCTCCCTGCTGCTCCCCCCCACCTCAGTGCTCTCCCTGCTGCTCCCCCCCAGTGCTCGCCTGTTGCCCCCCCCCATAGTGCTTTTCTCTGCCCTGCCCCATTCTCTCCTCTGGCTCCCCATACTCTTTCCTGACCCCCTCACCTCCATCAGGAAGGAGAGTGGGGAAGGGGCCGGTAAACTTGTCATGGGTTGCTCGGTCTAAAATGCCAGGGCCTATTTTTTTGTTTCAATCCAGGCCTGTAAACACTAGAGGGACACACACATGTGTCCATCCCTACTGGGGGCAGCCTGCCAATTAACACCTTCCATCCCCATCCTAATATTGTACAACCAATACAATTCTCTTTCTACAGAAAACCCTGTATAGATCACATGACCACAACAATGAGGATGGAGGAGGACTGGAGTCACTTGACTGAAAGGGTACTAAACCTCACCCTGGAGATCATCTACCTGCTGACCGGAGAGGTGAGGAGGATTCTGGGAGGTCACATGACATCACTCTTATCTCTATTAATAAAACACAGACCTGACTGGACAGGTGAGGAGGGAATCTAAGATGACCTTCCTATTGGTTTCCCAATACAGAGGTTTCCTATTCCAAAGTCTAGAGACCATATGACCATCACAGTGCCTCCATGTGACTCCCTAAAACCCGAGAGACGCAACATGGAGAAAATTCTAGAAGTCACCAAGAAGATGATGGAGCTGCTGACAAGAGAGGTGAGCGGTGCTGGGAATTCTGGGACATAATCCAGTACATTATCTGCATTGTTACAATTTCTGTCATTTTTATTATATATTCAGAGTGGAAACCTGAGAGATTCTAAAGTTAAGGTTAAAGAAGAGGTAAAAGAGGAGGATGATGAGGATGAGGTGATGAAGGAATCTGTAATTCTAAAAGGACACAAAGATCTGTACCAGGACAACATGGTGGAGTCATCCAACTACAGAAACCCACCAGACAGATGTCCCCGTCCTCTGTATTCCCGGGTTTCCACACAGGAAGATCACACCAGCCCTCACCATTGCAAGGTTGTTGGGAGGAATATGGATTTTTTATATGATGTCACAATGTTTAAAGCTTATATTTTACAGATGATATTGATATTCTCTCACTTCCTTGGTTTAGGGTGAAGATCTGATAGATATAAAAGTTGAGGATAAAGCAGAAGAAGAGAGGTATGTGAGCGATGATCAGCAGTCTATGGAGGAGGATGGAATAACGGGGACATTTATAGAGGAGGACACTCCTACAGAGATCAGCACAGGTGGGTCATCAACACTAAATACATTCCTCCACCCATACTGCTCACTGATTGGTCCAGAGTAGGGTAAGGACTGGGTGATATCAGCCTGTAATAACCTGGTCACTTTCCTGAGCTGTGTTCCCTGTCCTGAATTTCTCTTGGATAATCTTCCTTCTCTGTGCTGTAGACACAATTTATGTATCTAGACTGGATTTATGTTGATTCTGGGTTTCGGATAGCTGGGAAATTTTGATTTTCTTCACATTCATTGCTTGACCTTGTCACCTGGGGCATGTGTCTTGGGTCTTCTTCCCCATGCCCAGGTCAAGTAAGATCACTGGCAGAACAATTCTCCCAGGGTCACTTTCTCTGATGTTTGCTGGCTGTGTCGGCTGGAGGGATATGTCTGTATAGTCTCAGACCCAAGTCACTGAGTGCAGTCTCAGGAGATGGGAGGTAGTGGTTTGGGACCTCTGCAACTTGTCTCAGTTAACATAAGTTAAGTTAAGTAAGTAAACATTTAGACTACTGATGATTACTGAAAGCCAACATTACAGGTACTGACTGTCTGTAAAATTCCATTCTCTCACTGATCAGTCAACTCCGGTCATGTTGATTAGAAGACAGATTTATTACAAATGTACCGATACATAGGGGTGAGCTCTGTACACAGCAAGGAATTTCAGCAGAGTCACACAGGAACCCTTTTACACATGTCATTTTATAGCAGTATTTGGCAAGCTACCATTGGCTAAGGCACACTGGTGACTCATGGTGCATTGTCAGCTTTATTTGTCAAATCCAGCGTGTCTTTACACAATATTTCCTATTATGGTAAACTTTTGCTAGTTCTTTAAATATTGTTGTAGGTGTTGGTCGGAACTAAGCAGGTTGCATAAACAATAAGTCAGCGTCATTTTAGCTAGAAAAAAGCATATAAGGAACAAGGCAAATGTTGATATCACTTGTGACTTGGTTAAATTGATGATAGGCAACTCCTATCCTCATATTGATTAGTGGTTCCAAATTAATAATAACTACTGCAGTAGGGAACAGACACAAAAGATACGCTCAGCATCTTTCCAAATAACTGTTCTGCTTTATTATGACGCAATTGAAGGTTTTTATGCACATGATTACGTAGGTATCACATTAATATTACAATTGTACGTTTATGGTAACAAGGGGCGTTACATAGGCAGGCTAATTCTAATCAGGACTCAAAAGAATGTAAACATTTACTGAAAACATTATTAGTGCTGTTTGCACAGTGAGGGCAGTGTGCAATACATACAAAATACAATACAATTATATACAGAACGTACAAATTTCCATTACACTTGTAATTCTTTACATATTTCTTATCACTGACCATTACACTATATATGATTTATGTTGCACATTATGTACGAGAAGGATGTTAGACCCCACATCTCACCTCTAGTCTCCCATGCAACTGATCACACACAAATCGGTCTGGTTGGCTGCTTTCCTGACCACTGGTGGCCAGGTAAACAAAGGGGCAGAACCGAAAGTGACAAACTACTCATCGTTCCTGAACTGTTGTGGTGATAGATGGAAGCCACCACCAACACCCAATCACACTCACTCTTACCCTAAGGTAAAGACAATTAAGCAGTAGGTAACATCTCATGGCAATCTCAGCAGTCCTCAGCTCCAAGAATATCACTTCCTCCTGAGCAAGATTAGACTTGCACCAATAGGCAGGTAATGGATGCCGATTCAAATATGTAATCCACCAACAGCCCACACAAATGCCAATAGGAACTTCCACCACAATGATACTCTCAAGAAATGAATAACATAATTCTCATTGCGCAGACATCCCAAACAAAGGTTTATTAAAACGAAGAAGTATAACTCACATTCCCACAGTAGAACACACGCATGTGGAAAACCACCAGCGTTTCCAACCAGCAAGTTGGCCGCCGCATCCCAGCACGTACTTGTGTCACACGTTCCAGCTCCTCCCTACGCGTTTTGTCATCGGATGACGTCAGGGGCAACTTCTATAAATGACAGAGGGAGAATGGGTGTTGGGACTTTAGATATACCCCCCCTGTGCACAATAACCTAGAAACGGATACTAATGACATACAGTATGTCTAAAAGAATTTTGTCTTTATTTTACACAATATAAAAAGCATATGTTGCATAAAATTGTTTATGTCTATAGAATTACAGATCAATTCATCCCTTTGGGAAGAAACAAGCACACTTACCCAAAATGGATGTAGTATAATATACTAGGTGTCCATGGAAGGAAAAGGGTCAATGATCTCAAAATTTTAGCCTGCCGGCCCATCAGGTTAAAGTATCAGGGCCAGGTAAACTGTATCAACCAAAAAAAAGGGGGAACAGTATTAGCTAGCAAGAAGGTTCATCACTGTATCAGAATAGACCAAGCTAGAGATGTACTGCATAGCCCCTATTTGTCAAAGCCTGTGTGTATATGTATGTGTGTGTATATATATATATATATATGGAATGCTTACCCAAGATCTGAGTTGATATCATATACGTATCGTAGTGAATCAAAGATGAAGTCCAAGTAGATTATAATGCATGTACTGCAATTGAGGGGCTCACCGCACTATACTGCCATGAGAAAAATCCAAGCTTAGACCACTCGTATAAATAAAGTGATTTGTCCATCTCAAAAAAAAAATGGTAACCAATCTTACCCTTTTAGGTGTGAAAGATGGATGAATGACGCATAAATCAGCAATAATTCAAAATCCCAAATGGGGCCCAATTGGCTCAGACAAATAGGTGCAAGTCACAGTTAAATCAAAGAGGTCATCTTCACACTTCACAGAGGGATAACCCACACACAATCTAAGAGGATTCAGCAATAAACAGGCAGTTAGACAGGGGGGAAAAAAACAAACACTCTAGCCAGAGTAAAACTAGAAAGTAGCCTTATATCAACCAAACGAGAGTTACCTTGTATAGAGATCAGAGATAATGTTTCACCCCTCCTTCCAGGATAGCAGCACAATCCTGAATGGGAGTGAAGTCCTATAAAAGACAGTTCTCGTTGTTTCCTCACTCTCTGACTAAGGTCCATGAATAAAGATATGAACTGGTAGGAGGTCAGAGGACCCATTTACTAGTTACCTTGAGGGTGGAATTGTAAGATACTCAGAGACAAAGCTGTCTGATGTGGGCGGAGTCCTGGTTTAGGGGAACCAATCTGCTCATGTCTAGTAATAATCTTTTTATTTCTATTTTAGTAGATGGACGGGAGATGAGGAAAACCTCAGAAGATTGTCTCACTTTGTCTCCAGACTGTAAAGTAGAAGATGAGGACATCACACAGTATAGTCCAGGAGAAAACCCGACTACCTCAAATGTCCATCCGGCACCACACAGTGTAGATGGACCATCGTATTCCTCTTATCCTGAGGAACCTCAGACTGTGAGGGACGGTGCCGTCCTTCCAACAGATAAGGGGTTCTCTTGTACTGAGTGCGGAAAGTGTTTCAAATTTCAAAGCCACCTCAATCTGCATAAAAGAACTCACACAGGTGAAAAGCCCCATTCTTGCCCTGAGTGCAGGAAATGCTTTTCACTTAAGTCCAATCTTCGCAAACATCAGAGTTCTCACACAGGGGCAAAGCCATATCCCTGTCCTGAGTGTAGGAAAACTTTTGTAAATAAATCACAACTTGGTGTACATCAGAGGTTTCACACGGGGGAGAAGCCATATTTCTGTTCTGAGTGCGGCAAATGGTTTGTACAAAAATCTACACTTGTTCTACATCAGAGATCGCACACAGGGGAGAAGCCGTACCCTTGTCCTGAATGCGGGAAACGTTTTTCAGACAGGTCTGTACTTAAACGACACCAGCGGGTGCACACAGGTGAGAAGCCGTATTCCTGTTCTGTTTGCAAAAAATATTTTAAACACAAATCACATCTTCTCACACATCAGAGATCTCACACGGGGGAGAAGCCGTATTCCTGTACTGAGTGCGGGAAATGTTTTTCTCGGAAAACCAATCTTCACACACATCAGAGAGTGCACACAGGGGAAAAGCCATATTCCTGTCCTAAGTGCGGGAAATGCTTTTCATACAAGTCTGATTTTAACAAACATCAGAAATTGCACACAGGGGAGAAGTCTTATTCCTGTCTGTGTGGGAAAAGTTTTGAACTAAAATCTGAGCTTGCTTCACATCAGAAGTCGCACACCGGTGAAAGCCATATTCCTGTCCTGAGTGCGGGAAATGTTCTTCAGGGAATTTCATTCTTACAGACATCAGAGATTGCAAACGGGGGAAAAGTCACATTCCTAGTTCTAAGTGCGGGAAATGTTACTCAGTGAAGTCCTGTCTTCCTGTACATCAGGGATCCCACACAACCCTCGAGGATTAGTGCCTTGAGTGTGGGAAATGTCATCTTCTATATGAATGTTGCTGAACATCACAGCTCTCATGTGGGGAAGAAGCACACCCTGATATACACCTCAGATATACTCCATGGCTGATCTTCATCATGTAAGAAACAGTTCATAAGGAGATCAGAGATCACCAAAGACATGGATGAAGAGTTGTACCGTGTTAGCCATTGATAGCAGGAGAAAAATAAAAATGGAGTCATTACCTTTTCGCTGGCTACGTCAATTTTGTCAAACACTCAGAAGCCTTTTTTTTTTTGAATGTTAAATCGAGCCATCACAAATATTGTTTATTTTTTATTTCATACAGTGATTTCCTATGACTATTGGCTCCATCTGTAGCCATAATGCGGTATTAATCTTTTTCCTGATGGAAGTATTTCAGGAAAAATATTCCATTATGGCCACTAGATGGAGCTGACTATTATAGGAAATCACTGTGTTAATTACATTATGAATCAATATTATCACAGCTGGGCAAATGCTTATCACGCTCAACCAACAAATTTTATACTTATCGACCCCTTAGTTTACTATGTTAGGCACGATTACTTTATTTTTTACCTCCATTCACACAGAAGGGGAATGTACATGCACTTTCAGCGGATGAATGGCTATGCAATTTTTTATGAATAGACCCCTAAATGTCAGGAGATGTTTAGGCTCCATTCACACTTGTACGATTCCAAAGTTGCGCCGACAGTGCAACTTTGACGCAACTTTGGGTGGGTGCAACTTGGATACGACTTTGGCTTTGACCACTGATAATGGACAACTGTGGCAACTGTATAACATTGAGGTACGACTTTCACGTAACTTTTGAGGGTTAACATTGAAGTCTATTGCCCTCACGTTGCATGAAAGTCAGACCAAAGTAGTGCATGACCTACTTTGAAGTTTCTACAACTTTAAGTCACGCATATTTCTTTCTCGAACATCACGGGACACAGAGCCTCAGTAATTACTGATGGGTTATTTAGGTATCACTAGGTGATTGGACACTGGTCACACCCTAATCAGGAAGTTCAACCCCCTATATAATCCCTCCCCCTTACACCTCAGTTTTTACGCCAGTGTCTTAGGTGATGGACGTGTAAAGATGTCCTGTGCTGAGCTCCAAAGGGAATATCCTATATCCTATACTGGGACAAGCCAGGCGAACCGGATCCATTCAAAGTGTCCTTTCTAGGCCGAATTGGATGGTACCTGGGCCTCGTGTCCGAAGAAACGAGGTTTTACCCGTAACGCTTCTCTTTTTAGAGAGCTGGACCCCGCAGATCAGAAAATGGCTTTAAACTTCCTAATTTCTGGCGAGGTGCTTTACGGGCCCAGAACTGCAGGATCCCCCTATTCATAGGGGGCCCCAGTCTCTGACGGTTTTTTCAAACGGAGCCCACCGTGAGAGGTGAAGATTGGGTCTGTGTAAACTGAACCCTGCGGCTGGATAAGGTAAGAGGAGATTCCACAGAATTTTTGAGTTCTGGTGGCTTTTCTCCTTTAAGGTAAATGCATGTTGTGCCTATTGTGACCACCGGGGGCTGCCAAGAGCACAAACCTTCACAAGCTGGACGGTCTGTCTCAGTGATTCATCGCTGCACATGTTTTTTCTCAGCGTCTCAGGCCGGCTACAAGGTAGGATGGAAGGGGGGATTTCTCATGTTTGAATGTTCCCCCCCAGGCTAGAGAGAGGCCACCGGGGTCTAGAAAGTGGTTATACCGCTCAGGCTCTGCTGCCTCAGGCCACCATTTCTGACCATTGCTGTTTAGGCAGGTCTTCACTACCAGCTTCTCTCCCTCCTCCCCCTCCCCCAGCCTTCCCCCATAGTATTACAGGAGAGTCGGCCAGCGCGGGAAGCGCTCATTTTTTTTCAAAACTCGGGGGGGGGGGCGGGACGTCAGCACAGAGTGACTTCCACTCAGGCCAGCTGCAGGCTATTAAAAGGCACTCTTTACAGGTGCACTCAGCCTTTGGAGAGACACAGAGCTGAAGGTCGCATGTAAGGTGGGACACAGGCATTCTCCTAGGCAGCATTTACTGAAGTAACACCAGACTGAGCATTGGGTAGCAAGGCTTTTAGCCAGACTACATCGCTCAGCAGTCAGTGTTCATTTGTATACCTCACACCTTGTTGCTTTGCACTATGGGTAGAAGAGGTTTAAGCACCCCAAGAACCAGAGACACTAGGGGATCTCGTTCAGGTTCTGAGGGCCCCCTGTCAGCAGCATCCTCCCCCCCTGATGGGCCAGGGACGGCTAGCCAGGGAGAGCCATCGGGGTCAGGGGCTACACCAGCTTCTGGCACTTCAGCCCCTGTATATATTACACAAGAGGCTTTTTCCTCAACCATTAATGGTCTAGAGGAAAGATTATTGGCCGTGATTACGTCTTCACTCAGTAGAAGAAAACGCACTAGGTCTTCCTCTGTTCCCTAAGGCCCCCAGGAAGAGTAGTTCTGGGATAAAGGAGATGAATCCCTTTCAGAGGATCGGGATGGGACGGATGATTCCTCTTCGGAGGATTCAGGTGGAGAGGGACCCTCTGCGACTTCCCAAGAGGAGAAAGTCTTAGTGCAGATCCTTACTGGATTGGTCCGCTCCACATTTAAGTTGCCCCTACCTGAAACTGCTAAAGAATCCTCTTCTGCTTTGGGGTCACTGAAACCTTTCCAAGCAACACATGCTTTTCCTGTTCATAGATTACTTGAAAAGCTCCTTTATTCTGAGTGGAAGCACCCAGATAAGCGATTTCTTCAGCCGAAAAAGTTTTCAAAACTTTATCCTATGGATGAAAAATTTATTAAGATGTGGGGAATGCCAGCCTTTGATGCGGCCATTTCCTCTGTAAATAGTAGTCTGACTTGTCCTGTAGACAATGCTCAGATGCTTAGGGATCCTGTGGATAAAAAGATGGAATCCTTATTAAAGGATGTTTTTTTCCTTAGCAGGATCAGTGGCCCAACCTGCAGTAGCAGCGATTGGAGTCTGTCAATACTTAAGAGACCATGTTAAGCAGGTCATCAAAGTATTACCTGAACAACAGGCCCGGGGTTTGCTAACCTTCCAGTGGCCTTATGTTAGGTTGTTGACGCCATCAGAGATTCTATCAGGCAAACCTCCCGTCTTTCACTGGGGTTGGTAAAGATACATAGAATCCTATGGTTGAAAAATTGGTCAGCCGAAGCACCATG
Source organism: Lithobates septentrionalis (assembly GCA_037952835.1). NCBI lineage: Eukaryota > Metazoa > Chordata > Amphibia > Anura > Ranidae > Lithobates > Lithobates septentrionalis. Next base: position 153,984 of record JBBDGP010001914.1, read on the forward strand.
TAAGAAGCTGCTGGCTGGGTTTCCTTTTCGTGGTAAAGGTTGTTTGGAGAAGACTCGGAAAACTATATCAAGAGAATCTCCTGTGGGAAAAGTACTCTCTTACCTGTTAAGAAGAAGAGTAAACGTCCCTCTTTCAAACGGACTCTCTCCCCAGCGCCAGGGGCTTCAGCCTCCAGGCAGTTACGACGGTCTCCTCCGTCTGGGGCTACAAACAAGAGTCAACCCCAGGGACAAAAGAAGTCCTGGGGGAAGAAGTCTTCTAGACAAGACACTAAGGCCTCTTCATGAAGGGGCGCCCCCACTCGCTCGAGTGAGGGGAAGACTGCTACAGTTCTCAAAGCTCTGGCAGGAGGACTTCCAGGACAGATGGGTAATCTCCACGGTAACCTTAGGGTACAAGCTGGAGTTCCAAGAATTTCCCTCTCCTCGTTTCCTCAGATCAAGTGTTCCCAGAGAAGAAGCAGTCGCTCCTTCTAACGTTAGGGCGACTTTTGTCGCAAGAGGTCATCAGGGTGGTTCCCACAAAGAATCAAGGATTGGCTTTCTATTCCAACCTTTTTATGGTCCAAAAACCAAATGGGGATGTCAGACCCATTCTGGATTTAAAACATCTGAATCGATTCTTAAAGATTCAGTCCTTCCGCAGGGAATCAATTCAGACTATAGTCTCCATCCTGCAGGGAGGAGAATTATTGGCATCGATTAATATCAGAGATGCATATTTACAGGTGCCCATTTTTTCTACCCATTAGAAGTTTCTGCGCTTCGAAGTAGGAGGGCACCATTTCCAGTTTGTGGCTCTGCCCTTCGGGATAGCCACTGCACCTCGAGTGTTCACAAGGATCGTGGCTCCTCTGGCCAGATTAAAGGCTCAGGGTATGACTGTCATAGCATACCTAGACGACCTGCTCTTGATAGACCGGTCGGTAGCTTCCTTGAACGGGAACTTGAGGACCACGGCCAAGTATCTGGAACATCTAGGTTGGATCCTCAACCCAGGAAAATCTTTCCTAAACCCAGTAAGAAGACTGGAGTATTTAGGTCTGATCATAGATACAAGCCAGGGGAAAGTGTTTCTTCCTCAGGCAAAAGATATCTGCTTTAAGGGAGCTGATTCTGACAGTCAGGACCAAGAAGGGGCCTTCTGTCCGCCTTTGTAGGAGGCTGCTAGGAAAGATGGGGTCTTCCTTCGAAGCAGTTTCCTATGCTCAGTTCCATTCAAGACTACTGCAACACAGTATTCTGTCGGCCTGGAACAAGAAGGTTCAGGCATTAGACTTTCCGTTGCACCTGTCGCATGTGGTGCGTCAGAGCCTCAATTGGTGGCTCATACCCGAAAACCTGCAGAAGGGGAAATCCTTTCTACCGGTTACCTGGACGGTGGTAACAACAGATGCCAGTCTGTCAGGTTGGGAAGCAGTTCTGGAACAGTCTGCGATCCAGGGGCTATGGTCCAAGACCGAGAGGACCCTAACCATCAACATTCTGGAGATCTGTGCGGTATATCTAGCCCTAAAAACCTGGACTATCAGGCTACAGGGTTGGCCGGTCAGGATCCAGTCCGACAATGCCACAGCAGTGGCTTATGTCATTCATCAGGGAGGCACCCGGAGCCGAGCTGCTCAAAAGGAGGTGATCCAGATCTTAGCCTGGGCAGAGATGCAGGTGCCATGCATATCGGCAGTTTTTCATTCCAGGGATAGAGAACTGGCAGACGAACGATCGCCAGCAGTTACTCCCAAGGGAATGGTCTCTGCATCCCGACGTCTTTTGGGCCATATGCCAAAGATGGAGGGTCCCAGATGTAGATCTCATTGCATCCCGAGTCAACAAAAAGATAGACAGATTTGTGGCAAGGACGAGGGATCCTCTTGCATACGGGACGGATGCGTTGGTGATTCCGTGGCATCGGTTCTCACTGATTTATGAATTCCTGCCTATTCTGCTACTGCCACGACTCCTTCGCAGGATCAGGCTGGAAAGGAAGTCGGTACTTCTGGTGGCCCCCGCTTGGCCCAGAAGGACTTGGTATGCAGAAATAGTAAGGATGACGGTGGGTTCCCCGTGGACCCTACCGGTACGCCCAGGCCTGTTATCTCAAAGTCCAGTGTTCCATCCTGCCTTACAAATGCTAAATTTGATGGTTTGGCTATTGAGACCCACGGTCTGAAGAATCATGGACTTTCAGGTCCTGTGGTATCTACCTTGATCAATGCAAGGAAGCCAGCTTCCAGAATGATTTATCAGAGAATCTGGAAAGCTTATATATCCTGGTGTGAATCCAGGGGTTGGCATCCCAGAAAATATGTGATTTTCTACAATTGGCATTAGAGATGAAGCTGGCCTTGAGTACCATCAAGGGCCAGGTCTCGGCTTTATCAGTATTATTTCAACGGCCACTTGCTTTGCATTCTTTGGCCCGAAACTTTATGCAGGGGGTGACGCGGCTTAATCCTCCGGTTAAAACGCCCCTAAACCCCTGGGATTTGAACTTGATTCTGTAGTGAATATTCAGTCAGAATAAGTTGTGCCTTTTTTAAGGACAGGTTTCCCGCACAATAATTATCATTGAGTAATTTTTAACGAAGATATTTTTAAGATACAAAATCAATCTATATGACACAGTCTATGCTTGTGAAACTTATTCGCGGAGACATGTGGTCATACGAAATAGAAATTTATTGGTAAACAAACACAAATAATCACATGAAATTAAGATACCGATTGCGTTACATGAACGTCTTGAAAATCAATAAAAACACTTGCAAAAATGGGCGTACCGTCCCTTTGACATAATACCACCATGATAACTTCTCGGTAGAGTCAATAACCTTGTGAACTTGACAATTAAACAGAACATCTGTATTTCACATGTACAACCGTTACTTTGCTGCAGGTAAGTAAGTGGTTAAAATTGTGAAATAAATTAGACGTTTGTTTTGTCAATAAATGTGGCAACTATGCAAAAAGAAAAATATAATGAAAAATTTGAATCTTTAGAGAAAAATCTACAAGGCGGTTATTGATTCGGGAGAATGATTATCAATTGAATAATATTCAATGCATCAATATTTGAGAGAACATATCAATATTTGAGAGAACATACAAGATAAAATCAACATGACATAATTACCCATTCCAGGATGGCTACTGTTCCTATCGGCTGGTTACCAGAGTTAAGATGGCTGCCGTAGTTTCAAAATGGATACTCTTAAAGAGGGTTTACTCCTTGTGACCTCCGAGTTCTAAGTATTAGGTGTTGAGGAATCTTCATGAATGTAAAGATATGTATTCATGCATGGTGCATGAGTGTCAGTCTGGGAGTGTGTGTGTCTCCCAGTGTCCCCCCTCAGGGTGGATCCCTGAGCTCTCCTCCTGTCTCTTGTCTGTGTGTCATCTTACTTGCCTCTAAATACCATTTCAGATAATAAGACCATAAAAATTATAATGGCTCTGCCCAAAAGGACGTGGCTCACTTCCCATTGGGTTAGGAGACTTAATTATTAACTTCCTCTGGAAATTTAGTGAGTTCAAATAATACCACCTTCAACCACCAGGTGTCTCACATGTGTTTTGAGTCCATCCTTTAAGTTAATACATTCTATTTTCATAATGTGTATAATGGTAAGGATAGTATATACTTTTAAATATTCTGGTAATCGGTCTAATGTAAAATACACTCAGTATAAGTTTGATTAGTCACCATTACATAACTTGGTTATATCTGTATCTCTATGAATGTATGTCTATACAAACTGGTCTATCTAGGAAATACATACATTGTTATATATATTAATCAATACTACATAAAAATGATTATCTATATGGATACCTGTATAACTTCTGGTATCTCCACTGCATATTTGTTTATCTAAGCATAGGCTCCAATCTTATATAATTATAATCATAATTAGATGTTTTTCCTAATACTAATTAGTTTCTTAAAACACTTCTACTTATAAAATCACACTTTCATATATAAATTCTACATATCAAAGTTGTTGGGTCCGCAGATGCCAAAATTATAATATGTCTCTGTGACCTACAATGTCATAGATAGTTTGAAATGACTTATAATAACCTTATATATACTTTTAAAATATTTTAACTGGCACAATATCCAACTCTCTCTAACGTGTTGAGATGGACCTTGAACATTCCCACTGGGTGTTTAGAAATTACTTGTTTGTCTAAACCATCCTAAAAGTTCATACAATGAGTTTTGTTAGCCAATGTGTTAGCTATTTAAACAGTCCATCACTTGAACACAATAAGTTTATGCCAGGTGAGGCTATCTCTCTGTATAACCTTGTATCCTGTGGCAGCTTTTGTTTATTCACAATACCATGTAAATATCTCCTTGTTTTGTGACAAGAGTAGTTTTTGTTCCAACAGTTTTCTTTACAATACATGCTTGTAAAAGTCTTCAATATTTGAAGTAGTAGTAAAACTTGGAAAAACATGAGAGCGTCTAATTTGTCCTAAAGGTCTCCAAAAGGGCAACAGTTCAATTATTTAACATCACAGTTCGTCTACTTTGTGAGGCCTAAGCATCTCTCATGTTTCTACCAGTAAATATAAAATATATTTCTTCATGAATTCACAACAATTCTGTCTGTGTTACAGAAACAGCCTTTTGAACCAATACGTAAGATTCCTTTGGTCCTGCTGACAAGGAAGTAAATTTTTCTGGTAGCCATCTCTTCTGCTAGAAGAGTATCAGAATTAGCAGCTCTTTCCTGTAAAGAGCCTTATTTGATTGTTCACAAGGATAGAGTGGTACTGCGCCCTCATCTTATTTTTTACCGAAGGTGGTTTCAGATTTTCATCTAAACCAAGACATTGTTCTGCCTTCCTTTTTTCCAGATCCCTGTTCTACGGAAGAAGGGTCACTACATTCTTTGGATGTAGTAAGAGCAGTCAAGAGCTATCTGGAAGCAACTGCTCAGATTCCCAAAACGGATGTTTTGTTTGTGCTGCCAGAAGGTCCCAGTAGAGGACAAGCAGCATCAAAGCTACCATTTCTAAATGGATTCGACAATTGATCATTCACGCTTACGGTTTGAAACAGAAGATTACTCCGTTTCAGATCAGGGCACATTCCACAAGGGCTATTGGTGCTTCTTGGGCAGTGCATCACCGGGCCTCTATGGCTCAAATCTGCAAGACCGCAACCTGGTCTTCAGTTCATACATTCACCAGATTTTATCAGGTGGATATGAGAAGGCATGAGGATATCGCCTTTGGGCGTAGTGTGCTGCAGGCAGCGGTGCAGGGTCCTCAGGTCTGATTGCACCCTACTTGGTTGTGGTTACCCTCCCCTCAGGTAGCATTGCTCTGGGACATCCCATCAGTAATTACTGAGGCTCTGTGTCCCGTGATGTTCGAGAAAGAAAATAGGATTTTTTAAAACATCTTACCTGTAAAATCCTTTTCTTTCGAAGGACATCACGGGACTCAGAGGTCCCGCCCCTCTTCTAATACACTTATATTGCTTGGCTACAAAACTGAGGTATCCCTGCAAGGGGGAGGGATTATATAGGGGGTTGAACTTCCTGATTAGGGTGTGACCAGTGTCCAATCACCTAGTGATACCTATATAACCCATCAGTAATTACTGAGGCTCTGTGTCCCGTGATGTTCGAGAAAGAAAAATGCGTGACTTAAAGTTGTAGAAACTTCAAAGTAGGTCATGCACTACTTTGGTCTGACTTTCATGCAACGTGAGGGCAATAGACTTCAATGTTAACCCTCAAAAGTTACGTGAAAGTCGTACCTCAATGTTATACAGTTGCCACAGTTGTCCATTATCAGTGGTCAAAGCCAAAGTCGTATCCAAGTTGCACCCACCCAAAGTTGCGTCAAAGTTGCACTGTCGGCGCAACTTTGGAATCGTACAAGTGTGAATGGAGCCTAAACATCTCCTGACATTTAGGGGTCTATTCATAAAAAATGATGCCGTGATGTCCTTTGAAAGAAAAGGATTTTACAGGTAAGCTGTTTTAAAAAATCCTATTATGACTGGTTATCATTGGAAAACATGGGGAACGACTTGTCATGCGACTTTGATGACGTCATGCATCTGTTCGCGGTTCGACCGGGCTCAATATGTTGAGATTGCCCATTTGCATTGGATTCGTGCATGCGCACACCGCCCGGAAGGTGGCGAGATTGGAATGGGGACACCGACAGCGCGGATGTAATGGCCAAATCCACGGTGTCCCCATTCCAATCTCGCCACCTTCCGGGCAGTGTGAGCATGCGCGAATCCAACGTGCATGCCCAATCTCGACATATTGAGCCCGGCTACACCGCGCAGGTGCGCGACATCATCAGCCCCGTCATCAAAGTCGCATGACAAGTCGTTCCCCATGTTTTCCAATGATAACCAGTCATATATGCGTGATTTAAAGTTGTAGAAACTTCAAAGTAGGTCATGCACTACTTTGGTCTGACTTTCATGGGACGTGAGGGCAATAGACTTCAATGTTAACCCTCAAAAGTTACGTGAAAGTCGTACCTCAATGTTATACAAATGCCACAGTTGTCCATTATCACTGGCCAAAGTCGTATCCAAGTTGCACCCACCCAGAGTTGCGCCAAAGTTGCATTTCAAAGTCGGCGCACACTTCCCAGAAGTGACGGCTCTGTCGGGAACGCGGGAGGGGGTCAATCATAGTGGTGTCAGCTGTGAGCAGCCTCACAAGTTCCCCTCCCTGTCTACTATAATAGAGCAAGTCTCACTCTTTCCAAGCCAGCCGTCAGGGTTATTTGCATGAGGATCCTGCTACATGTTAGTATGAAGAAACCCAAAGTCTTTTTTTTTTTTTTTTTTATTTCATTTTTTAAAGCTTTTGAATTTTTTGATTGCAAACGACATGTGGATATACTATTGTTCTCCACCTCTGTCTCCTCACAGGTCTTATAAGGGGCTAATTTGTTCCTCTAATGCCGCGTACACACGAGTGGACTTCTCGTCGGACTGAGCTCCGAAGGACTTTTCAACGAAGTTCCAATGAAACGGACTTGCCTACACACGATCCCACCAAAGTCCGATTGTTTCGACGTGATGACGTACGACCGGACTAGAAAAGGAAGTTCAATAGCCAGTAGCCAATAGCTGCTCTTGCGTTGTTTTCGGTCCATCGGACTAGCATACAGATGAACGTTTTTTTCGATGGGTATCGAGTCCGTCGGAAATATTTGAAACATGTTCTATTTCTAAGGTCCGTCAGATTTTTCGACAGAAAAGGTCAGATGAAGCCCACACAGGATCGCAATGTCTGACAGATTTGTTCCGTCTGACCTTTTCTGCCGGAAAGTCCGGTCGTGTGTCCGCGGCATAACACCACCCAATTCCTTTCTATATGCCCATTGATTTTGAACCAGGTATGTTTCATACCATGTTTCCCAGAGAAAATAAGCCCAGGTCTTATATTAATTTTGGCAACAAAAGACACAGTAGGGCTTATTTTCGGGGTAGGGCTTATATTGAAGCCCTTCTGGAAAATAACAATAGGTCTTATTTTCCGGGAAGGTCTTATTTTGGGGAAACATGGTATATTCATACCTCACTGTATTGAGAAATATTTTGTTATGTTCGTTCATGCTTTGATTTTGAGTTACTTATATCACTTATTGTTGGTTCATTTTATTGATCAACCTATGACTGAATCTGACTGATCCAACACAAAAGGGACACTTAACGCTCGATATAGCAGTGATATATTATCTTTACTCATAGACATAGCCTTACATGGTGGGACTTGCTCTGCCCGTTTCCCATCTGGTCATCACTGATCCCCTGTGGGTCATTGGGCCCGCACCAGAACCCTATTAGGACGTGCTGTAGTCGTTTTCCTTGGTTTCCATATCTGGTTTCTTCACTTGTGTGAGTTTAACATGTTTTCACTAACACTGTATGGACATCGTACTTGTTTGCTAATTAGTTGAATACATACTTGCTGTCGTTTTTGTTACCTATCTAGGATTGTCCCCTGAGGAAGACTACGCTTAGTTGAAATACGTTGGGAGTTTTTGGTGGATATGCAATCATTGGAATAAATGTTTGTGGTCTCTGCTCCCTATGAGGAAAGCATGAAATACTTTTTCAAAAATTTGATTGGGATATGGATTGTATCGATTGAATTTTTAACCTATTGTATAATAAACATTTTCTAATTTTATATAAAAATAAAAAAAAAGTATCTGGTTTTATTTCTATTGCTGCAACAAAGTCCCATGGGAGATACTTTTGGTTACTAATTAATTTAAGGATGGAGCAGCTATCCAACCCATTATACAATCACTGTTTTATTTTTTCTTGAATTTTCTGTACTGACAGAATGGCAATCTGCCTTGTTTACATAGACGGACTGCTGTTCTGCCTGTGTAACAAATGATCAGCAGGTTCCAGCTGAAATGGAGTCTGCAGTACCTGCTGATTGGCTCCCACTGTGCATAGTTACAGCGAGAGCCAACCAGCAGGTACCGCTGACCCAATGTCCGCCGGTGCCTGCTGATCATTTAATCCCCATCTATGGCGTGGGCAGCACTTCCCCTGCCTCTCCTCGTCGGCATCACAGCAGCTGTGCGTCCTTTCCCTCCTCCTAGGGGGGCAGACCCATGGATAGGGTGCGGCGCCCCTGCACCCTGCAAAACACGGAGAGTGTATATTTTTAGCACTGATCACTGTATTGGCATCTCAAAAAAGTGTCAGGTGTCCGATTTGTCCGCCGCATTATTACAATCCCGCTATAAGCTGCTGTTCGCCACCAATACTAGTAAAAATAAATCCAAATTCCATAAAAATATCCCATAGTTTGTAGACACTATAACTTTTGCACAAACCAATCAATATACGCTTATTGGGATTTTTTATTTATTTATTTACAAAAAATACAGTATATAGCAGAATACATAGTGGCCTAAATTTATGAGAAAAAAAAATATTTTTTACATATTTTTTATAGCAGAAAGTAAAAAATATTGTTGTTTTTTTTTCAAATTGTCGGTCTTTTCTTGTTTATAGCGCAAAAAATAAAAACCGCAGAGGTGATAAAATACCATCAAAAGAAAGTTCTATTTGTGGGAAAAAAAGGGCATCAATTTTATTTGGGTACAGCGTTGTACGACCACGCAATTGTCTGTCAGTTAAAGCATCGCAGTGCCGTATCACAAAAAAATAGCCTTGTCAGGAAGAAGGATAAATCTTCCAGAGCTGAAGTGGTTAATATCTGGGTTTCTTTTCTTTTCTACTTTTCCCCCATTTTCTATGTTGTGGCCTTTTTTATAATTAGGGGTGTCCCGATACCACTTTTTTAGGACCGAGTACAAGTACCGATACTTTTTTCAAGTACTCACCGATACCGATTACCGATACTTTTTTTAATGTCACGTGACAGTGTTTTTTTTTAGTTTTTTTAGGGAGGGAGGGGGTGGATGGTGTCTTGTGTGTTTTTTTTTTTTATTTCAATTTTTTATTATTTTTTACAATAATTTTTTTTTATTATTTATTGCAATACTTTTTTTTTTTTTTTTTTAAATCAGCCCTGTTGGGGGGCTTTGTGAGATATCAAGGGTCTTAATAGACCCCTGAAATCTCCCCCTTGAGACAGAGAAAGAGACCAAGGATAGAGATTCCCCAGTTCCTTTCTCTGCAGCCTCAGCTGCACTGAGAATGAATGGAGAGAAGACAGTGGCTCCTCTTAATTCATAAACTGAGACATCGTAATCACAGGAGATTACAATGTTTCAGTTATGTGAATGGACACTGACTCTGTTCATACATCAAAGGAAGGAGGAGGACATGGAGAGGGACAGCAGAACGGCGGAGGACAGCAGCAGAATGGCGGGGGACATGGAGGAAGAAAGGAGGGGGACAGCAGCACAACGTAGGGGGACACGGAGGAAGAAAGGAGGGGGACACGGAGTAAGAAAGGAGGGGGACATGGAGGAATACTGGAGTGGAACAGCAGCATAACGGAGGGGGACAGGAACACAACGGAAGGGGGAAGGAGCAGAACGGCGGGGGACAGCAGCACAACGTAGGGGGAAACGGAGAAAGAAAGGAGTGGGACAGCAGAACAGAGGGGGCATGGAGGAGGATGCGGGGACAGTCATCGGTGATCGTGTGTGGGGGAGTTACAAGCACCGATCACCGCTGTATAGATTTCACTAAAGCGGCTGAGAGCGGGGGGGGGGACAGCTTGTAACTCCCCCACTCACCGATCACCGCTGACTGTCCAGGTATCGGGTGAGGCATCGGGAGCATTTGCCCAAGTACAAGTACAGAGTACAGTGGTCAGGAACATGTCATATACAGCCCAGCATACAGAGTGCAATGTTCACTATCCCAGATGCAAATGGTTGTTAAGGAAGCAGCAGCTGTTTGCACCCACCACATCCCTACCAATCACAAACTTCAACCGGCCCATTCAATTACATGGCAGGGAATCTCCAACCTTGTAAACAAATGAGTGGCAAAATGAAGTGGGTTGCATCATAGCCCAATTATGGCCATATTTGATCAGTGATATTGCCACTATCCTGGCTGTGAATGGTTGCTAAGAAAGCAGCAGCTGCTTTTGCATGCCATAGCCTTACCAACCACAGACATCACCCATCCCATTCACTTATATGGCTGGGAAATCCCCGGTCACATAAGCAAATGGACAGGGAATGGAGTGTTATATATCATTGCCGAAATATGGCCAAACGGTCATATCTGGGAAATATTATTGCCCAAATATAACCATGGCCATGCCCATATTTGAGCAATGATGTCATCACTGATCTCATCCCTTCCTTTATAGAGTTGATGATAGCTAGGGGGACTACCAGTTAGAGGCTGGAACAGGCAGGATGTGCTGTAAGGCAGATGTCCCTCAGAATCTCCAGGTGTACTTGGTAACAGGGCAAACAAGAAGTGGTAATGGAGGCCAGGCCAGGGTCATGCACAGTGGATCAGTCAGCAGTGGAGGCAAGTAGCAGAATCAGGAACAGGCCAAGGTCATACACAGGTGAGCAGATAGGTAATAGCAGAATCCGTAATGCAGGCCTGGGTCATACACAGGTGATCAGACAGCAGCAGAGTCTGTAGAACAAGCCAGAGGTCAAAGCCAGGACCAGGGATCAGACAGGTCAAGGCAAGGGCAAGCCGGGTCAACAACAGGAAATCCAATGTAACACGCACAGAGCCTCAGGAACACAGGGGGCTAACGATAATCCAGCAATCTGGTGAGCACAGCAGCAGTCTTTTATAGGTCAGTGAGTGTCCGCCTCTGTCACGTAGTGCGTGCGCCATTGTGCATGCGCCGATTCGCAGTGCTGTGCACCTGCGTGCGCCAATTAGATATTTGTTCTTTTAAACAGACTTTTTTTTGTTTACATTCTGCTGTCAGCGAGGAATCCTACAGACAGCAGATGAGTCATGGATGTTAAGGATGCCACGGCTGCCTGCTCCTTAACAACCAACTATTCTGATTTCTGAATATACAAAACAAAGATATGAAACAAATTCCGAAAACAAAATGGTCCAATATTGAGTCAATGGACCAATTTGTTTTCAAGGTTGAGAGAGGCTGTATTAGCCCTAAACCAGCCAATATCCTCCTAAGACAACATAAAAGGAGAACATCAAACAAATCATGGAGGACTCGCACAGGACTCTACACAAATAGCTCAATATAAACAGCAGAAGATCATCAGTAACAATCTGTCCAACATTCACATGTAAGAGTCTTCAAGAAGTGTAATCAGTGTGTTCTCCTGGTGTGCAGTGTGCAGCTAATCAGTGTGTTCTTGGTGGGAGTGGAGATGACCCATCTATAAGGATATATTATTATTATTATTCACGATTTATATAGCGCCAACAGTTTACGCAGCGTGTAAATCTATCTATAAGGATATACAGTACATACACACACAGCACAAGGCCGTGTTCACACTACGAGGGCTGCAGTTCCTCTGAGCTCCACAAGATGGTGATCTCACTTCTGCCCGGACAGGAAGTCTCTATGGAATACAGGAAGTGATGTCAGATATAAATATGTTCCGGGTGAGAGGTGAGTCGGGAGGAAGTAGAGAGGAGACATTGCTGGAAGTGGCAGAAGAGGAGGTAATAAGATCTTACTTTTTATTTACGCCCATTAACCCCCCCCCCCCCCCCGTCATGTCCGTCCTCTTCCTCCATAGTCACTGTGATGTCTTTTATCCACATTATTAGTCACCTTTTTATATATGTAGTCACAGGACACTACAGGGGCAGATACCATCCAGAGAGGCAGAGCCTTCAGTCCTGGAATTACTGTTTTTTTATCCTCCTTTATTCTATAGTCCTATTATACAAGATTTGGACATTTTTTGATACTAATGCCCACCATTGAGGGGAAGCCCCCCTATAGATGACAACAAACAGCATTAAAACATGAGAGTTGGTGAACTTTTTGGTGGGTGTTTTGGGACCTCATACATTGTACACTGTAGTGTGACTTCTGTCTGGGACCGACATGGCTGGTGCCCGACGAGGGTCCGCTCTCCTCCCCTTCTTATTGTGACCCCCAAACTGACGTCTATGACATCATTCTATGTCAGCCTCTCTGTGTCCCTGGCTAGCATACCCGCAAAGTAATGTTTTGCAATGTGATCTGCTTTGCAAAACATTCGGTGGAGCCCTAAGGAGACTTGTGGGGTGAGCCCTAAGGAGACATGTGCACGCCGGAGTGAGAGCGGTAATTCTGGAACAAAACCTCCAACACTAAACTGATGCCTTATAGGGGGCCTTTGAAGCATCACCTATGGAAAATACAGGGTGCTGAGGTCGCCATTTTGCGGGGGCATGCAAATTTAAGGTTTAAGGTGTTGGGTATCTATTTACTCTGTACAACGTTGTTTTTTTTAATATGTTACCAACAATTCGGGTAGTTTATTGTGTATGTGTGCGCTAAAATTCACTTTAGTGGTTTTTTTTGTTTTTTTACTGAAATTTTGTGTTTCCTAGACCTACTTACAGTAGTATCGTGTGACATAAAAAAATTAGACCTACCACCAAAGTTTTTCCCTATGGGATCGGTTTTCAGAAAATATATAATGTTTGGGGGTTTTATGTAATCTTAAAGCGGAGTTCCACACAAAAATGGAACTTCCACTTTTCAGAACCCTCCCCCCCTCCGGTGTCACATTTGGCACCTTTCAGGGAGGAGGGGGGTGCAGATACCTGTCTAAGACAGGTATTTGCACCCACTTCCGGCATAGACTCCCATAGGAGTCTATGCCTCTTCCCGTCCCCACCGCGCTGTCTGCTGGGAACACACAGCTCCCAGGGGAGAGCGGGGACCACTTGGGACGCGCAGCGCGTCTCGCGCATGCACAGTAGGGAACCGGGAAGTGAAGCCGCAACGCTTCACTTCCTGATTCCCTCACCCAGGATGGCGGTGGCAGCTGCCGAGAACCGAGCGGGTTCTCGGCGTCCCCTACCGACATCGCTGGACCCTGGGACAGGTAAGTGGCCATGTATTAAAAGTCAGCAGCTGCAGTATTTGTCAGAAAAAAATGAAAAATAATTGCGCTTCAAAATGTCTAAAATTATATAAAAAAAGCAGCGATGTCTAAATGTGACACAAACACATAAATGGACAAAAGAAAAACGTATTTGTAGCTGCTGGCTTTTAATATTTTTTTTTTTTTTGAGCAGTGTGGGTGTACCCCCGCTTTAAGGCCTAAAAATGATTTTTAATATATGTGTGCAAAAAAACGCAAAAACAACTCTGGCAGTGATGGGGTTAACCTCTTGCATCCCCATCCTAATATTGTACAACCAATACAGTCCAGATAATTCTCTATCTACAGAAAACCTTTATAGATCACATGATCACATCGATGAAGATGGGGGACAACCAAAGTCACATGACTGAGAGGATACTAAACCTCACCCTGGAGATCATCTACCTGCTGACCGGAGAGGTGAGGAGGATTCTGGGAGGTCACATGACATCACTCTTATCTCTATTAATAAAACACAGACCTGACCGGAGAGGTGAGGAGAATTCTGGGATTCTAACATGATATTTCTATTGGTTTTCCAATACAGAGATTTCCAATTCCGAAGTCAGGTGATCATATGACCATCACAGTGCCTCCATTAGCATCCCTAAAACCTGAGCGACACAACATGCAGAAGATTCTAGAAGTCACCAAGAAGATGATGGAGCTGCTGACAGGAGAGGTGAGCGGTGCTGGGAATTCTGGGACATTATCCAGTAACAGACAAGGGATGTGTCTGGATGGTGACTGTATCATTGTGTGTGTCAGGTTCCTATAAGGTGTCAGGATGTCACTGTCTATTTCTCCATGGAGGAGTGGGAGTATTTAGAAGGACACAAGGATCTCTACAAGGACGTCATGATGGACAATCAGCCGCCCCTCACATCACCAGGTAAGAGGAGACTTTATTGTAAAGGAGAGAGCAGTACGGAGGGTCCACCTAGATCCCCCATCATCTGATAAACACATAGAAACAATGTATTCAGTCAGTGTGTGTGTGTTTCCTACAGATGGATCCAGTAATGGGAACCCACCAGAGAGATGTCCCCGCCCTCTGTATTCCCGGGATTCCACACAGGAAGGTCACACCATCCCTCACCATCATCAGGTAGATGAGGAACAATCACTGATAGTATTATTAGGATCTGTACATTATCTGCATTGTTACAATTGATGTCATTTTTATTATATATTCAGAGTGGAGACCTGAGAGATTCTAAAGTTGAGGGGAAAGCAGAAGAAGAAGAGACGTATGTGAGGGATGATCAGCAGTCTATGGAGGAGGATGGAATAACGGGGACATTTATAGATGAGGACACTCCTACAGAGATCAGCACAGGTGGGTCATTAACACTAAATACATTCCTCCACCCATACTGCTCACTGATTGGTCCAGAGTAGGGCAAGGACTGGGTGATATCGGCCTGTAATACCCTGGTCACTTTACTGAGCTGTGTTCACCCGTCCTGCATTCCTCTCGGATAATCTTCCTTCTCTGTGCTGCAGACACAATTTATGTATCTAGAGTGGATTCGTGGAGATTATGGTGTTCAGTTAGCAGGGAAATTTAGATTTTTCTTCATGTTCATTGCTCAACCTAGGCACCTGGGATATGTTCCTTCTGCCTCATGCCCAGGTCTCGTAAGATCTCTGACAGAACAATTCTCTCAGGGTTGCTTGCTCTGTTGTTTGCTAACTGTGCCGGGTGGAGGGATATGTAGATATTCACCAGCACGCCAGGGATCATCAATTTTGTCCAAACGTTTTTTATTCAAGAAAGATCACATCATAAAATGGTGTAATGCAATGTGTCAGAGCCATGCAGGACCCCTTTGTCAGACATGCCTGACGAAGATGTCCTGCGTGGCTCTGAAACGTTGCACTACACCATTTTGCGATGTGATCTTGAATAAAAACCGTTTGGCCGAAATTGATGATCCTTGGTGTGCTGGCGAAAATTTACATATCGTACAGGTTCCAGTATCCAGCTGGCAGTCGCTACAGCACCCAGTACCTTTTCAAGAGCTCCATTCCAGGAATGTGTGCGATGGGAATATGAGTGGAGGGATATGTCTGTATAGTCTCAGACCCAAGTCACTGAGTGCAGTCTCAGGAGATGGAAGGCAAGGGTGTGGGACCTCTGCAACTTGTCTCAGGTAAGAAAACATTTAGACTACTGATGGTTACTGAATACCAATATTACAAGTGCTGACCATTACACTATATGGTTTATATTGCACATTGGAGGTTATTTACTAAAGGCAAATCCACTTTGCACTACAAGTGAAAGCACTTGATAGATGCAAACCTTTGCTTGCTTTTGTCCAGCTCTTGGGGCCCTACTTCATCCACTGACACCAACGAAGGGCAGAATTCTTTCCAATGACCCCCAAAAATGGGGTACAATTTCCAATGACCCCAAAAATGGGGTACAATTACTACCAATAACACCAAGGATGGGGCACAATTTTTACCAATGACAGGGCACAGTTCTACCCAATGATCCCAACAATGGGGCCCAATGACACCAATGATGGGGCACAGGTCCTCCCAGTGACACCAACAATGAGGCCCAATGACACTAAAGATGGGGCACAATTCCTCCCAGTGACACCAACGATGGGGCACAATTTTCTCACAGACAAGATGTTGAGGTGAAACCAAAGGAATGGCTGCTTGTTGAACAGAAATACAGGTTTTTATACCCTTCAAAAATAGGTCAGTTACCACATGAATAATAAAACCAAATATTTACCCAAAACATCACACAAAGGTTAGATAACGAAGTAGAGTTGGCACAAGGCTAATCCCATCATAAGAAACTACAAGAGTTAGATAAATTGGCCAACAGACAAACAATAGGTGACTCAATTAACAATAGAAATTTACACCTAAACAATGCTTTGATTAATCAGGGATCACAGGCTGTGCAGCAACACTATTCAAGAAGACCCAGGGCTGTCCAAATCTCATTAACCAGCTTCCTTTTCACATACATCTGCTTAATGAGTTTCAAGTTGGCAGAGACCATCATGGCTCCCTTGACTGTTAAATGTAATAATGTGCTTTTGCATCATATGACAGGACATCCTTCCTAAATGCTTGTAGCTCTTTCAAATGCCAAGGCCCATAGTCAGTAGGCAAGTAATCACAGCCTGAAGAAGGAGCGCGCATGCTCCGAACGCACGCCTGCTGGCCCTGTGCCCCACATCCAGTGACATCATAGCCAACAGGGAGACGACTGCCAGCTTGTCTCAGAGCCTTGGAAACCCCTGCAGCTAGCGAGACAGCAGCAGCACCCCACACCGCCGGCTATCTGGATCAGGACTACACAGCGAGCCTCCCCTTGTGATTAGCCATTTTAATACTTACCCTGTGAGTTCATTCTGATTTTAATTTCTTATCTTAATAAATTCATCATTAATCATTTTAATAAACTGCACTCAGATGAGTGCCGCTGTTCTCCACATTTATAAGAGCCTACCTTGCAGTCCCCTCCAAAATATGTCCCCCAACCAAAGTAGACTAACCAGGTCCCAGACCTCCACCTGGTCTGGACATGCATTAGTAAACCCACATAGTCAGTCCAGAGGATCTTCATTCTGGGCCGCAGGGAATAGTTGTCATAGGTAGGTGTGAGACAGAGGTTGTGGAATCTCTGCCCTGTTGCCTGCGCCTCAGCTGGGTGGTCTTTACCATTCTGTGGCTCGATCTGGTGCTTGGGAAAGGGGCCAACTGCCTCGGCTTCCTGAAGCCAATAAGACACTGTAGGTACTAGACAGAGGCCAGCGACACTCTGCCCTGTTGCCAGCGCTTCAGCGGGGTGGTCTTTACCAGTCCAGGGTTTGATCTGCTGATGGGGAGAGGGGCCGACTGCCGGCTCCCTGAAGCCATAGAGACACTGTAGGTCCTAGACGGAGGCCAGCGGCGCTCTGTCCTGTTGCCGGTGCTCCAGCTGGAAGTAGGGGCTTCACTACATCAGCTTGTGGCTGGGGAGAGGGGCTCCCTGCCCTGGCTCCCTGGAACTCTGGAGCTGTTGCCGCTGCTGGACAGAGGTTGGTAGCACTCTGCCCTGATGCCAGCACTGCTGCTGGGGACCCCACGTCATTTGCTCTGGCTAACTGTTGGGGAGGGAGGCTGGCTTCCTCCACTCCCACACTGTGAATATCCTGCTGGGGAGTGAGGACAGCTTCCTCCCCTCCCTGGTCCTTAAACTGCTGCTGGGGAGTGAGCACTGCCACATCTTCCGTAATGTGGGTCTGCTGTTGGGGGTGAAGGACAACCACCTTCTCTCCCTGGTGCCCTGGAACTGCTGCCGGTGTGGGGCAGAGGTCTGTAGCACTCTGCCTTGATGCCAGAGCTTCTGCTGGGTGTGCAGAACTGGGTAGCACTGTGCCCTGCAGCCAGTGCTTTGGCTGGAAGTTTGTTGTAACTCCACAGATGCTGCTGGTTTTAAATCCTATGTCTGTGTCAGGGGTGTGGGAGAAAGGCCGACTGCTTTTTCTCTTAAGAAGGCTGCAGCTGCTTTTGGTGCTGGGCAGAACTCAGTGATGTGCTGCTCTGATGCCAGCTCTTCCACTGGAGGCTCACCGGGTTGTTTCTTCTCAGCAGCAAAGTCCTTTAAATCCCCAGTCTCTGAAATTGCTGAAAATCCAGGGCATGGGCTGGCGGCACTTGAGCCCAGTGCCAGCGCTTCAGCTGAAAGCTCAGTAAGTGTTAGATCCTGCACTGAAAAGCTTTCTGCGATCTGTGGTTGAAGAGTGAGGATGGCTTCCTCTCCTCCCTGGTCCTTGAACTATTGTTGGGGGGATGAGCCGGCTGCTCGATCTCCCGTACCCTTGTCTGGCTGCAGGACAGACTCATTCCTCCATCCAAGCTTGTCCTGTGCAGAAACAGGTTCATTAGGTTGAGTCAACACTTGCTGCACCCACCATAAGAGCTCCACTTTCATAGCTGGAGGTGGGCAAAGCACACTGTCACTTTACTCCATTGCCGACACTTCAGCCGAGATTTCAGAGCTGTTGGCTGGTACTTCCCGATGGCCCCAGGCCAAGGTAGCCCAGCTCTGCTGTTGAACAGAATCTAGCAGCCATCTGTAGGTGATCTCTCCAGCTCCCATTCCTGAAAGGCTAGAAACTCCAAATCTTCCTGTGCCCAGAGTACTTACGAGACATTCAGCCTCCAGTTTTTTTACTCCACGATTTCCTCCAAACGCCACTCCAGATCGCTCCCAAAGTCAGGGTCCTTGGGCAGCCTCCCGTACAACAGCCCCAGGCTGCTGTAGCCCATGCCTTTCGTTGGGCTATCGTCTGTTGTCCACGGGCACACTTCAGCTATAGACCAGCGGAGAGCTCTGTAGCTCTTGTCCAACCGCATCTCTGCCCAGACCAGCCTGCTTAACTCAGCTGTCCACTCCTTGTGCGGTTGTTTCCCCAATAACAGCATTTGCACTTTGTAGTGCGACCGGTACCTTTCCTGGATGGAGGGTCGAATTGTTCCCTACTGGCACTGATCACGGCTAGCGCTTCCTTCCAGAGTTGCTGGTGAACAGAATCGCACCATCCCAGCAGGACCTGCATTGGCACTGGTCCCCTGTGCTGTATCCATATCTCTCACAGTCTCCTTCCGAATTCCTCTTCCATGGCGGCTGCCATCTGTACCTCTCCTCTTCTGCTATCTGGACCTCCGATCCCGGTAGTGGCTTGAATGTCCCAGACTGCAGGGCGCTTCCCACCACTGCCACCAAATGTGATGGAATGCTCAGCTCCCCCTTTAGTGCTTCCACCAAACAGTGCCTCCTACCCTCCAAACCGTCCAACAGACCAAGAGCTAATACCAGCCCTGTTACCCCAATCGTCATACACCGACACAGTGTTAAGGTGAAACCTAAGGAATGACTGTTTATTGAACAGAAATACAGGGTTTTTATACACCAAAAGTTGGTCAATCACCACATGAGCAATGAAACCAAATATTTACCCAAAACATCACATAAAGGTTACATATTAAAGTAAAGTTGACACAAGGCTAATCCCATCATAGGAACCTCTAAGAGTTAGACAAATTAGCCAACAGACAGAAACAATAGGTGACTTAATTAACAATGGGAATTCCCCCCTAGAAAATTATTTTATTAATCGGGGATTCCAGACTGTCCAGGAACAGTAGTCAAGAAGACCCAGAGCTGTCCAAATCTAATTACCAACTTTTTTTTTGTGAGGTAGCTGTGGCACCTCGCTTTCAACCTGTAGAACAAACTCAGAGGATGATTTTTTTTTTTTTTTTAATTGCATTGATTTCTGATATAAAGATTCCCCTACTATATGCCTTGAAAGCCTCCCAGCATGTCATTTTCCTCCCCAATGCCTTGGTTGGTAGCAAAAAAGTTCTGTATCTGGGCATCTATACGCTCATGAGAGGGAAGTAATTGTAACCAAAAAGCATTCAATTTCTATGGGGCTCTAGGAAGATAAGGGCGGTTGGGCCCAAAGCCAAATCACGAGAGGGGAATGGTCAGACACTCCTCGCAGTAAGTATGCCAAGCGAGACACCAAGGGGATACTAGAGGTATTGCCATGGCAGAGGTCAATTCTGGATAGGGAACCCTGGGATTTGGAGAAACAAGAAAACTGTCCAGAGGCTATTTAAATCGCCAATGGTCTATCCAGCCCACTTCTGAAATTAACTTACCCAAGGCTGTGGGTCTACCCCCGCTAGGCCTAAGAACTGGTGGGTGCCTATCTAACACTGGATCTAGGTAGCAATTGAAATCTCCAAGAAGAAGCACCGGGATATCTGGTTTGTCAGTCAGGTATGAAAAAAACTCCCTTATTACTGCTCCCGAAAAGGGAGACAGTGTACTGTATATACAAAAGCTAGCAGTAACAGCATACAGTTTGTAGTATATACAGTAAATATAAAACGACCATCGGGGTCCACCTTAGAACTCAATTCCCGAAAGGCCAGGGTCATGAACACCCCGAATGTTCCATGACACCAGGGAAATGTCAGTCATGATGGAGCAACATTAATATCATATACAAGGAGAAACTAACATGAGCACATCCAATTTTACTAGTCCAGGTCAGGTCAGGAATTGGAGTAGAATCCTAATCATAATAAAATTCCCAGGCAGTCGTCTGGAAGTATGCCATCAACACTTGAAAACCGGAAGGACATAAGTAAAGGCCCTGAGGTAATATCTACTTTCTCCTTGTGTTCAGTGGCTAACACAGTGCGCTCGGGGGCGCAGGTGCAGCTCCGTATCATCTAACGCTGGAAGTCATACAAACATATGTAGTATTGAACGGGTCCAAACCAACTGAGGTTGTCAGATTTAGTTTCGTCAACAGGTCGAGTCGAATCATTCAAAGAAACTTAATGGCAGAGAAGCAGCCGCCCCTCATTAACGTTATGCTGTAACAAGCGGTTTTGTAGATCTAGTTTACATTTTTAGGGCTAAGGAAACGGCCCTGCAAGTAAAAAGAACTGTAAAGGTGTAGGTATCCAGGATGAATAAAAAGAGGCAGGCATGGAGCACCCAGTATGGCAAGCAGTAAGGCAGGTCAGCCCTCATCCTCAGCTTCACAGGAATTTTGTAAGCTTTGCTCATTATATTCACTCTCCGCCTAGCCGGGTAAAGCATGGCATATGGTAGTTGAAGGTGCATCAGGCGCTTTTTCACATCCTGAAACCTCGCTCTCTTGCTCTGAACCTCCACGGAAAAATCTGGATAAAAGGAGACTTTCATGACATTATACTGTATGTTTGCTTTTTCTCTGGCCAGCCCCAGGATGATCTCGCGGTCCCTATAGTTCAGCATACAAGCTAACATGGACCTTGGTTGGTTACCAGGGGGCAAAGGTCTGGGTGGGATGAGATGAGCCCTCTCTACTGCAAGTAGAGCGGTAAAGGCCTCCTTGCCGAACAGCTCCAGCAGCCATCGCTCAACTTAAGTGGTGGGGTCCCGGCCCTCCACTTTCTCTGGCAACCCCACAAAGCGCACCTTATTGCGGCGGAGACAGTTTTCTATGTCATCTGCCTTTTCATTGTCAGCTGCCACCTGTTGCGCGGCTATTCTGGCATCACGGGCGGGGAGGGGGATCCCTAATTGTGCCTTTAACCACAGTTGTGCACTCCCTTATCTTTTTGTAGGTCTTGGTGGAGAAGAGACACCTCCTCCCGCAGGCTAAATCTTTCCTTTTAGGCCATCCACAGATGCCTTGAATTTCTGCACAGCCTGCAGGATATCCCCTAGAGTGGGTTGGGAAAATCTTCATTGCCCCCATGTTGAAGATGTATGGTCATGTCATGCATGCCTCCTGATGTGTCCTCTGCTTCAAATATATCGGCCCCATCAGTGTGCACAATGTCCTGATCAGAGGGAGACGCACAATCCTCCCAAGCAGAATAACCGGCAACTGTTGACAGTCTCTGAGTGTAGTAGAGCATATCCTGCTCCTTCCCCAGTTGCTTGGGGGGGTTTGGGAGTGTTACTCACGCCGCTCTTAAGCTTGTCCCCTCCACGAGGCGGTCCTTGCTGCTCAGTGCCATTTTGGAATTCTAAAGCCGCGGTTTCTTCTATGCCCTTGCGGGTCATCATATGTGCAGTATGCTGCAGGAGACACTGGCCCGGGTTTCCCCTGAGATGATGGGTGACAGGCTGGGGTGATGTGGAGCCAATCAGTGGTAGAGGGAAGGATCACAGAAGGAGAATAGCAGGAGCCGGGTGAGATGCGTCAGCTCACATGCCCGTGCAGGCTACTCCCCGACTCAGTAATTGTTTAAATGGAGCATACCATTCAGCCGGGTAGCCATCGACGTCGGCAGTTTTGTGAGCAGGTCGTTGTGAAATGCAAGGTCAGTCTCCTCAATGGAAATAGGTGCATCGAATTCCCCACTTCTTCAAGAAGAGCCAAATACAGGAAAGCATCCAGAACCCTAGGGAGGGGCAGTGCCAAACCGCCAAGTAGGTAACTGAATACAGGGAATAGAAGTGGGGATGGATTCAGGCCTAGTTAAGTAAGCAAGTAAACAGCCAGTTTGTGACCATGTGCAAAAGGTTTTTGGGTAGCATAAAGCATCTTCTTTTTAGTAAGATCCAATAACCAGAGCTCATGCTCTCTGCGTTTATACAGCCATGCCTCTCGTGTGTGTGTGTGTGTGTGTGTGTGTGTGTATGTATGTATGTCAGGGTTCGCAAAATAATCACTTTCCGCTTGCAGGATTGCAGTTTCTAATTCCTCAGTAGTAATCTTTGTATTTCTATTTTAGTACAGGGACAGGAGATGAGAAAAACCTCAGAGGATTGTCTCACTTTGTCTCCAGACTGTAAAGTAGAAGATGAGGACATCACACAGTATAGTCCAGGAGAAAACCCGGCTACCTCAAATGTCCATCCGGCACCACACAGTGCAGATGGACCATCGTATTCCTCTTATCCTGAGGAACCTCAGACTGTGAGGGACGGTGCCGTCCTTCCAACAGATAAGAGGTTTCCCTGTACTGAGTGCGGGAAGGGATTCCAATTTAAATCCCAACTTAATTTGCATGAAAGATCTCACACAGGGGAGAAGCCATATTCCTGCCTGGAGTGCGGGAAATGTTTTTCACATACATCCCATCTTTACAGACATCAGAGAACTCATATAGAGGAGAAGCCGTTTTCCTGCCCTGAGTGCAGGAAATGTTTTGTAAAAAAAACAGATCTTGTCACACATCAAAGGTCTCACACAGGGGAGAAGCCGTATTCCTGTTCTGAGTGCTGGAAATCTTTTTTACAAAAATCTTCACTTGTCGCACATCAGAGATGTCACACAGGGGAGAAGCCATTTTCCTGTCCTGAGTGTGGAAAATGTTTTTCAGATAAGTCCAGTCTTAATCATCATCGGAAATTACACACAAATGAGAAACGTTATTCCTGTAATGAGTGCGGGAAATGTTTTACAATGAAGTACCAACTTCGTAATCATCAGAGATCACACACAGGTGAGAAGCCGTATTCCTGTTCTGAGTGCTGGAAATCTTTTGTACACAAATTTGAACTTGTCAGACATCAGAGGTCTCACACAGGGGAGAAGCCATTTTCCTGTCCTGAGTGTGGAAAATGGTTTTCAGATAAGTCTGGTCTTAATCATCATCGAAAATTGCACACAGATGAGAAACGTTATTCCTGTAGTGAGTGCGGGAAATATTTTGCAATTAAGTACAAACTTCATAATCATCAGAGATCACACACAGGTGAGAAGCCGTATTCCTGTTCTGAGTGTGGGAAATGTTTTGCACTAAAATCAGTACTTGTCTCACATCAGATGTTGCACACAGAGGAAAAGCCGTATTCCTGTCCTGAGTGTGGGAAATGTTTTCCACAGAAGTCCAATCTTTACAGACATCAGAGATCTCACAAGGGGGAAAAGCCCTATTCCTGTCCTGAGTGCGGGAAATGTTTTTCAGACATGTCCTATCTTTATAATCATCAGAAATTGCACACAGGTGAGAATCTGTATCCCTGTTCTGAGTGTGGGAAAAGTTTTATACGAAAACCAGATCTTGTCATACATCAGAGGTCTCACACGAAGGAAAAGCCATATTCCTGTCCTGAGTGCGGGAAATGTTTTTCACAGATGTGCCATCTTTCCAGACATAAGAAATCTCACACGGGGGAAAAGCCGTATTCCTGTCCTGAGTGCAGAAAAAGTTTTATAGAGAAGTGCCAACTTCGTAGTCATCAGAGAGTGCACACAGGTGAGAAGCCGTATTCCTGTTCTGAGTGTGGGAAAGGTTTTTCACACCACTCAGGACTTGTCTCGCATAAGAGGTCTCACACGGGTGAAAAGCCATTTCCCTGTCCTGAGTGCGGGAAATGTTTTTCACAGAAGTCCCATGTTTCCAAGCATCAGAGATCTCACATGAGGAAGAAGCTACTTTCCAGTTGTGAGTGAGGGAATTGTTATTGAAGTCCTGTCTTCCTGTACATCAGGGATCCCACACAACCCTTGAGGTGTATTAGTGCCTTGAGTATGGGAAATGTGTTCTATATGAATGTTGCTGGACATCACAGCTCTCATGTGGGGAAGAAGCACACCCTGATATACACCTCAGATATACTCCATGGCTGATCTTCATCATGTAAGAAACAGTTCATAAGGAGATCAGAGATCACCAAAGACATGGATGAAGTGTTGAACCGTGTTGGCCATTGATGGCAGTATAAAAATATAAATGAAGTCATTACCTTTTTCTTGGTAAATTTTGTGGTGTAAGCTTTCGCAAACACTTCATTCTACTTATGGATCCCTTAGTTTACTATGTCAGGCGTGGTCTCATACTAATAACTGAGATCATGTTCACGTACTTATGAGTACAGAAAACAATAAAGGACATACAGTAAGTTTATTAAACCAACCATTGATTTTAAAAAGAAAATACCAAATTTGGCTATTAGATGGCATGAAGTATCATAGAAGTTAGCTCCATATAGTGGCCAAATATGGCATTTTACATTTTAAATCAATGGTAACTATTTGACCAGCAAAGCATATGGCCTACTTACATTTGTTTTTCACCTCTATTCACAGAGAAATGTACAGTATCTCACAAAAGTGAGTACACCCCTCACATTTTTGTAAATATTTTATTATATCTTTTCACGTGACAACTGACAACACCTGAAATGACACTTTACTACAATGTAAAGTAGTGAGTGTACAGCTTGTATAACAGTGTAAATTTGCTGTCCCCTCAAAATAACTCAACACACAGCCATTACTGTTGAAACCGCTGGCAACAAAAGTGAGTACACCCCTAAGTGAAAATGTTCAAATTGCGCCCAAAGTGTCAATATTTTGTGTAGCCTCCATTATTTTCCAGCACTGCCTTAACCCTCTTGGGCATGGAGTTCACCAAAGCTTCACAGGTTGCCACTGGTGTCCTCTTCCACTCCTCTGACAACTTCACAGAGCTGGTAGATGTTAGAGACCTTGAGCTCCTCCACCTTCCATTTGAGGATGCCCCATAGATGCTCAATAGGATTTAGGTCTGGAGACATGCTTGGCCTCTCCATCACCTTTACTCTCAGCTTCTTTAGCAAGGCAGTGGTCATCTTGAAGGTGTGTTTGGGCTCGTTATCATGTTGGGATACTGCCCTGCGGCCCAGGCTCTGAAGGGATGGGATCATGCTCTGCTTCAGTATGTCACAGCACATGTTGGCATTCATGATTCCCTCAATGAACTGTAGCTCCCCAGTGCCGGCAGCACTCAGGCAGCCCCAGACCATGACACTCCCACCACCTTGCTTGACTGTAGGCAAGACACACTTGTCTTTGTACTCCTCACCTGGTTGCCGCCACACACGCTTGACACCATCTGAACCAATAAGTTTATCTTGGTCTCATCAGACCACAGGACATGGTTCCAGTAATCCACGTCCTTAGTCTGCTTCTCTTCAGCAAACTGTTTGCGAGCTTTCTTGTGCATCATCTTTAGAAGAGGCTTCCTTCTGAGACAATAGACATGCAGACCAATTTGATGCAGTGTGCAGCGTATGGTCTGAGCACTGACAGGCTGATCCCCCACCCCTTCAACCTCTGCAGCAATGCTGGCAGCACTCTTACATCTATTTCCCAAAGACAACCTCTGGATATGACGCTGAGCACCTGCACTCAACTTCTTTGGTAGGCCATGGCGAGGCCTGTTCTGAGTGGAACCTGTCCTGTTAAACCATTGTATGGTCTTGGCCACCATGCTGCAGCTCAGTTTCAGGGTCTTGGCAATCTTCTTATAGCCTAAGCCATCTTTTATGTAGAGCAACAATTCTTTTTTTCAGATCCTCAGAGAGTTCTTTGCCATGAGGTGCCATGTTGAACTTCCAGTGACCAGTATGAGAGAGTGAGAGCGATAACACCAAATTTAACACACCTGCTCCCTATTCACACCTGAGACCTTGTAACACTAACGAGTCACATGACACCGGGGAGGGAAAATGGCTAATTGGACCCAATTTGGACATTTTTACTTAGGGGTGTACTCACTTTTGTTGCCAGCGGTTTAGATATTAATGGCTGTGTGTTGAGTTATTTTGAGGGGACAGCAAATTTATACTGTTATACAAGCTGTACACTCTCTACTTTACATTGTAGCAAAGTGTAATTTCTTCAGCGTTGTCACATGAAAAGATATAATCAAATATTTACAAAAGTGTGAGGGGTGCACTCACTTTTGTGAGATACTGTACTTGTACTTTCACAAGTGAATTTTTGTGCAATTTTTTTATTTTATGAATAGACCCCTAAATGTCGGGAGACTTTTTTTTTTTTTTGAAAAATTGAAGTATGTAGCTGTAGAACCCTCCTACTTAGGATGCTAGGGAAATGTAGTTTTTGGCTCACTCTGTAGTCAGAGGAGTTGGATTGTCTGCTTTGCTCTGCTGTGGGATTGATTGCTTTCCTCTAGATCTGGTGAGAAACTTCCAGAGCTTGGGGTAAGAAGATACAAATCCTCAGCTTGGATATTTTACTACCCTCTGACTAATCCCTGGTGAGGTGTGCCTAGTAGGTGGTCAGAGAAGGGGGTACATAAGCTGAAGCCTGAGGAATAAGATGGTGCCTGGTCCTACCTACCCCCCTAACGCAGGGGGGGGGGGGGCTGCTTGCCCCTGGAGCCATCCAGGACTATGGACAGAACCCTCAAATCCTAGATCTTTCTTTGAACTGGCCTGTGAGCAGAGCTTGACTATTCATCTGCAGTCTCCATGGGCCCCATCTGTGGATAGTGGATGTTCCAGTAAGCCCTGAACTTGTTCAAGATTTTTTGTGGTTCTCAGCTGCAAGGGCATTAGGCAATTCTGTTCCACTTTAAACTGTGTACAGGTAGCGTACATTTTGTTTTTTGGATGTTGGGTGGAGATGGTGTCCAGGAGAGATATGTCGGTGGTGCATGTGGATCAGTAAATCCAGTGAGCTGGTGGTAGACGCAGGATTGTGACTTGTCCAGAGGTTGCTTCACGCTCAGGAATGTGGATGGAGCTGAGTGGCTGTGCTTAGTATGTGCCAATTGTAAGCAACCAATGGTGGTGGTGAGAATGTGGGTTCACTGTGGACACTGTAGTGAACCTCTAGGAGACTTGCTGCCAAGTGCCTTGCCACCTACTACTTATGCGGTGGACTGGCATACTGGTTACTGCATGGAAGTTCCGGAGCTATTTCAGCTGGCTAGAATGCATTATGGTGCAGTGAGCACCTTTTTAGCACTATGCAGCAAAAGAGAGCTTATTGGACCTCAGGGCCGGGACTGAAGTCTGACATCTATACCTGCGGCCGTGGATAAAGAGCCATCATCGAGGAGCTGGAGGCTTCCGTATCAAAAAATAAGGTGGAGCACACAATAGAGAAGGCATCAACAGTGGTAGTCCCAGTGGCCTGTATAGCAGAGCAGCCATAAGATGTCAAGGGGCCTAGAGAGCCTGCTGTGGAGGAGGGGGAGAGAGAGTCAGACCCTAGGTCCCCAAAGTTCACCACAGAAGTTGGTGACCATGATGTGAGTGGGATATTTCCAAGGCGTCCCATACAGAGTGGTCCTGAGGGGGAGACATAGAGGTAGAAGCTACAGGGCCTACCCGAGTAATGACCTTGAGGAAGCAGGACAGAGAGCAGACAGTCCACCAGTACTTGACGTTGAAGGGCTACATCTAGAGAAAGTGTATTGAGAATGGAAGGCTGAAGCATTCTCACATACAATCCTGCACTCTTGCATGGGCCTTAACTTAGGATGAGGCTTTCTCTGAGTTCCTAAGCAAGGCTGACAATATTTATATCCCTCTGAGAAAGGGGGACAAAACAAAGCTATCAAGATTCTCTAGGCTCAAGAAAATCATGCACAAACGTGTAGCCCTAGAGTACAGATATGACTACCCCTACGTGCCAGTGGAGATGATGGACAAGATTGAGGAAAAGCATCAGGGCTGGTGTAAGAAGCAAATCTGGAACTTTTTAGTGTTCTCAAGCTCTACAGAAATTCTAGCTCCACCAAGTTCTGGCAAAGATTTCTAGACCTCAAGAGTAGCTGATTTATTTACAATGGCAGGGTGGTTATCCAGAAGGCCAGCCAGAAAGCCCAGATGAGGGCAGTTTATTATATGGGGTTCTGACAGATGCATGGTTCAAGTACCTGACCTTGAATTTTACACAGGAAGTTGGGTATATCATTTTTGACAGTAGGCACCCCCACAGCAAGCTGCCCATTCTGAAAACTAAAAAATCATGCACATGTGGCTCATAGTTAACTGAAACCAAGTTTCCAGGCAGAGGGGAAGTTGGCTTTTAGTTAACTATGAGCCACATAGTGATATCTCTTGGATTTAGAGGAGGAGTATCTCCCTCACCTATCCACAGTCAGGCTGAACATTTGTACCTTTTCTGACAGTTGCAGGACATTTTTATGTTTTTTGATGATTTTGGTTTGTTGAACTTTGGGCCCTTTGGACTTTGAGTCTCACAAAACCAGAACCTGCATGTATATAGAGACTCTGTGTCATTGTTGTGGCCTGACTGACTCCCTGGTTAGGGAATTATTGCTGTTAGGCAGAATGCAAAGTATATTAGTGTTTAGTTAGGGTTAGTTAAATAGGATGTATCTCTCTTTGCTTCATTTGAGAGACTTGGAAGATTGACTACGGAGAAAGATCATTGTTTGACGTGCATGTTTAGTGAGAGTGCAGGGCTTATTTTACGGGTCTTATTGTACTAGTTAAGTAGGATTACTGATATAGAGATGGAGGATCATCCTTGCAGGGATGATGCTTCATCCACAGACACTCTGTTTTGTTGAGTACTTGTTGAACTCTTTATTCATATGGAACATATCATGTAATTACTGTTAAGCTGTTGATTTCCCCCTTTTTGTCCCTTGTAAGTGGGATACTCCTTATGTTAAAGTTCTACAGCAATAAAGCTCAAAAAAGACATACCCTAGGGCCTAGACTGTTTTCTGAGCTGGGGTGAGTGAACTGTTTGCTGTGTTCCTGGCTGCCTCTGCACTGAATAGGAAATCCAGTGGCCCCGTCGTGGGTAAGTGCTGCATATCAGCTAAATATATAGATCTCCTAGCAATATTATTACTGGGCTGCAGCTAGGGGGAGCTCTAATGTTTACAGTGTGACTTCAGGGGAATGATGCCATCTGTTTTTCCTATTTTTTCCACACGTTAAAAAGCACATATTTTGTATCTGAAGATTAGTTACAACCCCCCAAACATATATTTTCTGACAGCAGAGGCCCTGGGGAATAAAATGGCTGTAAATTTTAAGGTGTTCCTCACACACAAATTTCACCTTAACATCTGTGTATACTTTCTACTTTTTCACCATTTTATCATCAACCTGTTGACAAGGTGCTTTGCCTAGGGGTAATAAGCATGTTGCAGAAAGGGCGGGACCATATGTTCGCCCCCCCCCCCCCCTTCATTGGGTCCACCCTGGTGCTTTTCCTGGGTGGATCCCCTCTGCAAAACACCTTGTTCTCATGTTGAGTACAAAAACTTATATTCCACAAAGCTGGCAGGTGGTTGTGGGGTTCTGAGGGCAGGGGTCTTATTGGACCCTGGACGCCCCCTTTTAATAATGAGGGTCCCAGATACTGCCCCCTACATGAATAAGTATGAGGTACATTACTACCCAAAGGTACCACTAAACAAAGGAAAATTTGTTTAGTAACCATATTTGGGCATTGACTTCAATACTATCTTCTCCCCATTGCTTATGTGGCAGGCACTCCTGGTGACATCAGCTGTACCTAGGAACATGGCTGGGTAAGCACCCGCTGCTTCATTAGAAACCAGTGACAGCAAGAACCTGTTCTATCCATTATAGAAGTGGTACAAAATATAGCTTTTATGTCTGATGCTGGGATCTTGCAAACAGCTAAAGTTTGGTTTGAACAATCAACTTATTCCTAAATGCTAAAAACTGAACCTGGAGCTTATCCCTAGGGGTCAGTGTAGTGGTCCCTTACATTGGTGACCAATGGGAGACGAATTCCCTCATATCAGTGGTCATTGTAGTGGTCCCTTATATTGGTGACCAATGAGAGACCGATCCTCTTATATCAGTGGTCAGTGTTAGTGGTCTTTTACAATGGTGACCGATGGGAGAAGGACCCCCTTAAATGAATGGTCAGTGTAGTGGTCGGTCTCTTACGTTGGAGACTAATGGGAGAAGGATCCTCTTATACCAGTGGTCAGTCCCTTACATTGGGGCCAATGGGAATAGGATCCCCTGATATCAATGGTCATATGTTCTATCCACATATCAGTGCTGCCTCATTTGTCCTGCCTACAGCCAGACTGTACCATCATCACACTGGATATTCCCAGCAGCAAGATCAATTATAAAAGATCTGTGAAAACATCCATGAAAAGACCGATGAGAAAGGATGGCAAGGCAAACAATAAAAAAAAAAAATAAAGGGTTTAATGAATCTGATGAAGACTTTCCTTCACTGGTCTGAGAAAGTCCCTAGACAGGCATAACACTGCCTACAAGCTGATGATGCCTTGGGGTGCACAATAAGTGAGGTTCCATGTGGCCCTTGGGCTGCACAATAAATGGGGTCCCATGTGGCCCTTGGGCTGGAGATTGAGCCTGAACCTTGCGTAAAAGTGTGGTCTAGTAATGCAGGGTTGTGCCACTCAGACCATCTCCTCACCAGTTCTGAAGTCCAAGAAGTGATCCTCCATCAAAAATACTACCAAATGACAGAAAGCAGCAGCACTTCCAGTTTCCAAATTAAATCTGATCCTACTAACTGTCATATATGCTCAAGAGCAATTAGGGGGGCTGTAAATGGTTAACAAATCAGGGAAGTCCAGCCTTTCTTAACCAGGGTTCCATGGAATCCTAGCAGAGGCATAACTACGGTAGAATCCCTCATTTAAAGTCCCACATCCCCCTTTTTTATAACTACGGTAGAACCTTCAGGTCCCTGGTGCAAGAAATCATGAAGGGCCCCAAACTGGTCCCACAGCAGGCTGCCATCTTAGAGTTCCATGACAATGGCGTAACACCAGAAACCAGTCGTAAATGCGACCCTGGTAGTTCTGCCACTGGTGTCTGTTTTTTTTTTTTTTTTTTTTTTTTTTTGTTTTGTTTTATATTTATATAGATATATAATCTACACACACACACTTTTTTTTTTTTTTTTTTTTTTTTTTTTTTACAATTTTTTTGTTTGTTTAATTTTTTACATATTTTTTAGGACCATGGGGGGACAGGGGGGCTTTGGTGACATATCCGGGATCTAAACAGAGCCCTGATGTCTCAATTTTGAGACTGAGAATTCATCAGTCCCTTTCTCTGCAGGCTCAGCTGCACAGAATGAATGAACAGGAATAATTCTGTACAGACCTTTCTGTTCATAAACAGTGATCAGTACCGATCACTAAGGATGAGCCGAACACCCCCGGTTCGGTTCGCACCAGAACTTGCGAACAGACCAAAACTTCGCAAGAACTTTAGAACCCCATTGAAGTCTATGGGACTCGAACGTTCGAAATCAAAAGTGCTCATTTTAAAGGCTAATATGCATGGTATTGTCCTAAAAAGTGTTTGGGGACGTTTTTTCGGGAGCAGTGATTTTAATAATGCTTAAAGTCAAACAATAAAAGTGTAATATTCCTTTAAATTTCGTACCTGGGGGGTGTCTATAGTATGCCTGTAAAGGGGCGCATGTTTCCTGTGCTTAGAACAGTCTGACAGCAAAATGACATTTCAAAGGAAAAAAAGTCATTTAAAACTACTCACGGCTATTAATGAATTGCCGGCCCCGAGTCTCCCGACAATACACATAAAAGTTCATTGATAAAAACGGCATGGGAATTCCCCACAGGGGATCCCCGACCCAGAATTTTAAAAAAATGACGTGGGGGGTCCCGCTAAATTCAATACCAGGCCCTTCAGGTCTGGTATGGGTATTGAGGGGAACCCCGTGCCAAAATTTTAAAAAAAGACGTAGGGGTCCCCCTCAAAATTCATACCAGACCTCTGGTATGGTTTTTAAGGGGAATAGCGCCAAAATAAAAAAAAATTGGCGTGGGGTCCCCCCAAAAATCCATACCAGACCCTTATCCGAGCACGCAACCTGGCAGGCCGCAGGAAAAGAGGGGGGGCGAGAGAGCACCCCCCCTCCTGAACCGTACCAGGCCACATGCCTGATGAGGCATGTGGCCTCATGAGGCCCCCTAAAGCACCTTGTCCCCATGTTGATGAGGACAAGGGCCTCATCCCCACAACCCTGGCCGGTGGTTGTGGGGGTCTGCGGGCCGGGGGCTTATCGGAATCTGGAAGCCCCCTTTAACAAGGGGACCCCCAGATCCCGGCCCTCCCCCCTGTGTGAAATGGTAAGGGGGTAAAAATGTACTCCTACCATTTCACAAAAAAACTCAAAAATGTTAAGAGTTTTTGACAATTCCTTTATTTCTTCTTTCTTCTAACTTCTTTCTTCCTTCATGCTTCGGTTTCTTCCTCCATCTTCTTCCTCTTCTGGTTGTTATGGTTCTTCTGGTGTTCTCGTCCAGCATCTTCCTCTGCGGCGCTTCCTGATGAGAACACCAGAAGAACCATAACAACCAGAAGAACAAGAAGATGGAGGAAGAAACCGAAGCATGAAGGAAGAAAGAAGTTAGAAGAAAGAAGATAGTTTTTGACAATTCCTTTTATTGTCATTTTTGACAGTTTTTTTTTGTGAAATGATAGGGGTACTTTTGTACCCCCTTACCATTTCACACAGGGGGGAGGGCCGGGATCTGGGGGTCCCCTTGTTAAAGGGGGCTTCCAGATTCCGATAAGCCCCCCGCCCGCAGACCCCCACAACCACCGGCCAGGGTTGTGGGGATGAGGCCCTTGTCCTCAACAACATGGGGACAAGGTGCTTTAGGGGGGACCCCAAAGCACCCTCCCAATGTTGAAGGCATGTGGCCTGGTACGGTTCAGGAGGGGGGGGCGCTCTCTCGCCCCCCCTCTTTTCCTGCGGCCTGCCAGGTTGCGTGCTCGGATAAGGGTCTGGTATGGATTTTTGGGGGGACCCCACGCCAATTTTTTTTTAATTTTGGCGCGGGGTTCCCCTTAAAATCCATACCAGACCTGAAGGGCCTGGTATTGAATTTAGGGGGACCCCCATGTCTTTTTTTTTTTTTAAATTTTGGTTCGGGGTTCCCCTGTGGGGATTTACCAGGCCGTTTTTATCAATGAACTTTTATGTGTATTGTATTTAGATTACTTTTTTCCTTTGAAATGTCATTTTGCTGTCAGACTGTTCTAAACACGGGAAACATGCTTCCCCTCTCGCCCCCCCTCTTTTCCTGCGGCCTGCCAGGTTGCGTGCTCGGATAAGGGTCTGGTATGGATTTTTGGGGGGACCCCACGTCAATTTTTTTTTATTTTGGCGCTATTCCCCTTAAAAACCATACCAGAGGTCTGGTATGAATTTTGAGGGGGACCCCTACGTCTTTTTTTAAAATTTTGGCACGGGGTTCCCCTCAATACCCATACCAGACCTGAAGGGCCTGGTATTGAATTTAGCGGGACCCCCCACGTCATTTTTTTAAAATTCTGGGTCGGGGTTCCCCTGTGGGGAATTCCCATGCCGTTTTTATCAATGAACTTTTATGTGTATTGTCGGGAGACTCGGGGCCGGCAATTCATTAATAGCCGTGAGTAGTTTTAAATGACTTTTTTTCCTTTGAAATGTCATTTTGCTGTCAGACTGTTCTAAGCACAGGAAACATGCGCCCCTTTACAGGCATACTATAGACACCCCCCAGGTACGAAATTTAAAGGAATATTACACTTTTATTTTTTCACTTTAAGCACTATTAAAATCACTGCTCCCGAAAAAACTGCCTTTTTTTCTTTTACAAAGGGTTTTATTGATAATCATAGCAATTTCACAGTTTAACAGTGTAGATAATGCATCAGGAATAAACATAACAAAAGGTTTAGCATCTTATAAATAAAATAAGTATGCTAGTAAATCAAAAAAGAACAAAACAATAAGAATGTAACAGAGGCTGAAAACAGTCTTGAGAGGGAGGTTAAAGAAGAGCTAGGGGCAGAGATTGGTTGAGAAGGGAGGAGTAAAGAATAGGGGGAAAGGAGAGAAGAGGAAGAAAGTGGGAAGGGTGGGTCCTCGCGGTGAGGGAGCAAGAGTGCATTAAATCCGAAGAAGGGTGTTATCAAATCTGGTAGGTTTAGTATATTCGACCCATGGCCTCCATACCTTCAGGAACTTATCATGAGTGTCCGAAAGGACAGCAGTCAGCTTTTCATTAACCATTATATCGTCCATGCGATTCTTAACTGCCTCAAAACTTAGTGTCTGTGTCTTCCATGCCCTAGCTATCGTTAGTTTGGTTGCAGTAAAGAGATGCAGAGCCAGCTGGCGCTCCGGGCGAATTGGTTTGCAGAGAAGTGCCTCGAACGGATCCTTTTTGAGGTCGGCATGGAGTATGTTTCGGAGGAGAGAGTGTTACCCTGTAAAATCTATATTTAAGATTTTTCATATCTCATAGATATCATGTGGGTTAAATAAGAGTTCTTTTCGATGAAGAGTGAAAGCTTAAAATATAATAACATTTATTAGGAAGCAGTTGAAAGTCTAGCTAATACACAATCATCTATCTATCGCCTTACACCCAGGAAGAAAATATTAGGTTGAAATAAAGTATTTACATGAAGGAATATAGAGTATATTCCTCAATACAGTAATCTACACACATATTCAGTTACAAGTAAAAGGGCATTCCTTTCCCATAATTACCCATCCTTACCAAAGCTCCTTTCAGCTCGCTGGTCTATCAGAAAGAGACCAATATCTCCCCCTTGGCTCTGAGTATATCAAACCAAGCTGATGTCTCATTGGTTGGCCTAGCTTGGATCATGATTGGAGGGCTTACTCCATAAGTCGGCCCCCTTTCATGCAAATCTTGTGACTATGTTGGCCAAGTGTGTTAATTGCATTTCCCCAGGAAGTTAGGTCCAATGCATATCCCAGCATGGCACCCTTTCAAAGGAGTAGGTGTAGAACAATGGAATTGGCTCTCCCTTGTTTGCATATACAAGCCTTGGCCCACATTCTATGCTCTCAGCAAAAGCTTAAATGAAACCCTTTTTGAAATATATTCATTATTACAATATTTTACAGTTATTAATGGATATTTCACATAAACTTATAAGGCAACAGATGGCCCCTTGTGGCCAGTTGAGAATATGAGACTGGGCCACACCTAGAATAATGGTTTATGTGCAATCTCCTTTAATATTTGGCATTTTCGGCTTTACCCTCTGAAATGAAATAAAACACTTTGAGAAGAAAAAAAAAAAACTTTTAAACTCTCCATCTCTACAGTTCACACTTCTGGATCCCAGTATTGGTAGTCATCACTTGTTCTGGATGTCATAGGTCCAAAATAGAAATCATGAGAAACAGCACCAAAACAAAACAATAAGGGAAAAAAAAACATGAGGATCCTTGTTCTCAACAGTCCAATAATAACAATAGTCCGATAATAATAGTACGAAAGTCCATAAGGCGAATCTGGTCCTGTTGTCCTTGCTTCTGGGACGGCTTTCACTGGTGATTCCAAGTGGATACAGCATACAATAATAGCCTGGGGACCAGCTTTTCCTGGCTTTCTAGGATTATACTTTATTAATGTGGACAAAGGTAGAGAAATAAAAACACAAGCACATTTAAAACATATGCATTCAACTGAATGCTTGTCTGGTAAGTCTGAGCCGTAAGGACCTTTGATTAGAATTGTCATAGATATACTGCGACATACTAATGAGACCCCTTTCCCAGTGACATGTGTAACAATTTGAATGGTTACGCCCTTCAGCCAGGTGTCTGATTTTCATCCCCCCATCTTTCTTCCTCCATTGTCATATGCCTGCAAGTACCTCTGCCCCACCTTCTGTGGAATACCACGTTGTGTGTGCGTGTATGACCCTTCACGTGTTCCGGGGAGTTTTGTTGCCATCGCAACTCACCACTAACTCCTTTTACTGAAACTGTGTTCCGTTCAACCTTGGCTGGTGCCCAACCTTTGGGCATATAGCTCCGTCCTGCCTTTAGCAGGCTACAGAAGAGGTCATCACTTTAAGAGTTCTCCGTGCAGATTAGGCAGTGTCGCCTACGCAGACAAAAATAATTCGGAATACGGATGAGTGTGATGTCATCAGTCACTAGTGGCTTCAGGAACAATCAAACTAAATTACTCTTAAGTACAATTGTACTATACTCCCTGCTATTTGCCAATCACTATGAGTCTCACCAGTCCCAGTATATCTATATGATATTCACGCAATGCTCTTTGAACTTAGTTATGGCACAAAAAAGAAAACTGACCAACAAACAAAAAAAAAAAATTTGATCAATGACCACATATGATGACTGCCCAATATTAGAACTGTAGAGAGGATTGTATGTCACATATACACAGAAAATAGTCACATGACTGTTGCTAACACCCAGATGTTACTGTCATAGTTGGTAATAGCTACAATCACATACATTTATATAACAATTATCCAATGTCGAAAGAGGGAAGAAAAACTGTTGGAACTTGGTCCATCCCCAAAATGCTATAGGGAAGCTTTAATATTCTATATCAACATTTCTAACCATTTTAAATGTTCTCCATATAATGTTCCCCCCTACTCCCCTCTTTTTTTTTTTAATTTGTTTATTTATTTATTTCACCCTAGTGACACCAAACTTAAGAATCACCATACAAAAAAATAAAATAAAAAAATAAATAAAGGTACTATAGGAAAAAAAGAAAAATAACAAATAGTAAACATTAAAAAAAATTAATAATTAAAAAATTAAAAATCTTTCTTCCCCCCTTTGTTTTTTTTTGTAAACAAAAAAAAATTACCGTTAAGAAAAAAAAAGAATAAAAATGAAAGAAGAAAAAAAAAATGTAACAAATTTAAAAAAAAAATTGAATCTGTATTCTGTCAAAAAAAACCATTGACTGTTAAGAAAAAAGAAGAATAAAAATGAGAGGAAAAAAAATGTAACAAATTAAAAAAAAATTGAATCTGTATTCTGTCAAAAAAAAAAAAAACATTGAAACTGCCTTCAAACATTGTAGCTATTCAAAAGGCAACACCCTCTGTCGGTGGTGATTAACATATTCATTGACTCTCAGTGCAAATCTATTTGCAATTCAATCAGGCCACAAGAACTTGTATTACAGAGAGCAGGATCTCTGTTTTAAAAAAAAAGTTTAAATGTTTTTCTTTTTAGAATTTAGTTGGGCCTGACTGCAATTAATTGGATTCAAGGCTTCTCCTTAAAACAAAAAAAATATAAAAATTATGTTTCAAGGTCCTCTGTGTTTCAAAGTACTTTGTCCAGTCTGGGTCCAATCATTTGTCCTTGTCTGTGTATGTCTCCTAAAATACAAAACTCAAAAATTAACACCTCACTGTACCTCTCTGAGAGGTTCATAATGGACTAAACTAGTAGTGGATGATCGGAACAGTCTTCCAGCTGAGATAATGCGTCCATCCACAGTAAGTACCATCAAAAATGTACAGACACACCCACATATCTGTACTCTGACAAACAAAAGTTATAGAAAAACCTGGTGTGTTTGTAAGTACTTAAAGTTTAAGACGACAACCTGTAGACATAAAACCTTTACACATATTAACAGCACATACGTCAATTTGGAAGGACAACCAACACCAGATCTACTGAATCCATAAGATGCCACAAGGTGCAAAGCAATGCATTATGTATTTTCCATGTATCAGAGTGAATGAAACTTCACTCTAAGCCACAGGAAAGGAAAAATTATCAAAACAAAATCCCTACAGTTTCTCAGAGTTATAGGGATCGAGATCTCTTAGCTGTGCACAGGTTATTTATTCACGAATACATATAAACTTGTAAAAAGGTATTAATTTAAACTGGTACCAGTATTGAGCTCATTACAAACGAGAAAAATTAATAAAATAATCATAAACAGTACAAAGCATGCGCATTAGTGTGATCACACTTATTGATGGCCATAAAAACAATGTACACCCCTACAAAAAAAAAATCTTTACACATGGACAGTTCATACCCATGCATTCCATCACTCAGACACACACATTCATTTAGATTGAACCCATACATTGTGGATAGAGCTTTGTTAATTACAAATGAGTAGCTAGGTGTTTCAGTCCTCTGGGAGAATACAAAGGAAAGAAGAGCGAGAAAGAAAAACCAACACAATGGACTGTTACACCTTACCTTTGTTCGGCGTGTATTTTACGCATATGTACAGCAACCTACAATACAGCTGCTTTATATGTACATTTAGGAACTCACTTAACCTGAAAAAAACTTGTAGAAAACAGTTATTAACTCTATCCCCCTCTTTTTTCTCTTTAACTCTATTTAAAGCAAACAATACATCATTCCTACGTGTATATTGGTAAATGGTCCATAACATTC
Source organism: Lithobates septentrionalis (assembly GCA_037952835.1). Lineage (NCBI taxonomy): Eukaryota > Metazoa > Chordata > Amphibia > Anura > Ranidae > Lithobates > Lithobates septentrionalis. The sequence goes on from JBBDGP010001914.1 coordinate 193,025, forward strand.
CTGTCTGGATATAGTGACACTTAAATGCCATAGAACTCTATAACATAACTTATATATTGTATTGCCACCCCGGCTTTAGTGTAGTGGTTTGTTTCTCGATGGACAAATTACTCCCTCCATTTTTCCAATTCAAGGAGTCAATAACGTTTCTTTTAAAGGATTGGAATTCTTTCACAAACTCATCCCGTTCCTGTTTAATTTGCCTAATCTCCTGCTGTAAAGCCTCATTTTCGGCTTTAATAGTTGAGGAAGGGATGTATGATTTTGCATTTTCATATTTCCTAGGCCCTTCACCCCAGCGCGGTGAGTATACTTCCACATCACGCCTCTTGGTTGTATATTGCTTCTGTTTAAATAACTTTTTCCCAGAAGACAAACAAAACTGCGAAATATGCCCCCATAACCCACACGTGTAGCACTTTATCTTTTGTAAAGTATTAAAGCATCTCTTAACAACTGGTGTGGTTTTAGGCCGCAAATATTCCATGGCTCCAACTTGATTAACCACTTTTCCTGTCTTCCTAGGAGGTCTAGGGGTATTTACAAAAGAGCTCTCACCTTTTAATGAGTTGTTGAAATTAACAACTTCTCCATGAGGAGATAACTTCCTGCTGTCTCTAGAAAGACTCAACCTGGTTGCATTACAATCTATGGTATGTGTAGATTGCACACGCTGCCCTGGGCTGGAAGATGCCTTAACCTGGCCACTAGGCCTTCTCCCATCTAAGAGCTCACAGCTCTGTTGTACATTAGTTGCGTGTGGAATGTGTTCCTTAGTTTTAATTTTGCCACTGAAAGCAGCCACACTCCTGAGTGTTTTTACCGGTTGAATTGGATATACATCTGAAATCCCCTCATTTCCTTCACTATCAAAGCCCAAACATGTTGGATTTCCTTCAGGAGTGGAGAGGGTCTTAATCCTACCCGTGATGGGGAACTTGTCTTGCTCCTCATTTGTGGACAGCTGGCCCCCATTGTTTAGTGGGTCTGTGACCATGGTGCATTCTCGATTTTCCTGTGGCTCAGCGATTTCTCCCATGGCCACAGGAAAAGTAGAATTAGGACCCATATCTTCACCTCCCCAGTACTCTTCATATTCCTCTGTGTCCCCTATTTTATAGGCACAAGTAGGTGCCGTAGCATTAGCATGTTCACATCTGTTAGCCCCAGCCACCTGTCCTTTGAGAATTGAAATTGTTTGTAGCAACTGTGACTCTGTTTGTGTGCACTGTGTGTGATCGATAAATTTTCCTTTCTTAGTTTCATGTAACTGATTTTGGATCACTTTATATGCAGTAATTATGTGGTCCAGTTCAGTCTCCACTTTGGTTAGCATGTTTTTATACTGTACCACTTCTTTTTGAGCCAATTTGTACTTTTTAAAATTTTCCTCCTGTGAGGCATTAACCATTTGATTAAGGGTAGTTAAGGTTTGTACTTGGTTATGTAAAGCTGTATTCTCCTTTTCCCTCTTAGAAATTGTACTATTTTTATTATAGACTATATCTTCTAATTGCTGTATTTTAGCATTCATAGCCATACAAGCCGCATACATGCCTGCTACAGCTAAACCTTTGAGCTTTTTATCCTTTTTGCATGTTTTAAATTGTTCTTCAAATAACTCTTGGACATAGTCCCAAGGCGAACTTTGTAATCTAGCATCACATGCAAATTCATTGCTCTTATATTTAAGAGTATAACTTGCTACAAACTTTTCTAGAGAGGACATGGCTGCCATTATCAACAAATAATATGCACAATTTGTAAGCTAGATTAAGTTAGATGTTCCCCTGTACTATACAGTCACTATAGAAGGAGGGAAAAAACAATAAACAGAAACTCAAGTAGAATAAAAATTCTGAAAATACAGTAAAGTGTAGAAAATAAAAGATATTTTCAGCTCTCAATAACACAATCTTTCAGCTTAGTGGAGACACACTCACTAGCCTGTAGCCTACACACAATAGACTGTAGTTTACCCTGTCTGAGCCTACACCCGCAAAACAATAGGCCCGGGGGACAAAAGGAACAATAGTAAGGCCACCAGGATCAAATAGGGTGGGTAGCCCTCTAGGTTTACAATAGAAAGGTAAACACAGCCGTGTTTACACCAATGTTAAACCAAATTCAGTTTAAAAAAAAAATCTACCACAAACTCAGATTATCAAATTATTTTGGATAGGGTTTATCCTTAACAAAAAATTTCACGGTATAATACAGTATGCTAGAGGCACCTTATACCCTATAATAATAATAATCTTTATCAAATATTAGCTTCAGTAACAAGACGTCCACCGTTTTGTACTTTAACTCACGCCAATGAAAATATTACTGCTTGTAAATTCCCACAGCTAAAAAAAAAACCAAACAAATGAACCAAACTACTCTCTTGTAGCTCATTTCCAATGTCCTACACACAATACTATGCCTTTAGTGGACACACCATTTAAATTAAAAACAAAAATTTGTTGAACCTTTTCAACAAAACTAAGACCCCCCTCAATCGGTGTCTTTACAATGAAACACATGTACTCACCATGCAGCACAGTTAGATAGAGAGCAATGAAGCTTGGTGAGCCCAAAAGAAACAAAAACAAAACAACAAAAAAATTTTTTCCCGCTCTGTACTTCCTCCCCATTACATTTAATCCGGATTATAATGGTACATCCAAAGTACTTTTTTCAAGTATAATTACGGGATATTAAGCAAAACAAAATATGTGGTGTATCCTCCCTCCTTTTTAGAGTTCATCTAATACCCACTAATAAAACAAACATTTACCTATATTTTTCCCTAGATAAAATTGTTCTGACCTCCAATTTCCGGGACAAACTGACTCAGTTTAAATTCCCCCCAATAACCTTAATCTGCCTTACACAAATCTCGGTATTATATTAAATACTTTCAGTCTTGTAATCTACTCCAGTGGTCGCCATCTGTTACCCTGTAAAATCTATAAGATTTTTCATATCTCATAGATATGATGTGGGTTAAATAAGAGTTCTTTTCGACGAAGAGTGAAAGCTTAAAATATAATAACATTTATTAGGAAGCAGTTGAAAGTCTAGCTAATACACAATCCTCTATCTATCGCCTTACACCCAGGAAGAAAATATTAGGTTGAAATAAAGTATTTACATGAAGGAATATAGAGTATATTCCTCAATACAGTAATCTACACACATATTCAGTTACAAGTAAAAGGGCATTCCTTTCCCATAATTACCCATCCTTACCAAAGCTCCTTTCAGCTCGCTGGTCTATCAGAAAGAGACCAATATCTCCCCCTTGGCTCTGAGTATATCAAACCAAGCTGATGTCTCATTGGTTGGCCTAGCTTGGATCATGATTGGAGGGCTTACTCCATAAGTCGGCCCCCTTTCATGCAAATCTTGTGACTATGTTGGCCAAGTGTGTTAATTGCATTTCCCCAGGAAGTTAGGTCCAATGCATATCCCAGCATGGCACCCTTTCAAAGGAGTAGGTGTAGAACAATGGAATTGGCTCTCCCTTGTTTGCATATACAAGCCTTGGCCCACATTCTATGCTCTCAGCAAAAGCTTAAATGAAACCCTTTTTGAAATATATTCATTATTACAATATTTTACAGTTATTAATGGATATTTCACATAAACTTATAAGGCAACAAGAGTAAACTCTAATCCATAACCTGCGTACCCTCGGACAGGTCCACCAGATGTGCGTCATTGTGCCCTCCTGGGAGCACCCTCGGAAGCACAAGGGAGAGTAGGCTGGGATGAACCGGGCCAATCTAGCAGGCGTGTAATACCACCTGTAAAGTATCTTATAGGCATTTTCTAAAAAGATGACATTCTTTGAGCATTTGGATATTGCTAAAGTCATGACCTGCCAATCCTCCGGATCGAGCTGTTTTCCTAGTTCCCTTTCCCATTGAAGGTAACAGGGCCGTGTCGGTGGTTTTTTAGAAGTAATAATAGAGGAATAGATCAGTGATATTAAACCCGAGGCTTGGGATCTTGCTCTGCAGAAGTTCTCAAAGGGGGTCAAAATATAAGGGGTCGGTTGAGATTTTATAAGCCCCTGGAGAAAGTGACGAATCTGTAGGTAGCTATAGTGTTCGCGTAACGGGATATCGTGAGAGGAGCGTAGGGCCTCAAATGATATTATCCTGGTGGGGGTGAAAAAGGAGTGAATGTCCATGAATCCGTTTGTCTTCCACCAGGAGAATTGCTGGGGGTTTTCGCAGCCTGGTGGGAACAATGGGCACTGGAGAAATTGAAGTAGGGGTAGATGAGGAGAAATCAGGCCGGCCGAATACTTTACCGAGTCCCACATGCAAAGGGAATGGGCTAGACATGGGCCCCGTCACGAGAGGGCGATGTGTGGAAGGGAGCCAGGGCAAAGAGGAGATTGGTGTTGGGTGTGAGTCCACTAGGTCCATAGTGGCCCATAGCGGCATTTGGTGTTGTGCATGGAGTTGGGATAACGGGGCTATGTTTGCCGCTATATAGTAGGCTTGTATGTTAGGGACTGAAAGTCCACCATTGATTCTGCGGGCATATAGTATTTGCTTATTTATTCTGGGGCGGGTAGAACCCCAGACAAATTTCAGGATTTTGCGCTGATGTATTCGTAGGATATGCGGCGGGATCGGGACCGGCAGGACTCTAAAGAAGTAGAGTAATTTCGGCAGGTATGTCATACGAATTGCCACGATCCTGTCGAACCAGGATAATGGGAGATGAGTCCAGGAGGACAACATGTCTGTCAGCTTCTTAAGTATAGGAGGAAAGTTTGCCTTATAGAGTCCCGCGTAGGTTGGGGTGAGTCGGATCCCCAGGTAGGGTAATGAGGTCAGCCATTGGAACGTGAAGGTGTTTTTTAAGGTTATCAAGTCTGAGGACCGAAGATTAATTGACATGGCTTTTGATTTGGTGGGGTTAACAGACAAGCCAGAAAGGGAGGCAAAAGAGTCTAGTAAAGAGAACAGGTTAGGTAGGGTGATTCTAGGGTTTGTTAGGGTTAGGAGGATATCATCTGCGAACAGTGATATCTTATGGGGTGTCCCTGCTATCTCAACACCAGTTATGTCCGGGTGGGATCGGATCGCCTCTGCCAAAGGTTCCATGGCCAAAATAAATAGGAGTGGGGAGAGTGGGCATCCTTGCCGAGTCCCCCTCCTGATGGAAAATGGAACTGATTCGAAACCATAGTATTTGACCCTAGCCTGGGGGGAATCATATAGTGCCATTACCCATTGCAAGAATGACGATCCGAAGCCATAGTGGCTGAGTACCTTTGTCAGGTAAGGCCAGGACAAAGTGTCAAAGGCCTTGTTCATGTCAAGAGACAGTAACATAGTTGCTATAGACCGGCTGTGGGCTGTGTGCTGAAGCTGTATTATACGTCTAATAGCGTCTCCTGCTTGTCTCCCCGGAACGAACCCCACCTGGTCCTTTTTGACCAGGCGTGGTAGGAAGGAGTTTAAACGATTGGCCAGGATCTTGGTCAGTATTTTAATGTCTACATTAATAAGTGAGATGGGCCTAAAATTGGTCCAAGACGTGTGGTCGCGGTCAGGTTTTGGAATCATAACAATATTGGCAGTTAAAAGGTTAGGGGTGAGAGCATGGCCATTTTTTACTGCATTGAACATAGTCGTTAAATGGGGGGCTAAGACGTCTGATAACTTCCTATAGTAAAGGGCCGTGAAGCCATCCGGGCCTGGACGTTTGCCTACTTTCAGTTCTTTTATACCCTGTAATACTTCCGTTAACTGAATATCTCGATCCATTAACGATGCGTGTGTGTCGGACAGCTTAGGCAATGTCAGTCCTGTCAGGAAGGATGTCAGGTCTTGAGTAGGAGGCTGAGTGGGGGCCTTGTAGAGGGTGGTGAGGTGGTACCTAAATTCTTCCAGCACTTTCAAAGGGTTACCTGTGAGGACATTATGTCTCGTGCGGAGAGTGATAGGGTTGTGTTTCGGGGTAAAGGTGCGCAGCCTATTGGCCAGCATTGAGTTGGGTCTGTTGGCCTTAGTGTACCATTTCTGGCGGGCCCAGCGTAATGTGTGTTCTGCCTCTTCAGTGAGGCATAGGTCGAGTTCCGTACGCGCCCCATCTAATAGTTTACGGTTAGCCGGAGTAGGGGACTGTTCAAAAATTGTGGATAGGGATTCTAGGCGCGCTTCTAAAGATTTACGCATTGCTATGCGTTCTCGCTTACGTTTTGCTGCCAGCTGAATTATATGCCCCCTGAGTACCGCTTTGTATGCTTCCCAGAGAGTCACCTCGGAGGAAACTGACCCAGCGTTATGCCTGAAATATTCCACTGAGGCTTGAGTAATATCGGTGAGGGCTTCCTTAAAAGATGAGAGAGAGTCATTCATAGTCCAAGGGGAATATTGAGGTTTGCTGAGCAGTGAGTGGCATATAACCAAAACAGGGTCGTGGTCTGTCCAAGGAGCTGCTAAAATGGAAGCAGACACAACCAGGGGGAGATGTTTCCTCAGAACAAACATATGGTCAATTCTGGAATGGGAATGATGAGGATGGGAGTAGTAGGTGTAGTCCTTGCCAATGGGATGTAGCTCCCTCCAGATATCTACCAGGTCATGACTTTGTAAAGAATGCGTGAATTGTTTTGCATCCGGTGATGGGGTTTTGTGTTCCGAGGGGTACTTATCCAGAGCAGGGTTCAGCATAACATTGGAGTCTCCCGCTAAGAGGAGAGTGCCTCTCTGGTGGGATTGCAAGAGGGAGCAAATATGGGAGAGGAAGGGTCCCGGATTATTATTTGGAGCATAGTATGTTAGGATGGTGACCTCCGTGTCCTGAATAGTGCCTTGTAGTAAAAGGTACCTACCATCTGGGTCAGCGATCTCTCTACTGCAACTGAAGGGGACCGACTTGTGTATAGCAATCAAAACGCCCTTCTGTTTAGTCGGGCCATTAGCCAGAAAAACTTGAGGGTACATGGCATCGAAGTATTTAGGACTAGAAGAAGATGAAAAATGGGTCTCCTGTAGGCATGCTATGTTCACTTTCTGTTGCTTAAGATATTTAAAAACTTTAACCCTTTTCTGGGGGGAGTTCATTCCCTGCACATTCAGGGATAACCAATTAAGTGTCATGGTACATGGGAAGTTAGCCATAAAACTATTTACTCACCCACCGCGAGGACCTGCAAAGGGGAAAAGGGAGGTAGAGAGGAAGTGAAACAAAGAAAAGAACAAGGTAGAAAGGCATACTGTAGTACATATAATAGCCAGTAAAAAATTGTAGCATATAGTACTGAAAAAGTATGAGTGCAACTGGTTGTGGGTCTAAAGGCCCACAAGGGGGTTGAATGTTGGTCGGGACTAATGTCCGAACCAAGAGCCAACTCATGGGGGGAGCAGTGATCCAACGGAATCGCTCGGCATTGATATATAGTAAAATTAACTTTAAATCTTTAAGCACAAAACTTGGTGCACCGCTTAAGGCACTAAAGGGGAACACAAACATCCTGAAATATGTGGTTGCCTTTTATTTTAGGTCTCTCTGTTGCCCTGGGTTCCCCTCCACTGTCGAGGGGGCCCGTGGCGAGCGAGCGACCAAAATATCATTTAGGTAGTCCCGCATGGCTACCCAATAGTTAGAGAGGGAGAGGCAATCAATCTGAAGAAAAAAATAAATAAATAACTAATAAAATAAAGTGTAACTCACAACACTAACAGGGTGAGAAAATATAACAACATTTTTTTTTTTTTTTTTAAACCCACCCGCCTCCCCGCAGGGACGGGAAACTGCTGTCAGCAGTCCGCAGCATATTGACGGCTGCCTGAGAGCTGAGGGAACCAACATGTTTGCGTCAAACAGAGAAGAGAAAAAAAAAAGAAACCCTCAGCAGAGCAGGAAAAAACAAAGTAGAACCTGTCAAAATTCTATTATCCCGCTGTGTAGCAGAGTGTGAGTGCACCCCGCTATGGAGGCGGCAGTAAGCAGTCAGCTGAACACTCCTCGGCCGCCATGTAAGGCCCCTGTAAGGGGGGCCAAAGTGACATGCCTTATTAAGTGCTCAGTTTCTCGCCTGGGTGAGGCCAACTTGTCCCGGAGGCACCATCTCGCAGTTGGGGCGCTTCAGGGGGGGCCCAGTCCTGTGAAGTTCTTGCAAGAGATTGAGTGTCAGATCAGGTTCAATTGAACAGGGAAAACTAGCATCTGTGAGGTCAGTTCTGCCTATTACCAGTTCAGTAACAACATGCTGGGTATCAGCGGGTGCTAGACATAATGTAAGTCCGATAGCAACCGGAGGCAGGCTTAGGGTTTCATGGAGTCATTCGTAACTTTTCTGTGAAGAACCGTCAACTTGAGAGGTTATATGCCATCAGCCTTTAGGGCCTGCTATGAACCTTTGGGCCTGCAGGTCCCGCAAGGCCTGTGATCCGGGTTGAGACCTTTGAAGGGGCTGAGGGGTCCAGCGAGGAGGCTGGGAGGATCTTGGCCTGGAGGAAGAAGAGGGTGCATCTCCCTGGGAAGGTGGTATTTCCAGCTGCAGTTCCTGAAAATGAAGTTTCAGGTCAGAGGGGGAGGATGCGTGGAACTGGCGACCGAGATGCGAAAATGAGAGCTTAAAAGGGAACCCCCATCTATATTTGATCCCCTGGGTCTGCAGGATCTGAAGGTAGGGTTTCAGGCCTCTTCTCCTTGCAATGGTTACTGGAGAGAGATCCGCAAAAAGCTGAAGGGGGTTACCCTGAAAAGAGAGGTCTTGCTGTTCCCGTGCCGCTTGGAGGAGCCGCTCCTTGGTGCGGTAAAAATGGAACTTGATGATGACATCTCTTGGGGGGCCCTCTGACAGTTTGGGTGCTAGGGATCTGTGTATACGGTCAAATTCCAGTCTCTCCAGGGGTATCTCAGGTGCCAGCTCCTGAAAAAAGGCTGTTGCCATACCCTGCAAATCAGTGATTTGTTCCGGGATTCCGCGGATACGGAGATTATCCCTGCGGGCCCTATTTTCAGCATCCTCTGGTTTGTCTCGCAGGGACTCCAGCTCTGCAGACAATTTATCCACCTCTTCTTCGTGGCCTTCAAGCACAGTGGTTGCTAAGTCCATTCTTTGCTCTAATTGATTAGTGCGGTGGCCTATCTCTTTAAGTCCTTTTACAAGGTCAGAGGAGAGCTTACGTGAGCCCTGTGTGATTTCATCTCCCGCAATGGAGCGAAATTTGTTCAGCAAGGCATCTGAGTCTGCATGCAGGGGACTTAGCAGGTCCGTAGGGAACTGGTGCAGGCTATCGGCTGGGGAGGCAGGGTCCACTGCCGAGTGTTGTGAGGAGTCATCCGGCTCCGGTGGGTTTGGAGCCATTGCCCTTTTCCCCTTCCCTGTGGCCAGAGCTGATTTGGGTTGTGTGTTACACTTGTGACGGTTCTTCGTTGAGCGGTACATAACCTGATACTTTGTGTTCCGGAGCTGTGAGAGGCGTTCAGTGTGTGCCGGGTGCGGATTGTGCTATGCTAGCCGAGGTTTGCCATTCCGTTGGCGCGGAGCAGGTGAATCAGGCAGCCATTTTCCCTGTTCACGCGCATGCACCCCCCTAGGGCTGTGATTTCAGCTTTTGTTATAGGGTCAAATTAATCTGTCCATCTCTGGGGGTCACAGCCTGGCCTGCCAGAGTGCACCTGCCTCCAGGGAAGGCTTACCGGTCTCAGAGGAATCAGAATGTTGATTGCCGGGTATACTAGTCCTTGGTGTTTTCACTGTGGACAGACAGACAATGCTCACCAACAGCCTCCCCCCTCACAGTAACAGGCAGATAGGAGTAAGGCAGTAAAGATGGTGGGCTGAGAGTATCAGGGAGCAGAGGGCCCAGAACAATGCGGCGGAGGCAGCAGCTGATGGGGCACCAATACCCCCACCCGGTCAGGCAGTCCTTGGGAGCACTCTGGACCTTGGCAAGAACCTGGGGGACTGGTAGAGAGGATGTGGAGAGGATGCCTGCACTTCCAACGTAGGCCGCGGAAACCGGCCGCGGAAACCTCCGGCGGGAAGCGGCCACAGGAAACACTGGGGATCCACAGGCCTTACTAGGCCGCGGCCTCCACGGACGTCCCCGGAGCTCGGCGAGGCCTCCGGTCTGTCCCAGGTGGGTAGATGGGTGGGTATAGGGGCGGATGAGAGTCCCCTACCTGCGGATCTGTGTGGATTGAGATTCCCCCCGGAGGCCTCGGATCTGCAAGATGGCGGCGGCCACGAGAGTCTGGAGGCCGTCTCCCTCTGTTGATGACTGGCTGAGTTTCTGAAAAATATTGGCGCAGAACACTGTAGGGGCACTCAGATGAGTAAGCTGGCAGGTTTTTTGTACTTAAAAGGTCTTTAAACCCTCGGATGGCAAAGGATTAGCAATCAGAATTCTGGAGCTCCTTGCAAAGACGTCCGCCGTCGCTCACATCCGGACACGCCCCCCCAAAACTGCCTTTTTTTAAAACTTTTTTGCATTGATCCATGTCCCCTGGGGCAGGACCCAGGTCCCCAAACACTTTTTATGACAATACCATGCATATAAGCCTTTAAAATTAGCACTTTTGATTTCTCCCATAGACTTTTAAAGGGTGTTCCGCTGCTTTCGAATTTGCCGCGAACACCCCAAATTGTTCGCTGTTCGGCGAACTGGTGAACAGCCGATGTTCGAGTCGAACATGAGTTTGACTCGAATTCGAAGCTCATCCCTACCGATCACTGACTATATTCATTAAGACAAGGAAGGGGCTGGTAAATGACACTTCCCTGCTCTCAAATCTGACAGATCCCCCGCAGCAGCCGGCAGGCAGGAGGTGGAAGGGGGAAGCCCGGCAGCGCATCGTCGGGGGGGGGGGGGGAGAGGAAATGGGGCCATGGAAACACAGGCCTGGGGCAGCAGAACAGTGAGTGATAGGAAGGTGACTGGAGCAGGAGCCCTCCATGTCCCTCCTGCAGCCGCTGAATGCGGGAGGGAGAAGAGGAGAAGTGGGCATTCAGCGGCTACATGGAGGGATTGGTTCCTCCTACATGCCACGCTCTCCTATTCAGTTGACTAGGGAGGCCTCATGAGCACCCTGGAACATAGGGCCAGGCCACAATGGTGACCCCTGGATCTTGGGGTTCCTCCAGAGATGGCTAAGGATTACGTCAGTAATGGGTAATTTCTGCCTCATAGACAAGAAACTAGGGATGCACTGATACCGAGTATTTTCACATTTACTCGTACTCATGAAAATGCTCCCAATACCAAAACCAATACTTTGCGGTGTGATTTGCATCTATACAAAATGAACGACAAACAAAGACTTGGGGGGCACACCCTAACAATGCATTACATTAAAGATGGTGCTGCTATAAGACCATACAAACAGAACAAAAGATTACAAATTGCACAGGCAAAAATGTGGGTCTGCGGGTCCCACGGACTCGATGTCCGCTGGGACCCGCGATCGTGTCACAGAGCGGCAGAACGGGGAGATGCCTATGTAAACAAAGCATTTGCCTGTTCTGCCTACCAACATGACAGAGATCTACTGCTCCCTGTCATCGGGAGCAGTGATCTGTCATGTTGTTGTGAGCCCATCCCCACTACAGTTAGAATCACTCCCTAGGACACACTTAACCCCTTGATCATCCCTAGTGTTTAACCCCTTCCCTGCCAGTGTCATTTACACAGTAATTTGTGCATTTTTATAGCGCTGATTGCTGTATAAATGTCAATGGTCCCTAAATAGTGTCAAAAGTGTACGACGTGTCCGCCATAATGTCGCAGTCACAATAAAAAATCGCAGTACGCCGCCATTACTAATAGAAATTTTGTAGACGCTATAACTTTTGCGCAAACCAATCAATATACGATTATTGTGATTTTTTTTTTTTTTGATTTTTTTTTTTTTTACCAAAAATATGTAGAATACTACTCATCAGCCTAAACTGAGAAAGAAATTTTGTTTTTTTATATATTTTTGGGGGATATTTATTATAGCAAAAAGTTAAAAATTTTGCTTTTTTTTTTTTTCAAAATTGTTGCTCTTTTTTTGTTTATAGCGCAAAAAATCTAAAAACCGCAGAGATGATGAAATACCACCAAAAGAAAGCTCTATTTGTGGGAAAAAAAGGACGTAAATTTTGTTTGGGAGCAATGTCGCTTGACCGTGCAATTGTCAGTTAAATCGACGCAGTGCCGAATCGTAAAAAAAGCTCTGGTCAGGAAGGGGGCAAATCCTTCTGGGGCTGAAGTGGTTAAATAGCCTTGCAATTTGTATGGTCTTATAGCACCACCATCTTTAATGTAATGCATTGTTAGGGTGTGCCCCCCAAGTCTTTGTCTGTTATATAGGTCCTGACCAGATCCCTTGGACTGGAGCACCCCATTCTCCCATCATTACCTCTAATTAGTGCCCATCTGTGTTATAGGAGGAATCCTTCTACTTCTCCCATAAAGCGGAGTGTATGAACATATGGTGTGACCAAATCCCCAATATTTTTGCTTAACCTCCCTGGCGGTATGATTATTTCAGATTTTAGGTGCTGAAAGCGGTACCATTGTTTTGCACAGAAATTTGGCGTTTTATATTGTAGGCCTGTAATTCTTAGGAATAGTTCACTTAAATCTGTCCAAACCAGAGTCTAGTAGACATCCCGGGTATGATAAAGTTTGAAAAACGAAATAAAAAATTATAATATAATAAATAACTATAAAAAATTATAACAAATAATAATATAATAATAATAAAAATTATATAATAATGTAATCAAATCAAAAACACTGAAATTTGCTCAGTTGCAGAATTGTAGCTTTTGTTACTTTTAGTGTTTGGTGACGGATCTCCCCACAAATCACTATCACTCAATTCTGCAAGTGATTATAATTTATTATCGCTGTTTTCTAGCTGGTCTAAAACCACTTTTATTGTAAAGGGACAGTTTTGGTTGCTATGGACAATCTCCAGTTTCCTGGCAGAAAGAACAGTTTTATATATATAAAACTGCATGCAGGACACTGGGCAGACCACTAGGGACAAAGGGGATGTATAGTTATTTGATACAGTACTGTAATCTGTACTGTGTGTTTCACTTTTGAATTTACCGCCGAACTCCGTCCCCGTGCGTCGCAACGCTCGCAGGGAACGGAGCTCGGCACTGTGAATCGAGCGAGACACAGCGGCTCGCCGATCACAGCGGGGAGACATCGCAGGATCCAGGGGACAAGGTAAGTAAACTCTTCCTGGATCCTGTGATGCAAGCCCGAGTCTGGCTCGGGAATACCGCTTTTGGTATGTAAAATCCACCCCGAGCCAGACTCGGGAATACCGCCAGGGGGGTTAATATGTTTAGGTGCTTTCAATAGCCTTGCAGGATTTGATGTCATTTTTGCATGTGTGCTCTAATATTTTGTGCCATACAAAATGAACAGGCGCAAATCGCACTGCATACAATTACATGCAATTCGAACAGGAATGCTGTGTGATTCCTGTCCGAATCGCATGCGGTTTCCCACACTGCTGTGTGAACCCAGGCTGAAATCACTATGACAAGCCTATGTGTTCAGAAAGGAGTGGTGGGGGAAAAGCATGTGGTTTGGACCGGAATCTCGCCGCATTCCTGTGCAGCGATTCTTTGTAGTGCGATTTGTGCCCATTCATTTTGTATGGATGCATATCACACTGCAAAGTATAGGTACTCGGTACCAGTGAGTACTTGACCGAAACTATCAGTACTCGTAATCTCCGATACAAAAACGGTATTGGTGCACCTCTACAATAAACCACTGACAACAATGGTCTTCTTGGTTATCTGTAAGGGGGGTATTCTTCTCAGTGACCTCCGATGTAAGGGACGTTCATCCCAGTGACCATCACCCTTGCATACTATGAGCTGTGGCTATAGCAGACATTCCAAGTCTCCTGCGAGTGACGGGAGTCCTGACCAGATCCCTGCACTCTATACACAGTGCACTTCTGAACCCTGCACTCTGTACACAGTGCACTTCTGAACCCTGCACTCTGTACACAGGGTAGGGGAGGGGAAAAAGAGCGTGTAAACAGTAAAGTTCCAATTCCTTGAAAGCCGCATTTTGAATCTAAAACAAATAGCCAAATCAATATAGATATCTCTATGAACCGAGGAATAAACCAAGATGAATATTGTCTACAAGGTTGCTCATTTACCTGCCGTAAAAGGTTCAGGAAGGTATCCTCTCCCCCTCCTATTCTGGAACATAAATGCTGTTTGTGGCTAGGCATCCTTTTATACCCCCCCCCCCCCCGCCTTCAATGGCACCGTATGGAGGTGTGGACGTTCGTTAGAGCCAATGCGTATGCCCACGACTGCGCCGAAAGTGACATCAGACGTTCAAGACGAGAACATCAAAAGACACCGGACATTCGAAGTCTTGGTCTGATGAGGAAGCTGTAGCTTCGAAATGCATTACCATTCCTTGCCTCTGTGAATAATGACATTGACTTCCTGTGAAGTCACGACCAGCTACTTTTTGTTTCCTGGTTCCCAGCCTTCTCTGGATCCCTGTAAGATCACACCAGTCCCCCAGGCTGCAAAGGGAAAACAGGACACCAAATAGGATGTTTATGAGACTCCAGGACTGGCGATTTTCACCACGTACTGATCTTATCTTATTTAACCTGTGAGTTACTACTTGTTTATATTAAATATATGATTTATGCTGCACTCAGTCTGGTGCCCCTCTGTTCCCAGGGTGATATATATAAGCTGTGGGATGGAGAAGAGGGGTGAAGGTAAGAGAGATCAACCACTTGCCGCCCGCCATATAGCAATATGATGTCAGCAAAGTGGTTGCGATATCCTGACCAGACGACATATGACATCACCAGGATATCAAGCCGCTGCACGCCCCTGGGGGCACGCAACACGGCGATCGGTGTTGCGGTGTGTCAGTCTGACACGCCGCAACTCCAATCTACGTAAATAGTCTCTGACAGAGACTCTTTACCACGTGATCAGCCGTGTCCAATCACAGCTGTTCACAATGTAAACAGGAAGATCCATTGATCGGCTTTTCCTCATTCGCGGCTGTCAGACGCAAGTAGAGGAGAGCCAATTGGCTGCTCTTCTGACAGGGGGGGGGGGTCTGTGCTGATTGATTATCAACGCAGCCTAGGGTTTCATCCCTTTAATCCAGGACACACATTAATTACACAGGTTCTGTGGCTGATTAAGGTGGTAATTAAACTCACTTGGTGCCTTATCTGCATTAAATTGGCCTCAGAACCTGTGTAATTCATATGTGTCCTGGATTAAAGGGATGATGTGACAACCCTAGCGCAGCTCCCCCGATGATGCCCACACTGGACCACCAGGGATGCCCACCACTAGTCACCACCAGGTATGCCACACATGGCCACCAGGGATGCCAATTAGTGCCCACAATGGATGCCAATCAGTGCCCACAATGGGCATCACTGATTGGCAGGCATTATTGTTTGGCACTGATTGGAATTCATCAGTACCATCCATTAATGTACATCAGTGCCACCCATCAGTGCCCACCCATGGCGCCTATCAGTGCCTATCAGTGCCGCCTTTCAGTGCCACCTATGTGTACCCATCAGTGCTTCATATCAGTGCCGCATATTAGTGCTCATCAGTGCCACCTCATTGGTGCCACCTCATCAGTGCCGTCTTATCAGTGCCTGTCAGTGCAGCCCCATCAGTGAAGGAGAAAACTCACTTGTTTACAAAGTTTTGTAATAGAAACAAAAATAAAACTTTTTTTTCAAAATTTTCGGTCTTTTTTTTATTTGTTTAGCAGAAAATAAAAATCCCAGAGGTGATCAAATACCACCAAAAGAAAGCTCTATTTGTGGGAACAAAATGATAACAATTTAGTTTGGGTACAGTGTGGCATGACTGCGCAATTGTCATTCAAAGTGCGACAGCGCTGAAAGCTGAAAATTGGTCTGGGCAGGAAGGTGTATAAGTGCCCGGTAGGGATGAGCCGAACACCCCCTGGTTCGGTTCGCACCAGAACCTGCGAACGGACCGAACGTTAGAACCCCATTGACGTCTATGGGACTCGAACGTTCAAAATCAAAAGTGCTCATTTTAAAGGCTAATTTGCATGGTATTGTCCTAAAAAGGGTTTGGGGACCCGGGTCCTACCCCAGGGGACATGTATCAATGCAAAAAAACCTTTTAAAAACGGCCCTTTTTTCGGGAGCAGTGATTTTAATGATGCTTAAAGTAAAAAAAAAAAAAGTGAAATATTCCTTTAAATATCGTACCTGGGGGGTGTCTATAGTATGCCTGTAAAGTGACGCGTGTTTCCCGTGTTTAGAACAGTCCCTGCACCAAATGTCATTTTTAAAGGAAAAAATCTCATTTAAAACTGCTTGCGGGTTTAATGTAATGTCGGGTCATGGCAATATGGATGAAAATCAGTGAGACAAACGGCGTGGGTACCCCCCAGTCCATTACCAGGCCCTTTGGGTCTTGTATGGATATTAAGGGGAACCCCGCACCCAAATTAAAATAAGGAAAGGTGTGGGGGGCCACCAGGCCCTGTATACTCTAAACAGCAGTATACAGGCGGTGCAAACAAGACAGGGACTGTAGGTTTGTTGTTAAGTAGAATCTCTTTGTAATTTTGAACGGGTACATTTTTAACGTGTTTAGCTCCAGCCAAAAAATCTTTTTTAAGCTTTTTGGAAAACATAGGGAAGGGTTATCACCCCTGTGACATTTGTTTTGCTGTCTTTCCTCCTCTTCAGAAGATTTCACCTCACTTTTTGTCCCAATGAAAAATGTTTTTTGAAAATTTGGGTTTTTTTGTGGAACAAGGACTGGAAAGCATCAGTGGAAAGGAGAAATGTTTTTCCTATATTAACTCTAATGCCGCGTACACACGGTCGGACTTTTCGTCTACAAAAGTCAGACAGCCTGTCCGACAGACTTCCGGCAGACTTTCGGCGGACTTGCGGCGGACTTGCGGCATACTTTCTAACGAACGGACTTGCCTACACACGACCACACAAAAGTCCGACGGATTCGTACGTGATGACGTACACCGGACTAAAATAAGGAAGTTCATAGCCAGTAGCCAATAGGTGCCCTAGCGTGGCTTTTTGTCCGTCGGACTAGCACACAGACGAGCGGATTTCGGGGTCCGTCGTAGTTACGACGTAAAGATTTGAAGCATGTTTCAAATCTAAAGTACGTCGGATTTGAGGCTAAAAAAGTACGTTGAAAGTCCGGAGAAGCCCACACACGATCGGATTACCAGCCAGCTTTAGTCCGTCAGCGTCCGTTGGACTTTTGTAGACGAAAAGTCCGACCGTGTGTACGCGGCATTACAGGAGAGAATTTCCCTTCCTAGGGGTAGATTTCATCTCACTTCCTGTTGTCTCCTTCCGTTTGCAAGTAGGAGTCGTTTGTAAGTTAGATGTTTGAAAGTAGGGTCCTGCCCTATATACTCAGCAGAAATTTGGGCCTTAGGTGTTGCTGTGGCCACAACACTGTAAGCCCTCACAGGGCCCTGCTGTGAAATATTAGATCAAGAATTGTAATTACATACCCCTGTTGAACAGGAGCTGAAAAATTAGGCCTTAGGCACTGGTGCTGGTGCCACAATACTGCAACCCCTCACAGACACTCTAGTTGGAACGCAGGAACGAGCCCTGCTGCAAAGTATTGCATCAAAAATTGTAATTACACGCCCCTGTTAAACAGGGGCTGAAAAATTGTGCCTTAGGCACTGGTGGTGCGCCCAGAACCAAAAATGTTCTTACAAGCTATCAGTGTGATGATTGAGGAGGAAGAGGATAATTACTCAGGGATAGTCACTCAGCATCAGCATAGGCAGTCTTTGAAGGGATCTGAGATTTCAAAAAAAAATATTCGGTTACATCAGCATCAGGTGCTTGGTAGCTGGTGGTGATCCAAGACTGATTCATTTTTATGAAGGTCAATCAATCGACCGAGTCGGTGGACAGACGCACCCTGTGATCAGTTACCACGCCTCCAGCAGCACTGAATGTGCGTTCCGAAAGAATGCTGGATGCAGGACAGGCCAGTAGCTCAATTGCATACTGTGCAAGCTCTGGCCAGTGATCCATCCTCCAGACCCAGCAACCCAGAGGATTTTCGGTGGGAAAGGTGTCCAAGTCTGATCTTGCCCCTAGGTATTCCTGCACCATGTAAAACAGACGCTGGCGATGGTTGCTGGAACCGATCATACCTTGGGGCTGCGGACCAAAAAATTGTCTGAACGCATCGGTCAGACGGCCACCTTCTCCACCGCTCCTTCTTTGACTGACCGAAGCCTCAGCAACATGTTGTCAAGAAACAGGAGTTTGTAACCTCCCAGTCTCTGGGAACGCGTTGCACAGACCTTTCTGCAAGGCCTCCCGAAGATGTTTCATCCTCTGCTCCCTCTGCGATGGCAAGATAAGGTCCGCAACCTTACCCTTGTAACGTGGATCAAGGAGGGTTGCCAGCCAGTATTGGTCCTTCTCCTTGATACCACGAATACGAGGATCCTTACGCAGGCTTTGCAGGATCAGGGAGGCCATGCAGCGTAGGTTTGCTGAGGCATTCGGTCCGGAGTCCTCTGGGTCACTAAGGACGACATGGTCCGCAGCCACCTCCTCCCAGCCACGTACAAGTCCATGTGTTTCTTGGGACTGATCCCTTAAAGACTGCTGCTGATGCTGAGTGCCAGGCTCCACCTCCATACTGACACAATCTTCCTCGTCCTCCTCCTCCTCCTCTTCCTGTGTGATCGGCGGGCACGCAGGAACATTGTCTGGATAAAGGGGGCCTTGAGAGCTAAGGAAGTCCTCCTCTTCCTGCCTCTGTTCTGCCTCAAGTGCCCTGTCCATTATTCCACGCAGCGTGTGCTCCAACAGGTGGACAAGGGGGACAGTGTCACTGATGCATGCACTGTCACTGCTCACCATCCTCGTGGCCTCCTCAAATGGTGACAGGACAGTGCATGCATCCCTGATCATGGCCCACTGGCGTAGGGAAAAAAAAACAAGCTCCCCTGACCCTGTCCTGGTGCCATAGTCTCACAGGTACTCATTGATGGCCCTCTGCTGCGTGTGCAGCCGCTGCAGCATGGCCAACGTTGAGTTCCACCTGGTGGGCATGTCACAGATTAGGCGGTTCTTGGGCAGGTTAAACTCCTTTTTGGAGGTCCGTCAGCCGAGCACTGGCATTATATGACCGGCGGAAATGCACACAGACTTTCCTGGCCTGCCTCAGGACATCCTGTAAGCCCGGGTACCTGCCCAAGAACCGCTGCACCACCAAGTTAAGGACGTGAGCCAAACAGGGCACATGGGTCATTTGTCCCTGTCGGAGGGCAGAGAGGAGGTTGGTGCCATTGTCGCAAACCACCATTCCTGCCTTAAGTTGGCGTGGCGTCAACCACCTCTGAACCTGCCCCTGCAGAGCTGACAGAACCTCTGCCCCAGTGTGGCTCCTGTCCCCCAAGCACACCAGCTCAAGCACCGCATGGCATCTTTTGGCCTGCGTACTTGCGTAGCCCCTTGAACGACTACGGAGCACCGCTGGTTCCGAGGAAGAGGCCATGGAGGAAGAAGAAGAGGAGGGGGTGGAGGAGAGAGGTGTGTCACAATCATTAGCATTTTGGAGGCGTGGTGGCGGAACAACCTCCAACACTACTGCACCTTGTCCTGCATCCTTCCCAGCTGCCAGCAGAGTCACCCAATGCGCCGTGAAACTTAGGTAACGTCCCTGTCCATGCCTGCTGGACCATGAGTCAGCTGTAATATGCACCTTACCGCTGACCGCCCTGTCCAGCGAGGCATGGACATTGCCTTCCACATGCCGGTAGAGAGCCGGAATCGCCTTCCGTGAGAAAAAGTGGCGTTTTGGCCACTGAGGAACCGCACATTCCACAAACTCACGGAAGGGGGCAGAGTCTACCAACTGAAAAGGCAGCAGTTGAAGTGCTAGCAATTTTGCCAAGCTAGCATTCAACCGCTGGGCATGTGGATGGCTGGGAGCAAACTTCTTTCGGCGGTGCAGCAGCTGGGGCAGGGAAATTTGCCTGGTACAATCTGACGTCGGTGTACCAAAAGCAGATTGCCCACAAGTACTTGGCTGTGACACACCTAATTCTACACCTTCATTCCTCTCAGTGCAGGTCTCAGAGAGGACTGAAGGTCTAGTGGGGTTGGAAATCTCAGCTGATGAGGAGCAAGGAGAGGTCCTCTTTGTTCTTTGGTGTGGGTCTTTTAGATACGCTTGCCAACGAACTGCATGGCAGGTCAACATATGTCTGGTCAAGCATGTGGTACCCAAGCGGGAGATGTTTTGGCCACGTGAGATACGCTTGAGACATATGTTGCAAATAGCAGCGGTGCGATCTGATGCACTCGTCTCAAAAAAGGCCCACACCAAAGAACTTTTTGAATAACGCGCAGAGACTGCAGCACCCTGCACATGTGGAGCTTTGGGGTGTGATGCAGTCAATGTGCTGCCCTTAGGCTGGCCCCTGGAGGGCATCCTGCCTCGTTGGTGATGTGCCGCCTCCTCCTCCTCCTCTCTCCTATCAGGCACCCACGTTGAGTCAGTGACCTCATCATCCCCTCCCTCCTCATCACTGGAGCAAACCTGGCAGTATGCTGCAGCAGGGGGAGCATGACTGCCAGATTGCTGTCCTTCTTGGGCACCCCCTCTGTCCGTGCTCATGTTACTGCCTTCATCGAGCTCAGTATCATCATCAGAGCCTTCCAAACGCTGGGCATCCTCCTGGAGCATGTACCCAACACTGTGGTCAAACAGTTCGAGGGACTCCTCAGGAGGACATGGTGGAGCTAGGGAAGGAGTCACTGATGACATTGAGCCGAGGGAAGAGGCCGCTGCTTTGCCAGACAAAGCACCCTGGGCATGGGTGAGAGAGGATGAGGAGGATGAGGACGGCTTGGTCATCCACTCGACCAAGTCTTCCGCATGTTGCGGCTCAACACGGCCAGCTGCTGAAAAAAAGGCCAAGCGTGTCCCATGGCCACGTGCTGATGAGGATGCACCGTCTCCACGACCAGCACTAGACACAGAGCCTGCTTGCCCTCTCTTATTGGCTTGTGACTGTCTGCCTCTCCTTCTTGGCCTTCCAGACATACTAATGGCCTGTAGCTGCACTAAGCTGGGATATATATATATATATATATATATATATATATATATATATATATATATATATATATATGCAATGATACTGCAGCTAGCAAAATCAACTGCCTGTCTGTAGTTGGAGAACACCACCAACCTTCTACAGGTAGCTTTAGCTGAACACTGTGAGGTGGACGCACCCCACTAACTTGTAGGTTTAGCTGAACACTGTGAGCAGGACGCACTGCACTAACTGTAAATAGTCTAGCTGCCTGACTGTGGTACTAATAGGATCAAAAGAACACCAGCAATTTTCTTCAGGTAGCTGTATTTACTGTAACAAGACAAGCCTGCCTGTCAGTAGGAAGATAACAGGAACGGATCTAGCTGAACACTGTGAGCAGGACGCACTGCACTAAATGTAAATAGTCTAGAAGATAGCAGGAACGGATCTAGCTAAACTGAATACAGTGTATATATATATATATATATATATATATATATATATATATATATATATATATATATATATATATGCAACACCTGGGATGCATATATATATACACAATACACTTTAAGTGCAGCTAACTGACTGACTGTCCTGCCTAATCTAGCTAACTCAAATGAAATGACACTGTCTCTCTAAGCACACCGGAACACACTGCACAGCGCCGCCGTGCAGGCGGCCTTATATAGTGTGGGGCGTGTACTAAATCCCCTGAGCCATAATTGGCCAAAGCCTCCTTGGCTTTGGCCAATTACGTCTCTCTGTTCAGGCGGCGCTGTGATTGGCCAAGCATGCGGGTCATAGTGCATGCTTGGCCAATCATCAGCAAGCAATGCACTGCGATGCCGCAGTGAATTATGGGCCGTGACGCGCCACACGAATTTTGGCGCGAACGGCCCATATCGTTCGCAATTCGGCGAACGACCGAACAGCCGATGTTCGAGTCGAACATGGGTTCGACTCGAACACGAAGCTCATCCCTAGTGCCCGGTATTGAAGTGGTTAAGAAGAGAGGACATAACTGTCAGAAGGAGTGGTAGAGAGCGCATGTTACAGAGTGGAAGGAGAGCTGAATAGTGTTAGAATATCAGAATTTATGAATGGTTGAATTCATGTGATAATTGAATTATATATATAAATATATATATAAATATATATATATCTTCTATGTATGGAAAAGGTGAAGTTATATAGGTTTTTATAACTCATGAAAGTTTATGCTGGTATAGGCTTTGTATGCATTGCTTGGGAGAGATTCATCTCACATGTGGATACAATTTAGTGTAGACCATTTCACCTCCCCCATCGTAAGAAGATTAGATTACAGTCTTTCCAAAGACACAAAGTTTCATTATGTTAAGAATATAAGCTGTTTCTTTATATTATTATATTTCTTGATTAGGATATTAATAAGAACACTGCATTTTACATATATGTATACTGATATGTAGGATTTTATATGTTTAAAGGAAATGTATATATTGTAAGTTAAGTGATTCTTAAAAGATAGCTTTTCTCACTTCGTTCATAGCCCCTCCCTTAGGAATGTTGGAAGGAGTAATTCAAATTTCGCGGTCTTTTCTGTGGGACTATAAGTAAAATGAACCTTTTTTAAGCCAGCCTCTATGGAAAAAGGTGGGAGTTAATTGTAGGAGTACAGACAGGCTGTGGGGAGAGGGTCAGATGCATTGCAGGTCTCCATCACACACACACACACACACACAGATCTCAAGACATACACACAGACATATCTGATTTAAACTTCATTTTAAGAATAATCTATTTTTGTATTCTACATTTTGACATTGTTTTTGTAACATTTTGCTAATTGATCATTAAATCAATTTTGGAGGTTTTACACGAGAACTTAACAGATTTTTCTTGGAACTTTTCTCATCAATATGAATTATTGAAATATAGTTATTAATACAGAAATAACTCGATTATTACAAATAGAGAGACAGCTGCAACCTGTTGGGTGCTTTCCAGTGCAGTTTGCTATGTATGTTTGCTTTGTGCAATCGCTGAAGTGCAGAGCTTGAAGTGCATATCACTTGTAGAAACAATGACTTAGAGAAAGAAGACCCGCAATGTGCTCCCCCAGCAACGTGCTCAACCCTTAAGGGTGTTTTAAATTTATACTGTTATAAGGGTGCAGTGGAAGTTTGTTAATTAATAGTGAGTAAATATAAGGATGCCTAACAATCAAAGCGGACCTTTCACTTCTAAAGTCTGAAACTAAACTTACACTAAAAATGAATGGTTGCACTACACTGACGCTGCACTATGACTATATTCACACTAAACTGATACTTTACACTCACAATAGAATCACAATAGCACAATAACTCGCTAGTAGCAATGAACAGAGCCTTGTTCTATCTCTTTCCATGCCAATATCACACTACAAATGGCTGCTATGGGAAGGATTTTTTTTAGTGTGGGGTGGGACTAAGAGCGTACATACTACAGGAGACGTTCAGAGACTGCAGACATACTACAAGAGACGGTCAGAGACTGCAGACATGATACTGCAGATGGTCAGTGACTGCACACATATATTATAGGAGATGGTCAGAGACTGCAGACATAGTACAGGAGATGGTCAGAGACTGCAGACATATTATACTAGATGATCAGAGACTGCAGACATACTACAGGAGATGGTCAGAGTCTGCAGACATACTACAGGAGATGGTCAGAGACTGCAGACATACTACAGGAGATGGTCAGAGACTGCAGACATACTACAGGAGATGGTCAGAGACTGCAGACATACTACAGGAGATGGTCAGAGACTGCAGACATACTACAGGAGATGGTCAGAGACTGCAGACATATTATAGTAGACGATCAGAGACTGCAGACATACTACAGGAGATGGTCAGAGACTGCAGGCATACTACTGGAGATGGTCAGAGACTGCGGACATATTATAGTAGACGATCAGAGACTGCAGACATACTACAGGAGATGGTCAGAGACTGCAGACATATTATAGGAGACGGTCAGAGACTGCAAACATACTACAGGAGATGGTCAGAGACTGCAGACATTATACTGGAGATGGTCAGAAACTGCAGACATATTATAGGAGACGGTCATAGAATGCAGACATGCTACAGGAGATGGTCAGAGACTGCAGACATATTATAGTAGACGATCAGAGACTGCAGACATATTATAGTAGACGATCGGAGACTGCAGACATACTACAGGAGATGGTCAGAGACTGCAGACATGATACTACTTTATAGATGTGCAATTTGTTTCGGTCCAAATTTAAATTTGGAAACATTTTTGATTATTTGGAGATCCGGATGTATCTGCGTTTTTCTGCTTTTTTAAATAAAGAACTGGTTAAAAAAAACTGTTGCTGTGTTTTTATTAACTCTTTTAACACTTTTTGGTGTACCCCTACACCAAAAAGTGCTTACTATGTACCCCTACTCATTCACTTGGGGGGGGGAGCTGGGATCTGAGGGCCTTGAAGGGGACTTCCAGATTCCAATAAGCCCCCTGTGCACAGATCCCCACAACCACGGGGCCAGGGTTGTGGCAAAGAGGCCCTTGTTTCCATCAACATGGGGCCAAGGTGCTTTGAGGGTAGAGCCCCCCCTGCCCCAAAGTCCCTAAAGCAGATAGCCTGGTATGATTCAGGAGGGGGTTGGCCGCTCGCTCGTCCCTCCCCCTTTCCTAGCCTGCCGAGCTGCATACTCGGATAAGGATCCAGTGTGGATTTTGGGGGCTCCAATGCCAATATTTAAAAAAAATTGGAGTGGGGTTCCCCTTAAAATCCATACCAGATCTAAAGGGCCTGGTATAGATTGGGGGGCACGCTGTTTTTTTTTATTTAATCCTTTAAACCGGAATTTGTTTTGTTTAGATTCTGCTGTCAGCGAGGAATCCCACTGACAGCAGATGAGTCATGGATGTTAAGGATGCCAGGGCCGCCGGATCCTTAACAACTATTCTGATTTCTGAATATACAAAATAAAGAGACAAAACGAATTCTAGAATTTGGAAAACAAATTGGTCCAATATTGAGTCACTGGACCAGTTAATTTTCAGAATTGATAAGGTTGAGAACCTGTATTAACCTGAAACCAGCCAATATCCTCCAAAGGAAACATAAAAAGAGAACATAAAATAAATCATGGAGGACTCACACAGGATGCTACACAAATAGCACAATATAAACAGCAGAAGATCATCAGTAACAAGCTGTGCAGCATGTAATGCCGGGTGCAGTCCAATGAGTGTGTTCTGCTGGTGTGCAGCTATTCAGTGTGTTCTTGGAAGGAGTGGCGATGACCCATCTATAAGGATATACAGTACATACACACACAGCACAAGGCCTTGTTTACACTATGAGATGTTTCTCAGGGCTGCAGTTCCTCTAGGCTCCACAAGATGGTGATCTAACTTCTACCCAGACAGGAAGTCTCTATGGAACACAGATGGGAAGTGATGTCAGGTATAAATAGGAAGTTCCAGGCGAGAGGTAAGTCGGGAGGAAGTAGAGAGGTGACGTTGCTGGAAGAAGTCGCAGAGGTGGTAATAAGATCTTATTTTCTGTTTACACCCAGTAACCTCCCCGTCATGTCCGTCCTCTTCCTCCATAGTCACTGTGACGTCTTTTATCCACCTTTTTATATATGTAGTCACGACACTACAGGGGCAGATACCATCCAGAGAGGCTGAACCTTCAGTCCTGGAATTACTGTTTATTATCCTCCTTTATACTATAGTCCTATTATACAAGATTTGGACGTTCTTTGATACTCATGTCCACCATTGAGGGGAAGCCCCCTATAGATGATAACATACAGCACTAAAAACATGAGAGTTGGTCAAAATTTTGGGACTTTCTACATTGTAGTGTGACTTCAATCTTAGCGTGTATTAGAGCTTTGGTAACTCTGCAAGCAACAGCTTTTAAAAATACAAACACTAGAGGGAAGCTGCTCCCTACACATGTGCCAATTCCTACTGGGGGCAGCCCGACTATTACCCCCTCTTTTTCCAAGTCTGTACTTCATACGGACCTTACAGCGGGGGAGGGGGGATCGCACACAATCGGGTGGCTGCAGCCACTGGGATTGTGTGTAATGCTGACAGGCGGGCTCCTGTGTCAGTTGAAAGCATTCGGCGGCTGCGCTGCTGCCTCTTTGCTCACACACCCTCCGGTACTAGTGCCCCACCATGTATTCTGGGCTCCGTGAGCCCATCTGCAGGCCCAGGACCAACATTGCGGGTGGAGGGTAAGGGAGGAGAGCGGACACACATCTGCTCTCCTCCCCTTCTTGCTGTGACCTGGAAACTAACGTCTATGATGTCACTTGCAGGTCATCCTCTCCGTATCCCCGGCTAACTTAAAGTGGTTGTAAAGTCTTTTTGTTTTGTTTTTCCCTATAAAGATAACAAACCTGTTAGAGCCGGTTCACACTGGGGCGACTTGTCAGGCGACCTAGTCGCCTGACAAGTCGCCTCCCGTTCTGTACAATAGAACCGTTCTAATCGGAGCGACGCAAGTCGCTCCGACTTAGAAGAAAGGTTCCTGTACTACTTTGGGGGCGACTTGCATAGACTTCTATACAGAAGTCGTCTTGCAAGTCGCCCCGGCAGTCGTGTGCAGGTCGCCTCGGTGAGGCGACCTGCAAGTCGTGCCGAGTCTAGTGTGAACCGGCACTTATACTTATCTACTCTGTTGCAGTGGATTTGCACAGAGCAGCCTGGATCCTCCTCTTCTCGGTCCCTCTTCTGTGCTCCTGGCTCCTCCCACCTTGTGAGTGCCCCCATAGCAAGCAGCTTGCTATGGGCGCTCTCGAGCCGAGTCACAGCTCCGTGTGTCCATTCAGACACGGAGCCCCGGCCCTGCCCCCTCTCTCTTCTGATTGGCTGCCGCTAATCAAAGTCAGCTAGCCAATGGCGTCACTCCTGTGTCTCAAACAATCAAGAGGGAGTATCTCAGATGGCTGAGACACTTGTGGACATCACTGGGCAGAGATGGACCTCAGGTAAGTATTAGAGGGGCTGAGGGGGGGCTGCTGCACACAGAATGCTTTTTATCTTAATGCATAAACATAAAAAACCTGCCGACTTTACAATCCTTTTAACTGGGAAGGGATGTATTGCAATCCGCTCTGCATTGCAAAACATTCAGTGGAGCCCAAAGGAGACATTGGAGGTCTTTTAGACCCTGCATGTCTCATTAAAGAGAACCTGTCACTTAAAAAACATCACGTAGGGGACTTTGTCACCTAAGTGATGGAAAAAAAAAGAGTTAAAGTGGAAGTCTATGCTAAAACTAAAATCCTTGCATCTATTGCCTCCAACATCCTAACCTATCTAGCAGTGGCGGCTGCTGAAGTTTTAGGATGGGGGGTGCCAGACCCCGCCTTTCCTTTTTGACCCCTCCCACTTCTTGCTTCCACCTATAGAGTCAGGCGTTTACAGCTCAGAATCACAGGACAGAGTATACAGCTCTACCTCACAGATCGGGCGATATAGCTCTGCCTCACAGATCGGGGTATACAGCTCTGCCTCACAGATCGGGGTATATAGCTCTGCCTCACAGATCGGGGTATACAGCTCTGCCTCACAGATCGGGGTATACAGCTCTGCCTCACAGATCGGGGTATACAGCTCTGCCTCACAGATCGGGGTATACAGCTCTGCCTCATAGATCGGGGTATATAGCTTTGCCTCACAGATCGGGGTATATAGCTCTGCCTCACAGATCGGGGTATACAGCTCTGCCTCACAGATCAGGGTATACAGCTCTGCCTCACAGATCGGGGTATACAGCTCGGCCTCACAGATCAGGGTATACAGCTCTGCCTCACAGAACGGGGTATACAGCTCTGCCTCACAGAACGGGGTATACAGCTCTGCCTCACAGAACGGGGTATACAGCTCTGCCTCACAGAACGGGGTATACAGCTCTGCCTCACAGATCGGGGTATATAGCCCCCCATCAATACAAACCCCGCTCCCACCATCAGCACAGACCCCCCAGGACAAACCACCCCCCCCACCATCAGCACAGACTCCCCAGGACAAACCACCCCCCCCCCACCATCAGCATAGACCCCCCCCCCAGGACAAACCACTCCCCACCATGAGTATAGACCCCCCCAGGACAAACCACCCTCCGCACTATCAGCATAGACCCCCAGGACAAACCACCCTCCACCATCAGCACAGACTCCAGTCACTCACTGAGTGAGTGGAGAGAGAGGCGAGCAGAGAAGCGCAGGGAAGGGAATCAACTGACCGAGTGAGGGAAGGGGCCAGGGATTAGTGTATGCGGAGCGGAGCGTCGGCTCGTGGCCACATACAGACTAGAGCTAGCTAGGAGGAGAGAGACACAAGCTGACACACACTGAGCCACGGCACTTTACATACTGTTAGAAGCCACGCCGCTCAGCTTGGGAGTCAATCACCAGTAACCACACGCCGTCCTTCTCAGTCCACTCACTCCAACCACGGTGATCAGGGAAAGTGACACGGTGCCACAAAATGCACCGCCTACATCCTCTGGTCCTGGCCATTAAAATAAAAGAATAGGAGCAGTGACAAATCACTGGAGAGTGGGGGAGTGTTTGCGGGCGCATCGCTTGCACCCCGAACTCTCCCTACACACGGGCAAATCAACTTCCAATCAGCTGATTGCAAGCTAGGACACTTCCCATAGACCACTGTGTGTCCAGAGCCCGGACACTCCTAAAGTGACTATATATTTTTTTTATTTTTTATTTTTTTGTAAATAACTTTGGTGGGTGCGGCACACGCGGCGGAAGCTCTGATCCCACGCTGAGCTGTAAGCAGCGGCTTCGCTGGGTGTGCGGGTGCAGAGGACACGTCCGACAACAGAAGCCCCATAGTAAGTCTATGGGTGACATCACTTCCCATTCATTTCACAACCGTAGTCTGACGTGTACTCAGCAGAGCTTCCTCCATTGGTTATCGGGTTGGATCGCCTTCACATATAAGCACATACAAACGTAAACGCTAACGTCGGGTCGCCTGTGTGTAAAAACGTTAATTGTGATACTGTACATATGTTACATATCACCATGCACACCAAAGTGAGAGCAATAATTCTAGCACCAGACCTTCTCTGTAACACTAAACTGATGACCCACAGGGAGCCTTTCAAGCGTCACCTATAGAAAATATAGGGTACTGAAGTCTGTCTAAAATTAAAGGTTTGACATTTTGGGTAGCTATTTAAGCGGTGCAACCTAATTTTTTATATTTTACTACTAATTTGGGTAGTTGTTTGTGTGCTCCAAAAAATTCACTTTAGTGTGACATAAAAGAAAAGATATAATGTTTGGGGGTTTTATGTAATCTTCAGGTCTAAAATGATTTTTAAAATATGTGTGCAAAAAAATGGCAAAAAACAACCCCGGCAGCGAAAGGGTTAACCCCTTACATCCCCATCCTAATATTGTACAACCAATACAGTCCAAATAATTCTCTGTCTACAGAAAACCCCCATAGATCACATGACCACACCAATGAGGATGGAGGAGGACCGGAGTCACATGACTGAGAGGATACTAAACCTCACCCTGGAGATCATCTACCTGCTGACCGGAGAGGTGAGGAGGATTCTGGGAGGTCACATGACATCACTCTTATCTCTATTAATAAAGCACAGACCTGACCGGAGAGGTGAGGAGAATTCTGGGATTCTAACATGATATTCCTAATGATTTTCCAATACAGAGGTTTCCGATTTCGAAGTCAGGTGATCATATGACCATCACAGTGCCTCCATGTGACTCCCTAAAACCTGAGAGACACAACATTGAGAAGATTCTAGAAGTCACCAAGAAGATGATGGAGCTGCTGACAGGAGAGGTGAGCGGTGCTGGGAATTCTGGGACATTATCCAGTAACAGACAAGGGATGTGTCTGGATGGTGACTGTATCATTGTGTGTGTCAGGTTCCTATAAGGTGTCAGGATGTCACTGTCTATTTCTCCATGGAGGAGTGGGAGTATTTAGAAGGACACAAGGATCTCTACAAGGACGTCATGATGGAGAATCAGCCGCCCCTCACATCACCGGGTAAGAGGAGACTTTATTGTAAAGGAGAGAGGAGTACGGAGGGTCCACCTAGATCCCCCATCATCTGATAACACATAGAAACAATGTATTCAGTCAGTGTGTGTGTTTCCTACAGATGGATCCAGTAATGGGAACCCACCAGAGAGATGTTCCCGTCCTCTGTATTCCCGGGATTTCACACAGGAAGATCACACCATCCCTCACCATCATCAGGTAGATGAGGAACAATCACTGATACTATCATTAGGATCTGTACATTATCTGCATTGTTACAATTGATGTCATTTATATTATATATTCAGAGTGAAAACCTGAGAGAGTCTAAAGTTGAGGGTAAAGCAGAAGAAGAAGAGACTTATGTTAGAGATGATGAGCAGTCTATGGAGGCGGATGGAATAACGGGGACATTTATAGAGGAGGACTCTCCTACCGAGATCAGCACAGGTGGGTCATTAACACTAAATACATTACACACTGTTCACCGATTGGTCCAGAGTAGGGCAAGAACTGGGTGATGTCAGCCTGGGGTGGTATCCTGAGCTGTGTTCCCCGTCCTGTATTCCTGTATTTCTCTCGAATAATCTTCCTTCTCTGTGCTGCAGACACAATTTTATGTATATAGACTGGATTTATGTAGATTCTGGGGTTCAGCTAGCAGGGAAATGTTGCTTTTCTTCATGTTCAGTGCTCAACCTAGGCACCTGGGATATGTTCCTTGGGTCTTCTGCCCCATGCCCGGGTCCAGCAAGATCACTTGACAGAACAATTCTTCCAGGTTACCTGCTCTGTTGTTTGCTGGCTGTGCCGGGTGGAGGGATATGTAGATATTAGCCAGCACATCAAGGATCATCAATTTCATCCAAATGGTTTTTATTCAAGAAAGATCACATCGCAAAATGGTGTTTGGACGAAATTGATGATCCTTGGTGTGCTGGCAAAAATTTACATATCGTACAGGTTCCAGTATCCAGCTGGCGGTCGCTACAGTACCCGGTACCTTAAGAGCTCATTACAGGATGTGTGCGATGGGAATATGGACTATGAGTGGAGGGATATGTCTGTATAGTCTCAGACCCAAGTCTCTGAGTGCAGTCTCAGGAGATGGGGGGCAGCAATGTGGGACCTTTGCAACTTGTCTCAGTAAGTAAACATTTTGACTACTGTGAATTACTGAATACCAATATTACAAGTGCTGACCATTACACTATATGATTTATTTTGCACATTGTGTAATTTTAGGCCCTGCAATTTATACTCTATGGTAGTGGTCTCCAAACTGCGGCCTGGGAGCCAGATGCGGACCTTTGCTTGCGTTTGTTCAGCTCTTGGGGCCCTATTTCATCCTCTGACACCAACGAAGGGCACAATTCTTCCCAATGACCCCAAAAATGGGGCACAATGATTACCAATAACACCAATGATGGGGCACAATTTTTACCAAACACAGGGCACAGTTCCACCCAATAATCCCAACAATTGGGCCCAATGACACCAATGATGGGGCACAGGTCCTCCCAGTGACACCAACGATGGGGCACAATTCTCTGAGAGCTAATACCAGCCCTTTTACTGCAAGCATCATACATAGACAAGATGTTGAGGTGAAATGAATGACTGTTTGTTGAACAGAAGTACAGGTTTTTATACCCTTCAAAAGTAGGTCAGTTACCACATGAACAATAAAACCAAATATTTACCCAAAACATCATACAAAGGTTAGATAACGAAGTAGAGTTGACAGAAGGCTAATCCCATCATAAGGAACTTCAAGTGTTAGACAAATTAGCCAACAGACAAACAATAGGTGACTCAATTAACAATAGGAATTTACACCTAAGCAATGCTTTGATTAATCGGAGATCACAGGCTGTCCGGCAACACTCTTCAAGAAGACCAAGGGCTGTCCAAATCTTATTAATCAGCTTTTTATTCACTAAGTTTCAAGTTGGCAGAGACAATAATGGCTTCCTTGACTGATAAATGTAATAATGTCCTTTTGCATTATATAACAGGACATCTTCCTAAATGCTTGTAGCTCCCTCAAATGCCAGTGCCCATAGTCAATAGGCTATCCTGCAGTCCCCTCCAAAAGCCCCTGTCCCAGTTGAGTCTGTCACATTTCTCCCTCAACCAAAGTAGACTAACCAGGTCCCAGACCTCCACCTGGTCTGGACGTGCATTAGGCAGAGTAAACCCACATAGTCAGTCCAGATCTTCATTCTGGGCCACAGGGAGAAGTTGTCATCGGTAGGTGTGAGACAGAGGTTGTGGAATCTCTGCCCTGTTGCCAGCGCTTCAGCTGGGTGGGCTTTACCATTCCATGGCTCGGTCTTGTACTTGGGAAAGGGGCCAACTGCCCCGGCTTCCTGAAGCCAATAAGACACTGTAGGTACTAGACAGAGACCAGCGGCACTCTGCCGTGTTGCCAGCACTTCAGCTGGGTGGTCTTTTCCAGTCTGGGGTTTGATCCGCTGCTGGGGAGAGGAGCCGACTGCCCGGCTCCCTGAAGCCACAGAGACACTATAGGTGCTAGTCAAAGGCCAGCGGCACTCTGTCCTATTGCCAGTGCTTCAGCTGGGAGTAGGAGCTTCACTACATCAGCTTGTCGCTGGGGAGAGGGGCCACTTTCCCCGGCTCCCTGGAACTTTGAAGTTGTTGCCAGTACTGGGTAGAGGTGGGTAGCGCACACCCACATCATCGGCTCCGGCTAACTGTTGGGGAGGGAGGCCGGCTTCCTCCCTTCTCTGGTCTTTGAACTGCCACAAGGAGTGAGGACTGCCACCCCTTCTTCTGGACTGTGGGTCTGCCATTGGGGATGAAGGACAATCACCTTCTCTTCCTGGTCCCCTGGAACTGCTGTCGGTGTGGGTCAGAGGTCTGTAGCACTCTGCTCCAATGCCAGA
Source organism: Lithobates septentrionalis (assembly GCA_037952835.1). Classification (NCBI taxonomy): domain Eukaryota; kingdom Metazoa; phylum Chordata; class Amphibia; order Anura; family Ranidae; genus Lithobates; species Lithobates septentrionalis. The sequence goes on from JBBDGP010001914.1 coordinate 226,119, forward strand.
CCTTTGGCTGGGTTTGCAGACATGGGTGTGCAGAGCTGGGCAGCACTCTGCCCTGCGGCCAGTGTTTTGGCTGGAGGAGTTTGTTGTAACTCCACAGATGCTGCTGGCATGAAATTCCATGTCCCTGTCAGTGGTGTGGGACAAAAGCAGACTTTTTCTCTTAGGGAGGCTGAAGCTGCTGGGCAGAGCTCAGTGATGTTCTGCCCTGATGCCAGCTCTTCCACTGGAGGCTCACCGGGTTGTTCCTCCTGAGCAGAAAAGTCTATTAAATCCCCAGTCTCTGGAATTGCTGAAAATCCAGGGCATGGGCTGGTGGCACATGGGCCCAATGTCAGCACTTTAGCTTGAAACTCAGTAAATGTTACATCCTCCAATGAAAAGTCAATTTAGTCCAGGCTTTCTGGAATCTGTGGCTGGGGAGTGAGGATGGCTACCTCTCCTCCCTGGTCCTTGACCTTCCCCTGGGTTGGTGAGCCGACTGCTCCATCTCCCAAAACCCTTAACTGTCTGCTGGACAGACTCGTCCCTACATCCAAGCTTATCATGTGCAAAAAAACAGGTTCATCAAGGTGAGTCAACATATGCTGTATCCGCCATAAGCGATCCACTTCCATAGCTGGAGGTGGGCAAATCACACTGTCACTCTGCCCCATTGCCAACACTTCAGCCAGGATTTCAGAGCTGTCAGCTATACTTCCCGATAGCCCCCGGCCAAGGGAGCCATGCACTGCTTCTGAGCAGAGTATAGCAGCCATCTGTAGGCGATCTCCAGCTCTCATTCCTGAATGGCTAGAAACTCCAAATCTTCCTGTGCCCAGAGTACTTCCAAGACATTCAGCCTCTGGTCTCTGTACTCCAAGATTTCCTCCAAATGCCACTCTAGATGGCTCTCAAAGTCAGGGTCCTTCCTTGGCAAGCCACCTGTACAAAAAGCCTTCCAAAGCCTTCCATGGGGCTGTCATCCAATGTCCATGGGCACACTTTGGCTACATACCAGCGGATGGCTCTGTAGCTCTCATCCAACCGCATCTCTTTCTAGACCAGCCTGCTTAACTCCGCTGTCCCTTCCTTGTGCGTTTTTTTTTTTTTTTTTTTTTTATTACTCCCAAAAACAGCATTCGCACTTCATGCTGAGACCAGTACCTTTCCTGGATGGTGGAGAGAATTTTTCTCTGGTGGCGCCACTCACTAGGGATGGGCCGAACGGACCCCTGTTCGGTTTGCACCAGAACTTCTGAACACCGCGAAAGTTCGGACCCGAATAACGAACCCTATTAAAGTCAATGGGACCCGTATGTCAAAAGTGCCCATTTTGAAGGCTTATATGCAGGTAATTGGGCATACAATGGATATAGGGGTCTGGGTCCTGCCCTGGGGGACATGTATCAATAAAAATAAAGTTTGTGAAAAACTTAATTTTTAAATGAGCAGTGATTTTTAAAGTGAAAGTCTAAAAATCAAAAATGCCTTCCAATATAGTGCCTGGGGGGTCCCCTTAGTCTACCTGTAAAGTGGCAGATCTGTACCATGTCTAGAATCTGCTGCAGCAATAATTGCATTTATAAAGCTAAAAAAAATTACATTTCCCTGCAAATGTCTTTATTTTGCTCAGCATCAGCTGGGGAGCCAGTGTATTTGATGAGGCCACAAAGTAGTGCACTGGGATCAAGATTAGAGATTTTTTTTTTATATATACATTCTGGTGTCACTTTGAATTTGTATAGAAGTAACGGGTGCGTAAAAATTGGTTTTTGGGTATCGGTGGCGCCTTCACACCGTAACCCTTTAGAGGTACTCTTGATGAAAGCAAGAATTGGCCTTGCTGTAAAACATTGCAATGATATGCACCTGTCAAACAGGTGCAGAAAAATTACTCTTAGGGTGTCGGGGACGCCTTCCCACCGTAACCCTATAGAGGGGCTCTTGATGAAGACAAAAAAAATTGCAATGATATGCACATGGTTGGTGTTTTTGCCACATTTGATGTGCCTGAGACACAGTTTGCAGATAGCAACAGTGTGATCTGCTGCAGATGTGCTGAAAAAGGCCCAGACAGCTGAGCTTTGGGGAGTGGGCTGGGAGATAACAGCTGCAGAATGTGATGGAATAGGGTGGCTGCTCTCTACTCCTTCTTCTTCTTGATGTCGGCCTCCTTGGGATTGTGCCGCCTCACCTTCAGTTTCCTCCTCTGCTCTATCTGGCACCCAAGTCGCATCAGTGACCTCATGATCTCCATCTCATCCATCTTCATCATTACCACTGGAGACAACTTGGCAATACGCTGCGGCTTGGGGAACATGAATGCCAATTTGTCTACAAGTGTTCCTCCCTCTTTCTCGTCTCATGTTCCTGTCATCCTCAACCTCAGAACCAACATCTGAATCCAGTAATGGCTGGGCATCATCAAGGGGCAAGTGGCTGATGCTGTGATCAAAGACCTCAGCTGACTCCTTGATGGCTGATGTTGGGGCTATGGCAGGAATAGATGTGGACAAGGAGGCAGGTTTATCCACTCTGGCAACTGCAGGGGACTGCACACTTGTCTCTGCTTGTGTGACAGAGGAGGAGGAGGATGAGGAAGGTTTATTAAGCCAGTCCACCACCTCCTCCTGCATGCTGTGGCTGGATAGCATGGGCAAACTCACTAAACAGAGGAAATGATGCCCTGCCTGAGGACTGACCCCCACGTCTCTTTGCCTGTGGACACAGTAGTTGCTGGCGAAGAAGTTAAAATCTGTACGTAGATGCACTTTAATCAATGTAAAGAGGTGTTTGGTGCACTTTAATTTGAGTACTCACACTACACAAACGCACTCCATGGATACACTATAATATACTGCAATATAATGCGACAAACATACAGTGACGCACAGAACTATATGGCGTTAAACTGGCAGTAACGCACACAGAAGAAAAATGGCGTTAAACTGGCAGTAACGTAATCAAATAGACGGTGTTCAACCGTCACTACACTGACTCTATCTGAACTGTCCCTACTCTAGCTATACACTAATGTAAAGCTTACTGACATGGTCTCACTACACTACACTGAAACTATCTGAGCTGTCCCTGAGCTGCACACTATGCAAAGCTGAATGATGGTCCTCCTCACTACACTCACACTATCCCTAGACTGACACTAAATTAATATTCTACACTGACAGTTGAAGCAAAATAGCACAGTATAGCACACTAACCAACTAATAGCACTGAACAGAGCCCTGTTCTATCTCTCTCTCCACGCCGAGATCACACTGAAAATGGCTGCCATTGAAAGAATACTTTTATACTGTGGGGCAAGAATGAGCCATGATTGGATAAAGTCATGATGACAGTGTCCAATCATGACTCTGACAGTGCTCTGTGCCCTGATTGGCTGAAGCTTTCACTGCTTCAGCCAATCAGGGCTTGCAATGCACTGTTCAGTGCCGCAATGCATTGTGGTCGATTCGAGGGGGTCGAACAAATGGTCAAACCCGTTTTGTTCGGCTGTTCGTCGAATGTCCGAACAGCGAAAATTCGGCCCGAACTTGAGCTCGGGTCGAACCTTTCGCCCATCCCTACCGCTCGCGCGCTAGAGCTTCCTTCCAGAGTTGCTGGTGAACATGATCATACCATCCCAGCAGGACCTGCATTGGCACTGGTCCCCTGTGCTGTATCTGCATCGCTCACAGTCTCCTTCCGAATTCCTCTTCCATGGCGGCTGGAATCTTTACCCAAAACATCACACAAATGTTGGGGAACAAAGTAGAGTTGACACAAGGCTAATCCCATCATAGGAACCTCCAAGAGTTAGAAAAATTATTAGCCAACAAACAGAAACAATAGGTGACTTCATTAACAATATGAATTTACACCTAGGCAATTATTTGATTAATCAGGGATCTCAGACTGTCCAGCAACACTATTCAAGAAGACCCAGGGCTGTCCAAATCTCATTAACCAGCTTTCTTTTCACATACATCTGCTTACTGAGTTTCAAGTTGGCAGAGACCATCATAGCTTCCTTGACTGTTAAATGTAATAATGTCCTTTTGCATTATATAACAGGACATCTTCCTAAATGCTTGTAGCTCCCTCAAATGCCAGTGACCATAGTCAGTAGGCAAGAGGCTACCCTGCAGTTCCCTTCAAAAGCCTCTGTCCTGGTTTGGGTCTGTCACATTTCTCCCCCAACCAAAGTAGACTAACTAGGTCCCAGACCTCCACCTGGTCTGGACCTACGTTAGTCAGGCAGTCAGTTAGTCAGAATGATCTTCATTCTGAGATGCAGGGAATAGCTGTCATCGATAGGTGTGGAACAGAGGTTGGTCTTGGTTGGGTCTGTGACAAGTAATATGGGAGTTTACTCTAATTCTAGCCACAGGGTTAGTATAGAGGAGACGTATCCAAGATATCATACAGGGGCCAAAGCAATAAAGTTGCAGTATATGAAACAGGGCCATTCAACACTATCAAAGGCCTTACAGGTTTCCAAAGAAACAATAACACGAGTAGGATGACATTCATGGGGGTATTGCAAATTTTGAAATGGTGTTCATTCTACTGGAACGACAAGGTAGAAAACCACCTTGATCTCCTTTCACCAAGTTCACAACCACCTTACTCAATCCATTTTGCCAATACTTACACTGGAATTTTTACATCCACATTAATTAGGGAAATTGGCCTTTTAGGATACACATTTAAGAAGAGCTTTGTGAGGTTTCAAAAGGACAATCAACGCTTCCTGCATAGAGGGAGGGAGAACACCTGCATCCATTGCCTCATTAAATGTACGAAGACGAAAAGGACTCAGTAATTGTTTAAATGCAGCACACCATTCACCCGGGAAGCCATCGAGGTCTGGAGTTTTTGTGAGCAGGTAGTTGCGACATGGCAAGGTCAATCTCCTCAATGGAAAGAGGTGCATCCAATTCCCCACTTCTACAAGAAGGGAGGTATACCTGAGCCAAATACTCATATAAATGTTTATCAGAATATTGAACTGTGGTAGCATAAAGGTCCTTATAAAGACAGGAAAGCATCCAGAACCTCCTGAGGGGCAGTGCCAATCCACCGAGTAGATAATTGAATACGGAGAATAGAAGTGGGGACGGATTCAGGCCTAGCTAAATAAGCAAGTAAACGGCCAGCTTTGTTCCTATGTGCAAACGTTTTTTTTGGGTAGCATAAAGCATCTTCTTTTTAGTAAGGTCCAATAACTGGAGCTCATACTCTGTGTTTTATACAGCCATGCCTCTCGTGTGTGCGAGTCAGGGTTAGCAACATTATCACCTTCCGCTTGCAGCATTGCAGTTTCTAATTTCTCAGTAGTAATAATAATCTTTTTATTCCTATTTTAGTAGATGGACGGGAGATGAGGAGAACCTCAGAGGATTGTCTCACTTTGTCTCCAGACTGTAAAGTAGAAGATGAGGACATCACACAGTATAGTCCAGGAGAAAACCCGACTACCTCAAATGTCCATCCGGCACCACACAGTGTAGATGGACCATCGTATTCCTCTTATCCTGAGGAACCTCAGACTGTGAGGGACGGTGCCGTCCTTCCAACAGATAAGAGGTTTCCCTGTACTGAGTGCGGGAAGGGATTCCAATTTAAATCTCAACTTAATTTGCATGAAAGATCTCACACAGGGGAGAAGCCTTATTCTTGCCTTGAGTGCGGGAAATGTTTTTCACATACATCCCATCTTTACAGACATCAGAGAACTCATATAGAGGAGAAGCCATTTTCCTGCCCTGAGTGCAGGAAATGTTTTGTAAATAAATCAGATCTTGTCACACATCAAAGGTCTCACACGGGGGTGAAGCCGTATTCCTGTTCTGAGTGCTGGAAATCTTTTTTACAAAAATCTTCACTTGTCACACATCAGAGAACTCACACAGGGGAGAAGCCATTTTCCTGTCCTGAGTGTGGAAAATGCTTTTCAGATAAGTCCAGTCTTAATCATCATCGAAAATTACACACAAATGAGAAACGTTATTCCTGTAATGAGTGTGGAAAATGTTTTTCAAGGAAGTCTGACTTCCATAATCACCAGAGATCACACACAGGTGAGAAGCCGTATTCCTGTTCTGAGTGCTGGAAATCTTTTGTACACAAATTTGAACTTGTCAGACATCTGAGGTCTCACACAGGGGAGAAGCCATTTCCTTGTCCTGAGTGTGGAAAATGTTTTTCAGATAAGTCCAGTCTTTCTCATCATCGGAGATTGCACACAGCTGAGAAACTTTTTTCCTGTACTGAGTGCGGGAAATGTTTTACACAGAAGTCCAATCTTTATATTCACCAGAGATCACACACAGGTGAGAAGCCGTATTCCTGTTCTGAGTGTGGAAAATGTTTTGCACTAAAATCAGTACTTGTCTCACATCAGATGTTGCACACAGAGGAAAAACCACATTCCTGTCCTGAGTGCGGGAAATGTTTTTCACAGAAGTCCAACCTTTACAGACATCAGAGATCTCACAAGGGGGAAAAGCCATATTCCTGTCTTGAGTGCGGAAAATGTTTTTCAGAAATGTCCTATTTTCATAAACATCAGAAATTGCATACAGGTGAGAATCTGTATTCCTGCTCTGAGTGCGGAAAATGTTTTATACAAAAAACAGAACTTGTCATACATCAGAGATCTCACACGAAGGAAAAGCCGTATTCCTGTCCTGAGTGCGGGAAATGTTTTTCACAGATATGCCATCTTTCCAGACATAAGAAATCTCATACTGGGGAAAAACCCTACTCTTGTCCTGAGTGCAGAAAATGTTTTACAGAAAGGTGGCAACTTCATAGTCATGAGAGATTGCACACCGGTGAGAAGCCGTATTCCTGTTCTGAGTGCGGGAAATGTTTTGCACACCAATCAACACTTGTCTCGCATCAGAGGTCTCACACGGGGGAGAAGCCGTATTCCTGTCCTGAGTGTGGGAAATGTTTTTCACAGAAGTCCCATGTTTCCAAACATCGGAGATCTCACACGAGGAAGAAGCCACTTTCCACCTGTGTGTGAGGGACTTTTTCCTCACTGAAGTCCTGTCTTCCTGTACATCAGGGATCCCACACAACCCTCGAGGTGTATTAGTGCCTTGAGTGCGGGAAATGTCTTCTATATGAATGTTGCTGGACATCACAGCTCTCATGTGGGGAAGAAGCACACCCTGATATACACCTCAGATATACTCCATGGCTGATCTTCATCATGTAAGAAACAGATCATAAGGAGATCAGAGATCACCAAAGACATTCCCTTTCCTTGGCAAATTTTGTAGTGTACGCTTTCACAAAGGCTTAGAGGTCTATTTAACAAAAAAAAAACAGCATTCGCCCAGCAGTGACAAATGTTGGTTGGTATTTATTTCATACAGTGATTTCCTATGGTCTTTGGCTCCATCTTTGGTCATAATGCGGTATTGCTCTATTTTTCCTGATGGGGCGGTTTCAGGAGAAATACCTCATTGTGGCCACTAGATGGAGCTGGCCACAATAGGAAATCTCTGTGTTAATTAAATTATGGCTAGAATTCATCACGGCTGGGCAAATGCTTATCACATTCATCAAAAAAATATTTTTACTTATCGACCCCTTCGTTTACTATGTCAGGTATGGTTTCATAATGATAACTGAGATCATATTAATGTACTTATGAGTACAGCAAACCATAAAAGGCATACATTTGTTGGTTTAATAATGTTAAACAAACATTAATTTAAAAAGAAAATGCTAAATTTGGCTATTAGATGGCACTAAGTATCTTAGAAATGAGGTCCATTTAATGGTCTAATATGGCATTTTACATTTGAATCAATGGAAACCATGCCCCTGGAGCCATCCAGGACTAGCTACTGGACTACTTGGTGCTATAGACAGAGCCCTCAAATCCTGGATCTTCCTCTGAACTGTCCTGTGAGTGGAGCTTGATTGTTTTATCTGCAGACTCCATGTGGATAGTGGCTGTTCCAGTTAACCATGAGCTTGTTCAAGATTGTGTGTGGTTCTCAGCTGCAAGTGTGTTAGGCAGCTCTGTTCTACTTTAAACTGTTTTGGTGGTGTACATTACGGTAGTTTCTTTTGGATGTTGGGTGAAGATGGTGCCCAGTAGAAATATATCGGGGGGGCATGATGGGGAGCTGATGGTGGACACAGGATTGTGGCTTGCCCACAGAGGCTGCTTCGCTCTGGGGAATGTGGATGGAGCTGAGCGACTGTGCTTTAGTATCTGCCAGTTGTAAAAGACCAACGGTACTGGTGAGAGCTTGGTTTCGCTGTGGACACTGTAGTAAACCTCTAGGGGATTTGCTGCCAAGAACCTTGTCGCCTACTACTTATGTGGTACACTGGCGTACCGGTTACTGCATGGAAGTTGCAGAGTTTTTTCAGCTGGCTGGAATGCACTATGGTCCAGTGAGCACCTCCTAGCACTGTGCAGCAGAAGAGCTGCTTGTACCTCAGGGCTGGGTCTGAAGTCTGATGGCTATACTTGCGGCTATAGGACAGGAGCCATCAGATGGAAGCTGGAGGCTTCCGCATCAAACAAGGTGGAGCATACAATGGAGAAGCCAGCAACATTGGTGGTCCTAGTGGCCTGTACAGCAGAGCAGCCAGAAAATGTCAAGGGGCCAGCTGGACCTTCTGGGGAGGAGGAGTCAGATCCTGGGTCTCCAAAGTTCATCAAGGAAGTTAGTGGTAATGATGTGATTGGGATTTGTCCAAGTAGTCCCAGAGTGGTCCTGGAGGGGAGGGGGGTGACAAGGAGGTAAAAGCTACAGGGCCTACGTTTAGGTAATGACCTTGAGGAAGCAGGACAGAGAGCAGACAACCCACCAGTACTTGGTGCAGGGGGGCTGCATCTAGAGCAAGTGTACTGAGAATGGGAGGCTGAAGCATTCCCAACCCGCACTCTCGCACAGGCCTTCACTGAGGATGAGGCTTTCTCTGAGTTCCTATGAGAAATGTGGACAAGACAAAGCTACCAAAGTTCTCCAGGCTCCAGGAAATCATGCAAAAAATTGGTAGCCCTAGAGGAGAATATGACTACCCCCTGCATGCCAGTGGAGATGATGGACAAGATTGAGGAAAAGCATCAGGGCTGGTGTAACAAGGAAATCTTTAACTTTTGAGTGTTCTCAAGCCCTACAGAAATTCTAGCTCCACCAAATTCTGGCAAAGATTTCTAGACACTTATGCCGCGTACACACGAGCGGACTTTACGGCATACTTTGCCCGGCGGACTTTTCGACGGACTTTACGACAGACTTTCCGAATAAACGGACTTGCCTACACACGATCAACCAAAGTCTGACGGATTCGTACATGATGACGTACGACCGGACTAAAACAAGGAAGTTCATAGCCAGTAGCCAATGGCTACCCTAGCCTCGGTTTTTGTCCGTCAGACTAGCATACAGACGAGCGGACTTTTCGACCGGACTCGAGTCCGCCGGATAGATTTGAAACATGTTTCAAATCTAAGTCCGTCAAACTTTTGATAAAACAAAGTCCGCTGGAGCCCACACACGATCGAATTGTCTGACGAAATCCGGTACGCCGGACCAAGTCTGCCATAAAGTCCGCTTGTGTGTACGCGGCATAAGAGTAGGTGGAGCGTAGGGAGATTTATTTACAAGATAGGTAGTTATGCAGATGGCTAGCCAGAGAGCCCAAATGAGGGCAATTAATATTTGGGGTTGTGGCAGACACATGGTTTAGGTACCTGACACCAAATTTTAAAAAATTGGATAGGACACCTTTGATGGTAGCCACCCCCCACAGCAAGCTGGCCATAATGAAAAAGGAAGAGACTGAACTGTTGACTAAGGCAGGGGGCAACTTGGCTTCCAGTTAAGGATGAGCCACATGGTGCTATCACTTGGATTTAGAGGAGGAGTATCTCCCTCAGCTATCCACAGTCGGGCTGAACATTTGTACCATTTCTGACAGTTGCAGGAAATTTTGTATGCTTTTCAATGACTTCAATTTGTTGGACTTTGACTCTCACAAAACTATAACTTGTATGTACATAGAGACTCCATGTCATTATTGTTGTGACTTAGATAATTCCCATGTTATGGAATTATTGCTGTTAGGCAGAAGGCAAAGTATATTAATGTTTAGTTAGATAGATAGGATGTATCTCTTTGCTTCATTCTAGAGACTTGGAAGATTGACCATGGGGCAAGATCATTGTTTGTGTAGAATTACTTTATTGACATGCATCTATAGTGAGAGTGCAGGGCTTGTTTCACGGGTCTTATGGTACTAGTTAAAGCGGTTGTATACCCGCATAAAAAAAAAACCCTGTAAAGCAAAGGCTCAAATACTTACCTTTTAGAATGAGGCCCCCCCGCATCCCCTCCGGGGCACCGCTGAGGGAGCTGACATGTTCCCTCAGCGTTTCTTCCTGGTTCGCGGCTCTGGCCACTCACCGGCATTGTGAGTGGCCGGAGCCGCGATGGAGCTGCCGCAAGGAGCCCTGATTTTCTGCCAGCGTTCGCCGGACCTTCAGAGCACATGCGCCGCCGACGTCAGTGGCTGCATGCAAAGTGAATATCTCCTAAACCATAGAGGTTTAGGAGATATTCATTTTACCTACAAGTAAGCCTTATTATAGGCTTACCTGTAGGTAAAAATCACCTACAGGGGTATACAACCACTTAAAGTAGGATTAGTGATATAGAGATGGAGGGTCATCCTTGCAGGGATAATGCTTCATCCACTGGCACTGTGTTTTGTTGAGCACTTGTTTAACTCCTTTTATTGATATGGAATGTAATTCCTATTAAGCTGTTGATTTCCCCCCCCTTTTGTCCCTTGTAAGTGTAATACCTATTCTGTTCAAGTTCTACATCAATAAACTTCAAAAAGACATCACCTAGACTGTTTTCTGAGCCGGTGTGAGTGAACTGTTTGCTGTGTGTATGGCTGCCTCCGCACTGGATAGGAAATCCAGTGGCCCCTCCGGGGGTCAGTGCTACATAGCAGATAAATAGATAGATCTCCTAGAAATATTTTTACCAGGCTTCAGCTAGGAAGCGCTCTACTGTTTACAGTGTGACTGCAGGAGAGTGATGCCATCTAGTTCACACTAACTCTCTCACTGCCAGAGCTGTATTTTCAACTTTTTCCACACATGTTATAATGCAGATTTTGGGCTTGAAGATGCGTTAACCCCCCCCCAAACATATATTTTCTGACAGCAGAGGCTCTGGAGAGTAAAATGGTGGTAATTTTTAAGGTGTTTATTATACATGTAGCGGTACCCCCATGGGGGCTGCTGGTTTGTTCATTATCATTTTGCCAATCACTCCGCTTCCGATCACCCATCGCACGCACATGACACCAAACACATCAAAGTTCAAGTTTTACCACTCTTTATTCATGAAGTCAATCTGGGATTATTTATAGAGAGATATGAGATACTCCACCAGACCCCACTAAATGAGGGTGTAATCCATAGCCGTAGCTTTGATGTTGGACTTCCCTAAGCGATCCTTTCCTGGTTCTATTATTCCTCTTCTGCAGCACTCCCAAGTTAAACAAAAGGGGCATTACTCTGAACAATTTCCTCTGCCTGACAGATTTCCTTTAGGTGTTGAACTTAAAGCCACAGGCCATCACTGCCTATTTCCATGACTCCCACGCCAACGCCCATCAGTCTTTGGGAAGTTACTGTAATATGGTTTATACGGTGGTCCGTAGGCTCACAGTATGTCTTTCCATTTACTTCTGCAGTAGTTTCTCTGGGTTTCGACTGACCTGTTCTCTCCCAATCAACAGTCCGTTTCACTCAAAGAAAGTAGATTCCCAGTCCTCTTTTTCCGCTTTACTTCTACTTCCTCCTCCCTCACCTGGCACATCCCCGCGTGGGAATGTCCGGTTCTGCCCTCATCTCTACATGCTGGCTCCGCCGCAGTCCAGGCGCCCGAATTGGACCTCCTGGAACACTCTTCTGGGCCCCTTCACTCCTGTGCTCGGGCCCCGGGCCCCTTCACTCCTGTGCTCGGGCCCCAGGCCCCTTCTCTCCTGCGCTCAGGCCCCTCTCCTCTCCTGCGCTCGGGCCCCAGGCCCCTCTCCTCTCCTGCGCTCGGGCCCCAGGCCCCTCTCCTGCGCTCGGGCCCCAGGCCCCTCTCCTCTCCTGCGCTCGGGCCCCAGGCCCCTCTCCTGCGCTCGGGCCCCAGGCCCCTCTCCTCTCCTGCGCTCGGGCCCCAGGCCCCTCTCCTCTCCTGCGCTCGGGCCCCAGGCCCCTCTCCTCTCCTGCGCTCTGGCCCCAGGCCCCTCTCCTCTCCTGCGCTCTGGCCCCAGGCCCCTCTACTCTCCTGCGCTCTGGCCCCAGGCCCCTCTCCCCTCCTGCGCTCTGGCCCCAGGCCCCTCTCCTCTCCTGCGCTCTGGCCCCAGGCCCCTCTCCTCTCCTGTGCTCTGGCCCCAGGCCCCTCTCTCCTGCGCTCTGGCCCCAGGCCCCTCTCCTCTCCTGCGCTCGGGCCCCAGGCTCCTCTCCTGTGCTCGGGCCCCAGGCTCCTCTCCTGTGCTCGGGCCCCAGGCTCCTCTCCTGTACTCGGGCCCCAGGCTCCTCTCCTGTACTCGGGCCCCAGGCTCCTCTCCTGTACTCGGGCCCCAGGCTCCTCTCCTGTACTCGGGCCCCAGGCTCCTCTTCTGCACTCGGGCCCCTCTCCTCTCCTGTGCTCGGGCCCCAGGCCCCTCTCCTCTCCTGCGCTCGGGCCCCAGGCCCCTCTCCTCTCCTGCGCTCTGGCCCCAGGCCCCTCTCCTCTCTTGTGCTCTGGCCCCGGGCCCCTCTCCTCTCCTGCGCTATTGGCCCCGGGCCCCTCTCCTCTCCTGCGCTCTGGCCCCGGGCCCCTCTCCTCTCCTGCGCTCTGGCCCCGGGCCCCTCTCCTCTCCTGCGCTCTGGCCCCGGGCCCCTCTCCTCTCCTGCGCTCTGGCCCCGGGCCCCTCTCCTCTCCTGCGCTCTGGCCCCGGGCCCCTCTCCTCTCCTGCGCTCTGGCCCCGGGCCCCTCTCCTCTCCTGCGCTTGGGCCCCAGGCTCCTCTTCTGCACTCGGGCCCCTCTCCTCTCCTGCGCTCGGGCCCCTCTCCTCTCCTGCGCTCGGGCCCCAGGCCCCTCTCCTGCGCTCGGGCCCCAGGCTCCTCTGCTGCGCTCGGGCCCCTCTCCTCTCCTGCGCTCGGGCCCCTCTCCTCTCCTCTCCTGCGCTCGGGCCCCAGGCCCCTCTCCTCTCCTGCGCTCGGGCCCCAGGCCCCTCTCCTCTCCTGCGCTCGGGCCCCAGGCCCCTCTCAAGTGGACAGTGTAGTACTGCGTCTCCCGCTGCGCTGATCCCAGCCGGGTCAGTGGACTTCCACAATGGCTGCACCGGGCCCAGGCACGAACCCCAACGGTGGGCCAGTGACATTCTGGACATAACATGCACAGCCTTTCCACCCCAGCGATCACTCCCAGAGTCAGTCCTCCGGTAAACTCCAAACGGACGACGGTATCTACCAACATCCGATCCTGCTGTTCAGTAGACCACTGCATGGCAGATGCACTCCGAATACTCTCCGCCATCTTCCTTCACCTCGTGGTTTGGGCGTTGCACGCTGAAATTTATTAACTTCTCCTCTGGGGCATGACTCCACCCACCTTCTTGTTGGCTCAGCGTGCGAGGAAATGTAGTACTACATTTTTATTGTGCTTCCCAGCGACACCTGGTGGCAAGCACTATTGAATTGCAAGCTAACTGGCAGCAGTCTCTAATTGCACAGTGAAATGTCTCCTTGCGATGTCCCACTGTAAGGGACCGACTCTCTGCAGTCCCCGTCCAACAACACCCCCCTGTGTCCATGTTTCCCAGGGCAACAGCGCCATCCACAAGCCTCTTTCACATTCTCAACTGTGTTAGCAGGACTAAAATTGTTGCAAACAGTGGGTGGGAGTCCGCGCTGTACCCACGCCAGACACCTGTAATTTGGTGGCACAATGCCACTGTGATTGTCACGTATGACAGCACATATTACAGTCACTGAATGCTGGACTTCCTATAATAGTGAGCGTCCAATGATGCAACTGGGTGCAGAATGCGTGCAGACCACTTCCATCTCTACGGTTGCTAGGGGCAACTGCACTAAGTAGAAAATCCGATTTGGTTGCTATGGGCAATGGCCAGCGGATTGGTAGTGAAGGCAAATCCCAGTGGGACCTCCAATTGTTGTAGTACCCCCATGGGGGCTGCTGGTTTGTTCCTTATCATTTTGCCAATCACTCCGCTTTCGATCACCCATCGCACGCACATGACACCAAACAGTCAAAGTTAAAGTTTTATCACTCTTTATTCGTGGAGTCAATCTGGGATTATTCATAGAGAGATATGAGATACTCCTCCAGACCCCACTAAATGAGGGTGTAATCCATAGCCGTAGCTTTGATGTTGGACTTCCCTAAGCGATCCTTTCCTGGTTCTATTGCTTCCTCTTCTGCAGCACTCCCAAGTTAAACAAAAGGAATAATTCCCTCTGCCTGACCGATAGATTTCCTTTAGGTGTTGAACTTAAAGCCACAGGCCATCACTGCCTATTTCCATGACTCCCACGCCAACGCCCATCAGTCTTTGGGAAGTTACTGTAATATGGTTTATACGGTGGTCAGTAGGCTCACAGTATGTCATTCCATTTACTTCTGCACTAGTTTCTCTGAGTTTCCACTGACCTGTTCTCTCCCAATCAACAGTCCATGTTTTACTCACAGAAAGTAGATCCCCAGTCCTCTTCTTCCGCTTTACTTCTTCTTTCTCACTCGCCCGGCACATCCCTGCGTGGGAATGTCTGGTTCTGTCCCCAGCGCTATATGCTGGCTCCGCCGCAATCCAGACGCCCGAACTGGACCTCCTGGAACACTCTTCTGGGCCCCAGGCCTCTTCTCTCCTGCGCTCGGGCCCCAGGCCTCTTCTCTCCTGCGCTCGGGCCCCAGGCCTCTTCTCTCCTGCGCTCGGGCCCCAGGACCCTCTCCTCTCCTGCGCTCGGGACCCAGGCCACTCACCTGCGCTTGGACCCCAGGCCCCTCTCCTCGCCTGCGCTCGGGCTCCAGGCCCCTCTCTTCGCCTGCGCTCGGGCTCCAGGCCCCTCTCCTCGCCTGCGCTCGGGCCCCAGGCCCCTCTCCTCTGGAAGCATGTGACCTCCCTTTATATAAGAGATCCCCTTATGACCAAACAAGTTAATGATTGGTCAGGACTCTCACATAAGTACCCTGCCACTCAGGTCTCAGCCCATCCTCTCCTTCTGGAACAATCCACCATCAGGCAGAGGAGGCGTCTCTGAACCCAAGTGTGGGTGGCCACACCCCCCACTATTCTGACACTTCCAACCCCAAACCAAAACAACCAGGCCTGGTAAAATACCACAGGCCTGGCTAAATTTACCTGTAATAACTCCTATGCTACAAATTCTACAATATCCCACCTATTCTTAAGTAAAGGGCGCTACATACACAAATTTCATCTTAACATTCGTGTTTACTTTCTACATTTTCACCATTTTGTGATCAACATGGGACAAGGTGCTTTGCTTGGGGGCAACCCGCATGTTGACTGATATGTTTCAGGAAGAAGGGACCACATGCTCATCCACCCTGGTGCCTTTCCAGGGTGGATCCCCTTTGCAAAACGCCTTGTCCCAATGTTGATGAGTACAAGAACATGCAGAAGCACAAAGCTGGCAGGTGCTTGTGGGGTTCTGAGGGTAGGAGTCTTATTTGAACTGGGAAGCCTCCTTTTAATAATGAAGCCCCAGATACTGCCCCCGTATAAATAAGTATGGGGTACATAGTACCCAAAGGTACCACTCCCTGAGCTATCATCAGCTATACAAAGGAACAGATGGGATAGTGGTGACATCATTGCCCAAATATGTTTTAGTGACCATATTATTTATTATTATTATTACTATAAAGTATTTATATAGCGCCAACAGTTTGTGCAGCGCTTTACGTTAGGGCAGGCAGTACAGGATGAATCAGAGGGACCTGCTCGTTAGAGCTTACAGTCTAAGAGGGGAGGGTCAAGTGATGCAAAAGGTAATAACTGTGGGGGATGAGCTGATGAAGAAAATGTAAGTATAGTTGTTGGGTGGAGGCAAGGTAGGCTTCTTTGAAGAGAAAAGTTTAAGGGATTGCCTAAAAGTGGATAGAGTTTTAGTTAGTCAAACAGATTAGGGTAGGGAATTCCAAAGCATGGGAGAGGCTCGGGAGAAGTCCTGGAGGCGAGTATGGGAGGAGGTGAAGAGGGAGTTAGAGAGCAGGTGGTCTTGGGAGGAACAAAGAGAATGATTTGGTTGGTAATTTAAAAGTGAGTTAGTGATGTAGTTGGGGGCTGAGTTGTGGATGACTTTGTAAGTTATTGTTAGTACTTTGAATTGAATTTGTTTGGTAAATGGCAGCCAATGGAGGGATTGGCAGAAAGGGGTAGCAGACACTGTGCAGTTTGCCTATTTAGAGGTAAGCCAATGAGGAAGGAGTTGCAGTAGTCGAGGCGAGAGATAACCAGGGAGTGAATCAGGAGCTTCTTGGTTTAATTGGTTAGTAGGGGATGTATTTTGGAGATGTTGCAGAGGTTGAGGCAGCAAGCTTTGGACAGTGATTGGACATGGGAGAGTTCAGAGTCCAGGATAACACCTAGCACCCAGGCATGCAGGGATGGGTGGATGGTCGTGTTATTGCTCTTGACAGAGAAGTCAGGAGAAGAGGCATGTGGAGAAGAAAATATGAGCTCTGTTTTTGACAAGTTGAGTTTGAGGAAGTGGTGTGACAACCAGACTTATACACTACCGTTCAAAAGTTTGGGGTCACCCAAACAATTTTGTGTTTTCCATGAAAAGTCACACTTATTCACCACCATACGTTGTGAAATGAATAGAAAATAGAGTCAAGACATTGACAAGGTTAGAAATAATGATTTGTATTTGAAATAACATTGTTTTTACATCAAACTTTGCTTTCATCAAAGAATCCTCCTTTTGCAGCAATTACAGCATTGCACACCTTTGGCATCCGTCCACAACACTTTTTTCCAGTCTTCCTCTGTCCAATGTCTGTGTTCTTTTGCCCATCTTAATCTTTTTCTTTTATTGGCCAGTCTCAGATATGGCTTTTTCTTTGCCACTCTGCCCTGAAGCCCAAAATCCCGCAGCCGCCTCTTCACTGTAGATGTTGACACTGGTGTTTTGCGGGTACTATTTAATGAAGATGCCAGTTGGGGACCTGTGAGGCGTCTGTTTCTCAAACTAGAGACTCTAATGTGCTTATCTTCTTGCTTAGTTGTGCAACGCGGCCTCCCACTTCTTTTTCTACTCTGGTTAGAGCCTGTTTGTGCTGTCCTCTGAAGGGAGTAGTACACACCGTTGTAGGAAATCTTCAATTTCTTTGCAATTTCTCGCATGGAATAGCCTTCATTTCTAAGAACAAGAATAGACTGTCGAGTTTCAGATGAAAGTTCTCTTTTTCTGGCCATTTTGAGCGTTTAATTGACCCCACAAATGTGATGCTCCAGAAACTCAATCTGCTCACAGGAAGGTCAGTTTTGTAGCTTCTGGAAGGAGCTAGACTGTTTTTAGATGTGTGAACATGATTGCACAAGGGTTTGCTAATCATCAATTAGCCTTCTGAGCCAATGAGCAAACACATTGTACCATTAGAACACTGGAGTGATAGTTGCTGGAAATGGGCCTCTATACACCTATGTAGATATTGCACCAAAAACTAGACATTTGCAGTTAGAATAGTCATTTACCACATTAGCAATGTATAGAGTATATTTGTTTAAAGTTAGGACTAGTTTAAAGTTAGCTTCATTTAAAAGTACAGTGCTTTTCCTTCAAAAATAAGGACATTTCAATGTGACCCCAAACTTTTGAACGGTAGTGTATGTCTGTTAGTAAATTTAGTGATGCGTGAGGAGACTGATGGAGTGAGTTGAGGGGTGGAGAGAAAGATTTGGGTGTCGTCAGCATAGAAATGATATTAAAGTTCTTCACAGATCCCACAAATAGCTGTTGGAGGTGTCTGGAAGAACGGGGAACACTGATAAACATCTTTTGTTCCTGCCCCAAACTCAATCAATTCTGGAGAGTAAAAAATGATGATTATGAGGTTTGGGAAGACATGGCCTTTCTTTTACATGTTTCAAACATTCCAGCTAAAATATACAAAAGATCTATTCATCATCTCCTCAATGCAGCCAAGTCCTGTATTCCTCTTACTTGGAAGAACTCACAGCCACCGACAGTTGGCTTTTGGCTTAACAGGGTTGAAGACACAAGTAAAATGGAGGATCTCGTGCTTGCAGCACAACATAAACACGAACGGTATTCCAAAACCTGGACAGTGTGAAACATGTTTGTCTTCTCTGAAGAGGGGAAAGCTCTTTTTGACCTTTAAGCTACTGACCGACACAAGCTCCTTGGTGAACCTCTTCGGATAGCAGCATAGGGGTTGTTAATCCAATAACCCCCCCCCCCCCTTTTTTTCCCCCAAACATCTTTCTTTTTGCGTCTATTGTTTCTTTTCCTCCTGGCTTGTTCTACTTTCCTCTTTATTTTTAAAAACAATAAATAAGCTTAGGCAGTTGTCTATTTTTTTTTGTTTGTTTTTGTTTTTTTTTCTTTGTTGTCAGACTTGCACCATATAGGGTTCTCAGAAAGGGAACGGAGAGTTTTATGCCGATTTTTCTATTTTTCTTTCTCCATCATTGGCTGTTCCCTTCACATGTTTTATTGTATTATGGTGTATGACTCGCTATGTATGTTGTCTTGTTGACACGGATGCTGCTTTCTTTTGATTAAATAAAATATTTGAAAAACAAAAATGATATTGAAAGCCATGGGAGGCTATCAGCTGACCCATGGAGGAGGTGTAGATTTAAAATAGGAGAGATCCAAGAACAGAACCTTGGGGGACCCTGATGGAGAAAGGAAGAGGAGAGGAGGAAGTAGAATTGCAAGCAACACTGAAGGTGCGGTAAGATAGCTAGGACGAGAGCCAGCGAAGAGCACAGTCACGGAGACCAAAGGAGTAAAGTTTTTTTTTTTTTTTTTGAGGAGAAGGTGGTCAACTATATCAAAGGCAGCCAAAAGGTCCAGAAGTAGGAGTACAGAATAGTGTCCATTGTTTTTTGCTGTTGGGAAGTCATTTGTGAGTTTTAAAAGAGCAGTTTCTGTGGAGTTTTGAGGACGATATCCAGAAAGAAGGGGATAAATAAGGTCATTGATGAGGTGGTCACTCATTTGGTTGTAGACCAAGCGTTCAAGGAGTTTGGAAGAAAAGAGGAGCAAGGTCAGCTTTTTAAGTATGGGGGTGACTAGTGCACATTTTAGAGAGTTGGGGAAGATGTCAGAAGAGAGTGGAAGAGATTGAAGATGTGAGTTGAAGAGTGTAGGATGGAGTCAGAGGGTGACCGTAGTATTTGAGAGGTAACAGGGTCCAGGGGCATTGCTATCTTTTCCCCATTGCTTATTTAGCAGGCACTCCTGGTGACATCAGCGGTCCCTAGGGACATGGTTGGACAAGCGCCTGCTGCTTTTATTAAAAACCAGTGACAGCTAGAAACTGTTATATGTAGAAGTGGTAGAAATATAGCTTTTATGTCTGATGCTCTGATCATGCAAACAGGAGGGTGGCACAGCTTTTTTTTTTTAATCCAGTAAAAAAAATGTATGAAATTGAATACAGTGAACAAAAACAAAACAAAACACAGTGCATACAAACTACCCAAATACAGTCCTAATACACATATCATTAAATAAACCATAAATACACCCCCACAAAAAAAACCCTCCCCCCAGCTCCCATACTCTAATCTCTCTCTCTCTTTTTCTCTTCTCTTACTATATTACTCCTTCCAAATCGGGGCCTGGAGCATCCATCCATCTTCTCCATATAGTCTCAAATTTCCCTTGGCAACCTCAATGCAGAAAAATACTTCTCTTTTAGCAGGGTTTCCTTTATTTACATTCTCCATTCCTCCACTGTTGGAGGATAAACTGAGATTTATTTTTGTGCTATTAACTTACAAGCTTGAAATAAACTTCTTACTATTGTAATATAAGCACAATCCAGAGTAATAGATTCCTCTATTATATTTAACAAACATATGCCAGGTTCTAATGGTAATTTTATTTAGAAGAGACTATTAATAGTCTTGATTATACCCTGCCAATATCGGTGGAGTTTAGGGCATCTCCATAGCATATGTAATAAGTTTGCAGGGCCTCCCCTACATCGAGGACACAAAGGGGAATCTCTACGATTCCATTGAAATAGTTTCTCAGGTGTATAATACGACAAAAAAATGAATAATTGTGTTAGTTTTTGCGTAGTGGACAGCAATACACTAGGATGCCTAAGCATTAACCCCCCCCCCCCCCCCAAAAAAACCCAAAAAACCCACCACCTAGTCCCTACTATAATTGAAACATCCCTGCCCCTCACCCAATTATCACCCCATTACCGCCTCTTATCCAACCAAATATTCACTGCACCTGGGGTATCAAAAAATGGAACTGCGTCTCCATCAGTGATGCGCAATTTGTCAGGAAACAATATTGAGTATGTAGTTTTCAAAGCCCGTAACCTGTGTTTAACCTCAACAAATTTTGCCCTCTCTCTTTGTACTTCAACTGAAAAGTCCGGAAAGAAGGACACCTTATTACCATTGTACTCATTGACATTATACCCATTGACGTGCCTTAGATAATATAAGATCTCTATCTTGACAATTTAATATCTTAATGATTGGCCTAGGTCTACCTCAGGGCAGAGGAGGGTGACTAGGTATACGATGTGACCGTTCAATTGCAAAAAGTTTTGAAAAACCCTCCCCCCCCAGTATGTCTATTAACCATTTCTCAAAAAAGACAGCAGGGGATTGGCCTTCTTCATGTTCTGGGAGACCTAGAATACGAACTTTATTACGTCTTTGTCTATTTTCCAGGTCCTCCATTTTCTGTGTTTGTTCCTTTTGTCTGTGTTTTTGTCAGATGAATATCTTTTTTTATCAGAGGCAGAGAGTCCTCCAGCTCTCCTACTCTCACCTCTATCGCTGAAGTGCATTCACATATTTTTTGATTCTCCTGTCTCATGACTGCAATGCCCCCTTTTAATTTCACCATCTGGCTTGTTAATGATAATAATGAGTTGTTACTGGCCTGTACCGCAGTAAGAACATCCTTCAAGGTAGGTTCTGATTTTGAAGCAGAGGGAGAAAGACTATTCTGTGTATTTATATCTTTTGCTAATTGGCTATCGCCTATATCCTGATTATTCAACGTAAACTCTGCTGTTTCCATATCTCTATTGGGATCTGAGGATGAGGCTAAAGACATATTAGATACAAATCTCCCCTCCAAACCCCATGAAACTCGTGGAACCCGGGACATCTGTATTGTTTCAGAGTCAATCTGAGAGTCTTCCTGAATATCCCGTAGATCAATGTTCCCCTTTGGGCTAGATTTTGAGAGATTATCAGATTCCAACCCCTGTTTAATTATATTTTCTTTAAGACCTTTTTTTTGAGCTCCCTGAATTTTCACATAGGGTTTATTATCAAGACTTTCCAAATGGAAATCCTCACTGTCTTGCAGCGTCTTCTCCATTTCCGTTTCCTGCTCTCTCCTCCTTTGACGGGTCATAACCCGCTGTACTTTCCGTGTGGCAGACAATTTGCTATAATATAAAAATATAGTTGTCTCTTTAAATCTATTAGGTCTAAAAGCAGCAGTCCACAATACCGTCAGTAAATTATAAACAAGTATATACCGCGCTGTCTATAAAAGAAATCAAACAAAGATTGAAAAAAAAAAAAAAACTAAAGTAGCCAGCACAGCAGTGGGTAAAGTTGCAAAAATGACAAATTGGGTGAAATGTGCAGCGCTTATGTGATCATATAAACTATAACAAATAATATGAGTACAAAAAACGTGAATAATAAATGATGTGCTCAAAAATACTCCAAGCAGTCCTCTATTATGACATGTGATGTCTATAAACAGAGGAACTTGGATGTGTGATGTCCAAAAAAAAAAGTCAGTGACAAGCTTGAATCATGTGTGATGATAATCCTCAACCACATGTGGATATAATATAGTGACAGTCTTTAACTTCAAATATGTATGATGTAATAACAGTTGATAGTAGATCCACCACCAAAGACACGGAAGCTGCTTACCAGAGGGATTGAACTCAAATAGGTGTACACCTAGTGAGTCAATCAAGCTTTGTGGTATAATATACCAAGGGGATCAGATGCTCTATCCAGATATGACCACCAGATGGACCTCTGAACAGGTGTAAGGTAAGGATGGACTCAGTAGATATAGGCAGTCAGCCCCACCATTAAAAGAAAGAGGAAGGCATATAGCGTAACTAGGGTGCGCATCTTCACTGGTCTCACGATTCGATTTGATTACGATTATCTGGTCAACTATTCGATTCCACGATGCATCACGATTACTGACGTGCTCCCACTCCCGCTTGGGCTGCCTAGGCGGCCCTTCCTCCCTGCAATCTTCTGGGACACATCACAGTTCCCAGAAGATTACCTGGCTGTGCAGGATAGCGCAGTGAGACAGGCGCACCCGGCTGTGAAGCTGCAAGCTGTCACAGCCGGATGCCCACAGTAGTATTGCCAGCGCCGCGGACAGGCAGGGGAGAGAATGGAGGGTTTGGGTGGCCACGCCGCTGGATTGTGGGACAGGTGAGTGTCTTTTTATTAAAAGTCAGAAGATACACTTTTTTTGTAGCTGCTGACTTTTAATAAACAAAAAATTGCCAGCGGTCTTCTGGGCCCCAGAAGATTGGCTGGCCAATGGCAGAGTGCAGTCTGCGCCCAGCTGTGAAGCCATAAGCTGTCACGGGTGGGTGTCACTGCCCACAGTAGATATGACGGCGCAGAGGAGAGGGAGAGGAGCGAGGCTCCGTGCGGCCGCATCGGTGGACCGTGGGACAGGTGAATGTCTGATTATTAAAAGTCAGCAGCTACACTTTTTGTAGCTGCTGACTTTTAATAAACTAAAAAAACGGGTGGAACTCTGCTTTACGTAGTGCACTAATCCGGTGCGCTACAAGGAACAGGAATTCACACACACGGCTGCTGGGAGGTCAGAAGGGATTAGAATCCACAACTGACAAACAGCCCTGTGAAGTTCCCTGTACTACTGTCTCTGTGATGACATTTCTCTGGGCTCCCCTGTTTGCACCTTCTAGCACACTAGGAGTTAACACAGTGGAATGTGCAAACTGGGGGGGGGGGGGGGTGGCAGAGAAATAATGTCAGCACAGAGCACATGTAGGAGACAGTGTAAGTAGAATACAAACACATTTGTACTCTACATACAGCTGTTAAAATACCTGTTTAGTAAAAAATGCAGTATTTAATCCATTAAGTGCCCACCGCTGTATCTGCATTTTAAAATTTATGCAGCTTCATATCTTGTTTTTTAGTCCGTGTGTATAACTGTGTTTTTGTCAAAATGGCTTTTGTTAATAAATGCAGTTGTAATCCATTAAGTGGTGACCGCTGTATGTGTTTTTTTTTTTAAATATATGCAGCTTCATACCTCGTTTTTTTAGTCTGTGTATAAAACTGTATAAGCCGCTCATGTGACTGCTCAGTCCGGCCCGCCTCTCTCTCCTCTCAGTCTCACATCTCTCTGTCTCTCCTGACGTCAATGGGAGTTCTCAGCCTCGCCCACCAACTGTAGCTATCAGATCAGAAGAGAGGCAGGCGGGGCTGACGTCAGGAGATACTGAGAGGAGAAGGGCGGGCCGGACTGAGCAGTCACATGAGTGGCGGGATATACAGTTATATACACAGACTAAAAACGAGGTATGAAGCTACATATATTTCTAAAAAAACACATACAGCGATCACCACTTAATGGATTACAATTGAATTTAATAGCAAAAGCCATTTTGACAAAAATGCTCGGAGCACACTTTCGGGAGGGGTGGGGAAAGTCGGGATGACGTCACACCCGACATCGATTTTTCAGGGTGCCTGCATCGATGCCGCATCGGGGACCCCCGAATCGTGATGCAGCGATTAAATTCCACACCCCTAAGCGTAAATCTGTATGGAGATTTTAATACATGAAAAGCAAAGGAAATACACTCACGTGTTTAGCAGTAAAACCATAAGAAAAATATTACAGCGCACACATGCAAAAAAACATTAACCTCCAGCAAGGCTAGTTAAAAACATCTAAACATTCTCAAACAGACATTCTCACAAATATGGGGATTTGGTCACACCATATTGTTATATGGTGCTAAGCCCACTTACTGCGACAAAGTAAGCAGTAAAACCAGGCGCTTGTATAAAAGAAGAAAGTGGTCTCAGCATATCCTCCCAACGCGTTTTGACTTAGAAGTCATCATCTGGGGACAATACCGTCAGTCAGCCACAAACAGCAGTATGGAAGATCCAATAGTACACAGACCGAGGAAACAATTGCTGTATTAAGATTCTGGAATATATTGATACTATAGGCAGTCCATAGCAACAATATGAAGCGGTGATAATTTCACAAAAAAAAAAGCAATAAACAGCGATAGGCAGCAGTCTAAATACAGCGATTAACAGTGATTAGTAACATCTATATTAGTTAGAAGCTAGTAGCAATCATTAAAAGTGCTGATTAATGCAGTCATTGGAAGCGATACTAGACTGCAGTCTGCGCTGGTGTGCCTCTGCACTGAATAAGAAATCCAGTGGCCCCTTTGGGGGTATGTACTACATAGCAGCTAGATATATAGATTTCCTAGTAATATTATTACCAGGCTGCAGCTAGGGGGTGCTCTAACACAAATTTCACCCAACATCCGTGTTTACTTTCTACTTTTTCACCATTTTTTCATCAACATGGGGATAAGGTGCCTTGCTCGGGGGGCACCCCGCATGTTGAAGGCATGTTGCCTGGTATGGTTCAGGAGGAAGGGACCACATGCACGTCCCCTCTTTATTGGGTCCACCTTGGTGCCTTTCCAGGGTGGATCCCCTCTGCACAACATGTTGTCCCGTTGAGTACAAGGGCTTCTTTTCCACAAAGCCTGGAAGATGGCTGAGGGGTTCTGAGGACAAGGGTCCTTTTGGAACCTGGAAGCCCCCCTTAAAAATGAGGAGGCCCCCAGCTACTGCCCCCCTACATAAATAAGTATAGGGTACATAGTACCCAAAGGTACCACTAGCTGAATAATGGCTCCCTGAGCTGTCATCTGCTAAAAAAAAGGAAGAGATGGAATTGTGGTGACACCATTACCTATATATGTTCAGTGACCTTATTTGGGCATTGATTTCAATACTATCTTCTCCCCATTGCTTGTGTGGCAGGCATTCCTGGTGACATCAGTTGTCCCTAGGGACATGGCTGGGCAAGCACCCGCTGCTTCATTAGAAACCAGTGACAGCTAGAACCTTTTATATATAGAAGTGGAAGAAATATAGCTTTTTTGTTTGATGCTCGGATCATGCAAACAGGAGGGTGGCACAGCTAAAGTTTGGTTTGAGCGATCAACTTATCCCTAAACTCTAAAAACTGAACCCAGAGCTTATCCCTAGTGGTCAGTGTAGTGGTCCTTTACATTGGTAACCAGTGAGAGAAGGATCCCCTTATATCAGTGGTCAGTGTAGTGGTCTCTTACATTGGTGACCAATGAGAGAAGGATCCCCTTATATCAGTGGTCAGTGTAGTAGTCCCTTACATTGGTGACCAATGGGAGAAGGATCCCCTTATATCAGTGGTCAGTGTAGTGGTCTCTTACATTGGTGACCAATGAGAGAAGGATCCCCTTATATCAGTGGTCAGTGTAGTGGTCTCTTACATTGGTGACCAATGGGAGAAGGATCCCCTGATATCAGTGGTCAGTGTAGTGGTCCCTTACTTTGGTGACCAGTGGGAGAAGGACTTCCCAATATCAGTGGTCAGTCTAGCGGTCCCTTACATTTGTGACCAATTGGAGAAGGACCCCTTATAACACCAGGTAGTGTGGTAATCCCTTATATTGGTGACCAATGGGAGTAGAATCAGATTATTTTAGTGGTCAGTGTAGTGGTCTGTTACATTGGTGACCAATGAGAGAAGGACAGGGCCCCGGGGCAGCAGAACAGTGATAGGAAGGTGGCAGATAGAGGAACCAATGGCCTCCATTACCCTCCTGTAGCCACTGAAAGTCTGCAGGATGGAGAGGAGGAAAAGCGAGCATTCAGCAGATACATGGAGGGATCGGCTCCTCTATATGCCACCGCCCTTCTATTCAGTTAACCAGGGGGGGCCACACAGGCCCCCTGAAGCATTGGGCCAGGCAGCAATGGCGACCCCTATACATAAGCCTCTGAATCTTAGGGTTCCCCCAGAGATTGCTAGGGGTTCCTTCAGCAATGGGTTATTTCTGCCTCATAGACAAGAAACTAGGGATGCACTGATACCAGTACCGAGTACGAGTACTTATGAAAATGCTCCCGATACCGATACTTTGTTGTCAGATTTACATCCATACAAAATGAACAATCTCAAATCTCACTGCAAAGAATCACATGCGATTTGAACAGGAATGCGGTACGATTCCTGTCCGAATCACTTTCAGTTTTCTGCACTGCTCCTTTGTGAACCCAGGCTAAAATCACTATGATAAGCCTATGTGTTCAGACAGGAGCAGTGGGGAAACAGCAGGGGTTTCTGAAAGGAATCTCACCTGTCCAATTCCTGTCCAAACTGCATGCGATTCTTTGCAGAGCGATTTGGGCGCATTCATTTTGTATGGACGCAAAGTGTCAGTACTTGGCATCGGCGAGTACTTGACCGAAATTATCAGTACTCGTAATCACCAATAAAAAAAATGGTTTTGGTGTATCTCTACAAGAAATCGCTCACAACAATAGTCTTCTCAGTTATCTGTAAAGGAGGCATTCTTCCCACTGATCTCTAATGTCAGGGACATTCATCCCAGTGACCACCAATGTAAGGGCGTTTATCCCTGTGACCACCAATGTAAGGGCATTCATCCCAGTGATCACCAATGTAAGGGCATTCATCCCAGTGACCACCAATGTAAGGGCATTCATCTCAGTGACCACCAATGTAAGGGCATTCATCCCAGTCACCACCAATGTAAGGGCATTCATCCCAGTGACCACCAATGTAAGGGCGTTTATCCCAGTGACCACCAATGTAAGGGCATTCATCCCAGTCACCACCAATGTAAGGGCATTCATCCCAGTGAACACCAATGTAAGGGCGTTTATCCCAGTGACCACCAATGTAAGGGACGTTCATCCTAGTGACCACCAATGTAAGGGCATTCATCCCAGTGACCACCAATGTAAGGGACGTTCTTCCCAGTGACCATAAATGTAAGGGCATTTATTCCAGTGACCACCAATGTAAGGGCATTCATCCCAGTGACCACCAATGTAAGGGATGTTTATCACAGTGACCATCACACTTATGTACTGTGAGCTGTGGCCTTATATTAATTATTGACAGAGGTTCCCTGAGACCTGGAAAGACAACATAAAAGGAGAACATCAAACAAATAATGGAGGACTCACACAGGACTCTACACACAAATACCTCAATATAAACGGCAGAAAATCATCAGGAACAATTCGTCCAACATTCACATGTAATATCGGCTGCAGAGTCTTCAAGAAGTCTAATCAGTGTGTTCTGCTGATGTGCAGTGTACAGCTAATCAGTGTTTTCTTGGTGGAAGTGGAGATGACCCATCTATAAGGATATACAATACATACACACACAGCACAAGGCCGTATTCACACTACAAGATGTTTCTCAGGGCTGCATTTCCTCTGAGATCCACAAGGTGGTGATCTCACATCTATCCAGACAGGAAGTCCCTATGGATGATAGGAAGTG
The DNA here is from genome assembly GCA_037952835.1 of Lithobates septentrionalis. NCBI lineage: Eukaryota > Metazoa > Chordata > Amphibia > Anura > Ranidae > Lithobates > Lithobates septentrionalis. The sequence goes on from JBBDGP010001914.1 coordinate 254,014, forward strand.
ATGTTTAGTACAGACAGGAAGTGATGTCAACTACAGACAGAAAGTTCCATGTGGTGCCAAGTATAAAGGAGACATTGCTGGAAGTGGTAGCAGAGGAGGCAATAAGATTTTATTTTCTATTTAAACCCAGTAACCCCCCGTCATGTCCGTCCTCTTCCTCCATAGTCACTGTGATGTCTTTTATCCACATTATTAGTCATATTTTTTATATATGTAATCACAGGACACTACAGGGGCAGATACCATCCAGAGAGGCTGAGCCTTCAGTCCTGGAATTACTGTTTATTATCCTCCTTTATACTATAGTCCTATTATACAAGATTTGGATGTTCTTTGATATTTATGCCCACCATTGAGGGGAAGCTCCTATAGGCGACAACAAACAGCACTAAAAACATGAGAATTGGTCAACTTTTTTGCGGGGGGTATTTTGGGATCTTATACATTGTAGTGTGACTTCAATCTTAGCGTGTATTATAGCTTTAGTAAGTCTGCAAGCAACAGCTTTAAAAAATACAAACACTAGAGGGAAGCCGCTCCCTACACATGTGCCAATTCCTACTGGGGGCAGTCCGACTATTAACCCCTTACATCTCTATCCTAATATTGTACAACCAATACAATCCAGATAATTCTCTCTCTACAGAAAACCTGTATAGATCACATGACCACATCAATGAGGATGGAGGAGGACCGGAGTCACATGACTGAGAGGATACTAAACCTCACCCTGGAGATCATCTACCTGCTGACCGGAAAGGTGAGGAGGATTCTGGGAGGTCACATGACATCACTCTTATCTCTATTAATAAAACACAGACCTGACCGGAGAGCTGAGGAGGATTCTGGGAGGTCACATGACATCACTCTTATCTCTATTAAAAAAAAACACAGACCTGACTGGAGAGGTGAGAAGGATTCTGGGAATGTGACATATTACTGTTTTTGTTAAATGTAGTATTTTATTCCTATTAAGTCAGGTGATCATATGACCATCACAGTGCCTCCTTCTGACTTCCTAAAACCTGAGAGACACAACATGGAGAAGATTCTAGAAGTCACCAAGAAGATGATGGAGCTGCTGACAGGAGAGGTGAGCGGTGCTGGGAATTCTGGGACATTATCCACTAACAGACAAGGGATGTGTCTGGATGGTGACTGTATCATTGTGTGTGTCAGGTTCCTATAAGGTGTCAGGATGTCACTGTCTATTTCTCCATGGAGGAGTGGGAGTATTTAGAAGGACACAAGGATCTCTACCAGGGGCGTAACTACCACCATAGCGACCCATGCGGGCGCTATGGGACCCACAGCCGAGTGGGGGCCAGTGAGGATAAGAGCACCGCCGGCACAGTCTCCCAGCCAGGGGAAGAGAGAGGAAAGGAAGAGGTGAGCTGTCGGTATCAGCAGAGAGCTGAATTGCCCGATGTAAGAGCTTTCATTAGAACTTCCAGTGTTCCCGGGGGTCACGTCACATAGCTCCACCTTTTGGCCCGGTGCCTTTCATAGACAGAACGCCGATCCAATGCGGGACATGTGACGTCATCAAAGGCGTCGGGCCAACAGGTGGGGCTATGTGACGATGAGCCCCGGGAAGACAGGAAATTCAAATGAAAGCTATTACAGCGGGCAATCCCGCTCTCTGCTGATCCGGGTGGCTTGCCTCTTCCTCTGCATAGTTGGGGCTGTATGGGGCACAGGCAGACCAGACTGTATTGGGCACAGGTCACGCTGTATGGGGCACAGGTCACGCTGTATGGGGCACAGGTCACGCTGTATGGGGCACAGGTCACGCTGCATTGGGCACAGGTCACACTGTATGTGGCACAGGTCACGCTGCATTGACACTAGGGCAGCTGTGGGTGGGGGGGGGGCTGTTTGCAGGGGGGCCCCATGCAACATTTTGCTATGGGGCCCTGCTATTTCTAGTTACGCCCCTGATCTCTACAAGGACGTCATGATGGACAATCAGCCGCCCCTCACATCACCGGGTAAGAGGAGACTTTATTGTAAAGGAGAGAGCAGTACGGAGGGTCCACCTAGATCCCCCATCATCTGATAAACACATAGAAACAATGTATTCAGTCAGTGTGTGTGTTTCCTACAGATGGATCCAGTAATGGGAACCCACCAGAGAGATGTCCCCGTCCTCTGTATTCCCGGGATTCCACACAGGAGGATCACAACATCCCTCACCATCATCAGGTAGATGAGGAACAATCACTGATAGTATCATTAGGATCTGTACATTATCTGCAATGTTACAATTGATGTCATTTATATTTTATGTTCAGAGTGGAAACCTGAGAGATTCTAAAGTTGAGGGTAAAGCAGAAGAAGAAGAGATGTATGTGAGGGGTGATCAGCAGTCTACGGAGGAGGATGGAATAACGGGGACATTTATAGAGGAGGACACTCCTACAGAGATCAGCACAGGTGGGTCATTAACACTAAATACTTTCTTCCACCCATACTACTCACTGATTGATCCAGAGTAGAACAAGGACTAGGTGATATCAGCCTGTAATCCCCTGGTCACTTTCCTGAGCTGTGTTCCCCGTCCTGTATTCCTGTATTTCTCTCGGATAATCTTCCTTCTCTGTGCTGCAGACACAATTTATGTACGGTATCTAGCGGTGTGGGACCTCTGTAACTTGTCTCCAGTAAACATTTAACTTGCCACTGATTACTGAATACCAATAATATGAGTCTCGACCCCTGCACTATATGCTCTATATCAGGGGTCTCAAAGTCCCGGCCCACAGACCGGTTACAAATGGCCCACAGGCAGGGCCGATCCTGGGCGGGTGCGTGGGGTGCACCGCGCATCGGCTGGCAGCTTTTTCTCCTGTGTCCTCTCCCCTGCATACTGCGGCAGCCCAGCGCACACAGGAAAGGAAACAGACACAGCACAGGAGAGCAGAGAGAACAGAGCGGAGTGAGGATCCACCCATCGCCCTGCCCACCTAGGCTCTGATGATCGTTCAGAGCTGTGCTCCCTCGGAGGCTGTGCCCAGATCCAGGGTCCAGCTGCCACCTCAGGGCGTTCTCGGGGTGCCCTGCCACTAGGCCTGTGATGAAGCCAGGACCTGACAGGAGGGGAGGACTCGGGAGGCAGAAGATCAGGCCACCAGCTGACTGCCAGGAGGAGAGGTAAGTGAGCCATCACACCGAAACTGAGCAAAGTCCTTAGTGGGGTGACTGGGGTTGAAATTTGTGAACAGGGGGTATTTTTGAAGTGTTGGGGGGGTATTTGTGAAGTGTGAGGGGGGAGTTAGCTGTGAAGTGTAGGGGGTAGTGCTGGGGTTAATAGTGCGTCCGCTGACACCAATGCTGTGGTTAATAGTGCGTCCGCTGACACCAATGCTGGGTGTTAATAGTGCGTCCGCTGACACCAATGCTGGGTGTTAATAGTGCGTCCGTTGACACCAATGCTGGGGTTAATAGTGCATCCGCTGACACCAATGCTGGGGGTTAATAGTGCGTCCGCTGACACCAATGCTGGGGGTTATTAGTGCGTCCACTGACACCAATGCTGGGGTTAATAGTGCGTCTGCGGACACCAATGCTGGGGGGGTAATAGTGCATCCGCTGACACAAATACTGGGGGTTAATAGTGCGTCCGCTGACACCAGTACTGGGGGTTAATAGTGCGTCCGCTGACACCAATGCTGGGGGTTAATAGTGCGTCAGCTGACACCAATGCTGGGGGTTAATAGTGCGTCCACTGACACCAATACTGGGGGTTAATAGTGCGTCCGCTGACACCAATGCTGTGGTTAATAGTGCGTCCGCTGACACCAATGCTGGGTGTTAATAGTGCGTCCGCTGACACCAATGCTGGGTGTTAATAGTGCGTCCGTTGACACCAATGCTGGGGTTAATAGTGCATCCGCTGACACCAATGCTGGGGGTTAATAGTGCGTCCGCTGACACCAATGCTGGGGGTTATTAGTGCGTCCACTGACACCAATGCTGGGGTTAATAGTGCGTCTGCTGACACCAATGCTGGGGGGGTAATAGTGCATCCGCTGACACCAATACTGGGGGTTAATAGTGCGTCCGCTGACACCAATACTGGGGGTTAATAGTGCGTCCGCTGACACCAATGCTGGGGGTTAATAGTGCGTCAGCTGACACCACTGCTGGGGGTTAATAGTGCGTCCACTGACACCAATACTGGGGGTTAATAGTGCGTCCGCTGACACCAATGCTGGGGTTAATAGTGCGTCCGCTGACACCAATGCTGGGGTTAATAGTGCGTCCACTGACACCAATACTGGGGGTTAATAGTGCATCCGCTGACACCAATGCTGGGGGTTAATAGTGCGTCCACTGACACCAATGCTGGGGGTTAATAGTGCGTCCGCTGACACCAATGCTGGGGTTAATAGTGCGTCCACTGACACCAATACTGGGGGTTAATAGTGCGTCCGCTGACACCAATACTGGGGGTTAATAGTGCGTCCGCTGACACCAATACTGGGGGTTAATAGTGCGTCAGCTGACACCAATGCTGGGGGTTAATAGTGCGTCCGCTGACACCAATACTGGGGGTTAATAGTGCGTCAGCTGACACCAATACTGGGGGTTAATAGTGCGTCAGCTGACACCAATGCTGGGGGTTAATAGTGTGTCCTCTGACACCAATGCTGGGGGTTAATGCTGACACCAGAGCTGGGGTAATAATGCGTCACCTGACACCAGTGCTGTTTTTGAAGTTTGAAAGTTTGCATGCGGCCCCCATGGGATATGAAAACTTGTCTTGTGGCCCTCAGGTAATTTGATTTTGAGACCCCTGCTTTATATGTTGTATATTACATCATTCTGATACTTTGTAGACCTAACGGTTGTATCCTATTTAATATGTTGTACATTACATAGTCCTGACTTCTGCTCTCTCCCCTCTACCCACTGCTATATATACATATGATATGTATTCTCTTTTTTTACACCTATTTCCTACCAGCTGGACATTTTATATCTGATGATTTGATTGGAGCACAGCAGTGGCAGAACTACCAGGGTCACAGAAGTCATACATGCGACGGGCCCTGGTGTTCTGCCACTGTGGAGGGGCAGGCAGTGTTGCAAACCGTCCAGTTTGAAAAAAACAGCCAGAAATCAGTCTGTAAATGTAGAGATTGATGGCTGCAGCAGAGCCGAGTGTCTATGAAAGTCACACAGCCCAGAAAGCACACTCCCTCCGTCTCAGAGGGAGAGGAGAGCAGAATACAAGGTGCCCCTCCTCCCTGTTCCTCCTATGTATGCCCGGACCGCCCACTCTCTTATCCTGGCATGCAGCTGTATCTGAAAGTAGATGTGTGGGTGGCAGATATGAATGATGACGCTGTCTGAGATAACAGCCTCTGCTTTCGGGTGAGTGAACAATGAGCTGTCCAGTATACTGTGATTAAAAAGTGGGAGGCACATATACAAACTGTTGTAATTCCTACACCGTTCACCTGATTTGGATGTAAATACCCTCAAATTAAAGCTGAAAGTCTGCAGTTAAAGCACATCTTGTTCGTTTCATTTGAAATCCATTGTGGTGGTGTATAGAGCCAAAAAGATTAGAATTGTGTCAATGTCCCAATATTTATGGACCTGACTGTATAGTGGTAACACACATTTCAGTACATTTATTGTCACTTTATTTTCTCTTTTTTATTATTTATCATTGCTGGCATTTGCACTTTATGTATTGGCACATTTGTTTAGTAGTATTTTTACAGAGGTATACACAGAGCAGCACAAGTTTATTTTGTTTATCTTTAGTCCAACACAGTTTATGGGCGTGTGTCTGGTGTCAGCAGCTGAAAGATATTAAGACGTTTCCTTACACATGAGGGATGTGTCAGAAACCATAAAATCAGACAGAGACAGAATTACAGTTAAATCACACTTTAAAGTGGTGTTCCGGCCGAAATGATACTTTTTGAATAAAAATACCCCTATAATACACAAGCTTAATGTATTCTAGTAAAGTTAGTCTGTAAACTAAGGTCTGTTTTGTTAGTTTATAGCAGTAGTTTGTTATTTTATAAACTTACAGCAGGCCGTGGCCATCTTAAGTGTGGGCATCTGAAGCCAGACTGTATTTCTTCCTGGATCTCATCCTTGCAGATCTCGCACATGCTCAGTGTAGTACAAGCAGTGTAATAGGTTTCAGGTCAGGTTTCCATAGCAACGGCAGTGTCAGAGGAAGTTGGCGCCCCTTCCCAGAAGGCATTGCAAACAGGAAATGATGCGATGGGCCACGGCCAGGGAGGAGGAAGTGAAAAATGAATACAGCAGATATACAGTAGGTGCTGAGAAAAAAAAATTAAAAATATCCAATTCGTTTACAGTGCACAGTTTAGTGAGGGATGCTGAAGAGTTGTAAAAGTGGGTGGAACTCCACTTTAATAATAAAAATAAATAGAACAAATGTAGGCCCATCCTTACAGGTAGCTCTCGAAGTTATTCAACACTTTGGTAGATACTCTGGCCTAAAAAAAAACTGGGATAAATCCCAGATCCTCCCTATCGATGTAAGTGCCCCTACAGAACTTCAGTCCTCCTCCCCACTGCTTAGAGTCAGCTCTATGACATACCTGGGGATTGTGATCACCCGACTTTACCAAGTTAAATATAGAACCCCTAATAGTGAATTTAAAATCCAAAACGCAAACATGGGTTAAACTACCCCTTGGAGTAATGGGTCGGGTAAAGCTCATTAAAATGGTTCTCCTTCCCAAGTTTTTGTATGTCTTCTGGCATGCCCCGGCCTATTTGCCCCTTAAGATTTTCAAATCTATTGAAGCTCTCCTCAACTCTTTTGTGTGGGGAACAGGCCGGCACAAACTGTCCTGGCAAACACTTAAAAACCCTACTGATCGGGGGGGAGCAGCATTACCCGACTTTAATCTTTATTACCTGGCAGCACAGCTGCCCCATTTTTTTCATATTGACAAACATGACAAAAATCATTACGTGTCCCTGATATGCTCTCCTCAGAATCATGAGGTGTCTCATCCATTTCAAGTTCTGCTTAAGGGCAATATGGGCACACACGGAGTAGGTGACTGCAGGGGTTTATTGTACCATCACTGTAAGATTTGGGAGATAGTGGGACGCAAATTACAGATACCACCTACACACTTCCATACACCCCTATGGGATAACCCTGCTCTGAAAGAATTGACAACTATACCAGAACATACCCTCTGGCTTAGACAGGAGATTAGATACCTATCAGATGTCTATTGTGACACTGCCTTAAAATCATTCCAACAACTTAAGGTGGAGTTTAACCTCCCCGACCATATGCACTTCCGATACCTCCAGCTCCGCCATGCTCTTCAGGCCCAATTTGGTACTACCATCCCTAATATAGAACGTCTAGACATTTCCTATATTATAAAATAAATATAAAATAAAATATGCCCCAGTAGAAGGACCTCTAGTCCGAAACATGTCGGGTTGCGATTGATTTTTTTGTTCCTGGTACCACGCTTCTTTTTATTGTGATCACTTTTATCCTGGCTGCTGTTATCTGGATTTTTACCCTATTTGGTTTAAAATAAACCTGCTTCTTTGGATTTAGGCACTATGTGGAGCCTTTTTTTCCTTTTCCATGTCGGCTTTGTGAAAGGTGCATTCCTCCTATATACACCTGTCGGAGAAGTGCGTACAACCAGACTTGGAACATCTGATGTCTTTAGGTCGTTTACCATTGCTACAAAGGAACCAGTGGAACCTGCCGTATACGCCTCTACAACAAACATCTATTTGGATCGATCGATCCTTAAGCCTGTATGACACCTAGCCATACGGCAAACGTGTCCACCTGTTCCGGTAAGCGTATTTGCTCCATTCATTCTTTGCTGTGGATACTGAGTATTGGAACACCACCTCTGTGAAACCACGTAGCACCCTTGAGATACCTCTCACTCATCTTACATTTATACTGCTCACCTTTGTTGAACATTTACATGACCATAATGTTCACCTTATTGGTCGTTGATATGATCATGGACTCACTATAATAATACAATATTGTATTTGGCTTCCTGCATTTTTTATATTTAGTTAATTACTATCATGCTGCACAGCTGATAGTCACATTTGTGTTGATTTTTATGTATAGCGCTGCATTGTTTTTTCTTCTCACATTTCCTATATTATGATGGGGCTAGACTCTCGTAAACTTATCTCCGGATTCTACAACTTACTACTTCTCCCTACAGCGAATACTCTTGCTTATAAACTAAAAGACCGTTGGTCTGGGGAGGTGGGGGGACTGGAGGATGATGAATGGGAGGATGCATTGGATGCTTGTAAAAGGGTCTCCACGAAACTATCAGACCGTCTCACACAACTCTATATCATACATAGGGTATATCTAACCCCTCTCCGACTGGCTAAATACAAACCTGACCACAATCCACTGTGCCCCCGCTGCGCTAGTCCATCCAGTACCTTCTTTCATCTTCTATGGTCCTGCCCGGCAATACATAACTATTGGTCCCATATAGTGAAATTTATCCATGATGAGATGGGATCACCTCTGAAATTGTGCCCTAAACAGTGTCTGCTGGGAGTATTTCCCGATCCAGATTCGGATAAATTCCACAAAGTATTCCTTCAGGAGACACTGTTTATTGCTAGACTACTCATAGCGAGAAAATGGCTTCAGGTCACGTCACCGTCACTCCAGGAATGGATCTCAGCAGTGAATACTGTTCTACCGTATAAGAAAGAGATTTATATTCATAGAGGTTGCCCTGCCAAATATGGAAAAATATGGGACACGTGGCTAGGAAACGCAGCCACATGTAATATGTTGTCTGATTTTTTTTTGTTATTTTTATTATTTTCATTTTCCTTTTTTGTATATGCCAGTATTGTCCTCGCCCTTACATACACCTGATGTCTGGGCCTCTGACACTTCATGGATTGTAACAGTCCGAGTATAGCCTTTGCTACAATATACATGTACAGATTGTACTACTTGTCAAGTACATCTAGATTCGTGTGGATATTGGATATGACTTATTTATTCTGTCGATGTATACACATTTTGTATGTCCTTACTCTTGAATAAAAAACACCTCAATATTTGTAAAAAAAAAATAAAAAATAGAACAAATGTAGTCAAAACATAGCCAGAGTTCAGGAACCAGAACGGATAGTCAGACAATCCAAACGTAGGGGAGCCAGAGATGAGCATAGTGAAACAGCAAGCAGGATCCGGAGCCAGAAGCCAACATGTCCACACTTTATCAAACGTTTGTGGGCAACCCCTTTTCGAATAAGTGGCCCTGTATAAGGGTAAGCTGGCATTTATCAGGCTTTTCCAAAATCTAGCAGAGAGGGGATAATTGTTTCCAGGTCATCGTGATGGCTTTACGAGCGTAATACAATAGTAGGGATATCAGTATTTTTCGCGTTCTGATCACTGGCATTTGTTCAACCAACCCTAGCAGACAGTATTTAGGATCATAAGGAATGTGGGTCTTGGTGACCTTCGCAATCACTTGAATAACCTCTTGCCAGTAATGCTGAATTGCTGGGCAGCTCCAAAAAAATATGGAAAAACTCTCCGGGCTGGTGTGAGCAACGCCAACACAATGGAGAGTATGTCGCCGACACCCAATGGAGCCTGTGAGGTGTGTAGTGAGCTCTGTGCGGAATTTTGTACTGGACCAGTTTATCTCTTGCTGAAACTAGATGGGAGAAGGGAAAGTCCCAAATCTCTCTCCAGTCATCATCATCCAGTTCCGGGATGTCCCCCACCTATTTCCTGCGGAGGGAGGACAATCCGGGACCGGCAGCAACAAGCAGGGACCCATAGAGCTGGGACGTGGGTTTCTCCAAGTCCTTCACCCGAAGAGTAGATTCAAGCTCTGAGTATGATAAGTCAACTGGCTGGCCCAGGAACTGACACCTATAGGCATGCGCAATTTGAAGGTACCTAAAATGTGCATGTGTGGGTACTCACGCACATGAACTTTAATGGCATCCCAGTCTTAGTCCGTAGGGTTCATATTGAGTTGGCCCACCCTTTGCAGCTAAAACAGCTTTAACTCTTCTGGGAAGGCTGTCCACAAGATTTAGGAGTGTGTCTATGGGAATGTTTGACCATTCTTCCAGCAGTGCATTTGTGAGGTCAGGCACTGATGTTGGACGAGAAGGCCTGGCTCGCAGTCTCCGCTCTAATTCATCCCAAAGGTGTTCTATTGGGTTGAGGTCAGGACTCTGTGCAGGCCAGTCAAGTTCCTCCACCCCAAACTCACTCATCCATGCCTTTATGGACCTTGCTTTGTGCACTGGTGAGCAGTCATGTTGCAACAGGAAGGGGCCATCCCTTCCATAATACACAGAGCGCTGTGCACAGGACTGCATAATACTCCGAGCGCTGGGCACAGGACTGCATAATACTCCGAGCGCTGGGCACTGGACTGCATAATACACAAAGTGCTGGGTACAGGACTGCATAATACACAGAGCGCTGGGCACAGGACTGCATAATACACAGAGCACTGGGCACAGGACTATATAATACACAGAGCGCTGGGTACAGGACTACATAATACACAGAGCGCTGGGCACAGGACTGCATAATACACAGAGCACTGGGCACAGGAATATATAATACACAGAGCGCTGGGTACAGGACTACATAATACACAGAGCTGGGCACAGGACTGCATAATACACAGAGCGCTGCGCACAGGACTGCATAATACACAGAGTGCTGGGCACAGGACTATATAATACACAGAGCGCTGGGCACAGGACTACATAATACATATAGCTGAGCACAGGACTGCATAATACACAGAGCATTGGGCACAGGATTCCATAATACACAGAGCGCTGGGCACAGGACTGCATAATACACAGAGCGCTGGGCACAGGACTGCATAATACACAGAGCGCTGGGCACAGGACTGCATAATACACAGAGCGCTGTGAAAGGAATCTTTCCTAAGTGGCAGCAGAAGCAAGGAGGACAGTGAGTACATCAGCACGGTCACGGACCTACACAGTGAGAGACTGTCACATTAAGCTGGTCTCTCTGGAAGACAGCATTTGTGCCTAAATCTTTCATTAACTAACCACTTCGCATCCAGGCCATTTCTGACACTTCGCTCCTACATGTCAAAAATCATAATTTCTTTGCTATAAAATTACATAGAACCCCCAAACATTATATATGTTTTTTTAGCAGGGACCCTAGAGAATACAATGGCGGTCATTGCAACTTTTTATCTTGCACGGTATTTGCGCAGCAATTTTTCAAATGCGTTTTTTTTTTAAAGAAAAAACAGTTTCATGCTTTAAAAAAAAACAAAACAGCAAAGTTAGCCAAATTTTTTTGCATTGTGTGAAAGATGAAGTTACGCTGAGTAAATAGATACCTAACATGTCACACTTCAAAATTGCACACACTCGTGGAATGGCGCCAAACTTTGGTACTTAAAAATCCCCATAGGCGACGCTTTAAAATTTTTTACTGGTTACATGTTTTGAGTTACAGAGGAGGTCTAGGGCCAAAATTATTGCTCTCGCTCTAACGTTCGCGGCGATACCTCACATGTGTGGTTTGAACACCGTTTTCATATGTGGGCGGGACTTACGTATGTGTTCGCTTCTGCGTGCGAGCACACGGGGACAGGGGCGCTTTAAAAAATTTTTTTTTTTATTGTTAATTTTACTTAATTTTTATTTTGGCACTTTTAAAAAATTTTTTTTTTTTGATCACTTTTATTCCTATTGCAAGGAATGTAAACATCCCCCTGTAATAGGAATATGACACGATCAGTCCTCTTTACAGTGAGATATGGGGTCAATAAGACCCCACATCTCACCTCTAGGCTGGGAAGCCTACAATAAAAAAAAAAAAAAGATCACCGCTTCCCAGCGGAAGCGGCGCCGTTTTTTTTAATGCAGAGGCCGGGCGTGACGTCATAACATCGCGCCCGGCCTCCGAACGATCATAGAGACTCCGGCGACCATCTGGTCCGCCGGAAATCTCTATGGTCAACATCCGGGGCCGGCGGATCCGCTATCCGACTCACCGATCGCTGAGGTGAGGCGGTAGAAGCACCGGAGGGCGGCGGGAGGGGGGGACGTCCCCTCTCGCCGCCCGTAAGAACGATCAAGCGGCGGAACAGCCGCTATGATCATTCTTATGGTGTACGGAATCGCCGGCTGAAAATGCCGGTATCTGAATGATGTCTGTAGTCTCAGGCATCATTCAGATATAACCCCCGAAAGTCGAGGCCGTTGCCCTGGAAGATCTCTGGAGCACTCAACAAACTGGTAAAGAAGCAGCCGGGTGCGCTGGTGAAAAAGGAGCCAGGTGGACTGGCATTTCCTGCAGTTAATAGAAGTGGGACCAGTGTCTACAGGGGAGTTGGAGGTACTCCAGAATACAGGGGTAGTAGTGCTACATAAGTATCAGCAGAGGTTCCCTAAAGCCTGGAAAGTTATTTCAAGAATTCCTCTGGGTTGAAAAGGTTGACAAAGGCTGTGATAACCTGAAATCCTCCAAAGGCAACATGAATGGAGAAGGACAACCAGGACCTCTCCGTCCAGTGAATCCAAAGGGTCAGCAGGGGGAACCCAGAGAGATAAAAGATACATTCTCCATAGTGTGAATCAGTATATAACCATTTATTAAAACAAGGGATAATTGCACTTACATCAAAAAAGCACGATTAAAAGCGTGTAAGGAGATGGAACAGCCGGCCGGCCTGCATACACCCGTTCGCAATGAGATGAAAACGATGACATCAGCGCGTCTGCCTTCCGACGTATGTTTTGTCCTATTGGACGTCGTCATGGGATGTAAGTGCAATTATCCCTTGGTTTAATAAATGGTTTCATACTGATTCACACTATGGAGAATGTATCTTTTATCTCTCTGGGTTCCCCCTGCTGACCCTTTGGATTCACTGGACGGAGAGGTCCTGGTTGTCCTTCCCCTGTGGGGTGATCGAAGGTGTTGTTCCCACTGAGTGAATATCTACCTATAAGCTGATATAAAGCTTGCCTTTGGTAAGCATGCATTTCTATAGGTGGTGGATTTATCACTGGGTGTTTATCGATGAACTTTTATCAATCACCGTTTGAACATTTACTTGGCTTCAGGGATTCATTTTTCTTCAGTCATCGTTTTATTTTTATTTTTCATAATTCAAGTCACTATTGATTTTTTTGTACCACAAATTGGTTGGGACTTAATAGTACACAACCTTTTTTTTTCATTCAAATTTGTTTGGTCACTTTTAATGATTATTTTTTGGATTTCGTGGGGTTATTCACATTAACACATTTATTTAATTTTGTAGTGTGGTTCTTTTAGATTATTCTGATTTATGTATTTTTGTATGCCTACAACTAGAACTGCAGCTCAATTCATTGGGAAGCGCGGTAATTCTTTGTTATTTAACATGAATGGAGAACATAAAATAAATCATGGAGGACCAACACAGGACTCTACACAGATAACTCAATACACACACACAGCACAAGGCCCTGTTCACTCTATGACAGTGGTTCTCAACCTGGGGGTCGGGACCCCCTCGGGGTCAAATGACGATTTGCCAGGGGTCACCGAATCCTGAGCTGTTCCTGAAGCCAGCACCGCTCTCCCAGTCTTTTTACAGCCGCCCAGCAGAGCTGTCTCTGGAGCTTGTGGCCACCCAGCTGGGCTGTTTCTGGAGCCCGCGGCCACCCACTCAGCCTCTTCGCAGCCGCCCATTCAGTTCACAGCATGGCTGGGGGGCAGAGACTAGAGGTCAGCTTACTGGTGAGGAATGTGAAGTGGGAGGGGCTGGAGGAGACCCTATCTCCTGATTTCGGCATAGATGTCACTGCTGCGAGACACCACAAAGTCGGAGACACAGTGAACAACACTACCTGTGATTATAGTTGCCATTAAAAGTCCCCACTAAGGTTCTCAGATAAGCAGATGACCTTGATCAAGAGCACCTAAGTTGGCTTATCAGAACTCCCCCCAGCATTACCACTCATCCCAAATCCCCGCCAGCAATGCCACTGATCCCACCCCCCACCAGCACTGCCACTCATCCCAACTCCCTGCCAGCACTGCAACTCATCCCATTCCCCCACCAAGGAGTAAGAGAAGGAATAAAAATAGAGAATACATGAAAGGGAGAGGAAAAGAAGGGAGTGGACAAAGAAAAAGATAGAGAAAGAATTTTAAAAAAAAGGTGGCTAGAGAGAGGGATGGGGAAAAAAAAAACAAGAAATTAGGATAGAGAGGGATAAAAGGAAAAGAAAGGAGAACAAAGAGAGAGAGTGGTACATCCTAAAATGTATAATAAGGTTTTTTTTTACTGTATGAGTGGAAGAGATTTAGGGTACTCTAAATGTCCGCGTGTTAGGGGCGCAGGTTACTTGTCTTGCCTTGGGTGCTGACAACCCACGATACGAAAATAATTTTACTGTTAGGGGCAGTGCTGGTGCAAGGATTTTTGACACCCTATGCGAAACCTAATTTTGCCGCCCCCATTGGCTCCACCCCTGACCCCACCCCCTTTACCCTGCCCATGTGACAGAAGGCGCTGCTATACAGGAAGCATCGGCTCTGCTTCCTCTAGCCCTGGCTCCAGTGCCGTGTTGCACCTCTAATTACACTACCGATTGGGCTGAGTTAGTTACATGCTGCAGCCTGCAGAGCATGCAGACTTGGAGGGAAACCAGCGGCCGGGCACCCCTAGGCAGCAGTGCGCCCTAGGCGGCTGCCTAGTTTGCCTAGTGGTAGCACCGGCCCTGGTTAGGGGTCCCCATAACTTGGGAAATTTTATCAAGGGGTCACAGCACTAATAAGGTTGAGAAACACTGCTCTATGAGAATGTTTCTTGGTGCTGCAGTTCCTCTGAACTCCACAAGATGGTGATCTCACTTCTACCCAGAAAGGATGTCTCTATGGAAGACAGGAAGTGATGTTGTGTACAGACAGGAAGTGATGTCATGTACAGACAGGAAATTCCGGGTGAGAGGCAAGTCGGGAGGAAGTAGAGAGAAGACATTGCTGGAAGTGGCAGTAGAGGAGGTAATAAGATCTTATTTTCTATTTACACCCAGTAACCCCCCGTCATGTCCGTCCTCTTCCTCCATAGTCACCGTGATGTATTTTATCCACCTTTTTATATATGTAGTCACAGGACACTACAGGGGCAGATACCATTCAGAGAGGCTGAGTCTTCAGTCCTGGAATTACTGTTTATTATCCTCCTTTATACTATAGTCGTATTATACAAGATTTGGACGTTCTTTGATACTCATGCCCACCATTGAGGGGAAGCTCCTATAGATGACAACAAACAGCACTAAGAACTTGTGTGTTGGTCAACTTTTTATTTGGTGGGGTGGGAGGGGTGCTTTGGGACTTTATTCTTTGTACATTGTAGTGTGACTTCAATCTTAGCGTGTATTATAGCTTTGGAAATTCTGCAAACAACAACTTTTAAAAATACAAACACTCAGGCCCGGAATGGCAATAGGGTACACTGGGCACTTGCCATGGTGGGCCGAGGCAGCATGTCATTCTGGGACTCAAGGCAACTGGGCTGCTCCTTGAGCCCCTGCCACTCACCTGGCCTCTCCGCGGCCAGTTCATTTCAGCCATTGGGCCAGGGGGGAGGAAGAAAACGGCAGGTCAGCTGACCTGTAACCATTAAGAGGGAGGAGCTGGAGGAGACGTCAGACCAGAGAGAAAGGGAGCGCGGCTCCCCGTGCGCCTGGATAGGAGGCGCGGGCATATAGAAAAATCAGTCTCTGTATTCTCCTCCTGCAGCCTCCCCTCCTTCCCACAGGTATTCAGAGGCTGCAGGAGAAAAATGTAGAGATTTATTATTATATATGCAGAAGCCCCACCTTTCCCTTTCCTCCTATCCAGCTTCTTTCTTCTGCCCCCCAGCCCCCCCCCCCCCCCCCCCCGCTCTCTGGCTTTCCCCATGCTCTCTGCCCCCTGTGCTCTCCAGGTTTCCCCTTGCCCTCAGGAAAATGGGGAGATTGATTATATTATATACAGGAGCCCCACCACTCCTCCTGTCCAGCATTTTTTCTGCTGCCCCCACCCGTGCTCTCTGCCCCCCTATGTTCTTCGCCCTCCATGCTCCTCACTAAAGATGAGCTCCAGCGTGTACGCACAGCCCACGTGCCGAGCCCGCCAGGAAGTCGGCACTGCGCTGCGCTAATCACAGGCAGTGAGACATTGTCCCGATCCGCGGCTGCAGAGAACGGGAAATGTCTCACTGCCTGTGATTAGCGCAGCGCAGAGCCGACTTCCTGGCGGGCTCTGCACGTGGGCTGTGCGAACATGCCAGAGCTCATCCTTACCCCTCACTTCCCCATGTGCTCTCTACACCCAGCCCCCTATTATCTGCATTCTCCCCCATGCTCTCCACCCCCGGTGCTCTCTGCCCCCTCCCCGTGCTCTCCCTATGCTCCTCACCCCCCCCTGTACTCTTCAGCTCCCCTTGTGCTCTCTGCCCGCCCTGCCCCCCCCCCCATGCTCTTTCCCCCGGGCCCCCTCACCTTCGTCAGGATGGAGGGTGGGGAAGGGGCTGGGAAATATGTCATGGGCTGCTCAGTCTGAAATGCACAGGCCTAATTTTTTTGTCCTAGTCTGGGCCTGCAAACACTAGAGGGAAGCAGCTTACTACACATGTGTCTATCACTATGGGGGGGCAGCCCACCTCCTAACGCCTTACATCCCCATCTTAATATTGTACAACCAATACAATTCTCTGTCTACAGAAAACCCTGTATAGATCACATGACCACATCAATGAAGATGGAGGAGGGCTGGAGTCACATGTCTGAGAGGATACTAAACCTCACCCTGGAGATCATCTACCTGCTGACCGGACAGGTGAGGAGGATTCTGGGAGGTCACATGACATCACTCTTATCTCTATTAATAAAACACAGACCTGACCGGAGAGGTGAGGAGGATTCTGGGATTCTAACATGACATTCCTATTGGTTTTCCAATACAGAGGTTTCCAATTCTAAAGTCAGGTGATGATATGACCATCACAGTGCCTCCATGTGACTCCCTAAAACCCGAGAGACACAACATGCAGAAGGTTCTCGAGGTCACCAAGAGGATGATGGAGCTGCTGACAGGAGAGGTGAGCGGTGCTGGGAATTCTGGGACATCATCCAGCACATTATCTGCATTGTTACAATTTCTGTCATTTTTATTATATATTCAGAGTGGAGACCTGAGAGATTCTAAAGTTGAGGTTAACCACTTGCCGACCGCCTACCGCATATATACTGCGGCAGAATGGCACGGGCAGGCAAAATCACGTACCCATACGTGATCTGCCTCCCGCGGGCGGGGGGTCCGATCGGACCCCCCCCCGGTGCCATCGGCGGTCGGCATCTGACTGGGAGCGTCGGGAGGCGAGGGGGAGACCATCCGATCGTGGCCCCCCCCTCGCGATCGCTCCCAGCCAATAGGAATCCTCCTCTGCCTGTGTGTCGTTTCACACAGGCAGAGGATGTGATGTCATCTCTCCCCGGTCTGGCAGTTTCCGTTCCAGCGCCGAGGAGAGATGACAAGTGAGTGCACAACACACACACACACACAGTAGAACATGCCAGGCATATTTACACCCCCGATCCCCCCCCCGATCGCCCCCCGATCCCCCCCCAATCACCCCCCCCCCCTGTCACAAACTGACATTAGCAGTATTTTTTTTTTTTTTTTTCTTTTTTTTTTCTGATTACTGCATAGTGTCAGTTTGTGACAGTTAGTGTTAGGGCAGTTAGTGTTAGGCCCCCTTTAGGTCTAGGATACCCCCCTAACCCCCCCTAATAAAGTTTTAACCCCTTGATCACCCCCTGTCACCAGTGTCGCTAAGCGATCATTTTTCTGATCGCTGTATTAGTGTCGCTGGTGACGCTAGTTAGGAACGTAAATATTTAGGTTCGCCGTCAGTGTTTTATAGCGACAGGGGACCCCCATATACTATCTAATAAATGTTTTAACCCCTTGATTGCCCCCTAGTTAACCCTTTCACCACTGATCACTGTATAACTGTTACGGGTGACGCTGGTTAGTTTGTTTATTTTTTATAGTGTCAGGGCACCCGCCGTTTATTACCGAATAAAGGTTTAGCCCCCTGATCGCCCGGCGGTGATATGCGTCGCCCC
Source organism: Lithobates septentrionalis (assembly GCA_037952835.1). Classification (NCBI taxonomy): domain Eukaryota; kingdom Metazoa; phylum Chordata; class Amphibia; order Anura; family Ranidae; genus Lithobates; species Lithobates septentrionalis. The sequence continues at coordinate 272,203 of JBBDGP010001914.1, forward strand.
AGGCAGCGTCAGATTAGCGCCAGTACCGCGAACACCCACGCACGCAGCATGCGCTTCCCTTAGTGGTATAGTATCTCAACGGATCAATATCTGATCCGATCAGATCTATACTAGCGTCCCCAGCAGTTTAGGGTTCCCGAAAACGCAGTGTTAGCGGGATCAGCCCAGATACCCGCTAGCACCTGCGTTTTGCCCCTCCGCCCAGCCCAGCCCAGCCCACCCAAGTGCAGTATCGATCGATCACTGTCACTTACAAAACACTAAACGCATAACTGCAGCGTTCGCAGAGTCAGGCCTGATCCCTGCGATCGCTAACAGTTTTTTTGGTAGCGTTTTGGTGAACTGGCAAGCACCAGCCCCAGGCAGCGTCAGATTAGCGCCAGTAGCGCTAACACCCACGCACGCACCGTACACCTCCCTTAGTGGTATAGTATCTGAACGGATCAATATCTGATCCGATCAGATCTATACTAGCGTCCCCAGCAGTTTAGGGTTCCCAAAAACGCAGTGTTAGCGGGATCAGCCCAGATACCTGCTAGCACCTGCGTTTTGCCCCTCCGCCCGGCCCAGCCCACCCAAGTGCAGTATCGATCGATCACTGTCACTTACAAAACACTAAACGCATAACTGCAGCGTTCGCAGAGTCAGGCCTGATCCCTGCGATCGCTAACAGTTTTTTTGGTAGTATTTTGGTGAACTGGCAAGCACCAGCCCCAGGCAGCGTCAGATTAGCGCCAGTACCGCTAACACCCACGCACGCACCGTACACCTCCCTTAGTGGTATAGTATCTGATCGCATCAATATCTGATCCGATCTGATCTATACTAGCGTCCCCAGCAGTTTAGGGTTCCCAAAAACGCAGTGTTAGCGGGATCAGCCCAGATACCTGCTAGCACCTGCGTTTTGCCCCTCCGCCCGGCCCGGCCCAGCCCACCCAAGTGCAGTATCGATCGATCACTGTCACTTACAAAACACTAAACGCATAACTGCAGCGTTCGCAGAGTCAGGCCTGATCCCTGCGATCGCTAACAGTTTTTTTTGTAGCGTTTTGGTGAACTGGCAAGCGCCAGCGGCCTAGTACACCCCGGTCGTAGTCAAACCAGCACTACAGTAACACTTGGTGACGTGGCGAGTCCCATAAGTGCAGTTCAAGCTGGTGAGGTGGCAAGCACAAGTAGTGTCCCGCTGCCACCAAAAAGACAAACACAGGCCCGTCGTGCCCATAATGCCCTTCCTGCTGCATTCGCCAATCCTAATTGGGAACCCACCGCTTCTGCAGCGCCCGTACTTCCCCCATTCACATCCCCAACCAAATGCAGTCGGCTGCATGAGAGGCATTTTTATGTCCTCCCGAGTACCCCTACCCAACGAACCCCCCAAAAAAGATGTTGTGTCTGCAGAAAGCGCGGATATAGGCGTGACACCCGCTATTATTGTCCCTCCTGTCCTGACAATCCTGGTCTTTGCATTGGTGAATGTTTTGAACGCTACCATGCACTAGTTGACTATTAGCGTAGGGTACAGCATTGCACAGACTAGGCACACTTTCACAGGGTCTCCCGAGATGCCATCGCATTTTGAGAGACCCGAACCTGGAACCGGTTACAGTTATAAAAGTTAGTTACAAAAAAAAGTGTAAAAAAAAAAAAAAAAAAAACACAAACAAAAATATAAAATAAAAATAGTTGTCGTTTTATTGTTCTCTCTCTCTCTATTCTCTCTCTATTGTTCTGCTCTTTTTTACTGTATTCTATTCTGCAATGTTTTATTGTTGTTATGTTTTATCACGTTTGCTTTTCAGGTATGTAATTATTTATACTTTACTGTTTACTGTGTATTATTGTTAACCATTTTTTTGTCTTCAGGTATGCCATTCACGACTTTGAGTGGTTATACCAGAATGATGCCTGCAGGTTTAGGTATCATCTTGGTATCATTCTTTTCAGCCAGCGGTCGGCTTTCATGTAAAAGCAATCCTAGTGGCTAATTAGCCTCTAGACTGCTTTTACAAGCAGTGGGAGGGAATGCCCCCCCCCCCCCCCCAACATCTTCCGTGTTTTTCTCTGGCTCTCCTGTCTCAACAGGGAACCTGAGAATGCAGCCGGTGATTCAGCCAGCTGACCATAGAGCTGATCAGAGACCAGAGTGGCTCCAAACATCTCTATGACCTAAGAAACCGGAAGCTACGAGCATTTTATGACGTAGATTTCGCCGGATGTAAACAGCGCCATTGGGAAATTGGGAAAGCATTTTATCACACCGATCTTGGTGTGATCAGATGCTTTGAGGGCAGAGGAGAAATCTAGGGTCTAATAGACCCCAATTTTTGCAAAAAAGAGTACCTGTCACTACCTATTGCTATCATAGGGGATATTTACATTCCCTGAGATAACAATAAAAATGATTTAAAAAAAAAAAAAAATGAAAGGAACAGTTTAAAAATAAGATAAAAAAATAATAATAATAAAGAAAAAAAAAAAAAAAAAAAAAAAAGCACCCCTGTCCCCCCTGCTCTCGCGCTAAGGTGAACGCAAGCGTTGGTCTGGCGTCAAATGTAAACAGCAATTGCACCATGCATGTGAGGTATCGCCGCGAAGGTCAGATCGAGGGCAGTAAGTTTAGCAGTAGACCTCCTCTGTAAATCTAAAGTGGTAACCTGTAAAGGCTTTTAAAGGCTTTTAAAAATGTATTTAGTTTGTCGCCACTGCACGTTTGTGCGCAATTTTAAAGCATGTCATGTTTGGTATCCATGTACTCGGCCTAAGATCATCTTTTTTATTTCATCAAACATTTGGGCAATATAGTGTGTTTTAGTGCATTAAAATGTAAAAAAGTGTGTTTTTTCCCCAAAAAATGCGTTTGAAAAATCGCTGCGCAAATACTGTGTGAAAAAAAAAAATGAAACACCCACCATTTTAATCTGTAGGGCATTTGCTTTAAAAAAAATATATAATGTTTGGGGGTTCAAAGTAATTTTCTTGCAAAAAAAAATTATTTTTTTATGTAAACAATAAGTGTCAGAAAGGGCTTTGTCTTCAAGTGGTTAGAAGAGTGGGTGATGTGTGACATAAGCTTCTAGATGTTGTGCATAAAATGCCAGGACAGTTCAAAACCCCCCCAAATGACCCCATTTTGGAAAGTAGACACCCCAAGCTATTTGCTGAGAGTCATGTTGAGTCCATGGAATAATTTATATTGTGACACAAGTTGCGGGAAAGAGACAATTTTTTATTTTTTTTATTTTTTTTTGCGCAAAGTTGTCACTAAATGATATATTGCTCAAACATGCCATGGGAATATGTGAAATTACACCCCAAAATACATTCTGTTGCTTCTCCTGAGTACGGGGATACCACATGTGTGGGACTTTTTGGGAGCCTAGCCGCGTACGGGACCCCGAAAACCAAGCACCGCCTTCAGGCTTTCTAAGGCCGTAAATTTTTGATTTCACTCTTCACTGCCTATCACAGTTTCGGAGGCCATGGAATGCCCAGGTGGCACAAACCCCCCCCCAAATGACCCCATTTTGGAAAGTAGACACCCCAAGCTATTTGATGAGAGGTATAGTGAGTATTTTGCAGACCTCACTTTTTGTCACAAAGTTTTGAAAATTGAAAAAAGAAAAAAAAAAATTTTTTTTCTCGTCTTTCTTTATTTTCAAAAACAAATGAGAGCTGCAAAATACTCACCATGCCTCTCAGCAAATAGCTTGGGGTGTCTGCTTTCCAAAATGGGGTCATTTGGGGGGGGTTTGTGCCACCTGGGCATTCCATGGCCTCCGAAACTGTGATAGGCAGTGAGGAGTAAAATCAAAAATGTACGCCCTTAGAAATCCTGAAGGCGGTGCTTGGTTTTCGGGGTCCCGTACGCGGCTAGGCTCCTAAAAAGTCCCACACATGTGGTATCCCCGTACTCAGGAGAAGCAGCTAAATGTATTTTGGGGTGCAATTCCACATATGCCCATGGCCTGTGTGAGCAATATATCATTTAGTGACAACTTTGTGCAAAAAAAAAAAAAAAAAAAAAAAATTTGTCACTTTCCCGCAACTTGTGTCAAAATATAAAACATTCCATGGACTCAACATGCCTCAAAGCAAATAGCTTGGGGTGTCTACTTTCCAAAATGGGGTCATTTGGGGGGGTTTTATGTCATCTGGGCATTTTATGGCCTTCAAAACTGTGATAGGTAGTGAGGAGTAAAATCAAAAATGTACGCCCTTAGAAATCCTGAAGGCGGTGATTGGTTTTCGGGGCCCCGTACGCGGCTAGGCTCCCAAAAAGTCCCACACATGTGGTATCCCCGTACTCAGGAGAAGCAGCTAAATGTATTTTGGGGTGCAATTCCACATATGCCCATGGCCTGTGTGAGCAATATATCATTTAGTGACAACTTTTTGTAATTTTTTTTTTTTTTTTTTTTTTTTGTCATTATTCAATCACTTGGGACAAAAAAAATGAATATTCAATGGGCTCAACATGCCTCTCAGCAAATTCCTTGGGGTGTCTACTTTCCAAAATGGGGTCATTTGTGGGGGTTTTGTACTGCCCTGCCATTTTAGCACCTCAAGAATCGACATAGGCAGTCATAAATTAAAGGCTGTGTAAATTCCAGAAAATGTACCCTAGTTTGTAGACGCTATAACTTTTGCGCAAACCAATAAATATACACTTATTGACATTTTTTTTACCAAAGACATGTGGCCGAATACATTTTGGCCTAAATGTATGACTAAAATTGAGTTTATTGGATTTTTTTTAGAACAAAAAGTAGAAAATATCATTTTTTTTCAAAATTTTCGGTCTTTTTCCGTGTATAGCGCAAAAAATAAAAACGGCAGAGGTGATCAAATACCATCAAAAGAAAGCTCTATTTGTGGGAAGAAAAGGACGCAAATTTCGTTTGGGTACAGCATTGCATGACCGCGCAATTAGCAGTTAAAGCGACGCAGTGCCGAATTGTAAAAAGTGCTCTGGTCAGGAAGGGGGTAAAACCTTCCGGGGCTGAAGTGGTTAAAGAAGAGATAAAAGAGGAGGATAATCAGGATGAGGTGACAGAGGAAGTTTTTATAGGACTCAAAGATCTGTACCAGGACACCATGGTGGAGTCATCCAGCTACAGAAACCCACCACAGAGATGTCCCCATCCTCTGTATTCCCGGGATTCTACACAGGAAGATCACACCATCCCTCACCATTACAAGGTTGTTGGAAGGGAACATCTGGAATATGGACTCATGATGAAATCATATGTGGATTTTTTTTAATGATCTTAATTAAATTTTACAGATAACATTGATATTCTCTAATTTTCTTGGTTTAGGGTGAAGATCTGATAGATATAAAAGTTGAGATAAAAGCAGAAGAAGAAGAGACGTATGTGAGGGATGATCAGCAGTCTATTGAGGAGGATGGAATAACGAGGACATTTAAAGAGGAGGACACTCCTACAGAGATCAGCACAGGTGTGTCATTAACACTAATTACATTTCTCCACCCATACTGCTCACTGATTGGTCCAGAGTAGGGCAAGGACTGGGTGATATCAGCCTGTAATATCCTGGTCACGTTCCTGAACTGTGTTCCCAGTGCTGTATTTCTCTCGGATAACCTTCCTTCTCTGTGCTGCAGACAGAATTTATGCATCTAGACTGGATTCATGTAGATTCTGGATTCAGCTAGCAGGAAAATGTTGATTTCTCACCTCGTTTTTCAGGACAGCACCTGGAGAGAGCGCAGCTCCACCCACTTCCCAGGAAACACTGCAGTCATTCCTTTAAAGCCTGGACACTTCCACCATGGCCTCAGTTGTAGTGTTTCCTCCAGCCATGGTGGAAGCGCTGCAGGGGACCAGGGGTGTGCTGCGCTCTCTCAAGGTGGAGTAGGGTAGGAGCATACCTGTTTGTGTTTTGTTTTTTTCTGATCTTAAGTCCAGCCCAATACCCCCCCTGATGGGCGGGGGGTATTCCGGTGTCTGCCCACTTCCCAAGCCCGGCGAGGGTAGAGGCTGACGGGGGTCCCGTGCTTATAGACTGGCGCGCGAGAGCTGAGGGAATCTGCATGGTGCGGGGTCTCTGGAGTCTGCACTGGTCCAGTCTGAGTGGCGGCTGACGTCACTGCTGGACGGGACTTCCAGCAGTGCGCGGCGGCTTCAGGTTCCGGCCGCTGGAAGGCAGAAGGGGGAGGCGGCCTCAGCGGTGCAATTTCCGGTCCTCGCAACGGCGAATAGACCGTGAAAAATTTGAATTAAAAGCTGCCGGACGGCTGCTGGACACTGGGAGAATGGAGCCAGAGGAACCAGCAGCGGTGGTTGGAACAGGAGCCACGAGCACCAGCCAAGCCCAGGTAGGAGAAGCAGTAGTCTCTGTTAAATTACTTGGGCTATGTATGTTTTCTGCCCCTCTCTTCCTCCCCTGTAGTGGGGGAGGGGAGGGAGCCTGCCTCACACTACGCAGGTGACTTTTCTGGGGAGTGTGTGTTTTTTTTGCAGCAGTGGTTTTGTGGGGTATGTTTGTTCCACTAACTGGGGGATCTGCTGGGGACATGATCTAATGCACAGTATATTTACAATGTGTTTGTTGGCTTGGTGTATTTCAGACTAAATCTAAAGAGAAAACTAAGCATGTTTCCCCTCCCCCTAAGAAATGGTATGCTTCATTTAAAGCTTCCCTTAGGGAGTCTTGGACCAAACCTTTGTGCAGGTCTTGCATAGCAGACTTGGTCAGAGAGGAGACTTCTTCTAAAGCGCCCTCTGCCCAACCTAGTGAGATGCTCACTTCTTTCCGGAAGGAATTGGAAGATACGTTTCAGTCCTTCCGCTCCTGTCTGGACAGATGTCCGGTGGCGCAGTCGATAGTTCTCCACCCAGCACTCGCATTCCCTCTGCAGCCAGGAGAGTGGTTAGTGAGTCAGAGGATGAGGAGAAAAGTATGTCTTCAGGGTCAGACGAAGGTGAAGAAAATGAGGCATCTTCCTCTCACTATAGGCTGTCTTTGGAAGAGGTAGACCTTCTAAAGACCATACATATGACCCTAAATATTAAGGAGGATAAGACCCAATTGTCCCTACATGACAAGATGTGTCAGGGTATGGATGAGGTCAAGCATCGGGTGTTCCTGGTGCATAAAGTATTGACAGAATCTATAACGAGGGAGTGGAAGGATCCAGAGAGGGCCCCCTTTTTTTCCAGGTCTCTTAAAAGGAGATTACTTATTGATGAAGATAGCACTCAAGTTTGGAACAAGAGACCTAAACTTGACGCAGTTTTCTCGCAAGTATCGCGAAACACCAACTTAGCTTTTGAGGACATGGGGGTCTTAAAGGACACTACGGACAAGAGAGCTGATTCTTTGTTAAAAAAGGCTTGGGATTCTACACGGGCTAATCTCAAACCGGCAATGGCATCTACAGTGATAGCCAGGAATTTAGAACATTGGTTGGAACAACTAAAGGACCATATTGAGGCAGGAACCTCTCACAAAGATTTGCTGGAGACTCTTCCAGTCCTACAAAAAGCAGTAGGTTACATGGTGGATGCCTCGCCTGAGTCGGTGTAGATGTCCGCAAGATCTTCGGCATTAATTAATTCAGCTACAAGGGCTTTGTGGGTAAAGATCTGGTCATGCGATTCAGCCTCTAAAGTGAAGCTGTGTGGTCTACCCTTTGAGGGGGATCTGGTATTTGGCCCCGATCTTGACGCTGTACTGGACAGAACAGCAGATAAGAAAAAAGCATTTCCGGCCAAAAATAAAGTTGCACCACAACCTAAAAAGAATTTGTCCTTTTTACCAGACCCAGGACTCAAAGGAAACAGGACAAAAGAGACCTTGGCGGTCCCAGAGGGGTTGAGGGAAGTCTGGAGTGTTGTTTCGTCCCCCCAGCCAACCCGCAAAGACTCAGTGGGAGGAAGGCTCCAGCCCTTTTTCCCGCAGTGGGAGGGGGCGACGTCCAGTGCGTTTGTTCTCAAAGTAATCTGGGAGGGCTACGCACTGGAGTTCTCGGAAAGCCCGCCGTCTCGATTTTATGTGACACAGCTCCGAAGAGATCAAGAAAAGTATTTGGCGATGACATCACTCCTGCAAGAATTCCTTCAATAGAAGGTAATCATCCCAGTGCCCCAGGAAGGACTAGGGTGTTATTCACATGTTTTTCTAGTGAAAAAGCTGTCAGGAAAGTTCAGATTAATACTGAATTTAAAGATTTTAAACAGATCCATTCGATACAAAAAAATTTCATATGGACACAATTTGGTGAGAAAACTTCTTCCTGCGGGGTGCTTTCTAGCCTCCATAGATCTCGGGGACGCATACTTGCATGTTCCCATAACACCGACGTCACAGAGATATCTGCGTCTGGCAATCAGAGCAGGGAGAGTGGTGTCGCAATTTCAGTTCAGGGCTCTCCCGTTCCGTCTCTCCACTTCCCCAAGGATCTTCACGAAGATCATGGCAGAAGCATTGGAACCGCTCAGGTTCGAGGGGGTATCTGTAGTACCATATCTGGACGACCTCTTTTTGTTCGCCAGCTCAAAAGACCTATTATGCAGGGATTTGAAAAGGGCGCAGAGCCATTTCGAAAATTTGGGTTGGATTCTGAACAAAGATAACGCAAACCTAATTTCCTCTCAGGTGATCGTTTTCCTAGGCTTGGTCATCGACTCGGTACAGGAAAAGATTTTCCTCTCAGAGGAAATGATGATAAAGGTGCAGGCGGCAGTAAAGAAAGATTTGTCTGCACTATCTGTTACAGTTCGGGCAGCCATGTTCATGCTGGGGCTTCTCGCAGCCTCAATCCCAGCTGTTCAGTGGGCCTGCCTCCATGCGAAAGACTTATATCAGGCGATTCTAAGGGGTTGGGCCTACAGAGATTCTTTGGAGAAACAGATCAGGATCCCATCTCCAGTAAAAAGAAAGTTATGGTGGTAGAGGAGGCAAATGAATTTGAGCAAGGGTTTGTTCTGGACCTTTCCCGCAGCAAAAATCTTGACAACAGATGCAAGCTCCTGGGGGTGGGCTGCACATCTCAAAAACCAGATGGCCCAGGGGTCCTGGTCAGTAGAGGAATCCAGGAGATCCTCCAACTGGAGGGAACTAAGGGCAATTTTCCTGGGGTTGTGGCCTTCAGACAGATGATCAGGGGCCAACACATCCAGGACCACCACGATGCTTTGGAGAGAAGACCACAGAACTGGCCACCTGATGTGCTTTATTGCTCAAAATAAAATTGAGAAACCATCGTTTGAGCACCTTTAATTGAGACATGGGGACAGGCACTGGCAGCGTTTTCAAAAAAGTAAACAGTTTAAGCATAATAGACATTTTAAGGAGGGAATAAAAAAGAGATAACATATGAGGTGCCAGTACATGTAAAAAGGTTTTGAAATATGAGTAGGGAAGCCCATCAGGGCCAGGGGACTTGTGGGCAGGCAACAGCGCCTCTAAGTGCAGAAAAACCTTTAACTTAATAGCCAGAAGATTAAAAAAACTTACTAGAAGTAAGAAAAAAAATCGGCTCATCATATGGTGAGGAATCCAGCATCTTATAGTTCCAACATGTTCCAATCTGCAGCGAGGTGTCAGGGGTCCCAGCCATCCAGCAGAGGGATGCAGCGGAAAAAGGACCAGGGAGGAGTGTGGAACCAGAGTGAAATTCTAGAGACTATAAGATTCATGAGTCCAGCATTCCACGCTGGTTCTACATCGCGTGGCTGCTTCCTCCCTGGTCCTTTCTCCACGGCTTCCCTCTGCTGGACGGCTGGGACCCCTGACACCTCACTGCAGTTTGGAGCATGTTGGGACTATAAGATGCTGAATTCCTCTCACTATGATAAGCCGATTTTATTTTTATTTTTTCTTCTAGTTATGGATTTAAGTTGCTCACATAGGAATGTTGCAACACGGTGGCAAGCCACCGTGGGGGAGCACAGAAGGCGATGCTCAGAAGAGCGTAATTTAGTCAAGAGAGATTTTTTTTTTTGGGCTTCAGTATCTCTTTTCAAACGAGAGCCTTCCGATATACACTGTTTTTGAAAAAAGGCCTTGCGGGCCTCCAACAAGGTGGACACCCCTTCTACAGAACCATCATTAAGCTGACAGAATTCAATTAGGGCTCCAGAGAGCTTCTCCTTAGTGTCCAACCTAGAAAGGAGGGACTCGTTGAGTCGCCAGTGGCATTTTATGGGGAAGGCTTTTGAAAGGGAGAGGTCTAGAGACAATGGGGCATGGTCGGACCAGGTTATTGAGCCCAGATCAGAAGATACCACATTAGTCAAAAGTGGGGCAGAGACAAAGAAACAATCTAGTCTGGAAAACATCTTATGAGGTGGGGAATAAAATGAGAACTGCTTACTAGTAGGATGTTTGATTCTCCAGGAATCAAACACGTGGAGTGAACGTATCAGTTTTCGGAAAGATGTTGCTAGGGACTGCATCGAAGGAGGTAATTTGGCATGAAACCAGGATCTTCTAACCCATGAGGGGGAGAAAGCATCATTAAAATCACCTCCAACGATTATAAATGTGTGGACGAATCGTTGTAACACCTCAAACGCCTCGGTGAGAAAATGTATCTGACCAGAGTTGGGGGCATAAATATTCATTAACGTGAGGGTAACAGACATATATTCACATTCCAATATCACATAGCGTCCATTTGGATCCAAATGGGAGGACTCAATCTGGAGAGGGCAGGCACGTTTGCTCAATATCACTACCCCAGCCTTGCCGGATGGGAATGATGCCGTGTACTGTAAGAATAGGGTAAATATCTAGAGGCGAATTTAAAGGACCCCCCCCCCGCCGGGCGGAAATGCGCTTCCTGAACCAGCTAAGCTAACCAATGCTTTTTAATAGAATTTAAACCCTTAACATTATATGATAGCCATGACCAGTTATTAGCATAGAGCACAGGTAAGCAATATAAATTAGAGAACAGCCAGATGGTGTGGCGATTAGTAGTAGATGCAAAATAAACTGATGAAACATACACAGAGCAAACAGAATAGAAAAAGTGATTTAAAAAATTGCCTCATGAAGTGAACAGTAGCGTAACAATCAAAAGGCCGCATTGGTCTACAAAACAAAAAAGGGATGAAAAACAGTTGTAAACCTGAGAGGCAACTGCGTCTCAGGAGCCCAGGGCCAGTGCCATGGGACATATGGGGAGACATGGCGGTTCCGCAAGATGACGAGACGGGGGTCCTCGTCTCACTCCCCATCCAGGATAGATGTAAGCCAATGTCACCACAAACTTCTGGACTAGAACAAGAAAACAGAACTGTGTATCTTGTAAAAAGCTGAAGAAAAGAACAAATATAAAGTTCCATGGAGTGAACATCACGGTGCCAGGACTGCAGCTGGAGCCTGAAGAACAACCGGAGGGTAGTCAAGTTGGATATCTGCTGCAACGGGACCATTGAGATGTAGAAGAGGCCTTCTTTGCCAATCTCTTGGTAGGGGTCCAGAGCCTAGAGGAAGCTGACAGGGCCCGTGAAGTAGATCCTCAGCTGGAAGAGGTGGAAGGCTCAAACCTTTAAGGAAGGCTTCTCCTTCATGGAGGTCACGCAGGACATGCTGTATTCCCTCCTTTGTAACACTTAGACGGAACGGAAAACTCCAGTAATAGGGAACATTGTGATTGCAGATGTGTGGTAATGGGCTGTAGGCTTCGCCTTTTTTGCCAAAGTTATAGGAATGAGATCACTGAAAATCTGCACTTTATCTAACTTGTACTTAATGTGGGAGCGATTGGGAGTTGCCAGAGTGAGGGCTTCTTTGCTCTCGTAATAATGAAAGCGTAACACTATCTCTTGGCCTGGCTCTGGATGGAGGCCTAGGGGCTAGGGACCTATGGGCTCTGTCCAGGCGCCAGCCCATATCAGCAATTGCAGAAAGTTAAACAGGCCTAGGAGATGGACATGGAGCTTATTGTTGTTCACAGTCTCTGACACCCCTCAAATGCAAAGGTTTTTGCGCCTCTCTCTGTTTTCCAGGTCCTCCTGGTGCAGTTGTAATTGTGACACTGAGTGTTTAAGGGAGGAATTCCATAGCTCCCAACTGTCCCTGATTTTGAGGGCCTGTCACTGATTTGGAACATAGTCCTTCTGTTCCTCTTTCCTCCTCATTTGTCCCTCATTTTGGTCTGATCTATATAGTTGTATATAAAATGCAGTATTTCTCTTTCAAAAAGTGTTTCCCGGTGCTAAACCTTTCATCCGATTTCTAAATTGCTGCATTTGTAAATGTCAAAAGCCAATATAAAAGAATAGTAATGGTAAAAAAAAAAACACTTGTGTATTTACCTAATCTTTCTTCTTGTTCCCTTCTTTGTTTTTTCATTTTCTTCTTTATTTTTCTTTTTCTTCTTCTTTATTTTTCTTTTTCTTCTTCTTCTTTATTTTTGTTTTTTCTTTTTCTTCTTCTTTATTTTTCTTTTTTTTTTTATTTTAAGGGGGTGTGGCAGGTGTGTGTCCTATGACTATATACTATTGCTAATAAGTGTCCCTCGTTCCTTATTTCAAAAAGTTTGGAGTTATGGAATTCTCCTCTTCCAGGGCATGCGCATACTGAATCATATCATCAAATTTAGTTTCCAAAATGTCCATGTTCCCCAATCTGGTCTATCGCTCACCACAGTTCCTGAGATATATTCCCAACCTCCTGTGATATGTTGCGAGTTAGCTAGCGTACCAGGGCCTGGAGCTTTTCATCCAGCAGCTCAGGGGTTAATCACGATTGGGAGGGGGGGCCTACACACACACACTTGACACACCCCGTTTGTGAGGATGTCTTAGTCATAGAAGTGCTAATACTCTCGGCCGGGTCGTTCTGAGAAATTAGAGGCCGGGGATGCAGGCCTAGTTAAGAAGCGCTTCATAGTGTTAGCAGGCCGCGGCTCCGATTAGGAACGGGGGGTACGGCTTTTGATAGCCAATTTTCACCATGGGAGGATCCAGAAGGGGTCGTGGGATGTAGTTACTCACCCCTGTAGCGAAACGAGGCATCTGTAGCTGTGCAGGGGCCACGGAGAGCAGAGCGAGATCAGAGCTCACTCATTGGCATCCGCCATCTTAGCACTGCATTACTTTAACTGACAATTGCGCAGGCATGCAACGTTGTATCAAAATAAAATTTGATGTCCTTTTTTTCTCACAAATAGAGCTTTCTTTTGGTGGTATTTGATCATCTCTGCTTTTTTTATATTTTGCGCTATAAACAATAAAAGACCGACAATTTTGAAAAAAAAAACAATATTTTTTACTTTCTGCTATAAAACATCCAATAAAAAAAATGTAAAAATTCAAATTTCTTCATCAGTTTAGGCCAATATGTATTCTGTTACATATTTTTGGTAAAAAAAATCTCAATAAGCGTGTATTGGTTGGTTTGCACAAAAGTCATAGCGTCTACAAACTATGGGATATATTTATTGAATTGTTTTTATTTATTTATTTTTTACTAGTAATGGGGGTGATTAGCAGCTTATAGCGGGACTGCGACATTGCGGCAGACAAATTGGACACCTAACTGACACTTCTGATACTTTTTTGGGGATCAGTGACACTAATACAGTGATAAGTACTAAAGTACAGTATCTGCACTGTCACTTTACTAATGACACTGGCAGGGAAGGGGTTAACATCACGGGCAATCAAAGGGTTAAACGTGTTCCTAGGGGGTGCTTGCTAACTGTGTGGGAGGTGCTTGTACTGTGGGAAGGCAGAGAACCTTGTTCCTGCATAGCAGAAACACAGGATCATAACCTTCTCTACTGACAGAACAGCAATCTACCTTGTTTACAGGCTTCTCTCACGAATGATCAGCGGGTCACGGAGGACATAGAGTCCTTCGGACCCACTGATTGGCTCCCGCTGTGCCCAATCACAGCGGGTCGCCGGCGGTGCGCCTGCGTGCCCCAGACCAGGAAGTGCAGGATCACTTACAGGTATGTGATTCTGCACAGGCAAGTGGTTAAGTAAACATTTTAGACTGCTAACGATTACTGAAAACCAATATTACACATCCTCACCTCTACACTATATGATTTATATTGCACATTATGTAGTCTTACGCCTGGCAGTGTTCTCTAAATTGTGGCCCTTTGCTTGCTTTTGTCTGGCCATTGGGGCGCTATTTCATCCACTGACACTAATGATGGGGCACAATTTCTACTATCTTCTTTTTTTTAAATGCAGAGTAGCGCGGGAAGCGCCTGTAATAAGACCTGTCATAGCACGATCCCTCCCGCCGGCCCCTCCTTTCCTCCTGTCCACTCCAGGTGATGCAACATGCAAGCACCTGGGGTAACAGGAGGAAAGGAGGGGCCGGCGGGAAGGGTCACGCTGTGAGAGAGTTCTTATTACAGCCGCTTCCTGCGCTACTCTGCATGTTGGCTGAGACTTAATCTACCCGTCAGCTGCCTGTAATTGACAGGTAGAGCGCCACGGAACCCCACTTGAGAAACACTGCTCTACATTGTACATTCCATACTACTGACCCCTGCACTTTATGCTCTATATTGTACATTATATAATTCTGATACTATATAGTCCTATTTATTGTATCTTATACAATATATTGTACATTACATAGTCCTGACTTCTGCTCTCTAGCCACTGCTATACAGTACATCCGGAAAGTATTCACAGCGCTTCACTTTTTTCACATTTTGTTATGTTACAGACTTATTCCAAAATGGATTAAATTCATTATTTTCCTCAATTCTACAAACAATACCCCATAATGACAACGTGAAAGAAGTTTGTTTGAAATCTTTGCAAATTTATTAAAAATAAAAAAAAATGAAATACATCCCAAGTACTTAAAGAGGAAGTAAACTCCACCAAAAAATTCTTATTTTTATAATATTTCTATGTTTTTTTACATTGCCAAGCAAGAGATATATATATATATGAGAGAGAGATAACTCCTAAACGAGCATTAGAAGTACCTTTTTTTTTCTTTGATTTTGTAGTATCTTCCGGGTATCGTCCGCGCCATTCTTTGTTCTGTGATTGTACATATATATATATATATATATATATATATATATATATATATATATATATATATATATATATAATAGATAGATAGAGAGATAACTCCTAAACGAGCGTTAGAAGTACCTTTTTTTTTTTTTTTTTTTTTTTCTTTGATTTTGTAGTATCTTCCGCGCCATTCTTTGTTCTGTTTTCCAAAGCCAATGCGGACGTCTTTTCCGCCCTTAGTTCGTATCACTGCCGAAATCTCGCGCATGCGCCGTAGCATCGTAACCAAGCCTCAATCTCGATTGTTGTTACTACGGCAACAGAGCATTCTGAAACAGAACATGAAACGACTATGATTCACTCCCCCTGTGTGATGTTTTATTTAGTCACAAGGGGGAGTATCAGGAAGACTAGAATCATTTGTGCAGATTTCTCCTCTGTTCCGTTCAGAGGGGAATCTCGCTCACAGTAAATTCCCGACATGCAGGAAATAAACAAATGGCACAATATACATGCCGTTAACAAAAGAGCATACTGCGCAATCGCGCATGACGTCATCAAAGATAAACAGACGATTTATATTGAAACTACACAAGTAAGTGCACTTTCACAGGCAGCGATTAGCTGCCTGTGTTATGTAGTATCTGCTAAGATTAAGTTGTATCTGAGGGTTTACAACCACTTTAAGTATTCACAGCCTTTGCTCAATAACTTTGTTGACGCACCTTTGGCATCAATTACAGCCTCAAGTCTTTTTGAGTATTTGTTATCTTGGCTCTGTGCTTAGGGTTGGAAGATGAACCTTTGCCCCAGTCTGAGGTCTAGAGCACTCTGGAGCAGGTTTTCATCAAGGATGTCTCTGTACATGCATCTATGCTGCA
The DNA here is from genome assembly GCA_037952835.1 of Lithobates septentrionalis. Lineage (NCBI taxonomy): Eukaryota > Metazoa > Chordata > Amphibia > Anura > Ranidae > Lithobates > Lithobates septentrionalis. The sequence continues at coordinate 288,065 of JBBDGP010001914.1, forward strand.
TTCGTCTTTCCCTCAATGCTGACTAGTCTCCTATCCCCACAGCATGATGCTGCCACCATCATGCTTCACTGTAGGGATGGTATTGGCCAGGTGATCAGAAGTGTCTGATCTCCTCCAGACATGGCGCTTGCCATTCAGGCAAAAGAGTTCAATCTTTGTTTCATCAGATTCGAGAATTTTGTTTGTCATGGTCTGAGAGTCCTTCAGGTGCCTTTTGGCAAATGCCAGGTGGGCTGTCATGTGCCTTTTTACTGGCTTCTGTCTGGTCACTAGACTTGTGCACAACGGAAAATTTTGTTTAGTTTCGGTTCGTTGTCATTCGTAAAATACATAATTTCGTTCTGTTATATTCATTATATTACGTTAATACGTTTTCGGATAATTCGTTATTTCTGTAGATTGTCGATATTCGTTATACTGAATCTCGAATCTTGTTGAGCTCATTCGTTATATGCGCTATAATTTCATTCGTATTCGTTGAAATTCGATATTTATGTATGTATATATGTATATATATATATATATATATATATATATATATATATATATATATATATATATATATATATATATATATTCGAAATGATGATTCGTAGTTTGGAAAGTCGTTTGTTAAATCTTTTAACACACACCATGACAATATCTCTTCTCCTCTGCTCAAATACAATACAACACCCTTCTCACTCAGTTCTCAGGAAAGCACTTTGCCAGTAATCCAACCTCCAGCACAAAATTAATCAGCTGATTGGATTGTAAGATTTACTTTGAGTTGACCTTTTGTTTCATTAGATCTTTAATTACCGAATCACGCCGAAATCATTCATTATATCCGCTATAATTTCTTTTGTATTATTTGAAATTCGTTATTTTTTTATTCGGACATTCGGATGAAAGATGCAAAATTCAGCCGAATTTCGATTTGTTACGAAACCAATTGCACAAGCCTACTGGCCACTCTACCACACAGGTGCAGTGCTGCAGAGATGGTTGTTCTTCTGGGAGGTTCTTCTCTCTCCACAGAGAAACACTGGAGCTCTATCAGGGAGACTGTTGGGTTCTTGGTGACCTCCCTGACTAAGGCCCTTCTCTCCCCGATTGCTCAGTTTGGCCGAGCGGCCCACGCTAGGAAGAGCCCTGGTGGTTCCAAACTTCTTTCATTTATGGATGATGGAGGCCACTGTGCTCATTGGGACCTTCAGTGCTGCAGAAAAATCTCTGTATCTTTCCCCAGATCTGTGCCTCGATACAATCCTCTCTCGGTGGTCTATAGACCATTCCTTGGACCTCATGGCTTGGTTTGTGCTCTGACATACGCTGTTAACTGTGGGACCTTATATAGACAGGTGTGTGCCTTTCCAAATCATGTCCAATCAACTGAATTTACCACAGGTGGACTCCAAACAAGTTGTAGAAACAGCTTAAGGATAAACAGTGGAAACAGTATGCACCTAAACTAAATTTTGAGTGTCATGGGAAAGGCTGTGAATACTTTTGTACATGTGATTTTTTTTTTTTTTTTTATAATAAATTTTGCAAGGATTTCAAACAAACGTCTTTCATGTTGTCATTACGGGGTATTGTTTGTAGAATTTTGAGGAAAATAATGAATTTAATCCATTTTAGAATAAGGCTGTAACATAAAATGTGGAAAAAGTGAAGCGATTTGAATACTTTCCAGATGCACTGTATATAAACATAATATGTATTCTCTTTTGTTACATCCATTTTCCCCCAGCTGGACATTTTATATTTGATTTGAACTTAAACTTTTACATGTTGATAAAAATGTGATAACATCCTCAAACTTTGGAACCTTAAACAGAAAGTGATAATGAGGGAGAAGTCAATAATCCAATGATGGTGGTCTTCAGGATCAGTCCAGTCTTCATCTTGGTTGTCCCCCCCCCCCCCCCCCCCCCATCCTCACTCTCTGACCTCTGGTGGGACTCAGCCCCGCTGTTATTCATGACTAAATCATGGACTAAATAAGGAAGCGCAGGACTTCTTGTGTTGGGAAGATGGCAATGAGTGATAGAGGGGGTGGGGACACTCTTCCTATAATCCCCTCATCACTGTCACTCCTATAAAAGACAGTTCTCGTTGTTTCCTCACTCTCTGACTAAGGTCCATGAATAAAGAAATGAACTGGTAGGAGATCAGAGGACCCATTTACTAGTTACCTTGAGGTTGGAATTGTAAGATCCTCAGAGACAAAGCTGCCTGATGTGGGCGGAGTCCTGGTTTAGGGGAACCAATCTGCTCATGTCTAGTAATAATCTTTTTATTTCTATTTTAGTAGATGGACGGGAGATGAGGAAAACCTCAGAGGATTGTCTCACTTTGTCTCCAGACTGTAAAGTAGAAGATGAAGACATCACACAGTATAGTCCGGGAGAAAACCCAACTACCTCAAATGTCCATCCGGTACCACACAGTGTAGATGGACCATCGTATTCCTCTTATCCTGAGGAACCTCAGACTGTGAGGGACGGTGCCGTCCTTCCAACAGATAAGAGGTTTTCCTGTTCTGAGTGTGGGAAGGATTTCAAATTTCAAAGCTATCTTAATCTGCATAAAATAACTCACACAGGTGAGAAGCCACATTCTTGCCCTGAGTGCGGAAAATGCTTTTCACTTAAGTCTAATCTTCATAAACATCAGAGTTCTCACTTAGGGGAAAAGCCATATCCCTGTTCTGAATGTAGGAAAACATTTGTAAATAAATCACAACTTGTCATACATCAGAGGTTTCACACGGGGGAGAGGCCATATTCCTGTCCTGAGTGCGGCAAATGCTTTGTACAAAAATCTAATCTTGTTCTACATCAGAGATCTCACACAGGGGAGAAGCCGTATTCCTGTCCTGAGTGTGGGAAATATTTTTCAGACAGGTCTGTACTAAACAAACACCAGCGGGTGCACACAGGTGAGAAGCCGTATTCCTGTTCTGTTTGTGAAAAATATTTTAAACACAAATCAGATCTGGTCAAACATCAGAGGTCCCACACTGGTGAGAAGCCATATTCCTGTACTGAGTGCGGGAAATTTTTTTCACGGAAAACCAATCTTTACACACATCAGAGATTGCACACAGGGGAAAAGCCATATTCCTGTCCTAAGTGAAAGTCTGATTTTAACAAACATCAGAGATTGCACACTGCTGACAGTCACATTCCTGTCCTGAGTACTGGAAATGTTTTTCAGGGAATTTCAATCTTACAGACATCAGAGATTGCAAAAGGGGGAGAAGCCACTTTTCTGTCCTGAGTGAGGGAATTGTTGCTCTCTGAAGTCCTGTCTTCCTGTACATCGGGGATCCCACACAACCCTTGAGGTGTATTAGTGCCTTGAGTGTGGGAAATGTCTTTTATATGAATGTTGCTGGACATCACAGCTCTCATGTGGTGAAGAAGCACACCCTGATATACACCTCAGATATACTCCATGGCTGATCTTCATCATGTAAGAAACAGTTCATAAGGAGATCAGAGATCACCAAAGACATGGATGAAGTGTTGTACCGTGTGGACAGTAGCAAAATAGAGTTGTTGGCTGTTGTTAGTAGTAAAGTAATAAAAATTGAGTCAATATCTTTTGCTGGTTGAGTAAACTTTGTGGTGTAACCTTTCACAAACACTAATGGCCCCGTACACACGATCCGAAAATCAGACGAAAAATAGCGCTTTTCGACGCTCGTAGGATGCTCGTAACGATCGTAGGATGATCGGATCGTTAGTACAGAGCTTTCGAGAGCTGATCATGACAATTCATCCAATTATTATTCGACCGGACAAGCACGAAAATTTTCCTCGTACGATTTTCGTTTAGTCAGTACAGTTGTCGTCTGAAAATACAATACAAATACATTACAACACATGACATCACTTCCGATTTTTTTTTTTTTTGTCGTACGAGAATTTTCGTGACTTTAGTAACCTAATTTCTACTTGCGACTATTAAGCGAAAAAAGTCGTACAATCTTCGGATCGTGTGTACGGGCCATTAGAAGCCTTTTTTTTTTTTTCTTTTAGGTTAATGAGTTAAACAAATGTGAACAGCATTCACTGAACCATCGCAAATGTTGGTCATTTGTTATTCCATACGGCGATTTCCCGAGTGGCCTGCACGCCCCCTGCCGGTAATCGGCTATTTTTTCTCCCCGCACTGACAGCGCGAGGAAAAAAAACAAAAAAAAGATGATCATCGGCGGCTGTGAGAAGGATATCAGTCCCGATCACGGAGAGCTGCTGCCAGCTCACCTGTGCCACATGCAAGTGCCACCTAGCAGTACACAACACTGCCGCCCACCAGTGCCACCTATCAGTGCCCACAGTGTCACCTATCAGTGCCTCATCAACAGTGCTGCCCAACAGTGTCACCTATCGGTGCCGCCCATCAGTGCCATCTATCAGTGGTACCTATCAGTGCCACCCATCAGGGCCCATCAATGCCATCTTATCAGTGGCCATCAGTGCCGCCTTATCTGTGCCCATCAGTACCGCCTTATCTGTCCCCATCAGTGCCTATCAGTGTTGCCTTAACTGTGCCTATCTGTGACCATCAGTGCAGCCTATCAGTTCCCACCAGTGCCGCCTCATCAGCGCATCTCAATGAAGGAGAAAAATTACCTGTTTGCAAAATTTTATAAGAGACTATGAAACATGATTTTTTTTTTTTTAATTTTCCATCTTTTTGTTTGTTTAGCAAAAAATAAAAACCCCAGCTGTGATTAAATACCACCAAAAGAAAGCTCTATTTGTGTGAAAAAAAATGATAAAAATTTAATTTGGGTACAGTGTTGTATGACTGCGCAATTGTCATTCAAAGTGCGTCAGCGCTGAAAGCTGAAAATTGGTCTGGGCAGGAGGAGGGTTTAAGTGCCCATTAAGCACGTGGTTAAAGTGATTGCAAAGGCTCATTTTTTTTTTAAAATAACAAACATGTCATACTTGCCTGCTCTGTGCAAGGGTTTTGCACAGAGCGGCCCCCGATCTTCCTTTTCTGGCGTCCCCCGGTGACACTCCTGGCTCCTCCTCATCGAGTGCCCCCACGGAGAGCTGCTTTCCATGGGGGGCACCCGTGCGGGCACGCTCCTGAGTTCTGCTGCTGCGTCCATTGACACAGACAGCAGGACTCAGCCTCGCTCTCCCGTGTCACTGGATTTGATTGACAGCAGTGGGAGCCAATGGCTACTGCTACTATCAATCTATCCAATGAGGACCCGAGACAGCGGCTGGAGATGTTCTGCTCGTCCTCGTCCCTGGAACGATCGGGTTCAGGTAAGTAAAAGGGGGGCTCTGGAGGGGAATTGCAGCACAGAAGCTTTTTCACCTTCATGCAGAGAATGCATGAAGGTGAAAAACCCTGAGGGTTTATAACTTCTTTAATCTTTTTCCTTAAGGAGGTATTTCAGGAAAAATATTCCAGTATGGCCACTAGATGGAGCAGACTATTATAGGAAATCACTGTGTTAATTAAGTTATGAATCAAATTTATCACAGCTGGGCAAATGCTTATCACGCTCAACCAAGAAATTTTCTATTTATGGACCCCTTAGTTTACTATGTCAGGAATGATTTCTTTGTTTTATACCTCCATTCACAGGAATGTACATGCACTTTCATCGGATGAATGGCTATGGAATTTTTTTTTTTATGAATAGGCCCCTAAATGTCAGGAGACATTTAGTTAAAGATTGGAAGGATGTAGTGTTGGCCGATTTTACGTAGGATATTATCTCTATCTATCTATCTATCTATATATATATATATATACTATATTACCAAAAGTATTGCACATGAACTTTAATGGCATCCCAGTCTTAGTCTGTAGGGTTCAATAATGAGTTGGCCCACCCTTTGCAGCTATAACAGCTTCAACTCTTCTGGGTAGGCTGTCCACAAGGTTTAGGAGTGTGTCTATGGGAATGTTTGACCATTCTTCCAGAAGCGCATTTGTGAGGTCAGGCACTGATGTGCATGAGAAGGCCTGGCTCGCAGTCTCCGCTCTAATTCATCCAAAAGGTGTTTGATCGGGATGAGGTCAGGACTCTGTGCAGGTCAGTCAAGTTCTTCCACCCCAAACTTGCTTATACATGTCTTTATGGACCTTGATTTGTGCACCGGTGCGCAGTCGTGTTGGAACAGGAAGGGGCCATCCCCAAACTGTTCCCACAAAGTTGGGAGCATGAAATTGTCCAAAGTGTCTTGGTATGCTGAGGTCTTAAGAGTTCCCTTCACTGGAACTAAGGGGCCAAGCCCAACCCCTGAAAAACAGCCCCACATCATAATCCCCCCCCCCCCCAATAAATTATTTGGTCTGTGCACAAACCAAGGTCCATAAAGACATGGATGGAGATTATTTATGGTGATTGCGGCAACATCTGAATATTATCAGGATAAGAACTTCAGTGTATACCCATATACTTTTAGGGGATCCTGTGGGAGAGTCCTAGGAATACCCTGGCCAGGGTGTTTTGGCTATATGCTCATCTGACCTATCTTGATTAAGGTGGTGGCGTCACGGTCTGGAGACCCTATTGGTGATTGGATGCACTCTATCTACATCTTATTACTTATGGGGAGGATTGGTCTTCAATTTTTTATGTGTAGCCAGGAGCGGACTACGGGTAATCTGATTTTGCAGACTTGCTTCCTATTATTCCAGCCTGCTCCTATGTCCCCCTAGTACTGGACTCAAATCACTCGCATCACGTTCTGAGCACAGAGAAAAGCATTGTGGGAGCTGTAAGCTTCTGGATAGACATTTCTGGATTGCAGAACTGACTATGGACTACATCTCCCAGCAGACCATCTGCTCCACAGGAGAATTGTGGTAGAGACTATAAAGGGATCTGCTGGCCAGGCCCACTCTCTCTTGCTTCCTGGATCCCATCGCGTGCGCACCACCCTGTCGCTGTTTGAGGAGATTGCACCCTATCACGTGACGCACAGCCTCCAGCTCCAGCCCCAGTGAGTCCAGCCTTTGCCCGCTTGCAGGAGGATAACCTGTAGCAGCGCTGAACACTGCAGAACCAGCCAGTTCACTGAGTTAGCAGACTGATCTACGTCTCTGCCCATCTGCAGTAAGGAGAATCATCTGATTGTCCCTCCGGGAGGCTGCCGAGGTCTATCAGGACTGGTGAGGGGACTTATGCCCACGGATCCCACTGCCTTGTTAAGTACCACACTGTGCACAGGCAACACTCACTTGAATTACAAATAGTATTGCTATAAACCAGGATCAGCTATTCTCTCTTGCTTATCATCACTTTGCTACAGTCAGAAATCTTTGTTCTATGAGCTCCAACTTTGCCGGGGAAGACAGTGCAAGGCCTTGCTTTTAGGACATTCTAGTTTATTGCTCTTAAAGGGGACACTTTACTGGTAACTATAGTACATTATCTCTCAGCGGTAACCTGCAACCACCGCCGGATGGAATCTCAGGCTCCCCGATCACACGGAAGAGCCCAGAGGTGCCAATTGCAATGGGAGGGTGGGGTATCCCATCCCACTTTCTGTAAAAGCCATCCACCGGCTTATCAGCTGCTAGGATGGCTTTTACACAAGAGCCTGTAGCTGCGGGCATCATCCAGATATTGTCCCTTCAAGTCCACAATGTCATATGACATCATGCGGTCAGGAAGTGGTTAACCCCTTTATGTCGACCGTACGAAAATATGTGGCCTCGACTTGAAGGGGTTGTACACTGGGGCAATACATGCAGCTGCACGCTTCACCCCGGTACAGTTTTTTAGGGCTGGCGGTTGGCTTGGGATAACAACCGGTGCGGCTAAAAAGCCACCTGGCTGTTGTCCCAAGCAGCAGGAAGGGATGGCTCTCCGTCCCATCGGGAGGCCTGAGGGACCAGCCAACATGTTCACCGGCTGGCCAGAGACCCGGTCGAAACAGAAACTAGTAACCCAGAAGCAATGTCATGAAATCACTTCTGGTTTACAGAAGACTTAAAGGCTCCAAATTTAAAAAAAAAAATACTGTATTAAAAACTGCTAAACTTGGCGTTTTGAATACTTCTAAGTGCAAAGGAGGAATTTGGGGTCTTTTACACCCCAGATCTCTCCATAAAGAGTACCTGTCACTACCTATTGCTGTCACAAGGGATGTTTACATTCCTTTTGACAGCAATAAAAGTGATCAGAATTTTTTCTTATAAAGGGATAGTGTAAAAATAAAATATATAAGAAAAAAATATATAAAATTTAAAGCGCCCCATCCCTCTGCTCGCGCGCAGAAGCGAATGCATACGTAAGTCGGGGCCACAAATGTAAATAGTGTTCAAACCACACATGTGAGGCATTGCTGTGATCATTAGAGTGAGAGCAATAATTCTAGCACTAGACCTCCTCTGTCATTTTAAACTGGTACCCTGTAGAAATTTTTAAATCGTCGCCTATGGAGAGCTTTAAGCACCGTAGTTTGTTACCATTCCAAGAGTGTGCGCAATTTTAAAGCATGACATGTTAGGTATCTTTACTTGGCTTAACATCATCTTTCACATTATACAAAAAATTGGGCTAAGTTTACTGTGTTTTTTTTTTTTAATTCATGAAAATGTATTTTTTCCCAAAAAAATTGCGTTTGAAAAACCACTGTGCAAATACAGTGTAACATAATATATTGCAACAACCGCCATTTTATTCTCTAGGGTCTCTGCTAAAAATAATATATATAATGTTTGGGGTTCTAAGTAATTTTCTAGCAAAAAATACAGATTTTATCTTGTAAGCATCAAATGTCAGAAAAAAGCTTAGGCATGAAAGAATTAAGAATATTGACCCTGCTCATTAGGTCTAATGGTGGGTTGATCCACTGCCTGGTTTGAAGCTGCAACTGGGTTATCAAAGAACACACATTATTGGTAATATATACACATAAAGATAATTGAAGCTTGACACCCAAGTGCCTAAATAGGGTTACAATTTGCAATCTGGACTCCAGGTGAATCATAGACGTAGCCGCCTGGTCTAAGGGGAATACGCTAAATTTGTCCCAGTTCACCCACCAGAGTAATCGCCAAATGTGGTCATTTCTTCTAGTAAAGATTATAAGGAGTCATGGGGATCAGCTAAGTAAACCAATAACATAAAGGTTGGTATTAAAAGACAGGAAAGCATCCAGAACCTCGTGAGGGGCAGTGCCAATCCGCCCAGTAGATGGTTGAATACGGGGAATAGAAGTGGGGACATATTCAGGTAAGGTCCAATAACTGGCACTCCTACTCTCTGCGTTTATACAGCCATGCCTCTCGTGCGTGCGAGTCAGAGTTAGCATCATAATAGCTTGCAGCATTGCAGTTTCTAGTTCCTCAGTAGTAATAATCTTTTTATTTCTATTTTAGTAGATGGACGGGAGATGAGGAGAACCTCAGAGGATCGTCTCACTTTGTCTCCAGACTGTAAAGTAGAAGATGAGGACATCACACAGTATAGTCCAGGAGAAAACCCGACTACCTCAAATGTCCATCCGGCACCACACAGTGTAGATGGACCATCGTATTCCTCTTATCCTGAGGAGCCTCAGACTGTGCGGGACGGTGTCGTCCTTCCAACAAATAAGAGGTTTCCCTGTACTGAGTGCGGGAGGGGATTCCAATTTAAATCCCAACTTAATGTGCATAAAAGATCTCACACTGGGGAGAAGCCGTATTCCTGCCTTGAGTGTGGGAAATGTTTTTCAAAGAAATCAATTCTGGTTACACATCAGAAATCTCACACTGGAGAAAAGCCGCATTCCTGTCCTGAGTGTGGGAAATGTTTTTCACATAAGACCCATCTTTACAGACATCAGAGATCTCACATGGAGGAGAATCAAGTTTCCTGTCCTGAGTGTGGAAAATGGTTTTCAGATAAGTCCAATCTTTACCATCATCGGAGATTGCACACAGCTGAGAAACGTTATTCCTGTAATGAGTGTGGGAAATGTTTTCTAATGAAGTACAAACTTCATAATCATCAGAGATCACACACAGGGGAGAAGCCGTATTCCTGCCCTGAGTGTGGGAAATGTTTTGCACTAAAATCAGCACTTGTCACACATAAGAGATCACACACAGGTGAGAAGCCGTATTCCTGTCCTGAGTGTGGGAAATGTTTTTCACAGAAGACCAATCTTTACAGACATCAGAGATCTCACACGGGGAAAAGCCGTATTCCTGTCCTGAATGCGGAAAATGTTTTTCAGTAATGTCCTATTTTCGTAATCAGAGATTGCACACAGGAGAAAAAACATATTCCTGTTCTGAGTGCGGGAAATGTTTTTCACAGAAGTCCAGTCTTTCCACACATCAGAGAGCTCGCATGGGGGGAAGCCAGGTTCCTGTCCTGAGTGAGGGAATTGTTACTGAAGTCCTGCCTTCCTGTACATGAGGGACAACCCTCGAGGTGTATTAGTGTCTTCTATATGAATGTTTCTGGACATCACAGCTCTCATGTGGGGAAGAAGCACACCCTGATATACACCTCAGATATACTCCATGGCTGATCTTCATCATGTAAGAAACAGTTCATAAGGAGATCAGAGATCACCAAAGACATGGATGAAGTGTTGTACCGTGTTGGCAGTAGCAAAATAAAAATGGAGTCAATATCTTTTCTTGGTAAAGTTTGGGGTATAAGCTTTCACAAATGCTTAGAGGTCTATTTAAAAAAAATGAATGTGCCCAGCATTCTCCCAGCTGTTACAAATGTTGGTTATTTTAATTTCGTACAGTGATTTTCTATGATCTCTGGCTCCATTTGTAGCCATAATGTGGTATTGCTTTATTTTTCCTGATGGCGGTTTTTCACACAATACCAGGACCAGCATGTACATAGAGACTCTATGTCGTTATTGTTGTGACCTGGCTAACTCCCTGGTTAGGGAATTATTGCTGTTCGGCAGAATGCAAAGTATGTTAGAGTGGAGTTGGGGTTAGTTAGATAGGATTTATCTTTGCTTCATTCCAGACACTTGGAAGATTGACTACGGGGCAAGAGCATTGTTTGTGTAGAACTATATTGACATGCATCTTTAGAGAGAGTGCAGGGTTTGTTTCTTGGGTCTTATGGTACTAGTTAAGTAGGATTACTGATGTAGAGTTGGCAGGTCATCCCTGCTGGGATGATGCTTCATCCATGGACACTGTGGGGTTGATTTACTAAAGGCAAATCCACTCTGCACTACAAGTGCACTTGGAAGTGCAGTTGCTGTAAATCTGAGGGGAAGATCTGAAATTAGAGGAAGCTCTGCTGATTTTATCATTCAATCATGTACAAGCAAAAATGCAGTTTTTTTATTTTCCTTGCATATCCCCTCAGATACACAGCGACTTGCAGTGCACTTGTAGTGCAAAGTAGATTTGCCTTTAGTAAATAACCCTCTGTGTTTTGTTTTGTAGAATTACTGTTAAGCTTTTGATTTTCCCCCTTTTTGTCCCTTATAAGTGGGATACTCCTTCTATTCAAGTTTTACAGCAATAAACCTCAAAAAGACATCCCCTAGACTGCTTTATGAGCTGGTGTGAGTGAGCTGTTTGCTGTGTGCCTGGCTGCCTTTGCACTGAAAAAGGAAATCCAGTGGTGCCTTCGGTGGTAAGTGCTACATAGCAGCTGAATATAGAGATCTCCTAACAATATTACCAAGCTGTAGCTAGGGAGAGCTCTAATGTTTACTGTGTGACTGCAGAAGAATCATTCCATCTAGCTCACACTAACTCTCTCACTGCCAGAGCTGTTTTTGCAACTTTTTCCACACATGTTAAAATGCACATTTTGGTCCTGAAGATTAGTTAAAACCCCAAAACATATATTTTCTGACAGCAGAGGCCCTGGAGAATAAAATGGCAGTCATTTTTAAGGTGTTACTTGTACACAAGTTTCACCTTAACATCTGTATTTACTTGCTATTTTTTCATTATTTTCTCATTAACATGGGTACAAGGTGCTTTGACCGAGAGCAATCTGCATATTGAAGGTATGTTGCCTGGTGCCCCTAGCTGGATGATGGCTCCCCGAGCTGGCATCAGCTAAACAAAGGAAGAGATGGGTTAGTGGTGACATAATTGCCCAAATATGGTCAGGGACCATATTTGGGCATGGATTTCAATGCTATCTTCTCCCCGTTGCTTATGTGGCCGGCATTCCTGGTGACATCAGCGGTCCCTAGGGACGTGGCCGGGCAAGCACCTGCTGCTTTATTAGAAACCAGTGACAGCTAGAACCTGTTATATATAGAAGTGGTAGAAATATAGCTTTTATGTATGAAGCTCGAATCGTGCAAACAGAAGGGTAGCACAGCTAAAGTTTGGTTTAAACGATCAACTTATTCCTAAACTATAAAAACTGAACCTGGAGCTTATCCCTAGTGGTCAGTGTAGTGGTCTCTTACATTGGTGACAAGTGGGAGAATGACCCCCTTATAACAGTGGAGAATGTAGTGGTAACCAATGGGGGAAGGATCTTCTTATATTAGTGGTCAGTGTAGTGGTCTCCTTACATTCATTCAGACTTTATAAAGAATGCAACAAGAAATGTAAGGGTGCAATTAGGGCAGCTAATATAGAACACGAAAGACACATAGCGGAGGAGAGCAAAAAAAATCCCAAGAAATTCTTCAAGTATGTAAACAGTAAAAAAGGGAGGCCAGACCATATTGGCCCCATAAAATGAGGAAGGACATCTGGTTACAAAGGATGGGGAGATGGCGAAGGTATTGAATTTATTCTTCTCCTCAGTCTTCATGAGGGAATCGGGGGGCATCAGTAACCAAAACTGCAGTGTTTATCCTCACGACACATCACAGGAAGCACCTCCATGGTTAACAGAGGACAGAATTAAAATTAAACTTGGGAAACTTAACATTAATAAGTCACCGGGACTGGATGGCTTGCACCTGAGGGTACTTGGGGAACTCAGTCAAATAATTGCCAGACCTTTGTTCCTAATTTTTACTGACAGACTACTGACTAGAATGGTACCAGCTGATTGGAGAAAAGCCAATGTAGCACCAATATTTAAAAAGGGCTAAAAAAACATCCTTAGGAATTACAGACCAGTTAGCCTAACATCAATAGTATGCAAGCTCTTGGAGAGGATGATAAGGGACTATATACAAGATTTTAGTAATGAGAACGGTATCCTTAGCAGTAATCGGCATGTATTCATGAAGAATCATTCTTGCCAAACCAATCTATTAACCTTCTATGAGGAGGTAAAATGCCTTCTAGATAAAGGAAGGCCCATAGATGTGGTGTATCTGGATTTTTTTTTTAAAGCATTTGACACAGTTCCCCATAAAAGTTTACTGTACAAAATAAGGTCCGTTGGCATGGACCATAGGGTGAATACATGGATTGAAAACTGGCTACAAGGGCGAGTTCAGGGGGGGTGATAAATGAGGAGCACTCTGAATAGTCAGGGGTGAGTAGTGGGGTCCCCCAGGGTTCTGCGCTGGGACCAATCCTATTTAATTTGTTCATAAACGACCTGGAGGATGGGGTAAACATTTCAATCTCTGTATTTGCGGACGATACTAAGCTAAGCAGGGCAATAACTTCTCCGCAGGATGTGGAAACCTTGCAAGAAGATCTGAACAAATTAATGGGGTGGGCAACTATGGCAAATGAGGTTCAATGTAGAAAAATGTAAAATAATGCATTTGGATGTCAAAAATATGAATGCAATCTATACACTGCGGGGAGAACCTCTGGGGAAATCTAGGATGGAAAAGGACCTGGGGTCCTAGTAGATGATAGGCTCAGATAGATAAAACGATAATTCTCACGCTCTACAAGACTCTGGTCCGGCCGCACCTAGAGTATGCTGTCCAGTTCTGGGCACCAGTCCTCAGGAAGGATGTACTGGAAACAAAGCGAGTACAAAGAAGGGCAACAAAACTAATAAAGGGTCTGGAGGATATTAGTTATGAGGAAAGGTTGCGAGCACTGAACTTATTCTCTCTGGAGAAGAGACACTTGAGAGGGGATATGACTTAAATTTACAAATACCGTACTGGTGACCCTACAATAGGGATAAAACTTTTTTTTGCGAAAGGGAGTTTAACAAGACTCGTGGCCACTCATTAAAATTAGAAGAAAAGAGGTTTGACCTTACAGGGTTCTTTACTGTAAGAGTGGCGAGGATGTGGAATTCCCTTCCACAGGCGGTGGTCTCAGCGGGGAGCATCGATAGTTTAAAAAACCTGTTAGATAAGCACCTGAATGACCACAACATACAGGGATATACAATGTAATACTGACATAATCACACACATAGGTTGGACTTGTGTCTTTTTTCAACCTCACCTACTATGAAACTATGTATGTAACATTGGCAATCAGTGGGAGAAGGACCCCCTTATGTCAGTGTAGTGGTCCCTTACAATGGTCACCAACGGGAGAAGGATCCCTCGATATCAGTGTTTGTGGATTCTATTCATACCTCAATGCTGTCATATTTGTCCTTCCTACAGCCTGATAACAAACTATAAAGAAGAAAACTGCGCCGGAAACAAACCTAACAATATAGCTGCAACTCAAAGTGAAAAACACACAATAGCAATAGAAAAAAAGTAGGCTGCACTCTTAAAGTGGTGGATTCACTGTGTTCACATTAAAAAGTCACAAGATTTTCACTGAACCTTTGGCTGCCAATCCGTCCTTCATTGAAGGATCCACTAGAATCTTCAATAGTCATTGGAGGACTTTATAGAAGTCACATATTCACAGTTTGGGATTTCCTTAAACATTTTTAATCACTTCTCATTTATTTATTTTTTGTATTTTGTTCACATATTTGGTTAACATGTCACTTTAGGCGCACAGCTTACTTTTTTTCTATTGATAACAAACAGTATTGGTGCATCTCTACAAGAAACCACTGACAACAATAGTCTTCTTAGTTACAGTATCTGTAAGGGGGTGTATTCTTCCCACTGACCTCCAATGTAAGGAACGTTCATCCCAGTGACCACCAATGTAAGTGTAGTGGTACCCCCATAGGGACTGCTGGATATTGTGGTCCACCCGTCACCCTACCCAGCCCGGCATTTACTCTCCAGGCACTCAGACAATGAACAGTGTGTTAGCTTTGTTTTTGTGTTTTTATTGAGGGATTATAACTTGGATGGGGTTAAGGAATTCATGGGATGCCCAGAAAGATTTTTTTGTATAGCTTGGGACAAATTGTACACTCTCCTCTTCCAGCACAACTCATGCGGCAGAATATTCCTTCCTCTTCCTCCAGCACAACTCTTCAGGCACAGCTAGCACTTGGTTAGGCCTGACACTGGCTTTAGCCAGGCCCCAGCAACAGCCCTTTGCAGGTCGGGCAAAAAGAATGCAAGTTCTGGTGCTTTCTGCCTAGGTGGACTACTGATCCCATTCAGCCCTCTTCAGGCCCTGCAGCCCTCCTGGCTGCAGCTGCCTGTCTCCACTGCCCATGACACCACCATCCTCGTTGGCTCTACATCCATCTCAGATTGTATCCTCCCAATCCGCTCCAGCATGCCTCCCCAGCTTTCCTGGCTGTGTGTCACTCAGTGACACCTGGTGGATCCCTCCATTGTCCACTCCTGCTCCTGGTCAGGACACCCCTGTGGTTTGTATGAGGGTCCCTTCCACTCCCAAGGTCACCCCCCCAAACTTGGGAGCTTCCTCAAAGACCACGACAGCTAGTACTCCATCTACCAGTTCTTCCACCCGACAACTCCTCTCCAGCTGGGCTGACCCTGGGTATTTCAAGGCAGCCTGCCCCCTGCCAATCCTAGGTGGGAATTGGTCAGAACCCCCTGAGACACCCCAGAAAGCCCCACTTCTCCCCCCCCTCCTTCCTTCTTGAAATCTCTAGAAGCAGAAGGGAGGTAACCGAAAGATGATGTTATCTGTAAATCACCAGCCTACTCTAAGCCACTCACAGCCCCCACAGATCAAAACAAACAGGCCCAGCTTACAGCTAGGCCTGATTAAATTTACCTGTACTGACAAAAATCCTACTACTAGCACCTACCTAGAGGGTGCTACATAAGCGATGTTCATCCCAGTAACCACCAATATAAGGGACGGTCTTTACCAGTGACCACCAATGTAAGGCATATTCATCCCAGGGACCACAGAGGATCGGTGTCAGAGCCGTCGGCAGATCCGTGACAGAGCCCGTCAGTCATCCCAGTAACCACCAATGTAAGGGACGTTCATCTCAGTGATCACCAATGTAAGGGACATTCATCCCAGTGACCACCAATGTAAGGGACATTCATTCCAGTGATCACTAATGTAAGGGACATTCATCCCAGTGATCATCACCCTTACGTAGTGTGAGCTGTGGATATAGTGATTATTAGCATGTAAGAGTTCCTCCCAGGTTGAAAAGACTGACAAAGGCTGCATTTGCATGAAACCAGCCGAAATCCTCCAAAGGAAACATAAAAGGAGAACATCAAATACATCATGGGGGATGCACTCAGGACTCTACACAAATAGCTCAATATAAACAGCCGATGATCATCAGTAACAATCTGTCCAAATTTCACATGTAATGTCAGATGCAGAGTCTTCAAGAAGTGTAATCAGTGTGTTCTCCTGTTGTGCAGCGTGCATCTAAATCAATGTGTTCTTCTGGTAAAGGTGGAGATGACCCCATCTATAAGGATATACACATAGTTGCCAACATTCTGAAAAAAAATTATAGGGACACTTTGTCAGTAGGCAGAGTACTATTTTAATTAGGGGGTAGTGCGCAATGCCAAAAAATGAGCGTGGTTTAAACTATGCTAAATATTGGGCGTGGCTTAAAGGGGGTGTGGTTAAATAGAGTCTGAAATGAAAGTGAGAAAGAAATAAATAAAAGCAATAGGAAGGGAAGGAGAGAGAAAGAAGGAAATAAAGAGGGATGGAGGGACAGCAGGCCCAGATCCTACACCACAATAGCAATATGTGTATTACAGAAAGTTTAACAATCAGCATATAAAGATACTCCAAACACCATCCCCTCTCAGCTTTGCCCCCGTCTTGAGCTCCCGATCTCGCCTATCAGCGGTGCCTATGCCGGCTCTCAGTGGCCCCGATCCCATGTGCCAACAGCCTCCATGCCCCCTCTCAGCAGCTTGTGGAAGGTAAGCGCAGTGGTGTACGGAGGGGGCGGCGCCGGAGCAACTTTCAGAGGGGTGCAGAAAGTCCCATGAGGGTTAGACTGTGGGACAGGGACTGCAGCGGTAAGACATGCTACTAGGCTGGGGAGCATGTGTGCCTTATGCCCTGTGTACAATGACTGTGTGTGTGTGAGAGGACTGCGGTCAAGTGCTAGTAGGAGCAGTCCTCATTGTTCCCTGATACAGTACACCCCTCCCTGTGCATGGCATCTTCTGGTGGGCGTATCCCTTCTACCAACAGGTGATTATCCTGCATGGGCCTGGGTGATAGCGGGTAAGAGGCTTCTCTCTTTCCTGTGCTGTCATGGCTGTGTCATCATCCCCTTTGTATTGGGTTTGGGTGTGTACATGCTTATGTGTGCACATCGACTCCCAGATCTTCTGCTCTTTCTCCATGGGTGAGTCAGGGAGGGTCGCAGCTTTCCTGGAGTCTCCTTACCTTTGCAGGTAGGCTTGATCAAAACTTTGTGCAGCTTCACATTACTGCAGGCAAGGAGTAACAACACAGACGGCTAGGCTTCTCTTTCTTCCCTTCTCCCCTCCTCATTCAACCTCTGCAGACTCAGCTTACAGGCAAGTATAACAGTGAGCAGCCCAAGCCACCCAGCAGCAGCCGCATGCATGTGGGGTTAGCTAGCTGAAAAGCCAAGTTGCAGCACCCCCACGCTGTGCCCCGTCCAAAGCTCAGCAAGTCCTGCAAGCCAACTTTGGTCACTGCTTTTTTGTTTGTCGTCACAATGACCTCAGACCCCCTTCATGTTCCTAGAAGGAGGGAGGTGTGACAATACAAGGGGGTTCTGCTTCACAGATCAGCCAAGTATTCTGGAGAACCCCCCTCCCCACCCTTTGCTTTGCTAGACTTTTTTTTCTTTTCTTTTATTAGGCATGGTATTAGAGAAGGCTTTGCTACTTCTGGGTGTACTGTCAGCATGTGGACTTGGGCTCTATTTCTCTTTTTTTTTTGTCTCTCTTCCTTGGCTTTTAGTGGCTGAGCTAAATAGAGCTCTCAAATAGACCTCTTCTCAGTCTCTTCCCAGATCGCCAGCACTTCTCCACTACTTCAGAAAACTTTTATTTAATAAACTTTAACGTGTTCAGGTTTTGCTGTAAATCTGCATTTCCTTGGTTTGGTTACATACTGTGTTGGTGGGGGTGCTGGGCTAGGGGCAACAGGAATGTGGGGGGTGCATTAGAAAGAGAGAAGGGGAGAATTGGTTAGAGAGCTGGGGGGGCATTAGTAAGAAGAGGGGGGAAATTGGTGGGAGAGCTGGGGGGGGCATTAGTAACAGAGGAGGGGGTGTCAGGAACCATGAATCAGACTGAGACAGAAGTGCAGTAAAAATCACACTATTTGATAAAATGGTATAAACAGAGCAAACATAGATAAAACATAGCCAGAGTTCGTTAACGCAAACTGATCCATGCGGTGATCCTGTTCATCCAATTTGGAAAAAAAATATTACCAACAAGTGGATTGCCTGCAACTTCTGAATTCATGGCCTTTGCCTACTGTGAGGAACCATGAATCAGACTGAGACAGAAGTGCAGTAAAAATCACACTATTTAATAAAATGGTATAAACAGAGCAAACGTAGTCAAAACATAGCCAGAGTTCAGGAACCAGGACGGGTAGTCAGAACAAGCCAGAGAAACAGGAGTCCAGAGATCAGCGAAGTCACGTACAGCAAACAGGATCAGTAACCAGAAGGGAAGTCGGCCAAGCAAAAGTCTTTCACAGGAAAACACAGCAGAGAGAATCTAGATATGTTGACCAAGTCAAAGGCACAGAAGATCTGATCCAAGGAGTTTATATAACCAGCAGCTCTAGCTGACGAGCAGGAAATGAAGACCAGGTGAGTCACTGTGGAAGGAAGAGTCTTTGGCAATTAACCGACAGCTGAGCACAGAGCTCTAAGAAGGGAGGGCTGAGCCCAGCCCTGACAGTACCCCCCTCCTCAACGACCCCTCCCCTCGGAGGACCACCAGGTTTGAGGGGAAAACGTCTATGGAAGGAATGGAGGAGGACAGGAGCATGTATGTCTGAGGATGAGACACAAGAGCATTCCTCCGGACCGTACCCCTTCGGATGAATGAAGTACTGAATGCGCCCACGGAAGCTACAGGAATCAATACATGATTTTACTTTATATTCCTCATGGTTTTCAACCTGAACTGGGTAAGGACGTGGTACCGAATTGGTGAAATGGTTGCATACCAAAGGTTTTAATAAGGAGACATGAAATACATTTGAAATACGCATATCAGAAGGAAGGTCTAAAGCGTAAGCCACTGGGTTGATCCTACGGAGAATACGGAAAGGCCCAATAAACTGTGGTGCCAGTTTTAAAGAGGAAACACAGAGTTGGAGGTTGCAAGATGGCAGCCAAACCCTGTCCCCAACTTGGTAGTAGTTGAGGACAGAATGGAGTCTGTACCTATCATTGGCACGTTGCAAGGACTCTTGGACCTGTACCCAAGTGGAACGAAGACCATGGAGATGCTCCTCCAATGCAGGAATGCTCTGAGGAACAAAACCGTCAGGTAACATGGAGGGTTGGAGACCATAATTCACCATGAATGGAGACAATCAGGAAGCGGTATTGACAGCACTATTGTAAGCAAACCCTGCCCAAAGTAAGAGGTCTGAACAGTTATGGTGGTCTGAAATGTAGCAATGTAAAAACTGTTCCAAGTACTGGTTGGCTCGTTCTGCGGCCCCATTGGACTGCGGGTGATACGCAGAGGAGAAAGAAAGCTGAATTCCCGACTGTGCACAAAAGGCTTGCCTGAACCTGGACACAAACTGGCTACCCCTGTCTGAGACAATCTCCTTGGGTAGCCCATGATCTCCCGAGCAAAAATAAAAGCCAGTTCTTGATAAGTGGGCAACTTCTCAATTGGAATACAATGAGACATTTTCGAGAACTGGTCAACCACCATAAGGATAACTGTGTTGCCGTGAGAGTTGGGTAACTCCACAATGAAATCCATTGATGGGTCAGTCCAAGGCCTCTCTCTATTGGGTATGGGTTGTAGCAGGCCCACTGGAAGGTGTCATGGTGTCTTACTCTGAGCAAAACGGAACAAGCAGCTACGAAGGCAGCTACATCAGCACGTAGACTAGGCCACCAGAATTGTTGGGAAATAGCCCAAAAGAGTTGATTCTTCCCTGGATGGCCAGCAGCCTTGGGAGAATGGTAAGCCTGGAGCATGGCAGTACAGAGACTCTCAGGGACAAAGCAGCGGTCACAAGGTTTCTCAGGAGGAGAAAGGATCTGAGCAGCAAGAATTTTGTCACCCAAAGGAAAAGCGAGACTGGGGCGAACCGTAGCCAGAATACGATCAGGAGGAATAACAGGAACAGGAACCAACACCATCTTGGAAATCGAGGAAAACTGTCGCGACAAAGCACAAGCCCTTACATTCTTAGTACCGGGTAAGAATGAGACTATGTCATTGAAACTTGACAAGAAAAGAGCCCATTGCACGCTTCTGGGAGAGAGGCGTTTAGCCTCAGACAAGAATGTGAGATTATGGTCAGTCAGAATATGAACCGGCACAGTAGTACCTTCGAGGAGATGCCTCCATTCTTTAAGGGCTAAAATGATCCCAAACAACTCTCTGTCCCCAATCTCATAATTGTATTCCACAGGAGATAATTTCTTGGAAAAGTAGTCACAAGGATGCATAGCGCTCTCAGAGGTAGGACGTTGAGACAGCAGGGCACCAACTCCAGTCTCAGATGCATCAACCTCAAGGATGAAACGTACCATTTGGATCAGGCTGTACCAACACAGAAGCAGAAGAAAAGGCAGCCTTGAGACTCTCAAAGGCATTAATGGAGGCTGGAGACCACTTCTGTGGGTTACGGTCCTTTCTGGTCATATCAGTCAGGGGTTTGACCAGAGACGAAAAGTTACGAATAAACTTCTCTGACCTCTTCTTCAGCCCCCATATCCAAGCACTGGCTAAATCCTGCCGCCTTAACCTCCGCAACATCTCCAGAATTCGACCCTTCCTGACTAATGACACCACAAAGCAACTTATTCACTCCTTGATTATTTCCCGCCTCGACTACTGCAACTCTCTCCTTAATGGCCTACCCTTAAGCAGGCTATCCCCCCTTCAGTCTATTATGAATGCTGCTGCTAGACTAATACACCTCACTAATCGATCCATGACTGCTGCTCCTCTCTGCCAATCCCTTCACTGGCTTCCCCTACCCCACCGTGTAAAATTCAAAATGCTAACCATAACATACAAGGCCATTCACAACATCGCCCCCATCTACATCACCAACCTCATCTGCAGATATCGCCCAAATCGCCCCCCTCCGCTCCTCCCAGGACCTCCTGCTCTCTAGCTCCGTTGTTACCTCCTCCCATGCTCGCCTTCAGGACTTCTCCAGAGCCTCTCCCATCCTCTGGAATTCCCTGCCCCAGTATGTCCGATCAGCCCCTACCCTGTCCACCTTTAGGAGATCCCTGAAAACTCATTTATTCAGGGAAGCCTATGCCACACCCACATAACTGTCCCTGAGCCACCCCCATCAAATCATTCTTTGCAGCTATTACCTTTTGTACCACCACCCCCTCCCTTTAGAATTTAAGCTCTACGAGCAGGGCCCTCCTGTACCTTTTGTATTGAACTGTACTGTAATTGTGTTGTCCCCCTTATACATTGTAAAGCGCTTCGTAAACAGTTGGCGCTATATAAATCTCGTATAATAATAATAATAATAATAACTTCCGATAATAATTGGCAAAGCCAAGAAAACGCTGCAATGGTCGTAAACCCATGGGTCGGGGCCACTGTAGTACTGCCAAATGTTTCTCTGGGTCCATCAAAAAACCAGCAGTGGAAATGACATAACCCAGGCATTTAACCTGTTCACAATGAAACTCGCAATTCTCCAATTTGCAGCACACGGCGGACATCTGTGTGATGGCTCTCTAGGGACTTGGAAAATATGAGAATATCGTCGAGATAAACCACCACACATAGCTGCAACAAATCTCAGAGGACATCGTTGTTGTGACGGATCTTAAATACCCCATCTGGGCACCTATGCCAGACCTGTGTTTCCTGTTCTCCAAATGCACCCGCGGCCATCAGACTCGCCATAACCAGCCCTTAACCCCACAATCACGAGGCAAACAACACAGATGTTGAGAGTTAAACATGCAGAGCATAAACTCTTTAAGTACCAAACATACACCTTTAAACACAGTTAAGGACACTGCCCTTAGCCTTGTCATAGATGAGGTAGGGGACAAGGAAGAACCAATGGGAACTTGACACTTGTACATTCAAACAGATAACAACAAAACCTGGGGAATGCCCAGGAAAAAATTCCAAGCCTACTTACCACCAGCTCGCAGACAACCAATTGACCTGTCTAACAGTACGCGTTAAAAACAGGGGTTCAGTCCGCACGCATTTGCAAACGCATGCGTAAGCCACAGAGCCACGTCACGGCACCCTGTTATCTGTGGTCCTAACACTAAAATTTAGGTGTCCCCACAGTGGAGGCACATGCATTCTAATGGATAAGTGAGGGCAGGTGGACTGAAGGGAGCCCACCCCTTCTTAAAAGGTACAGGACACACCAAACACCCAGCAGGTAGCACAATGGCTGCAAAGGTGCTGGTGCGTTGCTGGACCAATACACACACCCACGTGATTGCAAAAAACTTGCCACCACCCTCACTTATAGCTGGCTATCGCAGTAAGAGGCATTGGAAGGCCACAAACAGATAACAACAAAACCTGGGGAATGCCCAGGAAAAAATTCCAAGCCTACTTACCACCAGCTCGCAGACAACCAATTGACCTATCTAACAGTACGCGTTAAAAACAGGGGTTCAGTCCGCACGCATTTGCAAACGCATGCGTAAGCCACAGAGCCACGTCACGGCACCCTGTAATCTGTGGTCCTAACACTAAAATTTAGGTGTCCCCACAGTGGAGGCACATGCATTCTAATGGATAAGTGAGGGCAGGTGGACTGAAGGGAGCCCACCCCTTCTTAAAGGTACAGGACACACCAAACACCCAGCAGGTAGCACAATGGCTGCAAAGGTGCTGGTGCGTTGCTGGACCAATACACACACCCACGTGATTGCAAAAAACTTGCCACCACCCTCACTTATAGCTGGCTATCGCAGTAAGAGGCATTGGAAGGCCACAAACAGATAACAACAAAACCTGGGGAATGCCCAGGAAAAAATTCCAAGCCTACTTACCACCAGCTCGCAGACAACCAATTGACCTGTCTAACAGTACGCGTTAAAAACAGGGGTTCAGTCCGCACGCATTTGCAAACGCATGCGTAAGCCACAGAGCCACGTCACGGCACCCTGTAATCTGTGGTCCTAACACTAAAATTTAGGTGTCCCCACAGTGGAGGCACATGCATTCTAATGGATAAGTGAGGGCAGGTGGACTGAAGGGAGCCCACCCCTTCTTAAAAGGTACAGGACACACCAAACACCCAGCAGGTAGCACAATGGCTGCAAAGGTGCTGGTGCGTTGCTGGACCAATACACACACCCACGTGATTGCAAAAAACTTGCCACCACCCTCACTTATAGCTGGCTATCGCAGTAAGAGGCATTGGAAGGCCACAAACAGATAACAACAAAACCTGGGGAATGCCCAGGAAAAAATTCCAAGCCTACTTACCACCAGCTCGCAGACAACCAATTGACCTATCTAACAGTACGCGTTAAAAACAGGGGTTCAGTCCGCACGCATTTGCAAACGCATGCGTAAGCCACAGAGCCACGTCACGGCACCCTGTAATCTGTGGTCCTAACACTAAAATTTAGGTGTCCCCACAGTGGAGGCACATGCATTCTAATGGATAAGTGAGGGCAGGTGGACTGAAGGGAGCCCACCCCTTCTTAAAGGTACAGGACACACCAAACACCCAGCAGGTAGCACAATGGCTGCAAAGGTGCTGGTGCGTTGCTGGACCAATACACACACCCACGTGATTGCAAAAAACTTGCCACCACCCTCACTTATAGCTGGCTATCGCAGTAAGAGGCATTGGAAGGCCACAAACAGATAACAACAAAACCTGGGGAATGCCCAGGAAAAAATTCCAAGCCTACTTACCACCAGCTCGCAGACAACCAATTGACCTGTCTAACAGTACGCGTTAAAAACAGGGGTTCAGTCCGCACGCATTTGCAAACGCATGCGTAAGCCACAGAGCCACGTCACGGCACCCTGTAATCTGTGGTCCTAACACTAAAATTTAGGTGTCCCCACAGTGGAGGCACATGCATTCTAATGGATAAGTGAGGGCAGGTGGACTGAAGGGAGCCCACCCCTTCTTAAAGGTACAGGACACACCAAACACCCAGCAGGTAGCACAATGGCTGCAAAGGTGCTGGTGCGTTGCTGGACCAATACACACACCCACGTGATTGCAAAAAACTTGCCACCACCCTCACTTATAGCTGGCTATCGCAGTAAGAGGCATTGGAAGGCCACAAACAGATAACAACAAAACCTGGGCAATGCCCAGGAAAAAATTCCAAGCCTACTTACCACCAGCTCGCAGACAACCAATTGACCTGTCTAACAGTACGCGTTAAAAACAGGGGTTCAGTCCGCACGCATTTGCAAACGCATGCGTAAGCCACAGAGCCACGTCACGGCACCCTGTAATCTGTGGTCCTAACACTAAAATTTAGGTGTCCCCACAGTGGAGGCACATGCATTCTAATGGATAAGTGAGGGCAGGTGGACTGAAGGGAGCCCACCCCTTCTTAAAGGTACAGGACACACCAAACACCCAGCAGGTAGCACAATGGCTGCAAAGGTGCTGGTGTGTTGCTGGACCAATACATTCAAACAGAACCTACAGTTGAAACACAAAGGGATTATGACAAGCAGACAGCCCCTCCATACACATCGCCTGCTGGGATGTGTCTCCACACCTTTTTTCTGCATGCCATGACATAATAGAATTAAACACAATAACAAGAGGGGGGATGGGGAGAGGGGATTCAACTTACATAGGGACATCACTACATTATCCCAACGTCATTTTGTCCCTAAGTCTCTTAGCCCCGCGCTTTGGGCATACTGCCATCTTGTATATACCTTTATCAGCTAAAAGTACATTGTTTGTGGAATAAAAGTGTATATTTAGCCCGGGCCAATAGGTTTGAGTAGCTGCAAACGGCTCCACACTCTGGCCACAGATACCGCGTTCACCCAGTTCCGGCAACTGCGGACACAAACGTTTGGCAAATAGCCCTCCAAATCTCCCATTCTCTGCTGGGCCATAGTTTGCGGGTGGTAGGCCAGCCCACAGCCCCCTCCAAAACACACAGTTTTCCAGGAATTTATCAACTGTGACAGAACCCACAGTTGATAAATTCCTAACAGCATAACAAGGTGTTCATAATGGCCTGTTCTGGTATTAAACTCAGTTTTCCATTCGATACAAGGCATGGCCAGAGACCGCAGACACAATACAAGGCATGGCTGGAGACCACAGACATGATACAAGGCATGGCCAGAGACCTCAGACATGATACAGAAGAGAGAGAGTCCCTGAATACCTGCTGCTCGCCCCCCTCCCTCACAAAAAACCTACCAAATACAAAGAGCCACCCAATCGTGATTTTACACAGACTTTTAACTGCAGGGAGCCCAAACTGCAGGGTACACCAATACCTCTGCTTAGATGCACACATGCTGCAGTTAAGCTCAGGTTGGCCTGCATTATTCTTCTTCACCTCTCCACAGCTGGCCATGCCCCCTCTCCGAGTCCCGAACAATTACTGAGAGGCAAGAAATCCTCCCCACATGCTAATTCGTTGTAGAGGGGAAGGATCTGAGAAGGCAGTCTTTTTAACCTGTGTGTTATACCAGCGCTCCAGATGGGTTTGCCAATGCAGAATCTAGGCTGGCTACTGCCCCGTGAAATAATTAATTTTTTGGGATTCTCCACGGGGCATCACTCGGTTTCCCGGGAATGTCCCGGGAAATCCGTGACTATTGGCAGCTATGTATACAGTACATACACACACAGCACAAGGCCGTGTTCACATTATGGGATGTTTCTCAGGGCTGCAGTTCCTAGGAGCTCCACAAGGTGGTGATCTCACTTCTACCCAGATAGGAAGTCTCTATGGAAGACAGGAAGTGATGTCAGGTACAGACAGGAAGTTCCGGGTGAGAGGTGAGTGGAGAGCAAAAGAAAGAAGACATTGTTGGAAGTGGCAGCAGAGGAGGTAATAAGATCTTATTTTCTATTTACACCCAGTAACCCCCCCCCCCCCCCCCGTCATGTCCGTCCTCTTCCTCCATAGTCACTGTGATGTCTTTTTTCCATATTATTATTCATCTTTTTATATATGTAATCACAGGACACTACTACCTTACATCCTCATCCTAATATTGTACAACCAATAACGTCCAGATAATTCTCTGTCTGTAGAAAACCTGTATAGATCACATGACCACATCAATGAAGATGGAGGACAACCAAAGTCACATGACTGAGAGGGTACTAAACCTTACCCTGGAGATCATCTACCTGCTGACCGGAGAGGTGAGGAGGATTCTGGGAGGTCACCTGACATCCCTCATTTCTATTAATAGAACATTATTGACCTGACCGGAGAGCTGAGGAGGATTCAGGAATGTGACATATTACTGTTTTTGTTGAATGTAGCATTTTCCTCCTGTGAAGCGTGAAGATCATATGACCATCACAGTGCCTCCATTCGACTCCCTCAAACCTGAGAGACACAACATGCAGAAGATTCTAGAAGTCACCAAGAAGATGATGGAGCTGCTGGCAGGAGAGGTGAGCGGTGCCGGGAATTCTGGGACATTATCCAGTAACAGACAAGGGATGTGTCTGGATGGTGACTGTATCATTGTGTGTGTCAGGTTCCTATAAGGTGTCAGGATGTCACTGTCTATTTCTCCATGGAGGAGTGGGAATATTTAGAAGGACACAAGGATCTCTACAAGGACGTCATGATGGACAATCAGCCGCCCCTCACATCACCGGGTAAGAGGAGACTTTATTGTAAAGGAGAGAGCAGTACGGAGGGTCCACCTAGATCCCCCATCATCTGATAAACACATAGAAACAATGTATTCAGTCAGTGTGTGTGTTTCCTACAGATGGATCCAGTAATGGGAACCCACCAGAGAGATGTCCCCGCCCTCTGTATTCCCGGGATTCTACACAGGAAGATCACACCATCCCTCACCATCATCAGGTAGATGAGGAACAATCACTGATAGTATCATTAGGATCTGTACATTATCTGCATTGTTATAACTAATATAATTTTTATTATATATTCAGAGTGGAAACCTGGGAGATTCTAAAGTTGAGGGTAAAGCAGAAGAAGAAGGAGAAGAAGAAGAGACGTATGTGAGGGATGATGAGCAGTCTATGGAGGAGGATGAAATAATGGGGACATTTATAGAGGAGGACACTTCTACAGAGATCAGCACAGGTGGGTCATTAACACTAATTACATTCCTCCACCCATACTGCTCACTGATTGGTCCACAGTAAGACCCCATTCACACAGGGGCAACACGACTTGCAGGTCGCCTCACCGAGGCGACCTGCACACGACTGCCCGGGCGACTTGCAAAACGACTTCTGTATAGAAGTCTATGCAAGTCGCCCCCGAAGTTGTACAGGAACCTTTTTCTAAGTCGGAGCGACTTGCGTCGCTCCCCTTAGAACGGTTCCATAGCACAGAACGGGAGGCGACTTGTCAGGCGACTAGGTCGCCTGACAAGTCGTCCCTGTGTGAATGGGCTCTAAGGCAAGGACTGGGTGATATCATCCTGTATTACCCTGGTCACTTTCCTAAGTGAGCTGTGTTTTCTGTCCTGTATTCCTGTATTACGATTGGATAATCTTCCTTCTCTGTGCTGCAGACAAAATTTATGTATCTATACTGGATTTATGTTGATTCTGGGTTTCAGTTAGCAGGGAAATGTTGATTTTCTTCACGTTCATTGCTCAACCTAGGCGCCTGGGGCATGAGTCTTAGGTGGTCTTCACCATGCCTGGGTCTAGTAAGATCTCTGACAGAGCAATTCCCCCAGGGTTACTTGCTCTGTTGTTTGCTGGCTGTGCCGGGTGGAGGGATATGTCTGTATAGTCCCAAACCCAAGTCACTGAGGAGATGGGAGACAGCAGTGTGGGATCTCTGCAAATTGTCTTAGTTAACAAGTTCCCACCCGGCCAATAGCAGATTGACAGCTGGGTGGTGACTTTCCCATCCTGAGTGAAAGTCATATGATGTCCTTCAGGATGCGTGGCGATCTACAATGAGCTGTGTCCCCAGGACACAGCCCATCCCCGATCAGAGTAAAGAGCCTATGAAATTGACTTTTTACCATGTGATTGGCTGTGTCCCCTAATAAAGAGAACCTGTCATACAGAGGCCGCCTGTGGATCTGTCACAGAGGCCGCCTGTGGATCTGTCACAGAGGCCGCCTGTGGATCTGTCACAGAGGCCGCCTGTGGATCTGTCACAGAGGCCGCCTGTGGATCTGTCACAGAGGCCGCCTGTGGATCTGTCACAGAGGCCGCCGGTGGTTCTGTCACACAGCCCGCCGGTGGTTCTGTCACACAGCCCGCCGGTGGTTCTGTCACACAGCCCGCCGGTGGTTCTGTCAGGACAACCGCTTAATGCCCAAGTCAGTGGATCTGTCAGTGCAGCCTAATCAGTGTCACCCATCACAGAGCCAACGTCACTTCCGCCCATTAGCAGTGTACCCATCGCAGCATGTCCAAAAAATATTTTACTTGTGAGGAGGCATAAAAAATCCTTAGTATGTTGGATATTGAGAGCAGCCGGGAACTTTCATCATCTGATTCGGAATACAAGCCTGTAGAAAGTAGTGGATCAGGGACCAAATTGGAGGAGGAAAAAGGCCTTCTCAAAAGTATAAGAATCTCAGTAGACCAGACAACCACCAGCAGTGCCGTACAATCCAGTGGCACCTACACCAAGGGTGCTAGACCCCAGGAAGAAAGGCCTAGTACCAGCACTGGAATAGAGTCAGGGCCGAAAGCTATCTTCCTGATGCCCTTGCAAACCCATTATGGCTGCCTTCCCACTCAGGGTCAGTTACAATCCCCCCCCCCCCCTTTCACCGTACAGCCAGGTGTGCAGCCCTACACTCATAGTTGCATAGTAGGTGAGGTTGAAAAAAGACACAAGTCCATCAAGTCCAACATATAAGTGTGTGATTATATGTCGATATTACATTGTATATCCATGTATGTTGCGGTCGTTCAGGTGCTTATCTAATAGTTTCTTGAAACTATCAATTCCCCCCACTGAGACCACCGCCTGTGGAAGGGAATTCCACATCCTTGCCGCTCTTACAGTAAAGAACCCTTTACGTAGTTTAAGGTTAAACCTCTTTTCTTCTAATTTTAATGAGTGGCCACGAGTCTTGTTAAACTCCCTTCCTCAAAAAAGTTTTATCCCTATTGAGGGGTCACCAGTCCGGTATTTGTATATTGAAATCATATCCCCTCTCAAGCGTCCCTTCTCCAGAGAGAATAAGTTCAGTGCTCATAACCTTTCCTCTAACTAATAACTAATATCCTCCAGACCCTTTATTAGCTTTGTTGCCCTTCTTTGTTCTCGCTCCATTTCCAGTACATCCTTCCTGAGGACTGGTGCCCAGAACTGGACAGCATACTCTAGGTGCAGCCGGACCAGAGTCTTGTAGAGCGGGAGAATTATCGTTTTATCTATAGAATTAATCCCCTTTTTAATGCATGCCAATATTCTGTATGCTTTGTTAGGAGCAGCTTGGCATTGCATGCTATTGCTGAGCCTATCATCTACTAGGACCCCCAGGTCCTTTTCCATCCTAGATTCCCCCAGAGGTTCTCCCCCCAGTGTATAGATTGCACTAATTTTTGCCACCCAAATGCATTATTTTACATTTTTCTACATTGAACCTCATTTGCCATGTAGTTGCCCACCCCATTAATTTGTTCAGATCTTTTTGCAAGGTTTCCACATCCTGCGGAGAAGTTATTGCCCTGCTTAGCTTAGTATCGTCTGCAAATACAGAGATTGAACTGTTTACCCCATCCTCCAGGTCGTTTATGAACAAATTAAATAGGATTGGTTCCAGCACAGAACCCTGGGGAACCCCACTACCCACCTCTGACCATTCCGAGTACTCCCCATTTATCACCACCCTCTGAACTCACCCTTGTAGCCAGTTTTCAATCCATGTACTCACCCTATGGTTCATGCCAACTGACCTTATTTTGTACAGTAAACGTTTATGGGGAACTGTGTCAAATGCTTTTGCAAAATCCAGATACACCACGTCTACGGGCCTTCCTTTATCTAGATAACAACTCATCTCCTCCATAGAAGGTTAATAGATTGATTTGGCAAGAATGATTTTTCATGAATCCATGATGATTACTGCTAATGATACCGTTCTCATTACTAAAATCTTGTATATAGTCCCTTATCATCCCCTCCAAGTGTTTACATACTAGTGATGTTAGGCTAACTGGTCTGTAATTCCCAGGGATGTATTTTGGGCTCTTTCTAAATATTGGTACTATATTGGCTTTTCTCTAATCAGCTGGTACCATTCCAGTCAGTAGACTGTCAGTAAAAATTAGTAACAATGGTCTGCCAATTACTTGACTGAGTTCCCTAAGTACCCACGGGTGCAAGCCATCTGGACCCGGTGATTTATTAATGTTAAGTTTCCCAAGTCTAATTTTAGTTCTGTCCTCTGTTAACCATGGAGGTGCTTCCTGTGTTGTGTCATGAGGATAAACACTGCAGTTTTGGTTACTGAAGCCCCTCAATTCCCTCGTGAAGACTGAGTTGAAGAATAAATTCAATACCTTTTCCATCTCCCCATCCTTTGTAACCAGATGTCCTTCCTCATTCTTTATGGGGCCAATATGGTCTGTCTTCCCTTTTTTACTGTTGACATACTTAAATAATTTTCGGGGATTTTTTTTTGTGCTCTCATAATGTTTATGAAATGTATTTTTTTATTTGTTTTTCCTTGAAGATTTACTGCAATACATTGTGGACCAAACAAACTTTTTTGCAGAGCATTATATTGCCACCAACCCCAATTCGTCCAATGCATGTATATTTAATTGGCAAAGCCTCACAGTGGAGGAGTTGAAATTGTTTTTGGCTCTTAATATGGTGCTTACAAATAAAAAATGAAGTGCATGCCTATTGGTCCACCCACCCCACCCATCACATGCTGATTTGTTCTGCTGTCATGTCCATGTCACGACATGATCATGCGCTTCCTGCATTTCAATGATAACTTACAGTTCCCTCCCCAAGATCATCAGCCACGATTAATTATATAAAATAAGCCCACTAATAAATTCTACTTCTAAGCGATTTATGTCCCAGATCAAAACATTTGTGTGGACAAATCCCTTGTCCACTTCACTAGCTGGCTGCAATTCAAACAATATATTCCCAGTAAGAGGGCCAGATATGGATTGAAACTCAACAAACTTTGTAAAAGCGCCACAAGATATGTGCATGCCTTCCATGTGTACGAAGGCAAAGACTCCCAGCTCCAGCCAACTAAGTGCCCAATGTACATTGGAACAAGCGAAAAAAAGTTCTGGGACCTGGCATTTTCACTGTTCAAAAAAGGCTATCATATCTTCATTGATAGCTACTATACAAGTCTGACCCTTTTCCAGCACCTGCCCTGTGAAAAAATCTTGGCCTGCTGTACCACCAAAAAAAACAGGATGGGCTTCCCACAAAATTTAGTGACAACATGGCTACCCCAAAGGGAGAATCAGCAAGTTTGAGGAACGAGGAAGTCTTGACCTTGAAGTGGTGGGATATGAGAGATGTGTGCATCTTGTCCACCATCCACAATGACACCTTGGTGGTGATTCATGGAAGACGTGGTCCTATTGTAAAACCTGAATGCATCCACAATTATAATCTGATCATGGGGAGGGTGTACTTAAACGACCAGATGCTACAGACCTATTTATCAGTTATAAAGTCCTTATACTGGTAAAAAAAAGTCGCATTTTATCTTTTCCATTTGGCCATGTATATGCGTACATCATCAATCTTAAGTCAACAGAAAGACCCAACATCTTCCTCAAATTTATTGAGGAAATTGTCACTGCTCTTATCTACCACCAAGGATCCCATCCCCGGGAAGCATTCGCGCTGATTGTGTGAGTCGACTTCATTAACATAATTTTCCAGAAAACATTTCACCCTCAGAATCAGGAAGAAGACGCCAAAAGAAATGTCGTGTATGCAGCAGAGGAGGACTTAGAAGAGACACCACCGGTTATCATTGTCCCCAGTGTTCCACCCAACCGGGCCTATGCATCAGAGCATTATCACACATCCCTAAAATTTTAGTTCCCCTTATTTTTAGCAGCAATTTCTACTACCTGTGGGGATCATTTGCCTGCTGCCTCGACTGACGATGACTCTACCTTCAATGTTAACTGACCCTGGCCTGTTTACCGATGATGCCTCTGCCTGACGTTTTGATTGTTTCTTAACCATGTTTCTACCTTCCACATTAACTGACCCGGTCTGTTTACTGACAATGTTTTTTTGCCTGCCACTTGGACTGGTCTGCTACTGTAGTTAACTACCGCTTACTGTAGTTAACACAGAGGTGAGGGGATTCAGAATAGTGTTCTGAGTATAGAGAACCAGTTTTTTGTTTTCTCTGGGTTTTGCAATTCGTAGAACTGGGTCTGGAGACCAGAGGCTTTGAAGAGATTTGGGTGGGAAGAAGCCTCTACCTTTGTCCCCATTGGTTCCTTACGAAGGCCCTAAGCTTGATGTTTCTGCCTGCTGCCTGCACCAATACTTTGGCTATGCTGACCATAGCTCTGCCTGTACTGACTATGGACAGTATTCCTGCCAGCTGTCTGGATGATTCCTTTTGCTGCTGCTGACCACACCCCTCTTTTAGGTAGAGTTCCTTCTTGCTACCTAGACCAATTCTTTGGCTGTACTGACCATATTACTGCCTGTACTGACTATGGACAGTATTCCTGCCAGCTATCTGGATGATTCCTTTTGTTGTTGCTGACTACACCCCTGCCTGCTGCCTGGACCAATGCTTTGGCTGTGCTGACAGTATCTCTGCCTACTGAATATGGACAGTATTCCTGCCTGCTGCCTGGATGATTCCTTTTGATGACGCTGACAACATCCTTGCCTTCTGCCTGGATAGATGCTCTCCTCTGTGGACCACTGCACTACTAAAACCACAGGTAATCTTTTGTTTACCCTTTGCTCAGCAGAATGTATTTTGGGGAGTAATTGGTATGTACATGCAATGTGTTAGAAATACGATAGCCTTCAAAAGTGTGATAGGTAGTACGGAAATGAGATGTTTAATTTATGCTCCTATAACACTTAAAGGTTCTCCTTGCATGTTGGGCCTCTGTATGTGGCCAGGCTGTGTAAAAGTATCACACGTGGTATCACCATACTCAGGAGTTGCAGAATGTATTTTGGGGTGTCAATTTTTCTATGTACATTCTATATGTTAGAAATCTCTTATAAATGGACAGCTTTGTGTAGAGAAAAAAAAAGAAAAACATTTTTTTTTAATTTTCTTTCCACATTTTTAAAAACCTTGTGGAAAAAATGACACGTTCAAAAGACTCACAATGCCTCATAGAATATACATTGGGGTGTTTGCTTTCCAAAATTGGGTCATTTTGTGGGTAATTCTATCTGGTGTTCCCAGAGCCTTCTAAATTGTTATAGGTAGTCAGGAAATTAGATAATGTTAATGGTGTAATTTTATGTCCCTAGAACGCCTGAAGGTACTTCTTGGATGTTGGGCCTCTATATGTGTCCAGGCTGTGAAAAAGTCTCACACATGTGGTATCGTTATACTCGGGAGGAGTATCAAAAATTGAAAAATTCCTGTCAAATACTTACCATAATTTTCCTTTCCTGATGGACTCCATGGCAGCATACGTATGGTTTTAGCCCCGCCCCCTCATACCTCATAGGACCTTACTCCCATAAATCTTTGCTCTGTATTCTGTAACTTAGCCTACTTCAGCCAATGGGAGGGAACTCCTGCTGCCATGGAGTCCAATCAGGAAAGCAAAATTACGGTAAGTATTTGATGGGAAATTTTCCATTTACCTGAGGGACTCCATGGCAGCATACGTATGGGAAATAACTAGCCATACACACCTGGGTGGGAAAAATGCTGGACAAAAGAAAAAGGTTTAATTGGCACCGTCAACAGACAGGATATGTAAACCAAAGTTAACAGAAGACAAAGAGGCCAGTTCGACGCAGTAATGCGCCATAAACGTGTTAATTGAAGACCACGAGGCCGCCTTGCAAATCACTTATGGGGCAACGTGTTGGGAAGCCGCTCATGATGTAGAAATGCTTCTGGTCGAATGAGAAGTCACCGTCTCCGAAGCCCTTATCTTTATAGGCCCACTGAATGGACTGAACAATCCACGCGGCAATAGATCTGGAAGAGGCACGCAAACCTTTGTTTTTCCCATGGAAAAGAATAAACAGATGGTCAGACTGACAAAAAGGAGCTATGGCTTTCAAATACTGTCTCAGAGCTTCTCCCACATCTAAAGGATTAACGCTGGAACTTTCAGTGGACCTGAACGTCAGAAGAATAATCTCCTGGTTCTCATGAAAAACAGATGATACCTTGGAATTTGAACCCATCATTGGAATCAATACTACCTGATCAGGGAAGAATGTTAAAAATTTCTCCTTGCATCCCAGAGAGCTAATTTCAGAGACCCTTATGACCGATGTGATGGCCACCAAAAGGGCAAATTTTAGGCAAAGCTCCTTGATAGAGAACCGTTCTGCGTGTTCTATCCCTCTTCCTGAGAGAAAATCCAGGCGGAAGATCCCACTTGGGGAATCTTGGTTTTCTTTGGGGTCTGAGCCTTATTGCTCCCCTGAAAAACTGACAAGTAAGAAGGTGTCTAGCCCAGGATATGCCAGTGAAGGCAGAAATTGCGGAAACTTGAACACGCAGGGAGCTGACTGATGAGGAAAGATCCAGGCCTGATTGTAGGAAGCCCAGGATATCCTGTATTGGATTGCTGCAAGATACTGCAGTGGCGGAAATGTAGTCTGTAAACTTTGACCAAATCCTATGGTAAAAGCTCCACTGGTCCGTCAGGGCATCTACCCCGAAGGCCTGGGGACAACGATACCTCAAGTAGTACTTCTGCAGCTTGAAATTACATAAGGGGGGGTGACCAGGTCTACCTCCAGGGTGACTCCCAGGGACAGGACCCACATGAAGATTTTGGTGTGGAGAGCCTATTTGTTGTTGTATAGACATACCCTCAAAAGAAAGTTTCTGGACTCCGGGGAAATAGACAGCTGTTAAGTTGGATAAGTTCACCTGAGCCTGGTTCATGATAGGCTCTACTTCCTTCAACAGGGAGAGACTGTGGGTACCTCCCTGCCTCTTTATGTATGAGACTGCTGTTGTTGTGTTGTCTAATCTTATGAGAACTGAGGCTCCCGCCGTTAAGTGGTGAAAGGCTTGCAGAGGGTAGAACGCTGTCCGGAGTTCCAGAACATTCAAGACTATCCCGTGGGACAGAAAACTCCATTTGCCTTGGCCTACTTCCGTTAGGCAGTGAGCGCCCCAGCCCCTGTTGCTGGCTTTTGTTGTGATCGTAATTCAGGAGACGGGTGCAATGGAGTGACAGTTGAGGTTCTTCCGCTGCAGCCACCAAGGGAGGCTCTCCTGCGTAGACGAGGTTACCCAGATGAAATGATCTTGGAACCCTGGGTTGCTGGAGGAAGCCCTTCTGGAAGGGCCACATTTTCCACTGTGCCCATTTCACCATAGGCGTTGTAGCCACCATGGTGCCAATGATCTTCAAGCACAGTGAGGCCTGGAGATGAGAGGAGAACACTGCTAGACGTACTTTGTCCCGGATCACCGAGAATTTCTCCAGGGGCAAGCAGATAGTGCTCCTGAGTGTATTGAATTGTGCTCCAAGGAATATCGGGGACTGTGTAGGTACTAGGTGGCTCTTCTCCCTGTTCAATAGCCAGCCGAACTCGAGAAGAGTGGAGATAACCTGAGTTCTGTGAACTAACAGCTGCTCCCTGTCCCGAGATAGTAACAGCAGGTCGTCCAAATAACGATGCAGATGAATACCTCTG
Source organism: Lithobates septentrionalis (assembly GCA_037952835.1). Classification (NCBI taxonomy): domain Eukaryota; kingdom Metazoa; phylum Chordata; class Amphibia; order Anura; family Ranidae; genus Lithobates; species Lithobates septentrionalis. Next base: position 324,432 of record JBBDGP010001914.1, read on the forward strand.
ACCCTGATCAGAGCCATGACAGCCAATAAGAGTTTTGAAAAGACACAAGGCGATTTCGCAAGCCCGAACGGGAGACAGGTAAACTGAAGGTGGACTTGATCTACAGCAAAGCGAAGAAATCTCTGGAACTCTACTGCTATCGGGATATGGAAGTAGGTGTCCTTCAGCTCTATGGACACGAGCCGGTCGCCTGACTGAACTGCCTGACAGATTGTGAATAGTGTCTCTATTTTGAATTTCTCTTTCTTGATGAAGGAATTCAAGTGGGTCAGATCTATGACTGGTCTCCAGGAGCCGTTCTTCTTCAGAACCATGAAGAGGGGCGAGTAAACACCTTGAAATCTTTTGCTGGTCGGAACTGGTACGGCAGCTTTTTCTCTTTTGAGTGTGGCAAGGATGTGGGTACAAACCGGAGAGCGGATGGGCTGCTGAATGCCGTGAGAGATGAGAGCATGACCCATGCCACCAGGCAAATTATGTCGAGGGAAGCCTTACCCCAGAAAAGCTGACGCCAGCCTCAGCTCATGTACAGCCGAACTCCTGGCCACCTCTTCAGAGACACTTCTCAGGGACGCATCCACATCATCCGTCCATGCCTCCATCGCTTTGGACAGGGCTGCAAGGGCCAGGGCTGGTTTGCAGGCCATACCTGCTGTTAAATAAATCCGCTTAAGGTTGGTATTGATTTGCCTCTCCAGGCCATCTTTGAAAGATACTGTATCCTCCAGTAGGAGAATGACGTGTCTCACCAATCTCATTAAGGCTGCGTCAATGAGAGGAGCCGACTCCAGATGTTTCACATCCTCGCCTTTTGAACTAGTACATTTTTACCACTTTGGTTAGCAAGGAATTCTTCCTCTCAACGCCACCCCACTCGTCTATAATAATCTCGCTGAGTTCACCCAAGAAGGGGAGTTTTGAGCGTTCTTTCTTGAGGTGTTTAAAATATTTCCTCTGTTTTGGAGGGTGCCTTCAACTGGCTCTTCCCACCTCAAAGCTTCTTTGACCAACCCTGCACCGGGGTCATCTACCTCCGCCTCGCTGTCTGAGGCTTCAGTTGAAGAGTGGCTTGGCTGAGAGGGACTCGGAGCCTCAAGATCGTCCCCTACAGGGGCTGATACTGTCGCCCGAAGGGTTGTGAGTACGGCCGGAGTCCAATTTACTTAAGGACTCCTGGATCACCCGTCTGACCAGCAATTCCACCTGTTGGTCTTCTCTCTTTCTGCAATGGAATGGCAGTGAGAGCGGTGCCCAGATGTGGTTTTGGGCTCTTCTCTGTGGTGCCTAGACCTAGAAGATGATCTATGGCATCTGGAACTTGAAGAGGAATGACGGTGTTGTGACCTAGGATGGTCTTTATCTTCACGTGCTGTGTGTTCAGACCTAGAAGGGCTGAGAGGAAAAGAAAGAGTTAACAGCTCCTGATTGAAGGAACCCCCAAACCAAATATGAAGACAGGAAAACCAATCTTACCTGCAGCGTAAGGGTTGGCCACAGGGAGGCGGTGACACATCCATCTTTGAACAGCTCAGTAACTGCAAGGAAACCATCTGGGTGGATATGAGAGAGAGCATGATAACAGCCAGCAGCTAAAGAGCCTGCAGCATTAGCACTTACCTCAGCAGCAAGACAGAAGTGCCTGGGGAAACCGCCACATAAGCCTGCAGTATATCCCAAGGATCAGCTGCTTTGACAGCTGTTTAAATCTGCCGCCGTATGATGATGTCACCGCTCCCTGCAGCGCGCATGCGCGACCGCCGCCATCTTGCTGAAACCACGCACACCCAGGCCAAGCCAAGTTTCACTCCTGGCCTGCAACTGTGTAGACGGACCCTGGAAACCACTGAAGCTGCAGATTGTAGCGCAGATGCCTTCCAGCTGCCATGGCCATATCCACTGTAGCCAGAGGATGAGGAAAGACAAACACATAGATACACTGCTGCCATTTTAAGTTTCATACGTTACCACCACGGCACGACCTTGACCAGACCTGGAGCTGGGAGCTGCTGCTGTATCCACTGCATGACCAGGGCGTTTACAAGGCCTCCTGCTAATAGCTGGGTCCGCTTGCCCAAGCTATTAGCAGGAATTTGAAGGTTTTACAGTATTGGAGCTTCTCATATCTTTACATGCCATACTTGTTCATCCACGAGCAGGGAATGTCATGATGGGATCTGAAATTTATTAGCTCCGTTTGGCGTTCATGGATACCATATTACCACCAACGACTCTGGATTCTGGCCCCATTTGCTATTCTCCGGAGGGCATTTCCTATTTAGGCTTCCCCTGATCCTCTGTAATGGAGTTTCATGGGTTTCTGGTAAGCGGCAACCCTCTATTATTGGTGGTGGACTGAACATCAGTTTTTCTTCACATTATTGAAGACCATATACCGTATATACTCGAGTATAAGTCGAATTTTTCAGCACTTTTTTTGTGCTGAAAGTGCCCCCCTTGACTTATACTCGAGTCAAGCACTTTTCTGCAGCAAAAAATTTCATTTTCCGAACTGACTTTGGGGCCCTGTATCTCAGGGCCACTTGGAGCTAGGAACCTCAAGTTCGGTGTGCAAATCCAGTGGAACTGGTACCATAACATATTCAAAGCTGGGGTTCCTAGCACCAAGTGGCCCCGAGATACGGGGCCCCAAACCCGTTTCGGAAAATGTCATTCTCTGTTGCAGAAAAGTGCTTGACATTTTCTGAACCCAATTTGGGGCCCCATATCTCAGGGCCACTTGGTGCTAGGAACCCCAAGTTTGGTCTGCAAATCCAGTGGAACTGGTACCATAACATATTCAAAGCTGGGGTTCCTAGCACCAAGTGGCCCCGAGATACGGGGCCCCAAACCCGGTCCGGAAAATGTCATTCTCTGCTGCAGAAAAGTGCTTGACATTTTCTGAACCGATTTTTGGGGCCCTGTATCTCGGGGTCACTTGGTGCTAGAAAACCCAACTTTAGATATGTTATGGTACCAGTTCCACTGGGTTTGCATACCAAATTTGGGGTTCCTAGCACCAAGTGGCCCCGAGATACAGGGCCCCAAAGTCGGTCAACTGTGTCCATCTGCAGCAATGTCATTTCGGGACCCTTTGGGTTCAGAGACCCCAAATTTTGGCTGCAGCTAGGGGGCATCTAGGAACCCTTAACTACCGACAATGGGCATTGTTGACCCTCTCCTCCACTTACAATAGCTGTCCATTTCTCACCCTCGTCTTATACTTGGGTCAATAAGTTTTTCCCATTTTTTTGTGGTAAATTAGGGCCTCGACTTATACTCGGAACGACTTATACTCGAGCATATACGGGTACGTCTTGGATGTACTTTTTTTATCACTTCACTAATTTAATATTTAGTCCACGGGTGATTGGTCATCCTAGGTTTTTGGATACTTTATCATATGTTTTTATTCATATAATCACTTATTGACTTATCATTACTTCACCTTTGTTTTTTGGTTTTACGTTACTGTTTGACAATTTGTTCACATCATATGGTTACACACACATGGTATATCATTATTGTCATTGGGTTAGTGTATGTATATGTAATCATTTATGCAAAGTTTAGCACGATTCTATATTTTTTACATTTTTAGACCTTGTATTTTGTTGTGCAGGAGAATTGCTGCTTTTATCACTTTATTTAATATTTATTAGCACGGTTTGTGTTATGTACACGTTTTTTCTAAACCCTAGCGCAGTTTCTTTCTTTTTTCTTATCAAATGACACACATTATTGGTAATATATAAAGATAAAGGTAATTGGACCTTGACACCCAAGTGCTAGTAAAGAGTGTAAGGAGTCATGGGGATCAGCTAAGTAAACCAAGGTGTCATATGCATAGAGAGAAGTATGCTCCTCTATCGTAGCGATGGGAAGACCTCTAATAGTGTAGGAGTTATGGATATGAATGGCAAGAGGCTCTGTCGCAAGGGCAAATAAAAGGGGGGACGGGGCACCCCTGTTGAGTGCCTCAATGTATCGGCAAGGCATTAGTAATATGGGAGTTTACTGTAATTCTTTTTACAGGTTTAGTAAAGAGGAGACATGTCCAGTTCGGGGGCCAAAGCCATAAAGTTGCAGTATACGAAAAAGATAGGGCCATTCAACACTATCAAAAGCCTTACAGGTGTCCAAAGAAACAATAACACGAGTAAAGGGCACAATTCCCAGAGTGCACCTAAAGGTGTGCAAAGCAAATGACCTGTAGATGAAATGATGATCCAACATCACAGCAAACCAGGCCTCTTACCCTTTGGGGTGGACCACTAGATTATAGGTGGTCTAAAGTGCTCAAAAACTCATCAGCAGTAATCCTGTTCACCACGGACCACACAAGCATGAATCAAATCCTTTTGTCCCCTCTGAGAGCGTCTCTCCTCAGGTTTCAATGTGTCAGAACAAGAACAGAGACCGCTTCATAGTGTAATATGTCAAAAGCACTTAAGTATTTATTAACCACTTCAGCCCCGGAAGGTTTTACCCACTTCCTAACCAGGCCATTTTTTGTGACATGGCACTGCATTGCTTTAACTGACAATTGCGCATATACAGCCATGCCTCATGTGTGCAAGTCAGGGTTAGCAATATAATCACTTTCCCCTTGCAGCATAGCAGTTTCTAATTTAATCAGTAGTAATAATCATTTTATTTCTATTTTAGTACATGGACGGGAGATGAGGAAAACCTCAGAGGATTGTCTCGCTTTGTCTCCAGACTGTAAAGTAGAAGATGAGGACATCACACAGTATAGTCCAGGAGAAAACCCGGCTACCTCAAATGTCCATCCGGCACCACACAGTGTAGATGGACCATCGTATTCCTCTTATCCTGAGGAACCTCAGACTGTGAGGGACGGTGCCGTCCTTCCAACAGATAAGAGGTTTCCCTGTACTGAGTGCGGGAGGGGATTCCAATTTAAATCCCAACTTAATTTGCATGAAAGATCTCACACAGGGGAGAAGCCATATTCCTGTCCTGAGTGCGGGAAATGTTTTTCACATAAGTCCCATCTTTACAGACATCAGAGAACTCATATAGAGGAGAAGCCATTTTCCTGCCCCGAGTGCAGGAAATGTTTTGTAAATAAATCAGATCTTGTCACACATCAGAAGTCTCACATGGGGGAGAAGCCGTATTCCTGTTCTGAGTGCTGGAAATCTTTTTTACAAAAATCTGCACTTGTCCTACATCAGAGAACTCACACAGGGGAGAAGCCATTTTCCTGTCCTGAGTGTGGAAAATGTTTTTCAGATAAATCCAGTCTTAATCACCATCGGAAATTGCACACCGGTGAGAAACGTTATTCCTGTAATGAGTGTGGGAAATGTTTTACAAAGAAGTACCATTTGCGTAATCATCAGAGATCACACACAGGTGAGAAGCCGTATTCCTGTTCTGAGTGCTGGAAATCTTTTGTACACAAATTTGAACTTGTCAGACATCAGAGGTCTCACACGGGGGAGAAGCCATTTTCCTGTCCTGAGTGTGGAAAATGTTTTTCAGATAAGTCCAATCTTTCTCATCATCGGAGATTGCACACACCTGAGAAACTTTTTTCTTGTAATGAGTGTGGGAAATGCTTTACACAGAAGTCCAATTTTCATAATCATCAGAGATCACACACAGGTGAAAAGCCGTATTCTTGTTCTGAGTGTGGGAAATGTTTTGCACTAAAATCAGTACTTGTCTCACATCAGAGGTTGCACACAGATGAAAAGCCGTTCTCCTGTCCTGAGTGTGGGAAATGTTTTTCACGGAGGACCAATCTTTACAGACATCAGAGATCTCACAAGGGGGAAAAGCCGTATTCCTGTCCTGAGTGCGGAAAATGTTTTTCAGATAAGTCTAGACTTAATCATCATCAAAGATTGCACACAGGTAAAAATCTGTATCCCTGTTCTGAGTGTGGGAAATCTTTTATACGAAAACCAGAACTTATTATACATCAGCGGTCTCACACGAAGGAAAAGCCGTATTCCTGTCCTGAGTGCGGAAAATGTTTTTCACAGATGTGCCATCTTTCCAGACATAAGAAATCTCACACCGGGGAAAAGCCCTACTCCTGTCCTGAGTGCAAAAAATGTTTTGCAGAAAGGTGCCATCTTCGTAATCATCAGAGATTGCACACAGGTGAGAAGCCGTATTCCTGTTTTGAATGCGGGAAATGTTTTGCACAACAATCAGTACTTGTCTCACATCAGAGGTCTCACACAGGGGAAAAGCCTTATTCCTGTCCTGAGTGCGGAAAATGTTTTTCACAGAAGTCACATCTTTCCAAACATCAGAGATCTCATGTGAGGAAGAAGTTACTTTCCTGTACTAAATGAGGGAAATGTTACTCCTGTAAATCAGGGATCCCGCAAAACCCTTGAGGTGTATTAGTGACTTGAGTGCGGGAAATGTCTTCTATATGAATTTTGCTGAACATCACAGCTCTTATTTGGGGAAGAAGCACACCCTGATATACACCTCAGATATACTACATGGCTGATCTTCATCATGTAAGAAACAGTTCATAAGGAGATCACAGTTCACCAAAAACATGGATAACGTGTTGGCAGTAGCAAAATGAAAATTGAGTCATATTGAGTTAAACAAATGTAACCAGCATTTGCTCAGCTGTGACAAATTTTTGTCATTTTTTATTTCATACAGTGATTTCCTATGATCTTTGGCTCCATCTGTGGCCATAATGCGGTATTGCTTTATTTTTCCTGATGGAGGTTTTTCAGGAAAAATATCTCATTATGACTACGAGATGCAGCTGACCATCATAGAAAAGCACTGTGTTAATTAAATAATGGCTAGAATTCATCACGGCTGGACAATGCTTATCAAATCATCAAAAAAATATTCCATTTATCGCCTTATTAGTTTACTATGTCAGGTATTGTTTCATACTAATAACTGAGATCATATTCATATGGACAGAACCCTCACTTTACTCCCCCAGCTGTGGATAGTGGCTGTTCCAGTTAGCCCTGAACTTGTTTAAGATTGTGGTTCTCAGCTGCAAGGGTGTTAATATGCTTCGTTCCACTTTAAACTGTTCTGGTGCCATACATTTGTTTTTTAGGCTGTTGGGTGGAGAAGGTGCCCCGGAAAGATATGCTGGTGGGTCATATGGATCGGTAAACTGAGCAGCTGGAGCTTATGGTGGACACGATTGTGGCTTTTCCACAGAGGCTGCTTTGCTCTGATGAATATAAATGGAGCTGAGTTGATGTGCTTAGTATGTGCCAATTGTAAAAGACCAACGGTGCTGCAGCGTAGGTTCAATGTAGTGAACCTCTAGGGGACTTGCTGCCAAACACCTTGGTGCGTACTACTTATGTTGTGGAATGGCTTACCAGTTACTGCATGGAAGTGGCAGAGCTATTTCAACAAGGTGGAGCACACAATGGAGAAGACAGAAACAGCGGTGGTCCCAGTGTCCTGTACAGCAGAGCATCCAGAAGATGTTCAAGGGGCCAGGTGAGTCTGCTGGGGAGAAGGAGGCGTCAGACCCTGGGTCCCCAAAGTTCACCAAGTAAGTTAGTGATGATGATGTGACTGGGATTTGGCCAAGTAATCCCAAACAGAGTGGTCCTTGGGGGGGGGGGGGGGGGGCAAGAAGGTAAAAGCTACAGGGCCTACCCTGGGTAATGACCTTGAGGAAGCAGGGCAGAGAGCAGACAGCCCACCAGTACTTGGCGCTGAGGGGCTGCATCTAAAGCAACTGTACTGCGAATAGGAGGCTGCAGCAATTTCAACCTGCACTCTCGTACAGGCCTTCACTGAGGATGAGGCTTTCTCAGAGTGTCTAAGGAAGGCTGACAATCTTTATATCCCTCTGGGAAAGTGAGACAAGCTACCAAGGTTCTCTAGGCTCCAGAAAATCATGCAAAAATAGGTAGCCCTAGACTACAAATACGACTACCCCAAGGTGCCAGTGAAGATGTACAAGACTGAGGAAAAGGGCTGGTGTAAGAAGCAAATCTAAAACTTTTGAGTGTTCTCAAGCCCTACAGAAATTCTAGCCCAACCAAATCCTGGAAAAGATTTCTCAATATCAATAATAGCTGGAGCCTAGGGAGATTTATTTACAAGGACAGGGTGGTTATCCAAAAGGCTAGCCGGAGAGCCCAGATGAGGGCAATTAATATTTGGGGTTCTGATGGACGCATGGTTCAAGTACCTGACCATGAATTTTACAGATGAAGCTGGGTATAACATATTTGACAGTAGCCACCCCACAGCAAGCTGGCCATCCTGCAAAAGAAAGAGATTGAACTGTTGCCCAAGGCACTTGGCTTCCAATTAAGGATGAGCCACATGGTGCTATAACTTGGATTTCGAAGAGGAGTATGTCCGTCAGCTATCCACGGTCATGATGAACATTTGTACCTTTTTCAACAGTTGCAGGAAATTTGTATGCTTTTTAGTGACTTCAGTGTGTTGAACTTTGTCTCACAAAACCAGAACTTGCATGTACATAGAGACTCCATGTCATTATTGTTGTGACCTGGCTAACTCCCTAGGTAAGGAATTATTGCTGTTAGGCAGAATGCAAAGTATATTCGTGTTTATTTAGATAGGATGCATCTCATTACTTCATTCCAGAGACCTGGAAGTTTGACTACAGGGCAAGATAATGGTTTGTGTAGGATTACTTTATTGACATGCATTTTTAGTGAGAGTGCAGGGCTTGTTTCACAGGTCTTATGGTACTATTTAAGTAGGATTACTGATATAGAGATGGAGGGTCATCTTGGCAGGGATGATGCATCCACGGACCCTATGTTTTTTTGAGCACTTGTTTAATTCTTTATTCATATGGAATGTAATGTGATGCAATTTATTCATATGGAAGGAGTATTCCATTTATAAGGGGCAAAATGGTAAAATCAACAGCTTAATTACTGCTAAGCTGTTGATTTTACCATTTTGCCCCTTGTAAGTGGGATACTCCTTCTGGTCAAGTTATACAGCAATAAACCTCAAAAAGACATCCCCTAGACTGTTTTATAAAATGGTGTGCCACTGCACTGAATAGGAAATTGAGTGGCCCCTTTGGGCATAAGTGCTACATAGCGGATAAATGTAGCAGATAAATGTATAGATCTCTTACCAATATTACCGAGCTGCAGTTAGGAGGAGCTCTAATGTTTACAGTGTGAGTGCAGGAGAGTGTATCCATCTAATTCACACTAACTCTCTCACTGCCAGAGCTGTTTTTGCAACTTTTTCCATACACATTAAAATGCACATTTTGGGCCTGAGGATTAGTTAAAAACCCCCAAACAAATATTTTCTGACAGCAGAGGCCCTGGAAAATAAAATGGCAGTCATTTTTAAAGTGTTGTACACAAATTTCACCTTAACATCCACATTTACTTTCTACTTTTTCACCATTTTCTCATCAACATGGGCAGAAGGTGTTTTGCCCAGGGGCAATCCGCATGTTTCATGATATAGTTCAGGAGGAAGGGACTACATGCTGGTCCCCCCCTTTATTTGGTCTACCCGGGTGCCTTTCCAGGGTGAATCCCCTCTGCAAAACACCTTGTTTCCATGTTGATGAGTAGGGCTTCTTTTCCACAAAACTGATGGGTGGGTGTGGGGTTCTGAGGGCAGGGGTCTTATTGGAACCTGGAAGCTCCTTTTAATTATGAGGCCTCCAGATACTGCCTCCTATGTAAATAAGTAGGAGGTACATAGTACCCAAAGGTATCACTAGCTGAATGACGACTCCTTGAGCTGTCATCAGATAAACAAAGAAAGAGATGGGATAGTGGTGACTTCATTGCCCAAATATGTTCAGTGGTCCCTAGGGACATGGCTGGGCAAGCGCCCACTGCTTCATTGGAAACCAGTGACCGATAGAACCTTTCTTTATTTTGTAAAAACTGGCTTGGGGAGCCAGTCAGTATGACGAGGCCACAATGTAGTGCATTGGGAACAAGATTAGAGATTTTTGGATAAATTCTTGTGTCTCTTTCGTAGACTTTGGATAGAGGTAACAAGTGCGGAAAAATTAGGCTGTGGGTGTCGGTGGTGCCTGCACACCATATCCCTATAGAGGTGCTCTTGATGAAAGCAAGAATTTGCCTTGTTGTCAAAAATGTAAATGATATGCACCTGTCAAACTCGTGCAGAAAAATTGGTCCTTGGGTGTTAATAGTGCCCATGAAACCTACACCAAACATTTCTTCCAGATTAAATAAACACCCACAAAGCTAGGCAGCCTTGACATTCTTTCAGAGGTTCCCGATACAGAAAGCACTTAATCAGTGACATTGGCACCAGGGGCTTGATAGCTGCTGCTAATCCAGGACTGATTAATTTTGATAAATGTCAGCTGGTCCATGGAGTCTGTGGACAAACGCGCTCTCTTATTTGTCACAAAACCTCAGATGGCACTGAATACCTTTTCAGAAAGCACACTGGATGCAGGGCAGCCCAGCAGCTCAATTGCATACTGGGCAAGTTCTGGCCAGTGGTCTATTCTCATGACCCAGTAACCCAGTGGATCATCACCTGGAAAGCTCCCTATGTCTGTTTTTTGCCCCTAGATAATCTCCCACCATATGATGCAGATGCTGCCAATGGGATGTGGAAACTGACAGCCCTGGGCGCAGAGGACTAAAAAAATTTGAAATGCGTTACTGAGGCAGCCCCCTTCTCCACTGCTCCTCTCTTGACCAACAGAAGCCTCAAAACTATGTTTTTCATAAGACTGTAACCTACCAGAGTCTGGAAAGGCGTTACAAAACTCCTCTTTAAGGTGTCCTCATGAGATTTCATCTTTTGCTCCCTCTATGGGGACAGGCTGGGTTCTGAGACATTCCTCTTGTAACGGTGATCAAGGAGGGTTGCCAACCTTCTCCGTGATGCCATGTATATTTGGGTCTTTTCGAAGGCTTTAAAGAATGCAGAGGCATGAGAAGCAGACTCTTCGGGGTGACTGAGGATTACAGTATCTGGAACTGCCTCCTCCTAGCCACGTACTACTCCCAAGAGTTCTGGGGATGGAAAACCATCTGGTAAGGTTTGATGTACGTTTTCCTCTGCTTCATTGCCTCCAAAACTGCCAGAATCCTCCTCCCTCTTCTCTTGTGTGTTCTGTGGCGTGGCAAGAATGGTGTCTGCATAAAGCAGGCCTTGAGAGGAAAGGAAGTCCTCCTCTTCCTCCCGCTGCCCTGCCTCCAGTGCCCAGTCCATAATGCCACACAGAGTCTGCTCCAGCAGGAACACAACAGGGATTGTGTCGCTGATGCATGCATTGTCACGGCTCACATCCTTGTCGCCTCATCAAATGGTGATATTAAAGTGCATTCATTAAGGCCATTGGCCTAGGGAAACAAAGCCGAGCTGGCTTGAGCCTGTCATCATGCCATACTCACACAGGTACTCGTTGACGGCCCTCTGCTGCATGTGCAGCCGCTGCACCGCCAAATTGAGGACATGTGCTAGGCATGGCACATATGTCAACTTTCCCTGTCTAATGGCAGACAGGTGGTTTGTGCCATTATCCCACACCACCATTCCTGGCTCCAGCTGCCATGGAGTGAATCACCTCTGGTCCTGCCCCTACAGAGCTGCAAGAATCTTTGCTCTGGTGTAGCTACTGGCCCCTACACAGACCAGCTGAAGCACTGCATGGCACCTTTTAGCCTGACTCATTGAATAGACCCTTGAGCACTTAGGGGGTACCGGTGAATTATAGGACAATTTAGCAGAGGAGGGTGTGGAGCTGACAAATCTTGCATCATCACCGCTAGCTGTATGGAGAAGTGACAGCACAACAAGCTGCAGCACTGAGCCCTATACTGCATCCTTCCGAGCAGATATGGGCCGAACACCTCCCTGTTTGGTTTGCAGCAGAACTCCTAAACAGGGAAAATGTTCTAACCCTAATGGTGAACCCCATTGAAGTCTATGGGAGACAAACAGGAAAAATCAAAAGTGCCCATTTTGGAGGCTTATATGCAAGTAATTGGCCATAAAAGGGGTATGAGGATCTGGGTTATGCCCTGGGGGACATGTATCAATTATTTTTTTTAGGAGCAGTGATTTTAATTATGCCTAAACTGCAACAATAAAAATTCCTTTAAATATAGTGTCTGGGGGTCTCCTTAATGTGCCTGTAAAGTGAAGCATATGTACCATGCATTAAACATTCTACCGCAAAAATGACATTTCTAAAGAAAAAAAAAACGCGTCAAACCCCATTTAAAATGACTAGCGGTTACAATTGCCATGCCTGGCTATTAATAAAATTAAGAAAAAAATGGTATGGGGTCCACCCCCACTCCATGCCAGGCCATTTGGGTCTGGTATGGATTTGGAGGGGAACCCCACGCCAAAATGTAAAAGAAAATGGCATGGGCTCCCCCAGTCAGGAAAGGGGGGGCGTGCGAGCCTGAACCATACCAGGCCACATGCCCTAAACATGGGGGGTGGGTTTTTTGGGGTGGCTCGGCCCCCCCACCCAAATTACCTTGTCAACTGTGGTTGTGGGGGCTGCATGCAGGGGGCTCATCGGAACCTGGAAGCCCCATCAACATGGGGACAAGCACCCACCTGCCCATGTTGAGGTCATGTGTGGGGCGAACTCTCTGCAAATTTGGGTGTTTGGTGAACGGCCAAACAGGCAAATGGGCTGGGCTGAACAGTTCGCCCATTCCTACTTCTGAGTTGCAAGCAAAGTTACCCAGTGTGCTGTGAACTAAATATAGTGTATCTGTCCATGCTTACTGGACCACGTGTCAGCAGTAATGTGGACCATGCGGCTGACTGCCTTGTCCAATGATACCACAACATTGCCTTTCACGGGTTGGTACAGAGCTGGAATGGCCTTATGTGAAAACAAAAGCGACTGGGAGCCTGTCATTGTGGCACATTCTGCAAAATCTATGAAGGTGGCAGAGCCCACCAGATGGAAAGGCAAGAGTTGTAAAGCCAGCAGCTTTGACAAGCTTGAATTTAGATGATGGGCATGTGGGTGACAGTGACTGTATTTTTTGCCTGCTATAGTCTACAGCTGGTGGTGTGCTACTGGCATATGTTGAGAGGTCATGGGGTATAGCGGGGGTAGACTGAAATGGGTGAACATGACCGCCAATTTGTTGTTTACCAGTGTTCTCCCCTTTCTGTAAGCTCATGTTATTCCCTTCCTCAACCAAGAGCTGAATCAAGTAATGGCATCATCAAGGTGCAAGTGGCTGACGCTGTTTCAAATAACTAAGCTGACCCTTCCAAGCCTGATGCTGGGGCTATGGCTGGAGTAGCTGTGGACAAGAAGGCAGAATAAATCACTATGGCAGCTGCAGTGGACTGCGCACTAGTCTCTGCTTGGGTTATGGAGGATGAGGATGGTTTAATAAGCCAGTCCACCACCTCCCCTGCATGCTGTGTGGCTGGATAGCAGGGGCAACATCACTTAACAGAGGAAATGCTGCCCTGCCTGAGGACGGACCACGTCCACCTTTACCTGTGGACACAGACACTGCTGGCTCCCTCACAGTGCCAGGGGAATGTCTGTATGTGGCGGCGCAGTGCATTGTTGTCATTCAGCGGGCCAAACAAACAGTTGAACACCCTGATGATTCCGGTGTTCTTCAAAGGGGCGAACAGCCAGTGTTCAGCCCGAACTCATGCTCGGGCCAAACCTTTCGCCCAACACTAGTGACCAATGAGAAGAGGATCCCCTTATATCAGTGGTCATTGTAGTGGTCTCTTACATTGGTGACCAATGAGAGAAGGATCCACTTATATAGGTGGTCAAGTGTAGTGGTCTCTTACATTAGTGACCAATGAGAGAAGGATCCCCTGACATCAGTGGTCATTGTAGTGGTCTCTTACATTGGTGACCAATGGGAGAAGGATCCCCTGATATCAGTGGTCATAGATTCTATTCATATATCCATGCTGTCTTATTTGTTTTCCTTACAGCAAGCTAACAAACTAACATCATCACATTGGATATTCCCAGCAACAAGATCAATTATAAAAGATCTGCGAAAACATCCGTGAGAAGAGCGATGAGAAAGGACAGCAAGGCAAACAATAAAAAAAACTAAATCGTTTGATAAAGACTTTCCTTCACTGGTCTGAAAAAGTCCCTAGACAGGCATAACACAGCCTAAATGCTGATGATGCCTTGGTGTGCAAATTAAGTGGGATTCCATGTGGCCCTTGGGCTGCACAATAAGTGGTGTCCCATGTGACCCTTGGGCTGCAGGTTGAGCCTGAACCCAGCGTAAAAGTGTTGTCTAGTAATGCAGGGTTGCTCCACTCAAACCATCTCCTCACCAGTTCTGAAGACCAAGTCAGTGATCCTTCATCCAAAATACTACCAAATGACAAAAGGTAGCAGCAGTTCCAGTTTCCAAATTAAACCTGATCCTACTAACTTAAATGCTCAAGAGCAATTAGGAGGACTGTAAATGGTTAACAAATTTGGGAAGCTGCGAGTCCAACCTTTCTCATATTTTTTAGGACCCTGTTGCTTTAGTGAAATATCAGGGGTCTAAACAGACCCGTGATATCTCATTTTTGAGACAGAGAAAGGGACCGAGGACAGATTTATCAGTCCCTTTCTCTGCAGCCTCAGATGCACAGACTGAATGGACAGAAATAACTCTGTACAGAGCTTCTTGTTTATTCCTAAACAGAAGCATACTTTACTATGCCTCAGCTATGAATGGAAAAAAAACATAGTCCGTGATTGGTACTCATCGGTATTCATTAAGATAAATGGTGAATTGCAGATTTATGGGCCCCTTCTCAGCTCTTAAATCTGACAGATCCCCTACAGCAGCTAGCGGGAGGGGGAAACCCAGCAGCGTTCGGGAGGGTGAGGGAGGCCAGGGAAGCATACAGGGCTCTGGGGCAGCAGGACAGGGATAGGAAGGTGGCAGAAGAGGCTTGTAGAGGAACTGCCCTCCATTTCCCTCTTGCAGCTGCTGTATGTCTGCGGGAGGGAGAGGAGGAGATGTGGGCATTTTGCGGCTACATGGTGGGTTTCGTTCCTCTACATGCCGCCGCCCCCACAGCCCTTGCAATGATGACGCCTGTACATATGCCTCTGAATGTTAGGGTTCCTCCAGAGATTGCTAGGGGTTCCTTCAGCAATGGGTAATTTCTGCCTCATAGACAAGAAACTAGAGATGCACTGTTACCGAGTATTTTCATGAGCACTCATACTCATGAAAATGTTCCTGAAACTGATACTTTGCATCCATACAAAATGAATGAGCACAAATCTCACTGCAAAGAATCACATGCAATTTGAACAGGAATGCGGTGTGATTCTTGCCCGAATCACATGTGGTTTTCCCACCACTCCTGTGTAATCCCAGACTGAAATCACTATGTGTTCACACATGAGCAGTGGGGAAACAGCATGTCATTTGGACAGGAATCTCAGCACATTTCTCTTCAAATTGCATGTAATTCTTTGCAGTGCGATTTGCGCCCATTCATTTTATATGGACGCAAATCAAACCGCAAAGTATCGGTACTCGGTATCGGCGAGAACTTGAACGAAATTATCAGTACTTGTAGACCAAAAACAGTATCGGTACATCTCTACAAGGAACCGCAGACAATAATAGTCTTTTTGGTTACCTGTAAGGGGGGCATTCTTCCCACTGACCTCCAATGTAAGGGACATTCATCCCAGTGACCACCAATGTAAGGGACGTTCATCCCAGTGACCACCAATGTAAGGGACGTTCATCCCAGTGACCACCAATGTAAGGGACGTTCATCCCAGTGACCGTCAATGTCAAGGACGTTTATCCCAGTGACTACCAATGTCAGGAACAATCATCCCAGTGACCATCACCCTTATGCATACCTCCCAACAACATTTTGAGATGGGAATGAGAGACACTTTTTAGCAAAAGTATGTAGGCATAGGCCACCCCCCAGCGCCACACCCCCTTAACGAAGAATTATACAAAAAAATTATGAGTTAAACCCACAAGTGCTTTTTTAACCATTACTATTCCTTTATACTGGCTTTTGAAATTTACAAATGCAGCCATTTAGAAATTGGATGAAAGGTTTAGCACTGGGAGGAAAGAGGGACTTTGTTCCGAATCAGGGACAGTCCCTCAAAATCAGGGATTGTCCCTCAAAATCAGGGACAGTTGGGAGCTATGCCCTTATGTTCTGTGCGCTGTGGCTATAGTAATTATTAGCAAGGGTTCCCCGAGACCTGGAAAGTTATTTCAAAAGTTCCTATAGGTTGAAAAGGTTAACAAAGGCTGTATTAGCCTTATACAGCCAAAATACTCCAAAGGCAACATAAAAGGAGAACATTAAATAAATCATGGAGGACTCACACAGGACTCTACACAAATAGCTCAATATAAACATCAGAAGATCATCAATAACAATCTGTCCAATATTTAAATTTAATGCTGGTGTTCCGTCAGATTAGGCAACCCGTCAAAACGTGTAACGAAAGTGGGGTTCCGTCGCCATCCTCTTTGTACACCCCGCACTCAGCCGCAGTAAGCCTGCAGTCTGAAGTCGCCAAGCGAACATCTTTTTACACCCACCGAAGTCTTGTATTTCACACTTATTTTTACCACTAAACTGAGCTTATATCATGAAATACAGTATTTAGAAGTCCGTGACACTGCTCTGATGTTTAATTTTAAAATCAGTGGTCTTCTGTTAGATTATCAAATGTGTGCGATCAGCAGGTTTGCCGCTGCTTTTAAAATTCTACATCAAAACAGTGCCACACACTTCCAAATACTGTATTTGTTGATATACGCTCAGTTTAGTGGTAAAAATAAGTGTGAAATGCATGACTTCGGTGGGTGTAAAAAGATGTCTGCTTGGCGACTTCAGACTGTAGGCTTAGTGTGGCCGAGTGCGGGGTGTACCAAGATGGCAGTGACATAACATCACTCCCGTTACAAAATCTGACGTGATGCCTAATCTGACGGAACACCAGCTGCAGAGCCTTCAAGAAGTCTAATCAGTACAGCACTAAGCAGCAGCAGCACTAAGAAAGAGCTCCTGAAACTTCATCACTTTATACCTTGTAATGGGCAAAATTGAAAGACAAAACCAGAAAAATTGAGACTACACACAAGACAGAGATGAACAAGAAGAAATAATGCATCAAAAAAGAGGATATTAAAGAAAAAAGTGCAAAAACAGCAAAAAAAAAGCAAGACCATCTAGCGGACAAGTATCCAGCATCAGAGAGCATTCAGGGCTGAAGGACTCAAGCAAACAGTGACACAAGGTAGGAGCATCTTGCTATAACAGCAACAGTAAACACAGAAACATATAGAAAATATTTTTTTACGCAAACTTCTATACTTGAAAATGGAACAGCAGAAAGCAAATACCCCAAACACAGACCCCATTACACTAGCCAAAGCCAGCAGGGGGTCTGATGTCTTGGAGATTGTTTACTCAGAGGGAGAAAAGAACAAACAAAGAAAGCCATGAAAAAAGAACTTCTTAAGCAAAAGAAGAGGGCGCTATCATACTGGGACCACCTACAAAACAGCAGTCCCAACTCATACCACCATAAAGCCTTACTGAATAGTAAGGACCAGCCCAAGCCGTGTGGCCTGCAACAACTCATCAACACCTTGTCTATCCCAAACTCTCAACAATGCGACCTGACAAAATCTCAAATAAAAAACATAATCAAAGAAAAACATGTTGGAGAATGTAGAAATGAGCTAACAAACTCCAAAAAACGAACTGTTTACCAGTCATCGCAGAGAGACTACAAACTGGCCCCGTACCTGGAGGTGCTTCAAGACCCCAAAGACAGACAGACAGACCCTGAGCCTGTACAGACTGAGCGCCCACAGCCTGGAAATTGAATTAGGAAGGCACAGACAGACCTGCAAGCCCAGACTGTGCCAGCAATGTGACCAGGGGGTCCTGGAGGATGAGGACCACTTCCTGTCACATTGCCCAAAGTACTCATCAGTGAGGGACACTCACTTCCAGAGACTCTCCACTCTCATCCCGGACTTCAATTCTATAGAAGAGAAGAGGAAACTCCAATTTCTACTGGGAGAAGAGGAGCCAATGGTAAAAATTGCTGCCCAATGTGTGACAGCCTGTCACAGACTGAGAGGGACATGAAAGACTGAGGACTTAAAAATCCTTTGCACGGACTTATGCCCATTCCCCCCTATATTACCTCCCCTTCTTTTTCTTATAGAAACTCAACTGCTTTGGCAATGCTAACATGTATGTGGTCCTGCCAATAAAGCTTATTTGAATTTGTGTTCTCCTGGTGTGCAGCTAATCAGTGTGTTCTGGTGTGCAGCTAATCAGTGTGTTCTCCTGGTGTGCAGTGTGCACCTAATCAGAGTTTTATTAGTGGGAGTGGATAATGACCCATCTATAAGTGCCGGTTCACACTGGTGCGATGCGAGAACACTGCGAATCCACTGCGTGTTCCCGCATCGCATGTCAGTTCACACTGCCATATGCGAATCGCTGGGGAGTGTCAATACATTGTTAACGACACCCCCAGTTCAGCTCGCATATCGCACTGCGAACTGACAGTTCGGACATGAATCAGATCGCATATGTGTGAACACACATGCGATCCGATTCTGGTCCGAACAGAAAAAAGGGTCCTGTGCGTGTTTGCACCGAATGCGGTGCGATATCAGCCATACTATCTCTATGGCTGATATCGCACCACACAGACATCGCATGTAATGTGAACGGCAGTACGCTGCAAATTACATGCAATGTCTGTGCGATGTTTGGCATCGCACCAGTGTGAACCGGCACTAAGGAAATACAGTACATACACACACAGCCGTGTTCACGCTATGAGAGGTTTCTCAGGGCTGCAATTCCTCTGAGCTCCACAAGGTGGTGATCTCATTTATACCCAGACAGGAAGTCTCTATGAAATACAGGAAGTGATGTCAGGTATAAATAGGAAGTCCTGGGTGAGAGGTGAGTTGGGAAGAAGTAGAGAGGAGACATTGCTTGAAATGGCAGCAGAGGAGGTAATAAGATCTTATTTTCTATTAACCCAGTAACCCCCACCGTCATGTCCGTCCTCTTCCTCCATAGTCACTGTGATGTCTTTTAGCTGCATTTTTATTCACCCTTTTATTAGAGCTGCACGATTAATCGTTAAAAGATCGCAATCTCGATTCGACCCCCCTAGGGTTGCTACTTTTTCTTCAAGCTAAACCCCGAACACTTTAGCGACACACAGCAAAAACATTAATTTTTTTTTTAATATACACTATAAGATTGTAACAGAACTGGGACACCTTTTGGGTGCTTCAAAGAGAATAGTAATGTGGCATGCATAGTGCCCTCTCACCCTCCTATCGGGTCCTGTTCTGAGCCACATTCCTGTCTGAATAGTGTGTCCGGGTTTCAGATGGACTGAAATTAAATTTTTTTTTTTCCCCCACAAATAGAGCTTTCTTTTGGTGGTATTTGATCACCTCTGCGGTTTTTATTTCTTGCGCTATAAACAAAAGAAGAGCGACAAGTTTGAAAAAAAAAAAAAACACAATATTTTTAATGTTTTTCTATAATAAATATCCCAATTTTAAAAACCAACAAAAACATTTGTTTGCTCAGTTTAGGCCGATATGTATTCTTCTGCATATTTTTGTTAAAAAAAAAATTGCAATAAGCGAATATTGATTGGTTTGCGCAAAAGTTATAGCGTCTACAAAATAGGAGATAGATTTATGGCATTTTACATTTTTAAAAAAATTTTTTTACTAGTAATGTCGGCGATCTGCGATTTTTATCATGACTGTCACATGGAGGCAGACATATCGGACACTTTTGACACTATTTTGGGACCATTCACATTTATACAGAGATCAGTGATATAAAAATGCACTGATTACTGTATAAATGTCACTGGCAGGGAAGGGGTTTACACTAGGGGGCGATCAAGGGGTTAACTGTGTTACCTAGGGAGTGATTCTAACTGTAGGGGGAGGGGACTCACAAGGGGAGGAGACCGATCAGTGTTCCTCTGTACTGGGAACACACCATCGGTCTCCTCTCCTCTGACAGGACGTGGATCTGTGTGTTTACACACACAGATCCACATCCCTGCTCTGTTACCGGCAATCGCGGGTGCCTGGCGGACATGGTGGCCGCCGGGCACCCACATCGGCTCCCGAGTGACGCAGCGGGCACACACCCCCTAGACACCCGGGAAGCCAAGGACGTCATAGGTGGGAGATCCCTCCTGCGGACGCCATTTGACTATGGGCGGGGAAGGAAGTGGTTAAAGACCTTAGGTAGCTTTTTCAAAGCAGCGCAAAAAAAAAATGAGGGGCCATCAGATCCAGCCTCAGGCTAATGGCAACAACAATCCGTCAGCTTGGCCTTGGAGCTACAGTCTTACCCGTTCTTAGGCGACACTGACAGTGAAGATGGTCCATTAGTCTGGTGGAAGGTTCACAAGGTGTAGTATCCGAGATTGTCTGCACTGGCCAGGAAATACCTTTGCATTCCTGCAACCAGCTCGCCTTCTGAAATGCCCTGTACACACGATCGGAAATTCCGCCAGCAAAAGTCCGATGTGAGTTTTTGGTCAGAAATTCCGACCATGTGTATGCTCCATCAGACTTTTGCTGGCGGAATTCCCACCAGCAAAAGATTTGAGAGCAGGTTCTCAATTTTTTCGGTTGAAAAAAGTTCAGATTGGAAATTCCGATCATCTGTACCAATTCCGACGAGCGAAATTCCTACGCATGCTCGTAAACAATTTGACGCATGCTCTGAAGCACTGAACTTCATTTTCTCGGCTCGTCGTAGTGTTGTACGTCACCGCGTTCTTGATGGCCGAAAGTTCAGAGAACTTTTGTGTGACCGTGTGTATGCAAGGCAAGCTTGAGCGGAATTCCGTCGGAAAAACCATCCAAGATTTTTCCAACGGAAAATCCGATTGTGTTTTTAGCACAGGGGGCAACATTGTCTCTTGTCGCTGTTTTGCACTGAAACCACAAAATGATGACGGGCTAGTGTTTCTAGCTAAAAATCTTTAAATCGGTTTACTCTGACATAATACCTTTTTGAATGTGTTTTTTTTTTTTTAATGTAATGGTAATTTTTTTTGTTTCACATTACATTATTTTTCATTACATTTCTTTCAATTTGATTTTGATTGAAGCAAAGAGTATTATGTCTAATTGTATTGCCATCTTGTTTGATAACCTAATGTTCAGGGGTTGTAAATCTTTAAAATAAAACAGTTCTTCAGAATCGTGAGGCTATTGTGATCTTTATTCTATGCAAAATAATTGTGATTCTCATTTTATTGAGAATCATGCAGCTCTGCTTTTTGTACAGTTGTGCTCATAAGTTTACATACCATGGCAGAATTTATGATTTCTTGGCCATTTTTTAGAGAATATAATTAATGATAACACAAAAACTTTCCTTTCACTCATGGTTAGTGTTTGGCTGAAGCCATTTATTATAATTCAACTGTGTTTACTCTTTTGAAAATCATAATGGCAACAGAAAATACCCAAATGACCCTGATCAAAAGTTTACATACCCCAGTTCTTAATACCGTGTATTGCCCCCTTTAACATCAATGACAGCTTGAAGTCTTTTGTGGTATTTGTGGATGAGGCTCTTTATCTTCTCAGATGGTAAAGCTGCCCATTCTGTCTTGCATGAACTGCACGTTTGAGATCTCCCCAGAGTGGCTCAATAATATTGAGGTCAGGAGACTGAGATGGCCACTCCAGAACCTTCACTTTATTCTGCTGTAGCCAATGACAGGTCGACTTGGCCTTGTGTTTTGGATCATTGTCATGTTGGAATGTCCAAGTACGTACCATGCACAGCTTCCTGGCTGATGAATGCAAATGTTCCTCCAGTATTTTTTGATAACATACTGCATTCATCTTGCCAACAATTTTGACCAAATTTCATGTGCCTTTGTAGCTCACACATTCCCAAAACATCAGCGATCCACCTCCGTACCTTTCATCATAGGCCTTGTTGACTCCTCTCCAAATGTAGCGTTTATGGTTATGTCCAAAAAGCTCAATTTTGGTCTCATCACTTCAAATGACTTTGTGCCATAAGATTTGAGGCTTGTCTCTGTACTTTTTGGCGTATTGTAAGTGGGATACTTTGTGACATTTGCGTAGTAATGGCTTTATTCTGGCGACTTGACCATGCAGCCCATCTTTCTTCAAGTGCCTCCTTATTGCGCATCTTGAAACAGCCACATCACATGTTTTCAGAGAGTCCTGTATTTCACCTGAAGTTATTTGTGGGTTTTTCTGTGCATCCCAAAAAATTTTCCTGGCAGTTGTGGTTGAAATTTTAGTTGGTCTACCTGACCGTATTTTGGTTTCAACAGAACCCCTCATTTTCCACTTCTTGATTAGAGTTTGAACACTGCTGATTGGCATTCTCAATTCCTTGGATATCTTTTTATATCCATTTCCTGTTTTATACAGTTCAACGACCTTTTCCCGCAGATCCCTTGACAATTCTTTTGCTTTCCCCATGACTCAGAACTCAGAATCAGGGGCGTCGGGGGGGGGGGGGGGGGTCGTTTGGAGCCCCGAATGGGTATCCGGAAAGCCCCGAGTGTCAAGCATGCACAATTTAATTGTTAGCCCCGAGCGGGGACCAATCCGATCCCGAGAGCCGCTGAGTGCGGCCGAGTCACATAGCAGGTCCCGCCTTCTGGAGCCTGCAGAGCCTATGATGGACGTCCCACTGGTCCAATGGCAGGACCGCGGGACTTGTGACGTCCATCATAGGCGCTGCAGGCTCCAGAATGCGGGAATTACAATGTGGCTGCCGCGCCAAAACGATCTGTGCCAGAAGATTTGAGGCTTGTCTTTTGCTTTCCCCATGACTCAGAATCAGGGGCGTCGGGAGGGGATGGCTGGAGCCCCGAATGAGTCTCTGAAAAGCCCCGAGTGTCAAGCATGCACAATTTAATTGTTAGCCCCGAGCGCCGCCGAGCGGAGACCGATCCGATCCTGAGCGCCGCCGAGTTCGGCCGAGTCACATAGCAGGTCCCGCCTTCTGGAGCCTGCAGCGCATATGATGGACGTCCTACTGGTCCAATGGTGAAACCGCAGGACATGTGACGTCCATCATAGGCGCTGCAAGCTCCAGAAGGTGGGAATTACAATGCGGCTGCTGCGCCAAATCCGCGCTTGGGCAGACGGCTCTCCTCCTGGCTGCCTCGCACACCACGTCTGAGCTGCTGCTGCAGGACACAACATGAAGTCTGGACTGTGTAGGTAGGTCAGTATGTGTAGGTAGGTGAGTGTGTGTATGTCAGTGTAGGTAGGTCAGCGTAGGTAAAAAGTAAATATATTCCTGAGCTATTATGTAAATATAAATACAAACAACTGCTGCGAACACAGAATGTGGGTCAATCCATACCCATACACAAGAATATAAAAGGAATGGCTGGTGCTGCGCTGTTAAAAAATTATAAGTAACTAAAGCTTCATAAACGAATAAAAAACACTGTGCGATATTTCTAAAGTGCTAAAGGTATATGTGCAAAGTAAATGATAATCACAAAGATAAATACTGAGCTGTTAAAAAAAATAACTAAAACTTCACAAACTAATGAGAAACACTGTGCAGTATTGCTAACGTGCTAAAGGTATATGTGCAAAGTAAATGATGATCACAAGGATGAATACTGACGCATACGGTGATATATAAAATCTTACAACAATTCAGTGACTGGTTTAAAAGTGCAAAGTGACAGTAAACCAAATAATACAAAATGCTGAAATTAATAATAATAGTCCTCTTCCATAAATGGAACAAAGTGCAACGTGCAAATGAATTGTGCAAAAGATTACTCAGTCTCTTCTTCTGTGCATAAAACCACACAGTGCAAAGTGCAGGAATAAGGATTTCCTCTTCGTGAAAAAACACACTAATAGCAATGGCCTCTTACCTTGCGGTTATGAGGCAACCAACCGCATGTGTGTAAAAAAAAAAAAAATGAGGATCTGTGTTCGCTTTGCTGGCTTATTCATGCCACACTCCTGGGCCAATATCGCGAACGTGAATCGTGAAAAAATATTGTCACTTTGCACTTTTAAACTAGTCACTGTATTGTTGGAAGATTTTATATATCACCGTATGTGTCAGTATTCATCCTTGTGATCATCATTTACTTTGCACATATACCTTTAGCACATTAGCAATACTGCACAGTGTTTCTCATTAGTTTGTGAAGTTTTAGTTATTTTTTTTACAGCTCCGTATTCATCTTTGTGATTATCATTTACTTTGCACATATACCTTTTAGCACTTTAGAAATATTGCACAGTGTTTTTTATTAGTTTATGAGGCTTTAGTTACTTATAATTTTTTAACAGCGCAGCACCGGCCATTCCTTGTGTGTGTGTGTGTAAGTCAGGTAGGTCAGTTTAGTGGTCAGCATTGGTGGGCACTGGTAAGCCCCTGATCTTTTCGCCACCTAGCAACGCCCTTGCTCAGAATCCAGAAACGTCAGAGCAGCACTGGATGAAAGATGCAAGGGTCTGTCAGGAGTCTAGAAACTCATTGACCTTTTATACACACACTAATTACAAGCAAACAGATCACAGGTGAGGATGGTTACCTTTTTAATAGCCATTCAAACCCCTTTGTGTCACCTTGTGTGCATGTTATCGGGCCAACATCACGAGGATATGTAAACTTTTGATCAGGGTCATTTGGGTAGTTTCTGTTCTGTCATTATGATTTAAAAAGAGTAAACACAGCTGATTGATAATAAATGGCTTCAGCCAAACACTAACCATGAGCCAAAGAAAAGTTTTTGTGTTATCATTTATATTCTCTGAAAAATGGCCAAGAAATCATAAATTCTGCCAGGGTATGTAAACTTATGAGCACAGCTGTGACAGGACACCACAGGGGCAGATACCCAGAGAGGCTGAGCCTTCAGTCCTGGAGTTACTGTTTATTATGCTCCTTTAGGCTCTATTTACATATGTGCGGCCGCGGTTTCGGCCCTACAGTCCGGTGCATTTCCGTCCACCGGTTCAGGTGCAATTTTTTTTTTTTTTTTTTTTTTTTTTTTTTTTTTAAAGATTTTTATTTAGCATAAGAAAATAATTCACATAAAAAATGGCAGGTAAGTGAAAAACGGGCATGAGAACAATATACATTTCACAGTAAACCAGCCAATAAGGCCAGCACTACCAGTCATAGAAGACTCCTACCAGAGTCTTAAATCCAAACCTGTTATCCAGGAAATCTGCTATTGTTTTGTTTTTTTTTTTTAATTATTATTATGAACCAACAAGACAATTTACCCCAACAATTACAGCAGTAGGAAATTGGCAGAATGCCCTTTCCCTCCCACAAAGACCCCCAAAACCCCAGAAAGACCAAGGCACTTACTAACCTCCCTCATGTGACATAACTATATACATGAAACCATGGGCCATTGCAGATGGAATATATTGCTCTAAAATCCCATCTTTTATAACAATGTGCTGTACCCCCCAAACCCAAACTTCAGTTGGGTCTTATCTAAAAAAAAAACATTGATCTTGCAGCGTCTCCCCACCCCTGAACTATTCAGTGATCCACATCCTCCTCCAATGTATCCTTCGAGTCCACCCACCGAAACCACACCTTCCTTAACTTCTTGGGAGATCCCCAGGCCTCATACATCATACGATATAGAAGAATGTCAGCATTCACTACCTTCAACCACAGCCCTAACGTCAGTTGTTCCCTACAGATCCACCTCCTTGCTATGAGCTTCCAAACCCCAAAATAGAGAATCCTAAGGAATAATTCGGTATACACCTCCATTTCCTCTTGGTCAAAAATTCCCAAGAGGCAACGCAAGGCGGAGCATATATTAGGGAGATCATATTTGTCTGCTATAAATTCAGTCACCATAGACCATAAAGCCTTATCTTGGTACACTCCCCAGGTGCAAATTTTTACCTGAAATCGCACCTGAACCAAACTGAAAATTGCACAGCACCCTTTTTAGAACTGTAGCGTGGTCGCCCGCACATGTGTGAACCAACAGCATTGAGAAGGCTGCCGGTTCACATGTTATGTGAATCAGATGTGGTTCAAATTTGGACATGTGATTCGCATATATGTGAACGGAGACTTAAACTATAGTCCTATTATACAAGATTTGGACACTCTTTGATACTCATGCCCACCATTAAGGGGAAGCCCCCTATAGATGCCAACAAACAGCACTAAAAAGGTGAGCTGGTCAACTTTTTTGGGGGGTATTTTGGATGCTTATACATTGTACATTGTAATGTGGCTTCAATCTTAGCGTGTATTATAGCTTTGGTAACTCTGCAAGCAACAGCTACAAATTTGGCTGTGCCAATTCCTACTGGAGGCAGCCCGACTATTGACCCCTTACATCCTCATCCTAATATTGTATTAACCAATACCATCCAGATAATTCTCTATCCACAGAAAAACTGTATAGATCACATGACCACACCAATGAGGATTGAGGAGGACCGGAGTCACATGACTGAGAAGATACTAAACCTCACCCTGGAGATCATCTACCTGCTGACCGGAGAGGTGAGGGGGATTCTGGGAGGTCACATGACATCACTCTTATCTCTATTAAGAAAATACAGACCTGACCAGAGAGGTGAGGAGGATTCTGGGATTCTAACATGATATTCCTATTGGTTTTCCAATACAGAGATTTCCTCTTCTAAAGTCTGGTGATCATATGACCATCACAGTGCCTCCATGTGACTCCCTAAAACCTGAGAGACACAACATGCAGAAGATTCTAGAAGTCACCAAGAAGATGATGGAGGTGCTGACAGGAGAGGTGAGCGGTGCTGGGAATTCTGGGACATTATCCAGTAACAGACAAGGGATGTGTCTGGATGGTGACTGTATCATTGTGTGTGTCAGGTTCCTATAAGGTGTCAGGATGTCACTGTCTATTTCTCCATGGAGGAGTGGGAGTATTTAGAAGGACACAAGGATCTCTACAAGGACCTCATGATGGACAATCAGCCGCCCCTCACATCACCGGGTAAGAGGAGACTTTATTGTAAAGGAGAGAGCAGTACGGAGGTTCCACCTAGATCCCCCATCATCTGATAAACACATAGAAACAATGTATTCAGTCAGTGTGTGTGTTTCCTACAGATGGATCCAGTAATGGGAACCCACCAGAGAGATGTCCCCGCCCTCTGTATTCCCGGGATTCCACACAAGAGGATCACATCATCCCTCACCATCATCAGGTAGATGAGGAACAATCACTGATAGTATTATTAGGATCTGTACATTATCTGCATCGTTACTATTGATGTCATTTTTATTATATATTCAGAGTGGAAACCTGAGAGATTCTAAAGTTGAGGGTAAAGCAGAAGAAGAAGAGACATATATGAGGGATGATCAGCAGTCTATGGAGGAGGATGGAATAACGGGGACATTTATAGAGGAGGACACTCCTACAGAGATCAGCACAGGTGGGTCATTAACACTGAATACATTCCTCCACCCATACTGCTCACTGATTGGTCCAGAGTAGGGCAAGGACTGGGTGATATCAGCCTGTAATCCCCTGGTCACTTTCCTCAGCTGTGTTGCCCGTCCTATTTTCCTGTATTTCTCTATGATAATCCTCCTTCTCTGTGCTGCAGACACCATTTATGTATCCAGCGGTGTGGGACCTCTGTAACTTCCAGTAAACATTTAAGCCACCACTGATTAATGATTACCAATAGTATGAGTCTTGACCATTACACTATATAATTTATATTGTACATTACATACTCCTGACCCCTGAGCCATATACTTTAGGTTGTACGTTACATTATTCTGATACATTACATAGTCCTGATTTCTGCCCTCTACCCACTGCTATATATACACATAATATGTATTCTTTTTTTTACACCCATTATCTACCAGCTGGACATTTTATATCTGATGATTTGATTGTAGTACAGACTTTTACATGTTGAAAATAATGTGATAACATTCACAAACCTCGGAACCCTAAACAGAAAGTGACAATGAGGGAGGAGTCAATAACCCAATGATGGTGGTCTTCAGGATCAGTCCAGTCTTCATCTTGGTTGTTCTCCCCCCATCCTCACTCTCTGACCTCTGGTGGGGCTCAGCCCCGCTGTTATTCATGACTAAATCATGGACTAAATAAGGAAGTGCAGGACTTCTTGTGTTGGGAAGATGGCAATGAATGATAGAGGGGGTGGGGACACTCGTCCTATAATCCCCTCATCACTGTCACTCCTATAAAAGACAGTTCTCGTTGTTTCCTCACTCTCTGACCAAGGTCCATGAATAAAGAAATGATCTGGTAGGAGATCAGACGACCCATTTATTAGGGTGGAATGTCAAAAAAGTAGGGCTTCAATCAAAGCACTTAGCCAGCAGAAGCCCTATGGATAGATATCAACAGTGTAGGGAAGCTAGATACGCAATGAGTCAGAACAGTCTTAATGGAAGACATGTCATCCCCCTACACATATTCTTGGCGCCCTTTCACAGGGATCCCACAAAGTCTACATACTCCTGGTGGAGCATGTGGTGACTGCTTCCATTTTTTTGAGTTGTATCAAAAAGGTGTACAAAGAGAAACCAATAAACAAGCCCCCCCCAAAAAAAAATAATTAAACAATAAACAACTAAGCCACTTCAATGTCTTGCGTGTCTCATTAAATAGCAAATATAGAAATCACAGGGAAAGCACATGATGAACAGAAGTTGTGTACTCCATAACAATTTATACATTATCCATAACCATAAAAAGACAACATTAATATTTTGGATGTCAGGAGGTCAAAATAAGGGGATTAGAAAGCCACCGACCCCGTATTTTAAACATTTTTGTTTTTTTTCCCTAAGTTGTTGAGTTTATACAAGGGGAGGGAGTCATGAATAAGTATAAGACAGTGTAGGTAAAACCGACCCTTTCCAGGACAGTAAAAATATTTTCAAAAAAGTATAATATGTGAAATAATCTTTTGGGATATTGAGAAAGTGTCAGGTCTCCAAAGATTCCCAGGAGACAGTTTCGGGATGGAAAATGTTAGGCAAGCCCAGCGTGGAAGAAATAAAAGAACCTCCTTCCTCCCAAATTCTCTGGACTGCCGGTTAGGACCAGAAACCATGTAAGAAGTCAGCAACCTGACCTCAACCTCGGAAACGTTCTGCTGAGGGTCATAAACCCTTTTTTTGTAATCGAGCAGGAGTAAGGTGAGAATGATGAAAGATTTTAAGCTGTATGATTCTATCTTCGGAGGAAATAACAGAGTTTTTGTAGGTGTCACTAAATTCAGTTCAATCTGTGTCTGTAAACGGTATATCCAGTGAAGCCCGTTATACCTGAACAGCGATTGAACCTAGGATTAGGTTCATCGCTGGGGCAGAGTAGGGGGTAGAAATGAGCTTAGTAAGATCAGACTGTCTTAGCATTTTTTCTAAGTACAAAAGGAGATACTGCCACAAAATGGAACTTTAAAGGGGTTGTAAACCCTCGTGTTTTTTCACCCTAATGCATCGTATGCATTAAGGTGAAAAAACACCTGGCAGTGACCGGTCCCCCAGCCCCCCCATTTTACTTACCTGAGCCCCGAATTTCTGTCGGCGGAGACTCTCTCTCTCTCTCTCTCTCTCTCTCTCTCTCTCTCTCTCTCTCTCTCTCTCTCTCTCTCTCTCTCTCTCTCTCTCTCTCTCTCTCTCTCTCTCTCTCTCTCTCTCTCTCTCTCTCTCTCTCTCTCTCTCTCTCTCTCTCTCTCTCTCTCTCTCTCCACGGGGTCCGGGCTCTTGATTGGATAGATTGATAGCAGCTCAGCCATTGGCTCCCGCTGCTGTCAATCAAATCCAATGACGCAAGCGATGGGGGGCGGGGCCGAGTTCGGCATTCGTGTCTATGGATGCTGGACTCGGGAGCGCGCCCGCAAGGTAACCCCCAGACAGTGCTTCTTCTAGGGGGTTATCTGATGTGTGGAGGAGCCGCGAGAGCTGCCGGGGGACCCCAGAAGACAAGGTTCAGGGCCACTCTGTGCAAAACAAATTGCACAGTGGAGGTAAGTATGATATGTTTGTTATTTAAAAAAAAATTTAAAAAACAACCCTTACAATCACTTTAAGGCAAATGCGAATTATAATGCTAGGATAAAAGAACACCAGTACTTTATTACATCATATTAAAAATATACAAAAAAAAACAACATATATCAAGCCTATATAAATCCTAGGAACAACGGCTGAATGCTCTGGAATCATAATGCTAGCATAAAAGAACACCAGTACTTTATTACATCATTTTAAAAATATACAAAAAACAACAATGTATATGCTCTGGGCAACATATTCACCATTTACCTATGTGAGAATCTCTCAGCGCCACACACGCAAGACCTCTTGGAGTACTCAATATCAGACCCCTCCTTGGTATACTCCTTGGGCTGATGTGTGTTTTGCCGCTGGATGATCCCAGTGTGAGATATTCAGGGCCGTTCTGGGGACCAGGCGGTGTAATCTCATATGCTGGCGATGATGATCAATTCATTATAAATTTAATAACAGCTGCTCTTGCTGTCACGTACTTGCTGGATAAATAATTGTGCCATCCTTCCTCCACTCTACCCCTGATGAAAGAAAATAACCGTTTCTGAAACGCGTTGGGACGAAGAGGATATCTACCCACACCAAGTCTTTGTTTATTTACAGAGCATTCAGCCATTGTTCAAGGTATGTAAACATCCCTTGTGATAGAAATAAGGCATGACAGGTCCTCTTTATGGATACATCTGGGGCATATAAGACTCCAGATATCTCCTCTACCATGGGAAAAAATGGCAGCGTTTACATCTACCAGAGCCGGAAGTGTCGTCATAACGTCACTTTCGGGCTCCCGGGATCATAGAGATAACTGGGGACCATCCAGTCCTGGGCCAGCTCTGTGGTAACCTGGTGCCACTGCCGGATGAGATCTTAGGCACTCCGATCATCTTGGAGTGCCTGGAGAGAAGCCAGTGGCCAGCGGGGGGTGTGTGCTAGGATGGCTTTTATACAAGAGGGAATCGCTGGCTGAAAAAGATATCTGGATGATGCTTTCAGCCAGATATCGTCCGTTTAAGTCCACAATGTCATATGACATCATGCAGGCGGGAAGTTATTATGAATATTGACCCTGTCCCTGTCTACTGGTAGGTTCATCCACTGCCTGGTTGGAAGCTGCAACAGGGATCAAAGGACACACATTATTGGTAATACTGTAGATAAAGGTAATTGAACCTTGACATCCAAGTACCTAAATAGGGTTACAACTTGCAATCTGGACTCTAGGTGAATCATAGACATAGCCACCTGGTCTAAGGGGCATAAGCTAGATTTGTCCCAGTTCACTCGTAAGCCAGAGTAATCACCAAATGTGGTAATTTCTTCTAGTAAATAGTATAAGGAGTCATGGGGATCAGCTAAGTAAACCAAGGAGTCATCTGCATAGAAGGAAATATGCACCTCTATCGTACCAAGGGAAGACCTCTAATAGTTGAGAAATTATGGCTATGAACATCAAGAGGCTCTATCGCTAGAAAAAATAAAAGGGGGGAGAAGGGACACCCATGTCCATTGCCTTGGTTTATCGGGAAGGCATTAGTAATATGGGAGTTTACTCTAATTCTGGCTATAGGGTTAGTATAGAGGAGACGTATCCAAGATATCATACGGGGGCCAAAGTCATAAAGTTGCAGTATACGAAAAAGATGGGGCCATTCAACACTATTAAAGGCCTTACAGGTGTCCAAAGAAGCAATAACACGAGTAGGATGACATTCATGGGGGTATTGAAAATTTTTAAATAATGTTTATTCTAGTGAAACGACCAGGTATAAAACCATCTTGATCACCTTTCACCAAGTTTACAACCACCTTACTCAATCAATTTGCCAATACTTTCTCTAGAATCTTTACATCCACATTAATTAGGGAAATTGGCCTAAAAGAGTCACATTTAAGAGGATCTTTGTGAGGTTTCAAAAGAAGAGCAATCAACACTTCCTACATAGAGGAAGGGAGAACACCTGCATCCAGTGCCTCATTGAATGTACGAAGAAGAAAGGGCCTCAGTAATTGTTTAAATAGAGCACACCATTCACCCAAGAAGCCATCGAGGTCTGGAGTTTTGTGAGCAGGTAGTTGCGAAATGGCAAGGACAAACTCCTCAATGGAAATAGGTGCATCCAATTCCCCACTTCTACAAGAAGCGAGGTATACCTGAGCCAAATACTCATATAAATGTTTATTAGAATATTGAACTGTGGTAGCATAAAGGTCGGTATAAAAAGACAGTAAAGCATCCAGAACCTCCTGAGGGGCAGTGCCAATCCGCCCAGTAGATAATTGAATACGGAGAATAGAAGTGGGTACAGATTCAGGCCTAGCTAAGTAAGCAAGTAAATGGCCAGCTTTATTACCATGTTCAACAGTTTTTTGGGTAGCATAAAGCATCTTCTTTTTAGTAAGGTCCAATAACCGGAGCTCATACTCTCTGTGTTTTATACATGCCTCATGTGTTAGCGTTAGCAAAATAATCACTTTCAGCTGCAGCATTGCAGTTTCTAGTTTCTCATTAGTAATAATCTTTTTATCTCTATTTCAGTACATGGACGGGAGATGAGGAAAACCTCAGAGGATTGTCTCACTTTGTTTCCAGACTGTAAAGTAGAAGATGAGGACATCACACAGAATAGTCCAGGAGAAAACCCGACTACCTCAAATGTCCATCCGGCACCACACAGTGTAGATGGACCATCGTATTCCTCTTATCCTGAGGAACCTCAGACTGTGAGGGATGGTGCCGTCCTTCCAATAGATAAAAGGTTTCCCTGTACTGAGTGCGGGAGGGGATTCCAATTTAAATCTCAACTTAATTTGCATGAAAGATCTCACACTGGGGAGAAGCCGTATTCCTGCCTTGAGTGCGGGAAATGTTTTTCACATACATCCCATCTTTACAGACATCAGAGAACTCACATGGAGGAGAAGCCGTTTTCCTGTCCTGAGTGCAGGAAATGTTTTGTAAATAAATCAGATCTTGTCACACATCAGAAGTCTCACACGGGGGAGAAGCCGTATTCCTGTTCTGAGTGCTGTAAATCTTTTTTACAAAAATCTGCACTTGTCCTACATCAGAGAACTCACACAGGGGAGAAGCCATTTTCCTGTCCTGAGTGTGGAAAATGTTTTTCAGATAAATCCAGTCTTAATCACCATCGGAAATTGCACACAGATAAGAAACGTTATTCCTGTAATGAGTGCGGGAAATATTTTACTCAGAAGTCCCATTTTCATAATCACCAGAGATCACACACAGGTGAGAAGCCGTATTCTTGTTCTGAGTGCTGGAAATCTTTTGTACAAAAATCTGAACTTGTCAGACATCAGAGGTCTCACACAGGGGAGAAGCCATTTTCCTGTCCTGAGTGTGGAAAATGTTTTTCAGATAAGTCCAATCTTTCTCATCATCGGAGATTGCACTCACCTGAGAAACT
This sequence comes from Lithobates septentrionalis, assembly GCA_037952835.1. Taxonomy (NCBI): domain Eukaryota; kingdom Metazoa; phylum Chordata; class Amphibia; order Anura; family Ranidae; genus Lithobates; species Lithobates septentrionalis. The sequence continues at coordinate 357,980 of JBBDGP010001914.1, forward strand.
TTATTCCTGTAATGAGTGCAGGAAATGCTTTACACAGAAGTCCAGTTTTCATAATCATCAGAGATCACACACAGGTGAGAAGCCGTATTCCTGTTCTGAGTGTGGGAAATGTTTTGCACTAAAATCAGTACTTGTCTCTCATCAGAGGTCTCACACAGAGGAAAAGCCGTTCTCCTGTCCTGAGTGCGGGAAATGTTTTTCACAGAAGTCCAATCTTTACAGACATCAGAGATCTCACAAGGGGGAAAAGCCCTATTCTTGTCAAGAGTGCGGAAAACATTTTCCAGAAATGTGCCATCTTCGTAATCATCAGAGATTGCACACAGGTGAAAATCTGTATTCCTGTTCTGAGTGTGGGAAAAATTTTACACGAAAAGCAGAACTTGTCATACATCAGAGGTCTCACACGAAGGAAAAGCCGTATTCCTGTCCTGAATGCGGTAAATGTTTTTCACAGAAGCCCCATCTTTACAGACATCAGAGATCTCACAAGGGGGAAAAGCCATATTCCTGTCCTGAGTGCAGGAAATGTTTTGCAGAAAAGTGCCATCTTCGTAATCATCAGAGATTGCACACAGGTGAGAAGCCGTATTCCTGTTCTGAGTGCGGGAAATGTTTTTTACAAAAATCAGCACTTGTCTCACATCAGAGATCTCACACAGGGGAAAAGCCTTATCCCTGTCCTGAGTGTGGGAAATGTTTTTCACAGAAGTCCAATCTTTCCAAACATCAGAGATCTCACACGAGGAAGAAGCCACTTTCCTGTTAAATAATGGCTAGAATTCATCACGGCCATATTACCGTATTGTTAATATATTGTAAATACCGACCCCGAATTCTACACATGAAGCTGGGTATAACACCGTTGGCGGTAGTCACTCCCACAGCAAGCTGGCCATCCTGGAAAAGAAAGAGACTGAACAGTTGCCTAAGGCAGGAGACTACTTGGCTTTCAGTTAAGGTTGAGACACAGGTGCTATTGCTTGGATTTAGAGGAGGAGTATCTCCCTCATCTATCCACAATCAGGCTGAACATTTGCACTTATTCCAACTTTGAGCCCTTTGGACTTGGGTATTTTAGTGTTTAGATAGCGTTAAATAGAATGTATCACTCTTTGCTTCATTCCAGGAAACTGTAAGATTGAGTAAGATCATTATTTGTGTGGAATGACTTTATTGACATGCATCTTTAGTGGGAGTGTAGGGCTTGTTTCACAGGTCTTATGGTACTAGTTAGGTAGGAATGCTGATATTGACATAGAAGGTCATCCTTGCAGGAATGATGCTTCATCCAAGAACACTGTGTTTTGTTAAGCACTTAATTCTTTATTCAATAGGGTAACTTCACTGGGAATACTTACAATCAAGATTCACTGCACTAACCATGTTTATGTATTTAAAAAAGAATAGGGTTTATAAAGCAGCGTACTCAGGTTCCTAAGAAACCCTGTGTGAAAATGGATGAGGATGACTCTGGATGGGGATGAGAGCTACATAGTGAAGAGGCTGTCCACAATGTGACTCTCATCCCCACCCAGAATCATCCTAATCCATTTTCACAATCCAACTCCATCATGCCAGCTTGTCAGCCTCAGTTGTCCTATCCAAGGGGATTGAATAAAGTGAGTCCAAATCTACAGCATAGAAGGCACAGCAGCACACACTATGTGTGACTTACCCTCCATGCTGCTCTCTCCTGTTCTCCATGCACCTCAGAGGGCTGGGTCCACTTTCACCACTGAGGAACTGACCACACCTCCTGCCCGAGTCCCGGCCAATCAGATTGCAAACTAACCTAGCAGCAGCAGCCACCAGGCTCCGCCTCAGCAGGGAAGTAAGCGGAGCGAGGGCTGGCCTCGATCATGGGGGGGGGGGGTTGTTGATGTGAAAGGAGACGGAGACTCAGGCTTGTATGCTTCTTTGTCCTTTTTTATTTCGGGGGGGGGGCGCACGGGCCAGCGGCTGCCTGCAGATAACAGTTTAATTTCATGTGCAGCTCTAGGGGGAGTGGGCCCGGCCAGCCGGGCCCCTTGGGATGCTCGGGCCCCTTACAAGAGTATTGCCTGTACCCCCCTGATGGTGGCCCGCGTGTGGAGGTGCCAGGCCTGGACAGCGAGGACTGGGAGAATGTACAGGAATATCCCTTCCTCCAATAGATCTCATTAAGTGACTAGCTGATACAGTTCAAAATTCTGCATAGAGTCTATCCGACGCCACAACGTTTGCATGAAATATACCCTGGGGGTCTCTGCTCGGTGCTGGAGATGTGTTAGTGACCCGGCAGATTCCCTGTTATATCTAATTTCTGATCTGAGGTGACAAAATTTAGATATTCTTTAACCACAATTTCCATTCCATTGACAATGGACATTTGTCTGTTAGGCCTGGTAAACTCGCTGGTTTGTAAACGGCCCACCAGAACTTTCCTTGGTTTAATGCTTTTTTATGCTAGGAAGTCTGACCATGCCCCTACCCTAGATTTCTCAAAGGCCCTGATCAACTCTGTTAATCCGCTTTATAAAGCCACCTATAAGTCTTGTGACTGTCCCCGTAAATTCAATAAGGTTTGGGACCTTTGGGTTAACTCGGATACCACCACAGGTTCCTACGTGACCCCCTCGGCTCCCTAAAATGTGCTGCTCTTTTTCTATGTGGTGTTGAGACAGTTTTGTCTCCCTCCTGTGGGTAGGACCCTATTATACTCTTTAAGTTCTTACCACCTAAGGGACATAATTAGAACTGTAGACCTTGTAGATGGTACTGAGCACTAGTTTCTCTGTTTTTGCTGTTAAGTGGTATTGCAACTGTAATTGTAGAATTGTATTTTGCTGAGCTGCGGTATGCCCTGAAGCTCTGTTTTGCAACTTTACCTTTATACTGTAATAAAAAGAGTTTACAAAAAAAAAAGAATTAGGTTTTATAGACATGAAAAAATGTATGTGAATTGCCTATGTGTATATGTTCAATTGCATGCACAAGCTCTATTATCAGTGAAAGCTTTACCATGTGGAATGTAATATGTAATTACTGTTAAGCTGTTGATTTCTCCCTTGTTGGGCCTTGTAAGTGGGATACTCCTTCTGCTCAAGTTCTACAGCAATAAACTTCAATTAGACATCCCCTAGACTGTTTTCTGAGCTGGTGTGAGTGAACTGTTTGCTGTCTGCCTGGCTGCCTCTGCACTGAATAAGAAATCGACTGGCCCCTTTCGGGGGTAAGTGCTACATAACACCTAAATAAATAGATCTCCCAGCAATATTATTACCGGGCTGCAGCTAGGGGGAGCTCTAATGTTTACAGTGTGATTGCAGGAGAGTGATTCCTTCTAGTTCACACTAACTCCTTTCATTGCTAGAGCTGTTTTTGCCATTTTTTCCACAGACTTTAAAATGCACATTTTGGGCCTGAAGATTTGTTATACCCCCAAACATATATTTTCTGACAGCAGAGGCCCTGGAGAATAAAATGGCGGTAATGTTTAAGGTGTTCCTTGTACACAAATTTCATCTTAACATCTGTGTTTGCTTTCTACTTTTTTACCATTTTCTCATCCATATGGGGGCAAGGTGCTTTGCCAGGGGGCACCCGCCTATGCTGAAGACATGTTGCCTAGTATGATTCAGGAATAAGGGTCCACATGCTCGTCCCCTCCTTTCCTGGGTCCACCCTGGTGCCTTTTCAGGGTAGATCCCCTCTGCAAAACACCTTGTGCCCATGTTGATGAGTACAAGGGCTTCTTTTCCACAAAGGTGGTGGGTGTTTGCAGTGTTCTGAGAGCAGAGGCCTTATTTAATAACGAGGCCCCAGATACTGCCCCCCTATATAAATAAGTATGGAGTACATAGTACCTAAAGGTGCCACTAGCTTAATGACAGCTCCTTGTGCTATTACCAGATAAACAAAGGAAGAGATGGGATAATGGTGACATCACCAGCACTCCAAAACTGCCAGAATCCTCCTCCTTCCTTTCATCTTGTGTGGTGTGTGGCATCGCAAGAATGGTGTCTGCACAAAGTGGTGCATTGAGAGGAAATTTAAGAAACGCTGCACCACCAAATTGAGGACATGTGCCAGGCATGGCACGTGTCAACTTTCCCTGTCTAAGGGCGGAAAGGAGGTTTGTACCATTTTCACACACCACCATTCCTGGCTCCAGCTGGCGTGGCATGAACCACCTCTAGGCCTGTGCCTGCAGAGCTGAAAGAATCTCTGCTCCAAACACTGAATGGCACCTTTTAGCCTGACTCATTGAATAGCACCTTGAATGCTTACGGGTACTGGTGGCTCATAGGACAATTCAGCAGAGGAGGGCATGGAGGAGGAGGGGGTGGAGCTGACAAATCTCTGGAAAGTCGTTACATAAACTCCTCTTTAAGATGTCCTCAAAAGATTTAATCTTCTGCTCCCTCTGTGGGGACAGGATGAGTTCAGAGACTTTCCCCTTGAAACGGTGGTCAAGGGGAGTTGCCAACCAATAGTGATCCTTCTTGATACCACGTGTTCTCGGGTCCTTTCACAGGCTTTGAAGAATGAGGGAGCCCATGCGCCACAATTTTGCAGAGGAACAAGAAGCAGACTCCTCTGGGTCACTGTGGATTACAGTGGACAATACAGCAGAAGAGGGCATGAAGGATAAGGAGGGGGTGGAGCGGACAAATCTTTCATCATTACCACTAGCTGTATGGAGACGTAGTGGCACAACATGCTGCAGCACTGAGCCCTATCCTGCATCCTTCTGAGTTGCAAGCAGAGTTACCAAGTGTGCTGTGAACTAGCTATATTGTCCCTGACCATGCCTGCTGGACCACGTGTCAGCAGTAATGTGAATCTTGCAGCTGACTGCCTTGCCCATCGATGCCACAACATTGCTTTCCACATGATGATACAGAGCTAGCGACCAGGAACCTGCCATTGTGGTACAGCATATTCTGCAAATTCACAGAAGGAGGCAGAATTCATCAGATGGAAAGGCAGGAGTTGTAAATCCAGCAGCTTTGACAAGCTTGAATTTACATAATGGGCATGTGGGTGGAAGTGACTGTATGTTTTTTGTTTTTTTTGCTGCAGCAGATGGTCCAAAGAAATGTGCCTGCTATAGTCTACAGCTGGTGATGTGCTACTGTTAGACGTGCTGCAAGGACCTGTGAAACCCTTTGCTATACCATCATCCCTGTCAGTGGAGGCTGCTGAGAGGTCATGAGGTATAGCGGGGGTAGACCTGAAAGGTGAGGCGGAGCAGCATTGTGTCCCTTTTGTGTGGCTTTCTGGTGTTCTTGCCAATGAGCTGAGTGGTGGGGGGTGAAATGCCTTGTCAAGTATGTGGTACCCAAATGGCTGGTGTTTTTGTCACGCTTGAACTGCTTGAGGCAAAGTTTGTAAACTGCAACAGTGTGATCGGCTGCACATGTGCTAAAAAAAATGCCCAGACAGCTGAGCTGTGGAAAGTGGGCTGGGAGATAACCACTCCACAATCTGGTGGAATAGGGTGGCTTCATTGGGGTTGTGCCTCACCCTCACTTTTCTCTGCTCTATCCGGCACCCAAGTCGCATCAGTGACCTCATCATCATCATCCCCTCCATCCCCTCCATCCTCATCATCACTGGAGCCAACTTGGCAATATGCTGTGGCTTGGAGGAACATGTTTGCCAATTTGTTGTTTACCAGTGTTCTCCCCTCTCTGTAGGCTCATGTTCTTACCTTCCTCAAACTCAGAACCAAGATCTGAATCAAGTAATGTCTGTGCATCATCAGGGAGCAAGTGGCTGACGCTGTGTTCGAATAACTCAGCTGACTCTGATGCTGGGGCTATGGCAGAAGTAGCAATGGACAAGGAGGCAGAATAAGCAACTCTGGCAGCTGCAGTGGACTGCACACTAGTCTGCTTGGGTGATGGAGGATGAGGATTGTTTAGCAAGCCAGTCTACCACCTCCTGCATGCTGTGGCTGGATAGCATGGGCAACATCACTAAACAGAGGAAATTATGCCCTGCCTGAGGACGGAGCACGTCCACCCTTGTCTGTGGATACAGACGCTGCTGGCCCCCTCACAGTGCCATGGGAATGTCTGCCTCTCCTTGTTGGCCTCCCAGACATAATGGGGGGGGGGCTTATTAACAAAATGCAAAAAAGATGGGGGAATGAGTACATGGATGCACTTTAATCAATTGAAAGTGATGTTTGGTGCACTTTAACTTGAGTACTCACTACAAAGAGACACTCCTAACACACTACAATATACTGCGGTACACATGCAATAATGCACTGAAATATACTGCGTTAAATGTATACTAATGCACTGCAACATACTGCAGGTAACATGCAATAGCGCACTGAAATATACTGCGTTAATTGGATACTAATGCACTGCAACATACTGCGGTAAACATGCAATAGCGCACTGAAATATACTGCGTTAAACATGCACTAATGCACTGCAATATACTGCTGTAAACGTGCACCTACGCACTGAAATATACTGCATTAAACGTGCACTGATGCACAGCAATATAAAACACACTGAAATTTACTGGGTTAAACATGCACTAATGCACTGCAATATACTGTGGTAAACGCACAATAATGCACTGAAGTATACTGCATTAAATGTGCACTAACACACTGCAATATACTGCGGTAAACGTGCATTAACGCACTGAAAAATACTGCATTAAACGTGCACTATCGTACTGTAATTTATTGCAGTAAACATGCACCAGCGCACTGAAATATACTGCATTAAACATGCAATAACGCACTGAAATATACTGCAAGAAATCTGCCCTGACAAAATAAAAGGACACTAAAGTAAAAATCAACGTTCGCACTACACTCACACTGCACTATCACTAGATTCACACTAAACTAATACTTTAAACTCACAATAGCCCAATAACTCGCTAGTAGCACTAAACAGAGCCCTGTTCTCTCTCCACTCCAATATCACACTGCAAATGGCCGCTATGGGAGGAATATTTTTATAGTGTGGGGTGGGACTAAGAGCAATGAGCCATGATTGAATATAGTCATCATGACAGTGTCCAATCATGGCTCTAACAGTGCTATTTTCCCTGATTAGCTGAAACAATGAAAGCTTTGCCCAATCAGGACTTCCAGTGTACTGTGTTGTGGCACAGTGCATTGTGGTCATTCAGCGGGTGCCGAACAGACGGTTGAACGTCCCGACAATTCAGGGGTTCGCCAAAGGGGTGAACAGCCAATGTTGGGGTCGAAATCATGCTTGGATTGAACTGTTCAACCATTACTACTACTAACTGTCAATTGCTCAAGAGCAGCTAGGAGGACTGTAAATGGTTAACAAGTCTGGGAAGCTAAGAGTCCAACCTTTCTCAACCAGTGTTCCATGGAATCCTAGGGGTTCCTCCAGAGATTGCTAGGGGTTCCTTAAGCAATGAGTAATTTCTGCCTCATAGAGAAGAAACCACTGCCAATAATGATCTTCTTAGCTATCTGTAAGGGGGGCATTCTGCACACTGACCACCAATATAAGAGACAATCATCACAGTGACCACCAATGTGAGGGATGTTCATCCCAGTGACCACCAATGTAAGGAACGTTCATTCCAGTGATCACCAATGTAGAGACATTCATCCCAGTGACCACCAATGTAGAGAGACATTCATCCCAGTGACCACCAACGTTAGGGACATTCAACCCAGTGACCATCACCCTTATGTACTGTGAGCTGTGGCTATAATAATTTTTAGCAGGGACCTGGAAATTTAGGTCAAGAGTTCCTCAATGTTGAAAAGGTTGACAAAGGCTGTATTAACCTGAAACATAAATCCTCTAAAGGCAACATTTAAGAAGAACAAATCATGGAGGACTCCCACAGGACTCTACATAAATAGCTCAATATAAACAGCATAAAATCTTCAGTAACAATTCGTCCAACATTCACATGTAATGTCGACTGCAGAGTCTTCAAGAAGTCTAATCAGTTTGTTCTCCTGGTACGCAGTGTACAGTTAATCAGTGTGTATAAGGATATACTGTATATATACACACAGCAGAAGGCCGTGTTCACACTACGAGACGTTTCTTGGGGCTGCAGTTCCTCTGAGCTCCACACGGTGGTGATCTCCCTTATACTCCGGGCAGGAAGACTCTATGGTAAACAGACAGGAAGTGATGTCAGGTATAAATATGAAGTTCCAGGTGAGAGGTGAGCTGGGAGGAAGTAGAGATGAGACGTTGCTGGAGGTGGTAGCAGAGGAGGTAATAAGATCTTATTTTCTATTTACACCCAGTAACCCCCCGTCACGTCCGTCTTCTTCCTCCATAGTCACTGTGACGTCCTTTATCCACATTATTATTAATCTTTTTTGTATAAAGTTACTGGACAGTACAAGGGCAGACACCATCCAGAGAGGCTGAGCTTTCAGTATTGGAATTACTGTTTATTATCCTCCTTTATACTATAGCCCTTTTGACGGGTTAGGAGTGCAGAAAGAAAATAAAACAGAGGCGTCTCACAAGGGTCACGACGCGCGGCCGTTAATTGGGGAATTCCAGGTACAGGAAGGCTGGCAGTAGGAGAAATAGTCCAGAAGGCACAGCAATGAAGAGTGACCTTCAGGATGGCAATATGGGACTGCAAATGGGAGATAGTCTACAGGGCAAACAGAAGGCACAGCAACGAAGGGTGTTCCTTAAGGCGGCACTATGGGGCAGCAAAGGAAAGATAGTCCACAGGACAAACAGAGGGCACGGTGCGGTTTAAGTCCTTGGCACACAGGGCAGAGTAGAGTTGGCATAGCAGAGGTTAAAGTCCTTGGTACATGGGTAGAGCAGTGTTTGGCACAGTAGGGTTTAAAGTCCATGGCACACGGGTAGCACAGTGTTTGGTACAGCAGGGGTTAAAGTCCTTGGCATACTGGCAGAGCAGGGTTGATACAGCAGGGGTTAAAGGACACACCAACCAGCAGGTGAGAGCATTGGGGCAGAGAGCGAGAGTTCAGAGACTTTAACAGAGGCAGGCCAAGCAGGAGTCTTCTACAGGTTATAGGAATAAGGGGGAGCTGTGGGGTCTGGCCGCAGCATGGACCTCCCAGAGCAGCAGTCAGATGGAGAGCAAGCCGGGAAAGATTTTTGCCTGTGCCCCGCTCCGGCATTTATGCGCTCCTGTCTCCAGGTAACCCGAGGCTTGGTGTCAGGTTACCCGTGCAACAAACTCCACCCCTTCTGCTCCGGGTCCCACCTAGGGAGCCCAGCTTTTGTCTTCAGTTGACATGAGTACAGCGCGGCCCCGCTGTTCCTGTGCTCCGTGTCTGCTGAAGACGAGAAGGGGAGCTTACTGCGACAGGCTTGTATCCTGCACGTGGTAAACCCCCATGCAGGCATAGTGGGGGAGCAGACGGCCTGGCGCTGAACGGGAGAACAGAGTGCTGGGCACAGGATGGCAGCAGGGACAATAAGGCGATGCAGGGGCGTTGCTAGGTCTGCAAAAGATCTGGGGATAGAGCCCATAGCAGCGGTCACCAACCTTTTTGCAGGCCCGGGGGGGGGGGGGGGGGCGGTGGTAAGCAATTTTTCGTGGGCAAAGACTGATGTTGGCGTTTCATTCATCATGGCATCATGGTAGATATGGTGTGAGGGTGATTGAAGCGCATTGTTTCTATTGTTACATTCTAATATATAATGAAGTGGCTCAACTTACCATAATGCAGAATCAGTGGGAGCCCTGAGCGTGCCACATCTCCTGCCACCAGATGCAGCATGTCACTTGCCACCGTCACCTGCCACCAGATGCAGCTTTTTAACTTGCCACCGTCACCTGCCACCAGATGTGGATTGTCACTTGCCACATCACCTGCCACCATTTGCAGATTGCCACGTCACCTGCCACCATTTGCAGATTTTCACTTGCCACGTCACTTGTCAAGTCACCTGCCACCATTTGCAGATTGTCACATGCCATGTCACTTGCCAACATTTGCAGATTGTCACTTGCCACGTCACTTGCCACCATTTGCAGAATGTCATTTGCCACGTCACTTGCCACCATTTGCAGATTGTCACTTGCCACAATTTGCAGATGGTCACTTGCCACCATTTGCAGATTGTCACTTGCCACGTCACTTGCCACCATTTGCAGATTGTCACTTGCCACAATTTGCAGATTGTCACTTGCCACAATTTGCAGATTGTCACTTGCCACAATTTGCAGATTGTCACTTGCCACAATTTGCAGATTGTCACTTGCCACAATTTGCAGATGGTCACTTGCCACAATTTGCAGATGGTCACTTGCCACAATTTGCAGATGGTCACTTGCCACAATTTGCAGATGGTCACTTGCCACAATTTGCAGATGGTCACTTGCCACAATTTGCAGATGGTCACTTGCCACAATTTGCAGATGGTCACTTGCCACAATTTGCAGATGGTCACTTGCCACAATTTGCAGATGGTCACTTGCCACAATTTGCAGATTGTCACTTGCCACAATTTGCAGATTGTCACTTGCCACAATTTGCAGATGGTCACTTGCCACAATTTGCAGATGGTCACTTACCATGTCACTTGCCACCATTTGCAGATTGTCTCTTGCCATGTCACTTGCCAACATTTGCAGATTGTCACTTGCCACGTCACTTGCCACCATTTGCAGGATGTCACCTGCTACGTCACTTGCCACCATTTGTGGATTGTCACTTGCCACGTCACCTGCCACCATTTGCAGATTGTCACTTGCCACTTTACCTTCCACTAGATGTGGGTTGTCACTTGCCAACTGATGTGGATTGACACTGGCCATGCCAGCCAGTGCCACCAAATGTGCATTGTCGCTGCATTGGCAGGCTGGCAGCACTAGTCAATTCAGTGAGGGCAAAAGAGCGGAGATGCAGGGTGGGCAGTGAGAGATGATGCAATCTCTCTGCTCCCCACCGCAACTCCGACATTGAAGATGCCTGCGCTGTGAGGGCGGAAGAGCGCTGATGTATAGCGGGCAGTGAGAGATGATGTCATCTCTCTGCTCCCCGCCGCACATCGCTCCCACATTGAAGTGGCCCGGCTGTGAGGGCGGAAGAGTGGTGACGTGGATCGGGCAGAGAGAGATAATGTCATCTCTGCTCGTCTGTCCGCTCGTCTCTCTCATCCATCTCTAATGCAGCCCGCCACAGCCACGCTGGTTAGGCAGGGACCCTGCAGCAAGAGACTCGGGGCTATGGTCTCCAGATTCGGGGCTACAGCCTCAATAGCCACCCCCTGGCGACACCTATGAGGCAAAGTCTGTGCTGGGGAAAGCAGAGGCGTAATCGAGGGGAGCAGGTTTCCTGTGACAACCCCCCCCCTTTATTTTATAAGTGCCAACAGGGGAACCTCAACAGGTTGCCCTAGATGCACTTTTGGATCGCTTTGCTTTACTAGGGATCTTGTTGACGGGATAGCCCATCAGCATTTTGGTGCTGGCTCCCCCCCCTGGTTCTGAATAGTGAAGTTGAAAGGTTGTATGGCCAGGCTTCGCCTTAGCAGGCGGCCATTATACCCAGTGACCCAATTCAGCCAGGTGAAGGGGTTGTGGTCAGTGAGGTTGGTAAACTCCCGGCCATGCAAATAGGGTTGTAGATTTTTCAATGCCCATACGTTAGCCAGGCACTCATTTTCAATGGTGGCATAGGCTACCGCCCTGTCCAGTAGAGGTCCTCTTTCAGCTGGTCAAAGGCATTCTGTAGGCTGGGTCCAAGTTACAATCTGGGGCATGGCCTTCTTGGTGAGCTCTGTCAGTGGCTTTGTAATCGTGCTGAAATGGGAACAAATTTACGATAATTGTTAGCAGTGCCGAGAAAAGCCATAACCTGTTTCTTAGTATTTTAGCAGGTTCTGGGCTCTGGGAGTAATGAAGTCGAAGCGCTCCTTACCCTCTGCGGTTTAGGGGATTTGCTAATAGCCCTTGCTTAAAGCAGAACTCTGGGTAAAAACTTTTTTTTCCATGTTCTCGTTGTTGATCTCCTACCTTCAGCAACTATGTCATCCATGTTCTTCTGAGCTCTGTAGTTCCTCTGCAATAGCCTCCTGAACTTTCTGTAAAAAACTTTATTGACTGGTGATTTCCTGTTTGTAAGACCGCTGGCTGCTATTTCTCCAGTAACCTCAGCCAGCAGTCTGCCACACCCCAGTTGTAGTTCTCTAAAAGTGAGCAGGGACTTGTACTTCCGCCTGGCTCGCTGTAGTGGGTGGAGGCCGTCTCTCAGCCCCCGGTCTGTGCTGCCCATAGAGGTGGTGTCCTTCTCCACCCCCTGCCAGCACCAGCCTCCGTCTGCCACAGCCCGCTATTCCTCTCCAGTGCGGGGAGAGTTACAGATCATCCAGAGACAGAGCGGATCTCTGGCTGACAGGTGTTGTATGTGAGAACATCGCTCATCGTACAGCCCCGCCTCCCTGCACCGGCAATAGAACAGTGCTCTCTGCGCTGTCTATTACAATTCCTGTGCAGGGAGTTGGGACTGTACGATGAGCCGTGTTCTCACATACAGACCTGTCAGCCCGAGATCCGCTCTGTCTCTGGATGATCTGTAACTATCCCCGGGCTGCACTAGTGACACTGCACTGATGATCACTGATAAGCTGCACTGGTGACACCGCACTGATAAGCTGCACTGATAAGCTGCACTGGTGATGCCGCACTGATAAGCTGCACTGGTGATGCCACACTGATAAGCTGCACTGGTGATACCGCACTGATAAGCTGCACTGGTGACACTGCACTGATGATCACTGATAAGCTGCACTGCTGACACCGCACTGATAAGCTGCACTGGTGACACTGCACTGATGGGCACTGATAAGCTGAAGCTGCACTGGTGATGCCGCACTGATGATCACTGATAAGTTACATTGGTGACACCGCACTGATGTTCACTGATAAGCTCCACTGGTCACACTGCACTGATGATCACTGATAAGCTGCACTGGTGATACCGCACTGATGATCACTGATAAGCTGAAGCTGCACTGGTGACACCGCACTGATGATCTCTGATAAACTGCACTGATGAGCACTGATAGGCTGCACTGATGGGCACTGATAAGCTGCACTGTCGAGCACTGATAAGGATGCACCGATGGGCACTGATAAGCTGCACTGGTGAGACAGCACCGATAGGCACTGATAAGCTGCACTGGTGAGACAGCACCGATAGGCACTGATAAGCTGCACTGGTGAGACCGCACCGATGGGTACTGATACGCTGCACTGGTGGGCACTAATAAGCTCCACTAATAAGACCGCACTGATAAGCTGCACTGATGAGGCTGCACTGATGTGCATTGATAAGCTGCACCGATGAGACCACACTGATGGGCACTGATAAGCTGAACTGATGAGACCGCACTGATAAACTGCACTGAGGTGGCACTGATGAGGCTGCACTGAAGGGGAACTGATGAGACCACACTGATGGGCACTGATAAGCTGAACTGATGAGACCTCACTGATAAGCTGCACTGAGGTGGCACTGATGAGGCTGCACTGATAAACTGCACTAATGGGCACTAAGGCTGCACTGCTGGGCACTGATGTGCTGCACTAATGAGGCTACACATATTGGCTTTGATGAGGCTGCACTGATAAGCAAGGTGGACACCATCCACTGCTTTACCGATACCCTCCACTGCCAAATATCTGTAGGAGAGATTTCCACCATCCCTGCAAAGTTTACAGTCATTTTTAAATTTTTCTTTCTTATTTTCAGTGTGATGTGTATTATATGTGACATTACATATCACAGAGACTGGTATTGTGATGATATTGAAGCTTACTGAGATTTCCATACATTAGAGGGTTCCACCATTATTGTGGTATTAATTAGTAAGTTAGCACTGCACGTCTTTGTTTTTTTTTTTTTTCTCATGCTGACGTTTACTTGTGTCACATGCCGATGTAAAGCAGCATGGCCCGGCTCTTTCTTTCTGTGGTGCGGCTAGGGATGTGCTCATATACACCCATACATGCACTGATTACTACTAGATCTCAAAGCTGCATGAGGAGGAATATTTCTACTACTGAATTACAGCAGAGTACAGTGTGTATAATATATATTTATGGGATGTGTATACAGTTCAGTACTGATTACATAACGCATGTAAGGGAAATATGTTTATCTGTTGTTGTGGCTGGAGGGGGTGAGCACATAGTACCGCAGGGGATCAGGCACTTTTACACTAACCGTGTGATCATTGAGGCGCCAGTAGTCCACATAAAATCGGATGCTGCCATCCTTCTTGGGGACAAGAATAACAAGAGAGGCCCATGGGCTTTGGGAGGGATGAATAATCCCTAAGTCCAGCACTTTGTTCAGTTCCTGTCTTATGGTGTTCTTAATGGCTTGTTGGATGGGCCAAGTCCCCAGGGTCTCCAAATGGTGAGTGGTGATTGTAGTCCAGCGGGGCGTAAAAAAATGGAACTGCGTTGGCTAATGACAGCCTTCATGGCCATCTGTTCATGCTGAGCTGCAGTGCCAGGAGACCTAGTGCACATTGTTTCTATGGCGCACTACGTCCATTTTCCTCAGAGGGTAGCAGGCAGATGGCCAGGACACGTCATGTCTGTCATGGTATTCATTAATCATATTGGCATGCATGGTTTTCTGCCACTATCCAGAGCAAGAATATAGTTAGTCTCATTAAGTTTCTGAAAGATTCCAAAGGGCCCCACCCATGTAGATTGCAGTTTATTCTAGGGGTTTGGGACAATCATGAGGACCTGTTGGTTCTCTGTGAACTCCCGAGTGCGAGCTTTGTGGTCACACCAATCTTTTGGCAGGCCTGGGCCACTTTGAGATAGTCAACTGCGAGGCCGGCTAGTTGGCTCATTCTATCACACAGTTCTAGAACATTGGGCACCACAGGGACCCCAGTATCTGGTAGTTGGCCCTCCCAGTAGTCTTTCAACAGTATCAGAGGGCCTTAAGCCTTCCACCCATAAAGCAGTTTGAAGGGAGAAAACCTGGTAGATTCCTGGGGTACCTCCTGGTAGACGAAGAGGAGTTGAGGTAGGTATATTTTCCCAGTCTGGCTCCCAGTCCACAAAGGCACATAGCATGGTTTTTAGGGTCCTGTTGAAACGTTCACACAGTCCCTTTGTTTGGGGGGTGATGGGGGTAGTCAGTATGGCAAGCACTCCACAGGTTTGCTAGAGGGACTGAACAAGGTCTGACATGAACTGAGTCCCTTGATCTGACAGGATTTCGGTGGGCAAGCCCACTCGAGTGAAAACGGTTACTATGGCTTTCCGCTAACCTCTTTTCTGTCCGTAGCTTCCCTTGATTCCCCGCCATGAGAATGACGTGGGCAAGGTGCAAAAGTTGGGTCAGGAATTGCTGGGGCACTATGAGCAGTTTGGCAACTGTCTGGAGTCCCCCTTAGGTAACTGTGTCTACAATTTGGTACAGCAACCCATCTCCCGGCACTATCTTTTCATCTGCTCCAGGACTGGTCAGCCCTACCCTGCCCAGAAGCTTGCCAGGGTAGGGTCGGTGGCTATAAACCCTTTAAACTTGCCCTGATCCCAGGTTGATCCAGTAGTGGGAAAAGCCAGGAAAGTGTCCCTCCACGTGCTGTGGGGTCCTGTCTCCCCTTGGTGGCTTCCTGGTGGGCTTGACTTCACATGACAGATCCAACAAAGTGACACTGGAGGTCGCCAACACCATTTCCCGAGAAGTACCTCCACAGGCAGGCCTCCCATCTTTTGCACATTGCAGTGTTTAGGACCCACTGCATAGTCTAAGTTAACAGTAGCCAGAGGGATGAAGCGCTTAGTGCCCCCAGCTAATTATATCACTATGCCCGGGCTGGAGAGTGCTGGGGCACACAACACGGAGGTCCACAGTAGTGAGGAACACACCTGAATCCCAAAGTCTGACAGCCTTCTGTCCATCCACAGTAACCTCTTGCATGTGCTTTCCTTGGAGGATTTAGGTAGGAGCCATGACAGGTTGCAGACCAAAGACCCCTAGGGGGTGTCTTTGACAGCAGGAGGGGTGCTCCAGTCTGGAGGGTGTAGAGGCAGGTCCTTGGGAGCCTGGTACAGATCCACATAGTGTACTGGCTTGGGAGGTTTGGACCCAAAAGTCTTTTTCAAAGCAGGGTAGCTGGCCTGATAGTGACCAGGCTGCCCACAGCCAAAACAGCATCTTGGGGCCTGCTGCAGAGGTGCTGGGTTGTGTGGAAGCATGGGCCGAGGGGGGCGGTGCTGCCTGGGCGCTTATCCGGCAGTGGGGAGGCTAAGGGCGTGGCATCATCTAAGGTGGCAGGATACCATTCAAGCACCCATTATCAGAGCTGGGGGGGAGGGGGGAATTGGAGTAACAACTGCCCTTTCAGGATCACCTGTATGATCTCCTCAGGGTAGGTCGCTTTCTCCCCTTCCAGCCATTGGCGACACACCCAAGGACAGCCTGTGTGCAAACATTTTGAAGGAGGACTCTGGGAGGCGGGGGTAGTCCGGAACTGGGCCCAATAAGACTCCGGTGATACTGCATAAAAGCCCAGTACTGCCCTTTTTTATATCCTCATTGCTCAGCTTCTTTAGGGGATCTATCATTCGATAGGCCTCAGTGGCCCCTCCATCCAGCAGCACTACCACATGGTGGGTCCAGTTTGGGGGCGTGACTTCCTGCAGTCCGCACTGATATTCAAAGTCCTGAAAGAACCCCTCCACATCTCCTGCATGCTCTTGGTTGGACTTAAAGTCCTTCCCTGAGACACTTGGGCCCTCCTTTATGACAGAGGCTGGCACAAGTGCGGCTGCTTGATTCTTTGCGGCCTCCCACTCTCTTTTGCGCTTTCTCAATGGCTACAAGTTTCATTTCCATGGTGGCTTCCTCCCCCAGGATGGCCATCTCTTCCTCAAACCATATAACCCAAGGGCTCTTACTGCCTTTACTGGGAAGTTCTATTCCATCTTCCCAAGAAAATGCTTGGCCCATGTCTGTGCCCGACTCTTCTCGTTAGCTAACTTCCTCCAGCACCTGGACCAGCTGATCCTTATTAAGTCTTCTTTAATGAGACCCAAAGCTCTGGCCTTTTCTTGAAGGCTGCTCCCCGTCCAATAGTGGAATTCTGGGGCTTCATTGTCCATGGTGTGCAAACTCATCAGCCATCTTGAGCGCTCTCGTCCCACCACTGCCAACCAGTTTGTGATGGACTAGAAGCGAAGAGAGAGAGAGCACACAGAGGTGTCTCACAAAGGACCCGATGCACAGGCATTTATTGGGGAGTTTGGGTACAGGAAGGGTGGCCGTAGCAGAAATAGTCCACAGGGCAAACAGAAGGCACAGCAACAAAGAGTGATCCTCAGTGTAACATAAACGTGAATGTGGATGTAATATAAATATAAAAGTAGGGCAATTGTGCCAGTAGCTGAGATGTGATCTGTAGAAGTAGTATAATTGTAGATATAGCTTAATTCCACGTTATTAAAGATACAATATTCAGTAATCAGTCATAGACCTACGTTGCTCTATTTGCATTTGAAAAGGACAGAGCACGCTTCTAGGATAGAGTTGACACTTAGATCTCGATAAAATTATCCATGTAGACCTAGATTGTCACTTTCTGAAAGCCTCAAAGGAGACTACTAGCCATTTTGGCTACAAGAATCCAACGGGGGCATTCACAAGGCCCGAACTTTCTGCCAACTTTGATTCATATCAACACATCTGAGGAATCTATTTTATCTCTCATAAAAGCTAAAATATTAGTTGCAGAGAGATGAAAATAATTCCTTCTGATGGTACACAAGTTGGGGTACGTGTACATGTATATCTGTATTTGTAGGGCATTTAGAATCCCGGAGAAACACACAAAACTTATATGGCACCTGATTGCGACAGCTGAACAGTGATGGGTACTGTTGTGATCGGACTGACGCACCGGTGTCGGAAATCCTATCCCCGACACAGCGATCAGAGCCGTTCTGGGCCAATTTAACTCTGGTAATTTCAGAACACAGAACCGTCTTGTGGACTAGGACGGGAATGCCCCCCCCCCCCCCAGGGTTGATTGGCCAGGGGCTACAGTCCAGCCCACATCCATATTTCAATAAATTAAGAAGCATGGGATATGGACGGGGTGATTTCCAGGAAGCCGGTTCAAACTGGAACGTTACCGACGTTTCGGCATGCTTCTGCCAAAGGATTAACGTCGGTAAAGTTTTTTTCTGTTTTTATCCCCTTTTATTTTATAGTGAACAGCCGATTGTGTCTTTTTGTATTTTTTTTTTTACTTTTTTTTGTATATATTTTTTTATGCACTGCCCACTTTCAGGATATTACATTATAAAATGAATAAGTGACTTCTGTGTACTAAGCTGTGTGTGTGGTGGTGGCCCAGCAGACCAGTCTGCGGACAAACTGTTGGGTGGTGGCAAGATATTGTTTGTTGTGTGTTAGGTGTGTGGACAGTGGGAAGAGTGATTAACACTGGGGTTCTAGCTTGTAGGATAGCTGAAGGAATCCTAGAAATGTGTGCTAATTGCAAGACTGCTCCCCAAAGAGTCCACCAGATTGTATGTAAGATTCATAGCTGCCTGTGTTTGGTCAGCCAGCTGGATTGGAGTGGAGTCTCCCACTAGTGGTGACCAGAGGTAGTGCAGGCTGTGAAAGTGTATCACGGCCCTTAGTTAGCCACTGCGGGCATACAGTGGAACATTGGATTATGAGTGTAATCCATTCCAGGAGAATGCTTGTAATCCAAAGCACTCGCATATCAAAGCGAGTTTCCCAATAGAAGTTAATGGAAACGAAGATAATTCGTTCCGCATTGACTTCTATTGCATGCAATACCGCATGTGGTCAGAGGTGGGGGGGGCAGAGAGCCTTGGAAATACTCGGGGACAGCTCGGCTGAACTCGGAAAGGCTCGAAAACACGCGGGAATGGAGAATTTCCGAGTGATTCCGAGTATTTCCGACCAGCTCTGAACTGTTCCGAGTTTCACCGGTGCCCCCGCACCTCTGGCCAAATGCGGTGCTGCACACCCCATTAGCTTGAATTCTGCTTGTTTTGCGAGACAACACTCGCAAACCGAGTCAGGATTTTTAAATAAAAGTTGCTAGTCTTTTAAAACGCTTGTTAACTGCGTTACTCGTTAACCAAGGTTCCACTGTACATTACGGTGTCACGGCACCAATATGGGACAGCAAAGGGTAGATAGTCGACAGGGAAAACAGAAGGCAAAGCAAGAAAGAGACATCCTCAGGACAGCAATATGGGACAGCAAAGGGGAAGATAGTCCACAGGGCAGACAGAGGGCACAGCAATGAAGAGTGATCCTCAGGACGGCAATATGGGACAGCAAAGGGGGGTTAGTCCATAGGGCACAAATCATTGGTAAGCAGAGCAGAGTTGGCACAACAAGGGTTTAATTCCTTGGCACACGGGTAGAGCAGCGTTTGGTACAGCAGGGGTTTGAGTCCTTGGCACATGGGTAGAGCAGTGTCTGGTACAGCAGGAATTAAAGTCTTTGGCAAACGGTAGAGCAGTGTTAGTACAGCAGGGATTAAAGTCCTTGGCACATGGTAGAGGGTGTTGGTACAGCAGGGGTTAAAAGACTCACCAGGCAGCAGGGGAGAGCATAGGGGCAAAGCCAAAGAGCTCAGAGCATGTAACAGAGGCAGGCCAGGCAAGGAGTCTTCCACGTTCTGGATCGGGGGGGCTGTGGGGTCTGGACCTCGCACAGCAGCAGTTGGGAGGAGCAAGCCAGAAGAGACTTTTGCCTGTCTCCAGGTAACCCGAGGTTTGGCGTTGTGTTGCCCAGGTAATAAACTCTGCCCCCTCTGCTACAAGTCTCGCCCAGGGAGTGTGGCCTTTGTCATCGGTGGGCTCAGAGCATGGGAACAACAGGGTCGCACTGTACCCGTTGAGACAGGAGAAGGGGAGCATGCAGCGACAGGCTTGTATCCTCTATGTGGTGAATCCACATGCAGGCACAGTGGGGAAGCAGACTGCCTGGTGCTTGGGCAGGAGAGCAAGGGGAAGCCCTCTGCAGAGGGCAGCTCCCTGGCCCTCGGCATGGAGACTAGGTGGTCTGCATGCAGAGAGCTGAGCACAGAAGGGCAGTAGGGGCAATATGGCAGGGTCTGTACTGGGGAAAGCAGAGGACTATTCGGGGGGAACAGGGTTCCTGTGACAGTTCTATTATACAAGATATGGACATTCTTTGATACTCATGCCCACCACTGAGGGGAACATACAACATACAGCATATGACAACATACAGCACTAAGAACATGAGAGTTGGTCAACTTTTTTTTTTTGGGGGTGTTTTGGGACCTTATACATTGAACATTGTAGTGTGACTTCGATAGCTTTGGTAACTCTGCAAGCAACAGCTTTTAAAATGACAAACACTAGAGGGAAGCCGCTCCCTACACATGTGCCAATTCCCACTGGGGGCAACCCGCCTATTAGCCCCTTACATCCCCATCCTAATATTGTACAACTGATACCGTCCAGGTAACTTGCTGTCTACAGAGAAACCTGCAATGATCATATGACCAAACCAATGAGGATGGAGGACTGGAGTCACATGACTGAGAAGATACTAAACCTCACCCTGGAGATCATCTACCTGCTGACCGGAGAGGTGAGGAGGATTCTGGGAGGTCACATGACATCACTCTTATCTCTATTAATAAAACACAGACCTGAGCGGAGAGGTGAGGAGGATTCTAGGATTCTAACATGATATTCCTATTGGTTTTCCAATACAGAGATTTCCTCTGGTGAAGTCAGGTGATCATATGACCATCACAGTGCCTCCATGTGACTCCCTAAAACCTGAGAGACACAACATGCAGAAGATTCTAGAAGTCACCAAGAAGATGATGGAGCTGCTGACAGGAGAGGTGAGCGGTGCTGGGAATTCTGGGACATTATCCAGTAACAGACAAGGGATGTGTCTGGATGGTGACTGTATCATTGTGTGTGTCAGGTTCCTATAAGGTGTCAGGATGTCACTGTCTATTTCTCCATGGAGGAGTGGGAGTATTTAGAAGGACACAAGGATCTCTACAAGGATGTCATGATGGAGAATCACTCATAGTATTATTACGATCTGTACATTATCTGTATTATTACAATTTATGTCATTTTTATAATATATTCAGAGTAAAAACTTAAGAGATTCCAAAGTTTGAGGGTAAAACAGCAGAAGAAGAGATGTATGTTTGTTACAATTAATGTTTTATTATATCTTTCAGAGCGGAAACCTCGGGGATAATAATATAGTTGTTAAAGAAGAGTATAAAGAGGAGGATGAGGAATATGGAGTGATGGAGGAGTTTTCAGAAGGACACAAGGATTCCTACAAGGACATTATGAAGGATTCCCTGAAAAACAGGAACCCACAAGAGAGGTTTCCCCGTCCTCTGTATTCCCGGGATTCCACAAAGGAAGATCGCACCATCCCTCACGATGACAAGGTTGGTGGGACTGAGCATCTAGAACATGGACGTGGATTTTTTTTTTTTATGTGATAGCATAATTTTACAGGTTACAGTTTACAGTTGTTATTTTGTAGCATTCTCTTGGTTTAGGGTGAAGATCTCATAGATATAAAAGTTGACATTAAAGCAGAAGAAGAAGAGAGGTATGTGAGGGATGATCAGCAGTCTATGGAGGAGGATGGAATAACGAGGACATTTATAGAGGAGGACACTCCTACAGAGATCAGCAAAGGTGGGTCATTAACACTAAATACATTCCTCCACACATACTGCTCACTGATTGGTCCAGAGTCCAGAGTAGGTCAAGGACTCAGTGATATCAGCCTGTAATACCCTGGTCACTTTCCTGAGCTGTGTTCCCAGTCCTGTATTCCTGTATTTCCCTCAAATAATTTTCCATCTCTGTGCTGCAGACACAATTTATGTATCTAGACTGGATTTATGGAGATTCTGGGTTTCAGCTAGCAGGGCAATGTTGATTTTCTTCATGTTCATTGCTCGGTAGGGATGAGCCCGATGTTCAAGTCGAACGGGTGTTTGTCGAATAGCGAACAATTTGGGGTGTTCGCGGCAAATTCGAAAGCCGCGGAACACCCTTTAAAAGTCTATGGGAGGAATCAAAAGTGCTAAGGCTTATATGCAAGTTATTGTCATAAAAAGTGTTTGGGGACCTGGGTCCTGCCCCAGAGGACATGTATGAATGCAGAAAAAAGTTTTAAAAAACGGCAGTTTTTTTCGGGAGCATTGATTTTAATAATGCTTAAAGTGAAACAATAAAAGTGAAATATTCCTTTAAATTTCGTACCTGGGGGGGGGGGGGGGGGGGGGGGGTCTATAGTATGCCTGTAAAGTGGCGCATTTTTCTCATTTTTAGAACAGTCCCTTCACAAAATGATATTTCTAAAGGAAAAAAAGTCATTTAAAACTACTCGCGGCTATAATGAATTGTCGGATGCCGGCAATACAGATAAAAGTCCTTGAAAAAAAACAGCATGGGATCCCCCCAGTCCATTACCAGTCCCTTTGGGTCTGGTATGAATATTAAGGGGAACCCCAAAACAAAATTAAAAAAAAAAAATTGCGTGGGGGTCCCCCCAAATTACATACCGGGCTCTTCAGGTCTGGTATGGATATTAAGGGTAACCCTGCGCCAATTTTTTTTTAAAAATGTCCCACAAAGTCCATTCATCTTCTATGGCTCCGCCGACAGACCGAAAAATAAAAAAGATCCGCCTCCATGGGAGGCACCCACCTTATGACGCTAATGGCCCCACCCCCTCTGACGCCATGGGGAAGCCATTGGGAAGTCCCCGTGCGTCAGAGGGGGCAGTGTCACCCGGGTATGTCACCGCGTGGCCCCGTCCTCACTTATAAAAGAACTGTCATCCGCGCTGAAGCATCATAAGTGAGGGTGGGGCCACACGGTGACGTACCCGGGTAACCCCACCCCCTCTGACGCACGGGGACTTCCCAATGGTTTCCCCGTGACGTCAGAGGGGGCGGGGCCATTAGCGTCATAAGGCGGGTGCCTCCCATGGAGGCAGATCTTTTTTATTTTATTTTTTGATCCGTTGGCGAAGCCATAGAAGAAGATGAATGGAGTTCGTGGGACATTTTTATTTTTTTATTTTTTAATAAAGGACTTGTCAAAAGGTGTATTTTGTTTTTTAACATTTTGACACTTTTTTTTGTGAAATGGTGCGGGTACAACATACCCGTTACCATTTCAAATGGGGGGTTGGGATCTGGGGGTCCCCTTATTAAAGGGGGCTTCCAGATTCCGATAAGCCCCCAGCCCGCAGACCCCCACAACCACCGGGCCAGGGTTGTGGGGATGACTCCAATGCACCCTCCCCATGTTGAGGGCATGTGGCCTGGTACAGTTCAGGAGGGGGGGCGCTCTCTCGCCCCCCCCCCTCTCTTTTCCTGTGGCCTGCCAGGTTGCGTGCTCGGATAAGGCTCTGGTATGGATTTTTGGGGGGACCCCCACGCCTTTTTTTTTTTTTGGCACGGGGTTCCCCTTAAAATCCAAACCAAACCTGAAATGTCAGGTATGGATTTTGAGGGGGACCCCTACACCATTTAAAAAAACAAAATTGGCGCAGGGTTCCCCTTAATATCCAACCAGACCTGAAGGGCCTGGTATGGAATTTGGGGGGACCCCCACGCAATTTTTTAATTTTGTTTCAGGGTTCCCCTTAATATTCATACCAGACCTATAGGGCCTGGTAATGGACTGGGGGGATCCCATGCTGATTTTTTCAATGACTTATTGACGTATCTGTATTGCCGGGACCTGACAATTCACTATAGCTATTACTTTTAAATTACTTTTTTCCTTTAGAAATGTCATTTTGTGCAGGGACTGTTCTAAACACGGGAAAAATGCGCCACTTTACAGGTATACTATAGACACCCCCCAGGTACGAAATTTAAAGGAATATTTCACTTTTATTGTTTCACTTTAAGCATTATTAAAATCACTGCTCCCTAAAAAAAAGTGTTTTTTTAAAACTTTTTTTTGCATTGATACATGTCCCCTGGGGCAGGGCCCGGGTCCCCAAACACTTTTTATGACAATAACTTGCATACTCTGTTTCCCCAAAAATAAGACCTAGCGTGATTGTCGGTGATGGCTGCAATATAAGCCCTACCCCCCAACTAAGCCCTTAAAATTAGCACTTTTGATTTTTCACGTTCGTGTCCCATAGACTTTAACGGTGTTCATTGCCTGTTCGCATGTGTTCTACTGCGAACCGAACCGGGGGGTGTTCGGCTCCATCCCTATTGCTCGGCCGAGGCACCTGGGACATGTGTAGAGGGATATGTCTGTATAGTCTCAGACCTAAGTCACTGATTGCAGTCTCAGGATATGGGAGGCAGCAGTGTGGGACTTCTGCAACTTTTCTTAGTTAAGTAAACCTTTAGACTACTTATGATTACTGAAAACCAATATTACAAGTCTTGACCATTAAACTATATTATTTATATTGCACATTATGTAGTCTTAAGCCCTGCACTTGATACTCTAAAGCAGTGTTCTCCAAAGTGCGACCCTTTGATTGCTTTTGTTTGCCCCATGGGGCACTATTTCATCCACTGACACCAACGAAGGGGCACAATTCCTCCCAATGACACCAATGACGGTGTACAATTTTTACCAATGACACTAATGATGGGGCACAATTTCTCCCAATGGTATTAATGATAGGGCACATTTGCTCTCAATGGCACCAAAGATGGGGCATTGTTTACTTCCACTGATGCTGGGACACTTTCTATTCCCGATAGCCACACTGCAGGACAGTAAACTGGCCATTTGTTTAAAATGTTTGGAGACCACTGCTTTATGGTAGGTAGTTCTCACCACTGGAGGGGCCACTAGAAATAAACAGGTCTCCCTTACCTATGCAGGGGCTGCCAGCCCAGGTACCAGGGTAGTGTCCTCCAGAAAATAGATTGAAAATAGATGGCTGCTCCACTGAGTACAGCAGAGCCAAAACTAAATCTATCCAGCCTAGGGCAGGTCGATACATGTACATTGCTTACTTCTGATACAATATAGTCTTAACTATAGTGTTTTGTACAATAAGTTATATGTTCCATAGCTTACATACTCTTGACCCCTACACTATATATTCTGTATTATACAGTACTTCTGACCCCTGCAATATATATTGTACATTTCATACTTCTGACCCCTGCACTATATACTCTATATTCTACATTACAGTATTTAGATACTATATACTGTATTTCTATTTCTTGTATTCTATACAATAAGTTGTGCATTACATAGTTCTGACGTCTGCTCTCTACACACTGCTATATATAAACATAATCTATATATATTCTTTTTTGTTACACCCATTTCCTACCAGCTGGACATTTTATATCTGATAATTTGATTGGAGCACAGACTTTTACATGTTGATAATAATGTGATAACCTCCTTCAACTTTGGAACCTTAAACAGAAAGTGATAATGAGGGAGGAGTCAATAACCCAATGATGGTGGTCTTCAGGATCAGTCCAGTCTTCATCTTGGTTCTTCTCTCCCCCCCCCCCCCCCCCCATCCTCACTCTCTGACCTCTGGTGGGGCTCAGCCCTGCTGTTATTCATGACCAAATGATGAACTAAATAAGGAAGTGCAGGACTTCTTGTGTTGGGAAGATGGCAATGAGTGATAGAGGGGGTGGGGACACTCGTCCTATAATCCACTCATCACTGTCACTCCTATAAAAGACAGTTTTCGTTTCCTCACTCTCTGACTAAGGTCCATGAATAAAGAAATGAACTGGTAGGAGATCAGAGACCCATTTACTAGTTACCTTGAGGGTGGAATTGTAAGATCCTCAGAGACAAAGCTGTCTGATGTGGGCGGAGTCCTGGTTTAGGGGGAACCAATCTGCTCATGTCTAGTAATCATATTTTTATTTGTATTTTAGTAGATGGACGGGAGATGAGGAAAACCTCAGAGGATTGTCTAACTTTGTCTCCAGACTGTAAAGTAGAAGATGAGGACATCACACAGTATGGTTCAGGAGAAAACCCGGCTACCTCAAATGTCCATCCGGCACCACACAGTGTAGATGGACCATCGTATTCCTCTTATCCTGAGGAACCTCAGACTGTGAGGGGCGGTGCCGTCCTTCCAACAGATAAGAGGTTTTCCTGTACTGAGTGTGGGAAGTGTTTCAAATTTCAGTGCTATCTTAATGTGCATAAAAGAACCCACACAGGTGAGAAGCCCCATTCTTGCCCTGACTGCGGCAAATGTTTTTCACTTAAGTCCAATCTTCATAAACATCAGAGTTCTCACGCAGGGGAAAAGCCATATCCCTGTCCTGAGTGTAAGAAATCTTTTGTACATAAATCGCAACTTCTCGTACATCAGAGGTTTCACACGGGGGAGAAGCCATATTCCTGTCCTGACTGCGGTAAATGTTTTTCACAGAAGAACAATCTTAGAACACATCAGAAATTTCACACGGGGGAGATGCCGTTTGCCTGTTCTGAGTGTGGCAAATGCTTTGTACGAAAATCTGCATTTGTCCTACATCAGAGATCTCACACGGGGGAAAAGCCATATTCCTGTCCTGAGTGCGGGAAACGTTTTTCAGACAGGTCTGTACTTAACAAACATCATAGATTACACACAGGTGAGAAGTTGTATTCCTGTTCTGTATGCGGAAAATATTTTAAACAAAAATCAGATCTTGTCTCGCATCAGAGATCTCACACGGGTGAGAAGCCATATTCCTGTCCTGAGTGCCGGAAATGTTTTGCACGTAAAACCAATCTTTACACACATCAGAGATTGCACACGGGGGAAAAACCATATTCCTGTCTTGAGTGCAGGAAATGCTTTTCAGACAAGTCTGATTTTAACAAACATCAGAGAGTGCACACAGGGGAGACACCGTATTTCTGTTCTGATTGCGATAAAAGATTTAAACATAAATCAGAACTTGTCACACATCAGTGGTCTCACACAGGGGAGAAGCCATTTGCCTGTTCTGAGGGCGTAAAAGATCTTCAAAAACAATCAGAACTTGTCTCGCACCAAAGGTCTAAGACGGGTGAGAAGTCGTATTCCTGTCCTGAGTGTGGGAAATGTTTTTCACGGAAAACCAATCTTTACACACATCATAGATTGCACACGGGGGAAAAACCATATTCCTGTCTTAAGTGCAGGAAATGCTTTTCGGACAAGTCTGATTTTAACAAACATCAGAGAGTGCACACAGGTGAGAAGCCGTATTTCTGTTCTGAGTGTGGGGAAGGTTTTAAACAAAAATCAGAACTTGTCATCCATCAGAGATCTCACATGGGGGATAAAAGCAGTGTTGCTGTCCTGAGTGCGGGGAATGTTTTTCAGATTAGTCCGATCTTTACAGACATTGGAGATCTCCCACCGGGGGAGAAGCCACTTTCCTGTCCTGAGTGAGGGAATTGTTCCTCACTGAAGTCCTGCCTTCCTGTACATCAGGGGGTCCCACACAACCCTTGAGGTGTATTAGTGCCTTGAGTGTGGGAAATGTCTTCTATATGAATTTTGCTGGACATCACAGCTCTCATGTGGGGAGAAGCACACACTGATATACACCTCAGATATACTCCATGGCTGATCATCATGTAAGAAACAGTTCATAAGGAGAAGAGTTGTTGGCTATTGTTAGCAGTAGAAAAATAAAAATGGAGTCATTACCTTTTGCTGGCTGAGTATATTTTGTAGTGTAAGCTTCACAAACACTTTTTTTTTTTTTAATAGTTACAAAGATGTGACCAGCATTAACCCATGACCATGTTCGTTGTTTGTTATTTCATACATGCATTTCCTATGACCATTGGCTCCATCTGTAGCCATAATGCCGTATTAATCTTTTTCGTGATGGAGGTATTTCAGGAAAAATACTCTGTTATAGCCACTAGATGGAGCTGACTATTATTAGAAATCACTATGTTGATTAACTTATGAATCAAATTGATGGCAGCATTTATCATACTCAACTAACACATATTTTCTATTTATCGGGTTGTTTGTCAGGCATGCCTTCTTTGTTTTTATTTTACCTCCATTCACACAGAAGAAATGTACATGCACTTTCATCGCATAAATTGCAATGTCATTTTTGTGGAACAAGACAAAGGAAAAAAAGAGAGCACACATCTCATTGTGGAGTGCCGTGAAAAGAATTTAATAATGAAAAACAATAAAATATTACACCCACAAACAATGAGAGAGGGGGTGCAGTGGGTGAAGGGTTACGTTTGAAGAAACTAGCTGTTTAATATAATCATGAACAATGCTTCAGGCTTGCAGGGTGCCCAGTGGCGGTCCAGCCATAGAGGGCGCACGGGCGCCGCCCACCTATCAATGTGTCCGGCCCCCTGATCTACATACCAGGATACCGAACCATGAATTCCAATAGGGGGGTGTTTGTTTGTTTTTTGAGGTACGTGATCCCACCCCCTTTTAGGCCCCTTTCACACTTTTGCGACTTGTCCTGCGACTTGAGACTGCAAAATCGCATGACAAGTCGGTCCCCATGTTTTCCAATGAGTGCCATTCATATCTGTGCGACTTCACTGCACTACTTTGGTACGACTTTGATGCAATTTGAGTTCCATAGACCTCAAGATTACACAGGCATTGTTTAAAGTCGCATACATATTGCGCAACTTTCAGGTCACACAAGTGTGAAAGGGGCCTAATGTGTACTCGACACTCCAGATTTTGTTTACTTTCAACATTTTTTTTATTGTGATGAAAAGAAGTTGTACAAGGAAAGGTATACATTAATCAAAAGATTACAATATTGTGGGTGAAATTGGAAAATAAAACCAATACTGTTGTGCAGTTTAACAACAAAAAATGTTGGTAGTAGGTGCAGTGTTGTCTGCAGAGTGCAGTAAAGACTGGGTGATGGGGCAGTAGAATAAGGGAGGAAGAAGGGGTGGTGGGTCAGTAGAGAGGTAGGCAGATAGGTATGACATCCATGGAGAAGGATGATGAAGTAGAAATAAGCAAAAATCCTGACACAATAAACATTACTTGTTAATTGTGGATAGTTAATATATGAGAATACAGGCTACTGAGATGTGGAGGTATCTGGTACTCTCTTATTGTTGTGGCTGTATGGGAGGAGAGGATGGACTCCCTGGCAGAGGGTGGAATAAAACTGTAGAAAGAGTTGTGTTATTAAGTAAAAGGAAGGTTCCATGAGGGGTGAGAGATCCAAGGGGACCAATTCTGGAGGAACTTGTCAAGATGGAGGTGGGCTTTAGCGATCATGAGTTTTAGCAGAGTGTGGTCGTTTACAATGATAATGGTGTTTGTAAGAGTGGGGGGAGTTGCTTGTTTCCAATTTCTGTTCAAGGTAAGTCTAGCTCCAATAAAGATATGACAAAACATGGAATTTAGAGGGCCTATGTACAGTAATGCCAATTTTGGGTCCAGTACGATCGATGTGATAGAGGAGGCTAAGGAAAAAAACAGAAGTCCAGGAGTTGGTGATAAACAAGACAAAAACAGAATGGCGCATGTGAAGGTAACGAAGCACACCGATAACCCAACTAAAAGTCTATAAGGTCCAGGAAGTATACGTATGCAGCATTAGTGGCAGCTCCCTTGAGAGCGAAGGCATCTGTGGAAGTGCAGCAGAAGATGCAACAAATGGTATATTTAATTAAAATCAGCCAAATGGCTACTCACACTAATATAAAGATCAATAGGCATATAACAGTATAATACTGTGGTCACTCAGCGGGTCCCCGCTGGATGGTGGTGTGTAGATGTTAACACGAGAGGAGAGGAACAACCGGCCAGATATCTGTCTTGTCGTCTCGGAACTAGCATGGAACACTCTCGGAGTCACATCGGAAGTGACGTCAGAACATGGAGGTAACGTTTCAAAGCATCCACTTCTTCATCAGATCTAAATGGCTACCTGCTGAGTGACCACAGTATTATACTATTATATGTCTATTGATCTTTATATTAGTGTGAGTAGCCATTTGGCTGATTTTAATTAAATATACCATTCGTTGCATCTTGCCAGAAGTTGGTGATATGTGGGCAGAGCCACTAAATATGCAAAAGTGAGCCTATTTGACCACAGTTTCTCCAGCAATGCGGAGGGTAGGTTGGGTATATACAGGCGGTCCCTGGGTTACAGTCAAATGGAGGGAGGCAAGAGGAAGTGAGAGGAAGTCTACCCCTAGTAAGAGAAATTCAGTTATCATGGGAAAAGGGTGTCTCCACTGAAGTTTTATCACCAATCCTTGTTTCCACAACAATCCAAAATTTTCAAAATCCAATTGTCATTGGGACAGAAAGTGAGGTGAAATCTTCTGAACAGGGGCACAGACAGCAAAACAAATGTTACAGGGGTGATAACCCTTCCCTATGCTATCCAAATAAACTGTTTTTTTGTCTGGAGCTACTCTTAAAAAAGGTACCTGTTCTGACTTACAAACAAATTCAACTTAAAGTGGAGTTCCACGCAAAAATGGAACTTTCACTTTAAGTGCTGGTGACCCCCTTACATGCCATTTACTCTGCACTGTATTATATATATATATATATATATATATATATATATATATAATATATATACTACACTGACTGCACTATATTCTCTGAACTGTATTATACAGTATATACTACACAAACTGCACTATATACTCTGAACTGTATTATATATACTACACTGACTGCACTATATACTCTCCACTGTATTATATATACTACACGGGCTGCACTATATACTCTGCACTTTATTATATATGCTACATGGACTGCACTATATACTCTGAACTCTATTATATATACTACACTGACTACACTATAGTCTCTGAACTGTATTATATATACTACACTGACTGAACTATACACTAATTATGTGCCTAATTTCTATTCATTCATTATATACGGCCGCCGTGTCAGCAGTAGCCGTATACAGTGTGGGGCGTGGACTTAGCCTCTGAGCCATCATTGGCCAAAGGCACACTGTTATATGTTCGTTTGTTCTATAAACAAACACCCGATGTTCGAGTTGAACTTACGTTCGACTCAAACATTGGGACCATCCCTACTAGTCAGAATTGATGGGAAGATGGATGTAGCCAATTACAGGGCAATCTTAGAAGAAAACCTGTTAGAGTCTGCAAAAGACTTGAGACTGGGGCAGAGGTTCACCTTCCAGCAGGACAACGACCCAAAACATACAGCCAGAGATACAATGAAATGGTTTAGATCAAAGCATATTCATATGTTAGAATTGGCCAGTCAAAGTCCAGACCTAAATCCAATTGAGAATCTGTGGCAAGACTTGAAAATTGCTGTTCACAGATGCTCTCCATCCAATCTGACAGAGCTTGAGCTATTTTGCAGAAAACAATGGGCAAAAATGCCACTCTCTAAATGTAGAAACATCCCCAAAAGGACTTGCGGCTGTAATTGCAGTGAAAGGTGGTTCTACAAAGAATTGACTCGGGGGGGGGGGGGGGGCTGAATACAAATGCACATCATACTTTTCACATATTTATTTGTAAAACCATTTATCATTTTCCTTCCACTTCACAATTATGTGCCGCTTTGTGTTGGTCTATTACATAAGATACATTTACATTTTTTTGGTTGTGATATGACAAAATGTGGAACATGTCAAGGGGTATGAATACCTTTTCAAGGCTCTGTAGATCCATATATATTTGGCCACAGGCACAATTTAATTTTTTTCACGCATTTACCAAAACATAATCAAGCTATTATATAATGGATATGGGCTGAAAGTGCACACTCTCAGGTTTAATTTGATGGTATGTACAGTATCTCACAAAAGTGAGTACACCCCTCACATTTTTGTAAATATTTTATTCTATGTTTTCATGTGACAACACTGAAGAAATTACACTTTGCTACAATGTAAAGTAGTGAGTGTACAGCTTGTATAACCATGTGAATTTGCTGTCCCCTCAAAATAGCTCAACACACAGCCATTAATGTCTAAACCGGTGGCAACAAAAGTGAGTACACCCCTAAGTAAAAATGTCCAAATTGGGCCCAATTAGCCATTTTCCCTCCCTGGTGTCATGTGACTCATTAGTGTTACAAGGTCTCGGGTGTGAATGGGGAGCAGGTGTGTTAAATTTGGTGTTATCACTCACTTTCTAGCTGGTCACTTGAAATTCAACATGGCGCCTCATGGCAAAGAACTCTCTCAGGATCTGAAAAAAAGAATTGTTGCTCTACATAAAGATGGCCTAGGCTATAAGAAGATTGCCAAGACCCTGAAGCTGAGCTTCAGCATGGTGGCCAAGACCATACAGCGGTTTAACAAGACAGGTTCCACTTAGAACAGGCCTCGCCATGGCCGACCAAAGAAGTTGAGTGCACGTGCTCAGCGTCAGGTTGTCTTTGGGAAATAGACGTATGAGTGCTGCCCGGTTGCTGCAGAGGTTGAAGGGGTGGGGGTCAGCCTGTCAGTGCTCAGACCATACACTGCACGCTGCTTCAAATTGGTCTGTACGGATGTCGCCCCAGAAGAAAGCCTCTTCTAAAGATGATGCACAAGAAAGCCCGCAAACAGTTTGCTGAAGACAAGCAGACTAAGGACATGGATTACTGGAACCATGTCCTGTGGTCTGATGAGACCAAGAAAAATGCATTTGGTTCAGATGGTATCAAGAGTGTGTGGCGGCAACCAGGTGTACAAAGACAAGTGTGTCTTGCCTACAGTCAAGCATGATGGTGGGAGTGTTATGGTCTGGGACTGCATGAGTGCAGCCGACACTGGGGAGCTACAGTTCATTGAGGGAACCATGAATGCCAACATGTACTGTGACATACTGAAGCAGAGCATGAGACCCTCCCTTTGGAGACTGGGCCGCAGGGCAGTATTCCAACATTATAACGACCCAAAACACACCTTCAAGATGACCACTGCCTTGCTAAAGAAGTTGAGGGTAAAGGTGATGGACTGGCCAAGCATGTCTCCAGACCTAAATCCTATTGAGCAAACAGAAGGTGGAGGAGCGCAAGGTCTCTAACATCCAACAGCTCCATGATGTCATCACGGAGGAGTGGAAGAGAACACCAGTGGCAACCTGTGAAGCTCTGGTGAACTCCATGCCCAAGAGGGTTAAGGCAGTGCTGGAAAATAATGGTGGCCACACAAAATATTGCCAATTTGGGCCCAATTTAGAAATTTTCACTTAGGGGTGTACTTTTGTTGGCAGTGGTTTAGACATTATTGGCTGTGTGTTGAGTTATTTTGAAGGGACAGCAAATTGACACTGTTATATAAGCTGTACACTCACTACTTTACATTGTGGCAAAGTGTCATTTCTTCAGTGTTGTCACATGAAAAGATATAATAAAATATTTACAAAAATGTGAGGGGTGTACTCACTTTTGTGAAATACTGTACATCCAAATCGGAGGAAGCGTTAAGGAATTACAGCTCTTAAGAATAGCCACCCCCCCTTTTTCAAGGGACTAAAAGTAATTGGACAATTGAATCAAAAGCTGTTTCATGGCCAGGTGTGGGCTGTTCCTTAATTATTTCTTCATCAATTAAGCAGGTAAAAGGACTGAAGTTGATTCTAAAGCTGGCCATACACCATACAATTTTCCTGTTCAATTTTCTTTAGATTTACCTTCAACTATGTAGTACAAGGGCCTGCCTGATTGCATCCAAATTGAAAGTGTTTAGGTTTGACCTCCTATTATATGGTTTTGGTAAATCTAAAGGAAAGTTGAACAGGAAAATTGAATAGTGTATGGCCAGCCTTAGTGTGGTATTTTCATTTGGAATCTATTGCTATGAACCTACATCATGCGTTAAAAGTTGCTGTCCATGCAAGTGAAACAGGCCATTGTAAGACTTCAAAAATGAAACAAATCCATCAGAGAGGTAGCAGCGACATTAGGAGTTACCAAATCAACAGTTTGGTACATTCTGAGAAAAGAAGAACACACTGATGAGCTCAGCAACATAAAAAGGCCTGGACGTCCATTGAAGACAACAGTGGTGGATGATTGCAGGATCCTCTCTATGGTAAAGAAAAAACCCATTCACAACATCCAGACAAGTGAAGGACACTCTCCAGGAGGTGGGCGTGTCATTGTCAAAGTCTACAATCAAGAGAAAATACAGAGGGTTCACCACAAGAGGCAAACCATTCCTAAGCCTGAAGAATAGAAAAGCCATATTAGACTTTGCCAAAAAACATCTAAAAAAGCCAGACAAGTTCTGGAAAAGCATTCTTTGGACGGATGAAACTAAAATTAATCTGTACCAGAATGACGGGAAGAAAAAAGTGTTGAGAAAGCTTGGAACAGCTCATGATCCAAAGCACGCAACGTCATCTGTAAAACATGGTGGAGGCAGTGTGATGGCATAGGCATGCATGGCTTCCAGTGGCACTGGGTCATTGGTGTTTATTGATGATGTGACAGAAGCAGCCAGATGAATTTTGCAGTGGTTAGAGATGTACTGTCCGCCCAGATTCAGCCAAATGCAGCAAAGTTGATTGGACGGAGCTTGACAGTACAGATGGACATTGATCCGAAACACGCTGCAAAAGCAACCCAGGAGCTTTTGAAGGGAAAAAAAGTGGAATATTCTGCAATGGCCGAGTCAATCACCTGATCTCAACCCAATTCAGAATGCATTTCACTTTCTGAAGGCAAAACTAAGGGCAGAAAGACCCACAAACAAAGAACAACTGAAGACAGCTGCAGTTAGAGCCTGGCAAAGCATCAGAAAGGAGGAAACCCAGTCTTTGGTAATGTCCGTAGGTTCCAGACTTCAGGCAGCCATTGCCAGTAAAGGATTCTGAACAAAATATCAAAAATTTACATTTTTATGATTATATTCATTTGTCCAACTACATTTGAGCCCTTGAAAAATGGGGGGACTGTGTATCAAAATGGCTGCAGTTCCTAAAATGTGTACTTGATATTTGTGTTCAACCCCTTGAATTAAAGCTGAAAGTCTGCACTTCAAATTAATTTTGATTGTTTTGCTTTAATTTTATTCTGGTAGCATACAGAGCCAAAAGTATGAAAATTGTGCCTGTGCCCAAATATATATGGACCTAACTGTAGGAGATGGCCAGAGACTGCAGACATACTACAGGAGATGGTCAGAGACTGCAGAGACATATTATTATATATAAGACTGTAGGAGATCATGAATTGCATTCACATATCAGTGCTGCCATATTTGTTCTCCCTACAGTCCGCCAACAAACTGTACCATCATCACATGAAAGGGTTGACCAAGTCTTTGGTAGCCTTAAACCAGCCATTATCCTCCAAAGGAAACAAAAGGAGAACATCAAACAAATCATGGAGAACGCTACACAAATAGCTTTATATAAACAACAGAAGATCATCAGTAACAATCTGTCCAACATTCACATGTAATGCAGAATCTACAAGAAGTCTAATCAGTGTGTTCTCCTGGTGTGCATTGTGCAGCTAACCAGTGTTCTTGGTGGGAGTGGAGATAACCCATCTATAAGGATATACATAGTTACATAGTAGGTGAGGTTGAAAAAAGACACA
Source organism: Lithobates septentrionalis (assembly GCA_037952835.1). Classification (NCBI taxonomy): domain Eukaryota; kingdom Metazoa; phylum Chordata; class Amphibia; order Anura; family Ranidae; genus Lithobates; species Lithobates septentrionalis. Next base: position 393,531 of record JBBDGP010001914.1, read on the forward strand.
AGTCCATCAAGTCCAACCTATGTGTGTGATTAAAGTATACAGTATATACACACACAGCACAAGACCATGTTCACACTACGAGATGTTTTTTTTTTTGGGCTGCAGTTGCAAATTAGCTCCACAAGATGGTGATATCATTTGTAGTCAGGAAGGCAGCAAGTCTCTATGGAAGAGAGTAACTGCTGTCAGGTACAGACAGGAAGTTCTGGGGGAGAGGTGAGTCGGGCGGAAGTAGAGAGAAGACATTGCTGGAAGTGGCAGCAGAGGAGGTAATTATTATTACTATTATTATTATTATTATACAGTATTTATATAGCGCCAACAGTTTACGTAGCGCTTTACAACTTGAGGGTAGACAGTACAAATACAATACAATTTGATACAGTAGGAATCAGAGGGCCCTGCTCCTTAGAGCTTACAATCTATTACTATACAGGATTTATATAGCGCCAACTGTTTGTGCAGCGCTTTACAACATGAATGCAGACAGTACAGTTATATTACAATTTGGTAAAAGAGGACTCAGAGGGCCCTGCTCGTTAGCGCTTACAATCTAAGAGGGAGGGTCAATTGGTACAAAAGGTAATATTATTATTATACAGGATTTATATAGCACCAACAGTTTGTGCAGCACTTTACAACACTCGGTGCCTTATCTGCATTTAATTCATTTAATTAGCCTCAGAACCTGTGTAATTCAAAGGAATCATCACCAAAGAATGAGGTGGCAAGAGGGAGACACTACAACAACAGTACTATTCAAAACAAGAGGGTTAGAGGAGCCCTGCTCCTGTGAGCTTACAATCTAAGAGGGAGGGGCTGGTGAAACAAAAGGTAGGGACTGTGAGGGATGAACTGATGAGGGGAATGGAAGACTTGGTTGTTAGGTGGAGGCAAGATAGGCCTCCCTGAAGAGATGAGTGTTTAGGGATCGCCTAAAAATGGATAGGGCAGGAGAAAGTTGGACAGATTGGGGTAGTGAGTTCCAGAGGGTGGAAGAGGCTCTGGAGAAGAGCATGGGAGGAAGAGACAAGGGATCTAGAGAGCGCAGAGGGCAGTTTGGGTGATATTTGGAGATAAGATTGGTGATGTAGCTCGGCGCAGAATTGTGAATGGCTTTGTATGTTATTGTGTTTTGAATTTTATTCATTGGGCAATGGGAAGCCAGTGGAGGGATTGGCAGAGAGGGGTGGTGGACACTGAAGGGTTGGTATGGTGAATGAGTCTAGCAGCGGCATTCATGATAAACTGAAGATCGGATAGCTTGCGGAGAGGTAGGTCAATGAGGAGGGAGTCAAGGCGAGAGATAACAAGGGAGTGAATAAGTTGCTTAGTTGTGTCAATGTTTCAGAGGTGAAGTCTGGACGATTTGGATAGTGATTGGATTTGGGGCTGAAAGGACAGGTCAGAGTCTAGGATTAAACCTAGTACCTTGGCATGAGTGTGGGATTGATGGTTGTAATATTGATCTTGGTGGAGAAGTCGAGGTGGGGGGGTTGGGCACAGGATGGAGGAAAAATTATGAGCTTGGTTTTAGAAAGATTGAGTTTGAATTGGTGTGACATCCATGTTGATATGTCCGTTAGTTATGCCAGACGAGACTGAAAGAGTGAGGTGAGGAGTAGAGAGATGGTTTTGTGTGTCGTCGGCATAGAGATGGTACTGGAAGCTGTGGGAGTTTATTAACAGACTAAGGGAGGAGGTGTAAATGGAGAAGAGAAGGGGTCCGAGGACAGAACCTGCAGGTACCCCTACAGAAAGAGGAAGTGGAGAGGAGGAAGCAGAGTTATAGGTCACACTGAAGGAGTGCTGTGATAGGTAGGAGGAGAGCCAGGAGAGAGCAGAGACTTGAAGGCCAAGAGAGCGGAGTTTTTTGAGGAGGAGGGGGTGGTCAACAGCATCAAAGGCTGCAGAGAGGTCGAGGAGTATGAGTATGGAGTAGTGGCCATTGGTTTTAGCAGTTAGTAGTCATTAGTGAGTTTCAGTAAGGTAGTTTCAGTGGAGTGTAGCAAGCGAAAGCCAGACTGTAAGGGGTCAAGAAGGTTGTCAGTGAGGTAGGAGCTAAGATGGTTGTAGACTAAGCGTTCTAAAAGTTTTGACGCAAACGGGAGCAAGGAGATGGGTCTTAAGTTGTTCAGGTTGGTGGGATTCCATGAGGGCTTTTTAAGTATTGGTGTGATCAGGGCATGTTTTAAAGGGGGGGGGAAGGTGCCAGTAGAGAGGGAGAGATTAGAGATGTGAGTGAGGGAGCATTAGATAGAAGAAGACTGTGACTGTAGTAGATGTGAGGGAACAGGAGACAGGTTGTAAGGCGGGCTTCTGAGAAAACTTTAGAGACCTCTTTGGTAGTAGCAAGGTCAAAAGAGGAGAGTGTTGAGAGTGGATTTGTACAGGGTATGTTAAGTGGGTTAGATGTCTGTGCAGTGGAGATGTCCCCAAGAATTGCATCAATCCTGTTTTTGTGATTAGCAATCTCGTGAGCAGTGAGCGAGTTACTGGGTGGAGATGGTGGTGGAGAAAGTAGAGAGTTAAATGTATAGAAGAGACTGTGGGGGTGCACTGTTGGAGAAAGTGAAACAGTGTATTAGTTAGAAGCAGGATAGGCTTCTTTAAAGAGAATGGTTTACAGGGATCGACTAAAGGTGGATAGATTAGGGGACAGTTAGACAGATTGGGGTAGGGAGTTCCAAAGAATGGGAGAAGCTCTGGATAAATCCTAGAGGCGAGCATGGGAGGAGGTGACAAGGGAGCTAGAGATCAGAAGGTCTTGGGAGAAATGAAGATAGTGGCTTGGTTGGTATTTGGAGACTAGGTCAGTGATGTAGCTGGGTGGCAGAGTTGTGCATGGCTTTGTAAATTGTTAATATTTTGAATTTTAATCATTGGGTGTGTGGAAGCCAGTGGAGAAATTGGCAGAGAGGGGTAGCAGGCACTGAATGGTTGGTAAGGTGGATGAGTCTTGCAGCAGCATTCATGATGGACTGAAGGGGGGATAGTCTATGTAAAAGTAAGCCAATGAGGAGGGAGTTGCAGTCGAGGCGAGAGATGACCAGGGAGTGAATTAGAAGCTCGGTGGTGTCATTGGTTAAAAAGGGGCGTATTCTAGAGATGTTGCGGAGGCTAAGGTGGCATGATTTGGACAGGGATTGGATGTGGGCCTAAAAGGACAATTCAGAGTCTAGAGATACCCCTAGCACCCTGGCATGTAGGGATGGACAGTTGTTCCACTGATCTTGACAGAGAAGTCAGGGGTAGGGGCGCGTAGGGGAGGAAATATTATGAGCCCGGTTTATGATTGATTGAGTTTGAGGAAGTGATGTGACATCCAGGCTGATATGTCTGTTAGCAAATCAGTGATGTGTGAGGAGGCTGAGGGGTAGAGAGATAGATTTGGGTATCATCAGCATATAAATGGTAGCGGAAGCCATGGGAGGTTATCAGCTGACCCAGGGAGGAGGTGTAGATCGAGAATAGTAGAGGTCCAAGGACAGAACCTTGGGGGACCCCGACATTAAGAGAAATTGGAGAGGAGAAAGTGGAGTTGTAAGTGACACTGAAGGTGCGGTGAGATAGGCAAGATTCGAACCAACGGAGAGCGCAGAAATGGAGACCAAGCAAATTGAGTTTTTTGAGGAGGAGGGGGTGGTCAACTGTATCAAAGGCAGCAAAGAGGTCCAAGAGTAAGATTACAGAATAATGACCGTTGGTTTTAGCTGTTAGTAAGTCATTTGTGGGTTTTAGGAAAGCAGTTTCAGTGGAGTGCTGTGGGCGAAATCCAGACTGAAGGGGATCAAGAAGGTTATTCTCAATGAGATGGTCGCTCAATCGGTTGTAGACTAAACGTTCAAGGAGTTTGGAGGCAAAAGGGAGTAAAGAGATGGGTCTTAGGTTGTTAAGATTGGTGGGATCCAGTGAGGCATTTTTTGGTATGGGAGTGACTAGCTCGAGTTTTAGAGGGTTGGGGAAGATGCTTATTTTCTATGTACACCCAGTAACCCCCCCGTCATGTCCGTCCTCTTCCTCCATAGTCACTGTGATGTCTTTTATCCACATTATTAGCAGATACCATCCAGAGAGGCTGAGCCTTCAGTCCGTGAATTACTGTTTATTATGCTCCTTATACTATAGTCCTATTATACAAGATTTGGACGTTCTTTGATATTATTGCCCACCATTGAGGGGAAGCCCCTATAGATGCCAACAAACAGCACTAAAGTTTTGAGTTGGTCAACTTTTTTGGGGGTGTTTTGGGACCTTATACATTGTACATTGTAGTGTGGCTTCAAACTTAGCATATATTATAGCTTTGGTAACTCTGCAAGCAACAGCTTTTAAAAATACAAACACTAGAGGGAAGCCGCTCCCTACACATGTGCCAATTCCTACTGGGGGAAGCCCGACTATTAACCCCTTACATCCCCATCCTAATATTGTACAACCAATAACGTCCAGATAATTCTCTGTCTACAGAAAACCTGTATAGATCACATGACCATATCCATGAAGATGGCGGAGAACTGGACTCACATAACTGAAAGGATACTAAACCTCACCCTGGAGATCATCTACCTGCTGACCGGAGAGGTGAGGAGGATTCTGGGAGATCACATGACATCACTTTTATCCCAATAATAAAACACAGACCTGACCAGATAGGTAAGGAGGATTCTGGGATTCTAACCTGATATTCCTATTGGTTTTCCAATGCAGAGTTTTCCTCCTATGAAGTCTGGAGATCATGTGACCATCACAGTGCCTCTATGTGACTCCCTAAAACTAAAACCTGAGAAACACAACATGGAGAAGATTCTAGAAGTCACCAAGAAGATGATGGAGCTGCTGACAGGAGAGGTGAGCGGTGCTGGGAATTCTGGGACATTATCCAGTAACAGACAAGGGATGTGTCTGGATGGTGACTGTATCATTGTGTGTGTCAGGTTCCTATAAGGTGTCAGGATGTCACTGTCTATTTCTCCATGGAGGAGTGGGAGTATTTAGAAGGACACAAGGATCTCTACAAGGACGTCGTGATGGATAATCTCTGATAGTATCATTAGGATCTCTATATTCAGAGAGAAAACCTGAGAGATTCCCAAGTTGGGGCTAAAACAGAAGAAGACGTGTATGTTTATTACAATTCATTTCTTGTTCGTTTTTTCAGAGCGGAAGCTTCGGGAAGGATAATATTGTTAAAGAAGAGTATAAAGAGGAGGATGAGGAGTATGGAGTGATGGAGGAGTTTTCAGAAGGGCACAAGAATATGATGGAGCCACCTAATACCAGGAACCCACCAGAGAGATGTCCCCGTCCTCTGTATTCCCGGGGATTCCACACAGGAAGATCACACCATCCCTCACCATCATCAGGTAGATGAGGAACAATCACTGATACTATTATTAGGATCTGTACATTATCTGCGTTGTTACAAATTATGTCATTTTTGATATACCTGTATATTCAGAGTGAAAACCTGAATATAAAAACCTGATTTTAAATCAGAAGTTAAAGAAGAGATAAAGGAGGAGGATGAGGATGGGGTGATGGAGGAGTCAGAGTTTTTAAAGGTACACAAAGATCTGTACCAGGACACCATGGTGGAGTCACCCAGCAATAGGAACCCACCAAAGAGATGCCCCCATGCTCCACACAGGAAGATCACACCATCCCTCACCATCATCAGGTTGGTGGAATGGAGCTTCTAGAACATGGACTTGAAGGGACAATGTGTGGATTTTGTTTATGTGATATCATAAGATTAACATTTTTTAACAGATGATCTTTTTTAAAATGTTTTGGTTTAGGGTGAAGATCTGATAGATATAAAAGTTGTGATTAAAACAGAAGAAGAAGAGACGTATGCGAGGAATGATCAGCAGTCTATAGAGGAGGATGGAATAACGAGGACATTTATAGAGGAGGACACTCCTACAGAGATCAGCACAGGTGGGTCATTAACACTAAATACATTCCTCCACACATACTGCTCACTGATTGGTCCAGAGTAGGGCAAGGACTGGGTGATATCAGCCTGGTCACTTTCCAGAGCTGTGTTCCCTGTCCTGTATTTCTCTTGTATAATTATTATTATTATACAGGATTTCTATAGCGCCAACAGTATACTCATCGCTTTACAGTATAAAAGGGAGACTGTACAGTTACAATACTATAAAATACAAGAGGGTCCAGAGGACACTGCTCATAAGAGCCTACAATCTAATAGGTTGGGGCAAGTGGTACAGAAGGTTGTACCTGTGGGGGATGAGCTGATCGAAGTGGTAAAATATTAGTTGGAGGCATGGTAGGCTTCCATGAAGAGATGCTTTTTCAGGGATTGCCTAAAGGCAGCCAGAGTAGGCGATAACCGGACAGCTTGAGGTAGAGAGTTCCAGAGGATGGGAAAGACTCTGGGGAAGTCCTGGAGATGAGCATGGGAGGAGAAAGACAAGGGAGCTTGAGAGCATGAGGTCTTCAGAGGAGCAGAGAGGACGGTTTGGGTGATATTTGGAGACAAGATTGGTGATGTAGCTCGGGGGAAAGAGTTGTGGATGGCTTTGTAAGTTGTTGTTAGTATTTTGAATTTAATTCTCTGGGCAATCAGAAACCAGTGCAGGGATTGGCAGAGAGGGGTAGCAGACACTGAGCGGTTGGTAAGGTAGCTCAGTCTGGCAGCAGCATTCATGATGAACTGAAGAGGATGGAGAGGTAGGCCTATAAGGGGGTAGTTGGACAATCTTCCTTCTCTGTGCTGCAGATACAATTTATATATCTAGACTGGATTTATGTAGATTCTGGGGTTCACCTGGCAGGGAAATGTTGATCTTCTTCACATTCATTGCTGGACCTAGGCACATGTGGCATGTGTCTTGGGTCTTCTTCCCCATGCCCGGGTCTAGTAAGATCTCTGACAGAACAATTCTCCCAGGGTTAGTTGCTCTGTTCTCTGCTGGCTGTGCCGGGTGGAGGGATATGTCTGTATAGGCTCAGATCTATGTCACTGAGTGCAGTCTCAGGAGATGGGAGGCAGTGGTGTGGGACCTTTGCAACTTGTATTAGTTAAGTAAATATGTAGACTACTGATGATGACTGACAATGACTGACCATTACACTATATGATTTATATTGCACATTATGTAGTCTTATGCCCTGCACTTTATACTCTGTGGTATGTAGAGCTCGCCTCCGGAGAGGCCGCTGGAAATAAACGGACCTCCCTTACCTGTGCAGGGGCTGTAAGCCCAGGTACAAGGGTAGTGTCCTCCAGCAAATGTCTTTAAGTTCAGGTTCTATAAGGCCATCAGCCAAGCACATGCTCAAGAGCAACAGCTCTTGAGTAACACAGGCTGACTCCCAGGCCAGAGGCCCCATTACTGAGAGGTCTCTGAACAGCCCTCCCAAACATTTATCTTCTCACCAGCCACCTTCTTGTATCCCCCTCCCAGGGATTGGGCTGTGGTGAGATAAATATTCATAACCCAGTGGCTAACCGTCCTACTCCTATTTCTAGAAGATTCTTCCATATGAAGGCAGGAGCAATCAACTACCAGACTTGGGGAGATCTGACCAGACATAGAAAATAGATTGCTGCTCTACTGAGTACAGCAGAGCCAAAACTAAATGTATCCAGCCTAGGGCAGAATGCTACATGTACATTGCACCTCACCACACATTGTACATCTGCACTATATACTCTACATTGCACATTCCATACTTCTGACCCCTGCACTATATACTCTGTGTTGTATGTTACATACTCCTGATGCTGGATAGTCCTAATTGTTGTATCCTATTTAATATGTTTACATAGTTCTGACTTCTGCTCTCTCTCTCCTCTACTGACTGCTATATATGCACATAATATGTATTCTCTTTTGTTACACCCATTTTCTGCCAGCTGGAAATTTTATATCTGAGGATTTCATTGGAGCACAGACTTTTACATGGTGATAATAATATGATAACATTCTCAAACTGTGGAACCTTAAAGTGGTATTGAATTTTCAGCTTTAAAAACAAATAAATAAAAAACAAACATGTCATACTTACTTACCTGCACTGTGCAGTGGATTTGCACAGACCACCCCAGATCCTCCTCTTCTTGGGTCCCCCGTCTGTGCTTCTGGCTCCTCCCCCTTGACCAATGTCCCCAATATCAAGCTGCTTGCTCTGGGGGCACTGGTGCCCTGCTTTATGCATCCATAGTACACAAAGAGCTGTGGCTTGGCCCTACCCCACCAATCTCTCCTCATTGGTTCACTAGCTGTGTTTGACAGCAGCGGGAGCCAATGGCTGTTTCAGCCAATGAGAAGAGGAAGTCCCAGGACAGCCAAGGCTCTCGTGCACCACGCTGAATCAAGAGAGGGCTCAGGTGAGTATTGGGGGGTTGTGGGGGAGCTGCAACCAGAAGGTTTCTTACCTTCATGCATAGAATTCAGCTTCAGCCTTTAAAACCACTTTAAACAGAAAGTGATAATGAGGGAGGAGTCAATAACCCAATGATGGTGGTCTTCAGGATCAGTCCAGTCTTCATCTTGGTTGTTCTCCCCCCATCCTCACTCTCTGACCTCTGGTGGGGCTCAGCCCCGCTGTTATTCATGACTAAATCATGAACTAAATAAGGAAGTGCAGGACTTCTTGTGTTGGGAAGATGGCAATGAGTGATAGAGGGGGTGGGGACACTCGTCCTATAATCCCCTCATCACTGTCACTCCTATAAAAGACAGTTCTCGTTGTTTCCTCACTCTCTGACTAAGGTCCATGAATAAAGATATGAACTGGTAGGCGATCAGAGGACCCATTTACTAAATACCTTGAGGGTGGAATTGTAAGATCCTCAGAGACAAAGCTGCCTGATGGCCTGATGTGGAGTCCTGGTTTATAGATAAATGTTTTCACCATACCAGAAAAACTAGTGAGTTTGCCACATCCCTATATATATATATATGAAATTTGCATACCCCCAATTGGGACTTTAAATTGGCAACAGCACTAATGGAATGAGTAAAAATTGTTTTATTAATACAAGAAGAAACTAAAAAATAATCACACGATGATTGCTAAAATATACATAAACATCAGACACAAAAAACACATAAGACAATATCTTGCAATAGAATACAAAAGTACGTATATAGAGTAGTCTCTCTCCAATAACGGAAAACACTTTCCGCTAGCCAACGTCCGGGAAAAACGTTACCCTAAATTTATCTATGTTTTAGCAACCATCGTGTGATGATTTTTACATTTCTTCTTCTTGTATTAATAAAACAATTTTTTACTCATTCCATTAGTGTTGTTTCCAATTTAAAGTCCCAATTGGGGGTTGTGACGAAAATGTAAGCGTAGGATAGTTTTGCCCTAACAAGATGTGGTGTGATCTGTAGAAGTAGTGTAATTGTAGATGTAGTTTAATTCTGGGTTATTAAGAAATATAGTATTCAATGTCAGTCATGCACATATGTTCTTTCATTAGCATTTGAAAAGGACAGAGACAGTCTTTTCTAGGATTGAAGTGACACCTAGATGCCAATAAAAGTTCCCATTAGAGTAAACATAGATTGCCACCTTCCTGAGGCTCAAAGAAAACTGCTAGTCATCTTGGCTACATGGATCTGCAGGGGGCATTCATAAGGCCCCAGCCAGTCTGCAAGCTTTGATTAATATCAAGAGATCCAAGGAACCTATTTTATCTCTCATAAAAGCTAAAATATTAACGGCAGAGAGATGAAAATAATCCCTTTTGATCGTACACCTGATGGGTTACGTGTACATGTAACTCTGTATGTTTAGCAGGTGTGGAATCCTGGAGAACCACACAAAACCGTTATATGGCGCCTGATTGCGGCAGGCAGGCAGTGATTGGTACTGTTGCGATCGGACTGATGCGCTGGTATTGGAAATCCTATCCATGACCCAGCAATCAGGGCCGTTCTGGGCCTATTTGACTCTGGTCAATTCAGAACACAAACGTTCTAGGGGCTGAGACAGGAACACCCCCAGGGTTGATTGGCCAAGGGCTAGAGTCCAGCCCACATCCATATTTCAATAAATTGGGTAGCCTGAGATATGGACATTGTTCTTCCACGAAGCCAGTTTGAAACTGGGGAGTTCCCACATGTTCCAGTATGCTTCTACAAGATAGACTTGGGTAAAGTTTATTTCTGTTTTTATCCCTTTTTATTTTCATAGCAAATTGCCAATTTTGTCTTTCTGCATTTTTTGTATCTTTTTTGGTAAATCCTTTTTCTTTGTATATCTTATATGCACTGCCCACTTTCAGGATATTAAATGATAAAATTAATAAGTGACTTCTGTGTACTAAGCTAGGACTCATCTCTGGAGAGGTTGTTGTATTTTAGTGCCTAAGTACTCGGTCTAAGTTACGTGTCAATCGGTATGCAATTGCACTGTGTGTAGGCAGATTGCATGCAGATTGTAAGCTAACAGATCTGCCAGATGGAGATCTGTGTGTGTGGTGGCTCAGCAGACCAGTCTGCGGACAAACTGTTGGGTGGTGGCAGGCTATCATTTATTGTGTGTCTGGTGTGTGGGGACAGTGGGAAGAGTGATTAACACAGGGGTTCAAGCTTGCAGGATAGTTGGAGGAACCCTAGAAGTGTGTAGTAATTGGTTGACTGCTCCCCAACCCTTAGAGTGCATCAGATTGTATGTAAGATTTGTATCTGCCTGTTTGTTGTCAGCTAGCTGGATTGGAGTGGAGTCTCCCTCTAGTGGTGGCCAAAGGTAGTGTAGGCTGTGAAAGTACCACAGCCAGTCTTACATGCGCAGTATAAGTTCCCCCTTATTCCCTTAGTTCCTCATATACCCCGGTCACAGAACGCACGTTGCGGTTAGCTAGTCGCCGTGGGCGTGCAAATTCGTGACAGGGGTATCCAAATTTTCTGAGTGCTGGTTAAGGGGAACCAATCTGCTCATGTCTCGTAATAATCTTTTTATTTCTATTTTAGTAGATGGACGGGAGATGAGGAAAACCTCAGAGGATTGTCTCACTTTGTCTCCAGACTGTAAAGTAGAAGATGAGGACATCACACAGTATAGTCCAGGAGAAAACCCGACTACCTCAAATGTCCATCCGGCACCCCACAGTGTAGATGGACCATCGTATTCCTCTTATCCTGAGGAACCTCAGACCGTGAGGGACTGTGCTGTCTTTCCAATAGATAAGAGGTTTTGCTGTCCCGAGTGCAGGAAATGTTTCCATTTTAAATCCAATCTTAATTTGCATATAAGATCTCACACAGGTGAGAAGCCGTATTCCTGTCCTGAATGCGGGAAATGTTTTTCACATAAGTCTAATTTTTATATTCACCAGAGATTGCACAAAGGTGAGAAGCCGTTTCCCTGTTCTGAGTGCGGGAAATGTTTTTTAAACAAGTCTCATCTTTACAGACATCAGAGATCTCACACAAGGGAGAAGCCGTATTCCTGTCCTGAGTGCAGTAAACGTTTTGCAGAGAAGTACAATCTTAACATACATCTGAGGTCTCACACAGGGGAGAAGCCGTATTCCTGTCCTGAGTGCGGGAAATGTTTTTCAGTGAAGTACAGTCTTTACCAACATCAGAGATCTCACACGGGGAAGAGGCACACCCTGATATACACCTCAGATATACTCCATGGCTGATCTTCATCATGTAAGAAATATGTTTTAAGGAGATCAGAGATCACCAAAGACATGGATGAAGAGTTGTACCGTGTTGGCCATTGATTGCAGTAGAAAAATAAAAATGGAGTCATTACCTATTGTTGACTGAGCAAATATTGTGGTGTTAACTTTCACAAACACTTAAAGTCATATTTTTAAAAAAATGAGTTAAACAAATATGAGCAGCATTCACTCAGCCATGACACATGTTGGTTGTTTTTATTTCATACGGTGATTTCCTATGACCATTGGCTCCATCTGTGGCCATAATGCGGTATTGCTCTATTTTTCCTGATGGAGGTATTTCCTTTGGATGCAGCTGACTATTATAGGAAATCATACTGTATAGGAAGTCATTACTGTGTTAATTAAACTATGGCCTAAATTTATCACAGCTGGGCAAATGCTTGTCCCACTCGTCCAACAAATGTTCTACTTATCGACCCCTTAGTTTACCATTTCAGGCATGGTTCCTTAGTTTTTTTTCTCCATTCACACAGAGAATGTACGTGCACTTTCATCTGATAAATTCTTATGAAGTTGTTTATGAATAGGCCCCTAAATGTCAGGAGACTATTTAATTGCTTCCCATTTACCCACAGCCTATAAATGGCGGATGGGAAGCAGCGGCAATGTGGGTTAACTTACCTGCATGTCAGCATGCATCAGCGGCTCCTGCGCAGCTTACAGAGCGCACACCCGGGAACCTGGTGATCTATGTGTCCCCCGGACATAGCGGATCACATTACCACTGTGTCCAGGTGATTACATGGTCTTGTACCATGTGATTGCTGTGTCCAATCACAGCAATCACATAGTACGCAATGGAAATCGAATGTGAACATCGATTCTCTCTGCTATCACACAGATCAACTGAGAGAACAGATGCTGCAGCCTGTCACTATCCATGTACACTCACAAACCACAGTACCAGCCTGCCTCAGTGTCCCTGATTACTGTCCCCATTACATTACAAATGAAGAGTAGTCAGCACCTGTCCCCAGTGCTCATAGTAACACTGCCATATTCCATACCAACGTCCTGATCACCTCCATACACCATACCAGCGTCCTGATCACCTCGATACCCCATACCACTGTCCTGATCACCTCCATACACCAGACCAGCCTTCTGATCATCTCCATACCCCATACCAATGTCCTGATCAGGTCCATACCCCAAACCAGAGTGTCAGGACTGGGCTCAGCCCTTCCTTCTCTGAGCTGGCCGCTCAGCTGTTGGCTAATTGCAAGCTCCTATTTCTCCACAGCCACGCACCTGTTGATGATATCCTGCTCGTCAGTCCTGCCTACTTAAGCCGTCCAGCCCAGAGGATCTCTGCCTTCGCCTTGGTCAACATCACAGAGCCTAGCTCCTGAATTCCTGTTTAAGACTTGCTTGGCTGACATCCCTTCTGGCTCCAGAGCCTGCTTGCTGTTCCACTACATTGATCCCTGACTTTCTGGCTTGGCTGACTATCTGTTCCGGTTACTGAACTTTGGCTATGTTTTGACTACATTTGTTCTATTTTCTTTTATTATTAAACGAGTGTGATTTAACTGTACTTCTGTCTCGGTCTGATTTTATGGTTTCTGACAGTAGGCGAAGGCCATGAATTCAAAAGATGCAGTTAATCCACTTGTTGGTAATATTTTTTCCAGATTGGATGAACTGGATCACCGCATGGATCAGTTTGCCATGGTGTTACAAACGCTCTTGAGTCGCATGGTTCACCTGGAATCTTCCACTGTGGCCACCCCGGAAAAACCTATGTTGCAGGCCGTCCCTGCTGTTGCTTCAGTCTCTGTGCAGGCACCTGCCTCGAGTATTACGTTTGCCATCTTCCAGACTCAGAGAAAGACTCTTTTAAGGAACGCTTGCGGAAGCCTCCTGTACTTTTGTCTCCGAGCTTTGCAGTCCCACCCTTGCCTCCCTCACCTCCCATGCCTTCTGGTACCGAGTCGGTCAGTGAAGATGAACCCATGCACTTGTGTTTCACACGTCTCTCTACGGATGAGAGAACCCTTAGGAGGAGGGAGAGATTGTGCCTTTATTGTGGCCAGGCACGTCACTTTTTGAAGTCTTGTCCTACTCGTCCAGGGAACGCCTGAACCTTGAGGTCCTGTCACGGACAGACCTTAGGTGGCATTGTTTCATCTCAAGTTATCCAGAAGGATAAGCCCCTGGTTTTGGTCATCCTTTCTTGGGCTGAGTCATCTGTCGAGATACAGGCTCTAATTTACTCTGGGGCTGCAGGCCTGTTCATTGATGCTGCCTTTGTATCGAAGCACTCGATTCTGCTGCAGCTGCGTGACACTCCACTTGCGATTAAGGCTCTTGACGGGAGACCTCTACAGCCTGCCCATGTGACTCATGAGACTGTTCCGTTGTCCATGGCCGTAGGGGCTCTTCACCATGAGATAATACAATTCCAGATTATTTCCTCACCTAAGTTTCCACTGGTTATTGGTTATCCTTGGTTACAGAGGCACAACCCCTCTTTTGATTGGCTGCGTGCCGAGGTTCTCTCCTGGTCGCCACAATGCAGTAAGACATGCTTCAAGAAGGTAGCCAAGGTCCTGTGCACTTCTTCACTCTCCTCCCTGCCGGAGGAGTGCCGCGATTTTAGCGATGACTTCGACAAAGTTCAAGACAGTAGTTTGCCTCCACACCGGTCGTATGCGCAATTGACCTTCAACCTGGCGCCATACCCCCTCGTGCCTGGGTTTACCCTTTGTCCGTCTTTGAGGATAAGGCCATGGAGGAGTATGTTGCAGACGCACTTTCTTGAGGTTTAATTTGCAAATCCTCATCTCCTTCTGGTGCTGGTTTCTTCTTTGTGAAGAAGAGTGGTGAACTGAGACCCTGTATTGATCATAGGGGTCTCAAAGTTTCACAATTAGGAATGCCTATCCGATTCTGTTGATTACGGAGTTATTTGACCGCCTCAAGGGAGCAACGGTTTTCACGAAGCTTGATTTGAGAGGGGCATACAATCTCGTGCGGAATAAGGAGGGCGACGAGTGGAAAACTGCGTTTAATACCAGAATAGGCCATTATGAGTACCTTGTAATGCCTTTTGGCCTTTGTAATGCTCCGGCAGTTTTCCAGGAATTTATTAACGATGTCCTCCGAGATTTGTTGCAGTTATATGTGGTGGTTTATCTCGATGATATCCTCATATTTTCCAAGTCCCTGGAGAGCCACCACACAGATGTCTGTCGGGTGCTTCAGAAACTAAAAGAGAACAATCTCTATTGTAAATTGGAGAAGTGCAAATTCCATCGTGAACAGGTTAAATTCCTGGGCTATGTCATTTCCACTGCTGGTTTTTCGATGGACCCAGAGAAACTTTCTGCAGTCCTACAGTGGCCCTGACCCATGGGTTTAAGTCCTCTGCAGCGTTTTCTGGGCTTTGCCAAATATTATCGAAAGTTTATTTGTAACTTCTTATCTCTGGTCAAGCCCCTGACTGATATGACCAGAAAGGATGGTAACCCACAGAGTTGGTCTCCAGAGTCTGTTAAGGCCTTTGATAGTCTCAAGGCTGCCTTTGTTTCTCCTCCTGTGTTGGCACATCCTGATCCTACGTTACCTTTTATCCTTGAGGTTGATGCTTCTGAGACTGGTGTTGGCGCCCTTCTTTCTCAACGTCCTACCTCTGAGAGCGCTATGCATCCTTGTGGCTACTTTTCCAAGAAATTGTCACCTGCGGAGTTCAATTACGAGATTGGTGACAGAGAACTGTTAGCGATCATTTTAGCCCTGAAAGAATGGAGACATCTCCTTGAAGGTACCACTGTGTCGGTTCTCATTCTTACTGACCATAAGAATCTCACATTCTTGTCTGAGGCTACACGCCTCTCTCCCTGAAGGGGGCGATGGGCTCTTTTCTTGTCAAGTTTCAATAACATTGTCTCATTCTTACCCGGTACTAAGAATGTAAGGGCTGACGCTCTGTCACGACAATTTTCCTCTACTTCCAAGATGGAGTCGGTTCCGGTTCCTGTGATTCCTCCTGATCTTTTACTGGCTACGGTTTGCACCAGTCTCACTTCTACTTTGGGTGACAAAAATCTTGCTGCTCAGGTCCATGCTCCTCCTGAGAAACCTTGTGACCGCTGCTTTGTCCCAGAGAGTCTCCGTACTGCCGTGCTCCAGACTTACCATTCTCCCAAGGCTGCTGGCCACCCTGGGAAGAATCAACTCTTTTGGGCCATTTCCCAACAATTTTGGTGGCCTTGTTTACCAGCTAATGTAACCGCATTGTAGCTCAGAGTAAGACTCCATGACACCTTTCAGTGGGCCTCCTACAACCCATACCCAATGGAGAGAGGCCACCTGTCTATGGATTTCATTGTGGAGTTACCCAACTCCCAGGGCACCACAGTTATCCTTATGGGGGTTGACCGGTTCTCAAAAATATCTCATTGTATTGCACTTAAGAAGTTGCCCACTTCCAAGGAACTGACTTCCATTTTTGGTCGGGAGATCTTTCGCTTACATGGGCTACCCAAGGTGATTGTCTCGGACAGGGGTAGTCAGTTTGTGGCCCGGTTCTGGCGAGCTTTTTGTGCACAGTTGGGAATTCAGCTTGCTTTTTCCTCTGCGTATCACCCGCTGTCTAATGGGGCCGCAGAACGAGCCAATCAGTCCTTGGAGCAATTCCTACGTTGCTATATATCTGACCATCATAACAACTGGTCAGACCTATTACCGTGGGCAGAGTTTGCTCACAATAGTGCCTCGAATTCTGCTTCCCGATTGTCTCCGTTTATGGCGAACTATGGTTTCCAACCTTCCATGTTGTCTGACTCATTTGTTCCGCAGAGTATTCCTGCATTAGAGGAGCATCTCCGTGGTCTTCGTTCCACTTGGGCACAAGTCCAGGAGGCTTTGCAACATGCTAATAATAGGGACAGACTCCATGCTGATGGCAGACGCCTGCCTGTGCCTTCCTACCAGGTTGGGGACAGTGTTTGGCTGTCATCTCGCAACCTCCGACTTCGTGTTTCCTCTCTGAAGTTCGCACCTCAGTTTATTGGGCCTTTCCGTATTCTTCGCAGGATTAACCCATGCTTATGCATTAGACCTTCCTTCTGATATGCGTATCTCAAATGTATTTCATGTCTCCTTATTAAAACCTTTGGTCTGCAACCGCTCTACTACCTCAGTGCCACGTCCTCACCCTGTACAGGTTGAGAACCATGAGGAGTATGAAGTACAGTCCATTGTTGACTCCCATAGGTTCCGTGGGCGCATAGAGTACGTGGTGCATTGGAAGGGGTACGCTCTTGGGTCTCATCCTCGGACATACATTGCCCTGTCCTGCTCCGTGATTTCCATAAATGTTTTCCCCTCAAGCCTGGTGGACCTCCGAGGGGGAGGGGTCGTTGATGAGGGGGTACAGTCGGGGCTGGGCTCAGCCCTTCCTTCTCTGAGCTGGCTGCTCAGCTGTTGGCTAATTGCCAGCCCCTTTTTCTCCACAGCCATGCAACTGTTGATGATATCCTGCTCGTCAGTCCTGCCTACTTAAGCCATCCAGCCCAGAGGATCTCTGCCTTTGCCTTGGTCAACATCACAGAGACTATCTCCTGCATTCCTGTTTAAAGACTTGCTTGGCTGGCATCCCTTCTGGCTCCAGATCCTGCTTGCTATTCCACTACATTGATCCCTAACTTTCTGGCTTGGCTAACTATCCGTTGCGGTTACTGAACTTTGGCTATGTTTTGACTACTTTTTTTCTATTTACTTTTATTATTAAACAAGTGTGATTTAACTGTACAGAGTCCTGATAACCTCCATACTCCATACCAGCATCCTGATAACCCCCATACCAGCGTCCTGATCACCTCCATACACCATAGCTATATCCTGATCACCTCCATACCAGCGTCCTGTTCACCACCATACCCCATATCAGCATCCTGATCACCTCGATACACCATACCGGTGTCCTGATCAGCTCCATACCCCATACCAGCATCCTGCTCACCTCCAT
Organism: Lithobates septentrionalis; assembly: GCA_037952835.1. NCBI lineage: Eukaryota > Metazoa > Chordata > Amphibia > Anura > Ranidae > Lithobates > Lithobates septentrionalis. Next base: position 411,194 of record JBBDGP010001914.1, read on the forward strand.
ACACCATGCTGGTGTCCTGATCATGTCCATACCCCATATCACTGATCACCTCCATATCCCATACCAATGTCCTGATTACCTCCATACACAATACCAGTGTCCTGATCTCCTGATCACCTCTATACCCAATACCAGCATCCTGATCACCTCCCTACACCATACCACCATTCTGATCATGTCCATACCAGAGTCCTGATCACCTCTATACACCATTCCAGCATCCTGATCACCTCCATACCCCACACCAACTTCCTGATCACCGTCATACCAGCATCCAGATCATTGCCATACTAGCATTCTGATTACTGTCATACCAGCATCCAGATCATCTCCATACCAACATCCTGATCACCTCCATACCCCATACCAGCGTCCTGATCACCATAATACCAGCGTCCCGATCACCTCTATACCCCATGCCAGCATCCTGATCACTGTCATACCAGCGTCCGGATCACCGCCATACCAGTGTCCTGAGATATATTGATGTATATTAGACTGTTGGAGATCATGAATTCTATTCACATATCAGTGCTGTCATGTTTGTCCTCCCTACAGCCTGCTAACAAACTGTACCATCATCACATGGGATATTCCCAGCAGCAAGATCAATTATAAAAGATCGGTGAAAACATCCATGAGAAGTCCAATGAGAAAGGACTGCAAGGCAAACAATAAAAAAAAAACTTAACGGTTTGATGAATCTGATGAAGACTTTCCTTAATTGGTCTGAGAGTCCCTAGACAGGGAAAACACTGCCTACATGCTGATAATGCCTTGGGCTGCACAGTAAGTGGGGCCCCATGTGGCCCTTGGGCTGCAGTTTGTTGCTGAACCATCTCCTCAACAGCTCGGAAGACCAAGTCAGTGATCGCCCTTCACAAATATGACCAAGTGACTGATGGCAGCAGCACTTCCACTTTCTAAATTAAAGTTGTAGTAAAGTATTTTTTTAAACCTGCACCTACAGGTAAGCCTATAATAAGGCTTACCTCTAGGTACAGTGAATATCTTCTAAACTAGCACTGTTTAGGAAATATTCACACTGCATGCAGCCGGTGATGCACTCTGAAGGGATGGCATACTTGTGCCGTCCCTTCAGAGCTCTGTGCTTTGACCATGACTCCTGCGGTCATGCGTGGGAGTGATAACACTGTGACTCGACCAATCAGATGGCCAGAGTACACGAACCTGGAAGGAAGACTGGGTGAAAATGGAAGCTCTGTCAGTGGTGACAGCACGCTGCTGGAGGGCTTTGTTCTAAGGTAAGCATTTCATAATGTGCTAGTATCCGATGCATACTAGGAAAATATGGCATTGTCTTACAGGGTTTTTTAAAAAAAAAAAGTCTGCGGTTAACTGCCAATTGCTCAAGAGCATTTAGGAGGACAGTAAATGGCTAACAAGTCTGTGAAGCTGCAACCCAATTTTTGTCAACCAGGGTTCCATAGAATCCAAGGGTTCCTTCAGAGGTTGCTAAAGGTTCCTTCAGTAATGGTTAATTTCTGCTTCATAAACAAACGAAAAAAAAACACTGACAACAATGGCCTTCTTAGATTTCTGTAAGGGGGCATTTTTCCCATTTACCGCCAACATAAGGTATGTTCATCCTAGTGACCACCAATGTATGGGACATTCATCCCAGTGACCACCAATGTAAGGGGCACTCATCCCAGTGACCATCACCCTTATGTACTGTGAGCTTTAGCTATAGTAATTATAAGAAGGGTCTCCCCAAGAAATGGAAAATTATTTCAAGAGTTCCTCCAGCTTGAAAAGGTTGACAAAGGGTGTGCTAGCCTCAGGGCTTTTTTTTCTCAAACAATAGGTGCTGGAACTCAACCACGACCCCCCAAAACCGCTCCCCTACACACACCCTCCAAATCACATCAAATAGTGGATGTGGTCAATCAAATTTCACGAACAGTAGGAGGGTCTTAAAGGTCATTAACCACTTGACAACTGGGCACTTAAACCCCCCTCGTGACCAGACTAATTTTCAGCTTTCAGCGCTCTCACACTTTGAATGACAATTACTCAGTCATGCAATACTGTACCCAAATGAATTTTTTGTCCTTTTTTTCATACAAATAGAGCTTTCTTTTGGTGGTATTTGATCGCCTCTGGGTTTTTTATTTTTTGCGCTATAAATGAAAAAAGACCGCAAATTTTGAAAAAAAACGCATTTTTCTTCGTTTCTGTGATAAAATTTTGCAAATTAGTAATTTTTCTTCATAAATTTTGGCCACAATTTATACTGCTACATATCTTTGGTAAAAATAACCCAAATTAGTGGATATTATTTGGTCTTTGTGAAAGTTAGAGAGTCTACAAGTTATGGTGCAAATCATAAAAAATTGATCACACCTGAAGTACTGACGGCCTATCTCATTTCTTGCGACCCGAACAAGTCAGGAAAGTAGAAATACCCCCCAAATGACCCCTTTTTTGAAAGTAGACATTCCAAGGTATTCAGTAAGATGCATGGGGAGCTTTTTGATGTTGTCATTTTTTCCCACAATTCTTTGCAAAATGAAGATTTTTTTTTTTCCCCCACAAAATTGTCATTGTAATAGGTTATTTCTCTCACATGGCATGTATATACCACAAATGACGCCCCAAAATACATTCTGCTACTCCTCCTGAGTATGGGGATACCACATGTGTGGGACTTTTTCACAGCCTGGCCACATAGAGAGGCCCAACATGCAGGGAGCGCTGTCACGTGTTCTAGGAGCATAAATGACACATCTAATTTGTTGACTACCTATTACACTTTTGAAGGCCCTGGAGAACCAGGACAATGACATGTGACAATGACGTGACACTGATGACAGATGGCACTGATACGTGGCACTGACACTGATGTGGCACTGATGACAGATGGCACTGATACGTGGCACTGACACTGATGTGGCACTGATGACAGATGGCACTAATACATGGCACTGATGACAGATGGCACTAATACGTGGCACTGATGACAGATGGCACTAATACGTGGCACTGACAGATGGCACTAATACGTGGCACTGACAGATGGCACTAATACGTGGCACTGATGACACGTGACACTGATGACAGATGGCACTAATATGTGGCACTGATGACATGTGGCGCTGATGACAAATGGCACTGATATGTGGCACTGATGACACGTGGCACTGATGAAAGATGGCACTAATACATGGCACTGATGACAGATGGCACTAATACGTGGCACTGATGACAGATGGCACTAATACGTGGCACTGATGACAGATGGCACTGATACGTGGCACTGATGACACTGATGACAGGTGGCACTGATACGTGGCACTGATGACACGTGACACTGATGACAGATGGCACGTGACACTGACAGGTGGCACTGATGACAGATGGCACTGATGACAGATGGCACTATGTGGCACTGATGACAGATGGCACTTATACGTGGCAGTGGGGACAGATGGCACTGGGGACAGATGGCAGGGGCAGATGGCAGGGGCAGATGGCAGGGCAGATGGCAGGGCAGATGGCAGGGGCAAGGGCAGATGGCAGGGACTGTTAACAGCGGGACACCTTTTTTTTTTTCTTTTACACTTACCGCCGCAGCGGTTCCGCTCTCCCTCCTCACACGCTGTCTCTGTGTGAGGAGGGAGAGCCGGCGATGAGAGATGATCTCATATGTTTACATATGAGATCCTCTCTCATTGGCACCGCCGATCGCACTGTAAACGGCCGCTGTCATTGGCCGTTTACAGTGATCTGTGACTGGCTGTGTCCGAGCGACACGGCCAGCACAAAACTTCCGCGATGCGCGCCCGCGGGAGCGCGCAATGCGGAAGTAAACAGGAGGCCGTCCAGGGACGCCCTCCCGGCAATTGAAGTCCGCGCTGTAGCCGTCTTTCGGCTATAGCGCGGACGCCTAGTGGTTAAATACCAGGATTGCATTACACACAGAGTGCAGAGCTGTCACTTGTAAACACAGAAACCAGACTTTTGTGTTTATAAGTGATAGTGGTGGGCAGGGAGCAGAGGGACTGAGCTAGAGGTGGTGGAACTGAGTTCCACCAAGTTCCCCCTGAAAAAAAGCCCTGGCTAGCCTGAAACCAGAAGATATCCTCCAAAGGAAACATCAAACAAATCAGGGAGGACTCACATAGGACTCTACAAAAATAGCTCAAAATAAACAGAAGATCATCAGTAACAATCTGTCCAACATTCACACATATTGCCGGCTGCAGAGTCTTCAAGCAATCTAATCAGTGTGTTCTCCTGGTGTGCAGCTAATCAGTGTGTGGGAGGGGAGATGACCCATCTATAAGGAAATACAGTACATACACACACAGCACAAGGCCGTATTCACACTATGCGATGTTTCTCGGGGCTGCAATTCCTCTGAGCTCCACAAGATGGTGATCTCACTTCTACTGAGAATGGAAGTCTCTATGGAATACAGACAGGAAGTGATGTCAGATATAAACATGAAGTTCCGGGTGAGAGGTGAGTTGGGAGGAAGTAGAGAGAAGACATTGCTGGAAGTGGCAGTAGAGGAGGTAATAAGATCTTATTTTCTATTTACACCCAGTTAACCCCCCCGTCATGTCCGTCCTCTTCCTCCATAGTCACTGTGATGTCTTTTATCCACATTATTAATCACCTTTTTATATATATAATCACAGGACACTACAAGGGCAGACACCATCCAGAGAGGCTGAGCTTTCAGTCCTGGAATTACTGTTCATTATCCTCCTTTATACTATAGTCCTATTATACAAGATTTGGATGTTCTTTGATACTCATGCCCACCATTGAGGGGAAGCCCCCTATAGATGACAACAAACCGCACTAAAAACATGAGAGTTGATCAACTTTATTTGGACTATTTTGGGACCTTATACATTGTACATTGTAGTGTGAATTCAATCTTAGTGTGTATTATAGCTTTGGTAACTCTGCAAGCAACAGCTTTTAAAAATACAAACACTAGAGGGAAGCCGCTCCCTACACATGTGCCAATTCCTACTGGGGGCAGCCTGACTATTAACCCCTTACAGCCCCATCCTAATATTGTACAACCAATAATGTCCAGATAATTCTGTGTACAGAAAACCTGTATAGATCACATGACTGCATCAATGAGGATGGAGGAGGACCGGAGTCACATGACTGAGAAGATACTAAACCTCACCCTGGAGATCATCTACCTGCTGACCGGAGAGGTGAGGAGGATTCTGGGAGGTCACATGACATCACTCTTATCTCTAATAATAAAACACAGACCTGACCGGAGAGGTGAGGAGGATTCTGGGATTCTAACATGATATTCCTATTGGTTTTCCAATACAGAGGTTTCCGATTTCGAAGTCAGGTGATCATATGACCATCACAGTGCCTCCATGTGACTCCCTAAAACCTGAGAGAAACAACATTGAGAAGATTCTAGAAGTCACCAAGAAGATGATGGAGCTGCTGACAGGAGAGGTGAGCGGTGCTGGGAATTCTGGGACATTATCCAGTAACAGACAAGGGATGTGTCTGGATGGTGACTGTATCATTGTGTGTGTCAGGTTCCTATAAGGTGTCAGGATGTCACTGTCTATTTCTCCATGGAGGAGTGGGAGTATTTAGAAGGATACAAGGATCTCTACAAGGACGTCATGATTAAGGATGAGCTCCAGGGTGTTTGCATGCTGCATGCGCCTAGCCCGCCAGGAAGTCGGCAGTGCACAGCGCTAATCACAAGCAGTGAGACATTTCCCGATGTGCGGCTGCAGAGATCAGGAAATGTCTCACTGCCTGTGATTAGCAATGTGCAGTGCCGACTTCCTGGCGGGCTCAGCGCGTGCAGCATACGAACAAGCCGGAGCTCATCCTTGGTCATGATGGACAATCTCTGATAGTATCATTAGAACATGTACATTATCTATATTATTACAATTGATGATTTTTTTTTTTTTTATATATTCAGAGTGCAAAGTTGAGGTTAAAACAGAAGAGGAGACGTATGTTTATTACAATGAATACTTTTATTATATTTTTCAGAGTGGAAGCCACAGGGATGATAATATTGTTGTTAAAGAAGAGTATAAAGAGGAGGATGAGGAGTATGGAGTGATGGAGGCGTTATCAGAAGGTCAAAAGGATATGATGGAGCCACCTAATACCAGGAAATCACCAGAGAGATGTCCCCGTCCTCTGTATTCCCGGGATTCCACACAGGAAGATCACACCATCCCTCACCATCATCAGGTAGATGAGGAACAATCACTGATAATATCATTAGGATCTGTACATTATCTGCATTGTTACAATTGATGTCATTTTTATTATATATTCAGAGTGGAAACCTGAGTGATTCTAAAGTTGAGGTTAAAGAGGAGATGAAAGAGGAAGATGATGGGGTGATGGAAGAGTCAGAGTTTCTAAAAGAAGACAAAGTTCTGTACCAGGACACTATGGTGGAGTCATCCAGTGACAGAAACCCACCAGAGAGATGTCCCCGTCCTCTGTATTCCCGGGATTCCACACAGGATGATCACACCATTCCTCAACATTACAAGGTTGGTGGAGTGGAGGATCAAAAACATGTACCAGTAGAGACGATGTATGGATTTTGTTTATGTGTTATCGCAAGATTAGCTCTTTTTTTACAGATCATGTTTTTGATTTTTTTTGTTTTAGGGTGAAGATCTGATACATATAAAAGTTGAGGGTAAAGCAGAAGAAGAAGAGAGGTATGTGAGGGATGATCAGCAGTCTATGGAGGAGGATGGAATAACGGGGACATTTATAGAAGAGGACACTCCTACAGAGATCACCACAGGTGGGTCATTAACACTAAATACATTCCTCCACCCATACTGCTCACTGATTGGTCCAGAGTAAGGCAGGGACTGGGTGATATTAGGGCTGTTGAAAATAATTGTATTATTGATGCATGACGATTCAGCCTTAAACGATTCTGCATCGATGCAGAGAAACGCTGAATCGCAATTGCATCAATGACGTCATCCCAGCATGCCCCTGTCAGAGTCCTCCCATCCTCTCCCTCCTCCTCTCCACCTATATGTTGTCACACAGAGCTTGGATCTGAAATGTCCGGGTGGCCACTGTAACAATGTCCTGCCTCCTAGACCAGCTCCTGTGATAGACGGCACACTGATCCAATCCTGGGAAATTGAAACAGTGTGCCGTCTATGACAGGAGCCAGAAAAGATATTCTCCTGTGCTGGTGCGGAGGGCCTTAGTGAAAAGTGGCAGTATTTCCTGAAATATATGTAAATATAAAGTGATCATGCATACCCCGCTGCCTAGGCTGACTAGGGGAAGTCCAAGAAGCTATGTATGAAAAAGGAAGAAGGAAGGCGCATGGGCTGATGCATTAATCAAGATAAAAAAGTTTATTCCAAACAAATTGGTATGTACAAAGGAAAATACTACGTGTTCATGAATAAATGACCGTATTCTCATTTGATAAAATAGTATGAATTGATGCCCATACAAGGGATAAACGAATGAATAGCTAACGCGTTTCGAGGGATTTCCTCTTGATCAAAGCCTTAAATGGCCAAAACTGGTCTGTAGGTCGTAATATGTCTATATAGAGAGAAACGACTGGATGAGAGGTATATTGCACAATAGATGGTACATTCTTATAGGCGGATTTTCCTTTTATTGTAGTAATGTTTCCTTCCACATCGCAGTGCTCTCAGCACCGTAATCCAGTACAGGACACCATACAGCACCAGATGGCTTCACGTCAGGGAGACGGCAGGGATAGCCAAGTAACGATTCTGGCATCCAGCCACAAACCACAGGCTGTAACATCCAAACTAGCAACTGGGTCTTAAAGACCAACAGTAATTGCGACATCATCCATGCGCGCGCGTGTGTATATGTATATATATATATATATATATATATATATATATATATATATATATATATATATATATATATATATATATATATATATATATATAGATCTATATAGATATATATCCCCTTCACGGCGCTGAGAGTGCTGCAATGTGGAAGAAAACATTACTACAATAAAGGAGAATCCGCCTATAAGAATGTACCATCTATCGTGCAATAATATACCTCGCATCCAGTCGTTTCTCTCTATATAGACATATTACAACCTACAGACCAGTTTTGGCCATTTAAGGCTCTAATCAAGAGGAAACCCCTCGAGACATTCATTCATTTATCCCTTGTATGGGTATCAATTCATACTATTTTATCAAATGAGAATACGGTCATTTATTTATTCATGAACACGTAGTATTTTCCTTTGTACATACCAATTTGTTCGGAATAAACTTTTTTATCTTGATTAATGCATCAGGCCACGCGCCTTCCTTCTTACTTTTTCGTATATATGACAGGAGCCAGTCTAGGAGGCAGGACTTTGTAGACAGCAGCCATCCGGGAATTTCAGATCCAAGCTCTGTGTCACAGGGGGAGATCCCCCATTGTGTGTGCACTGGTAGGCAGCATTGGTGGGCACTGATGAGGCTGCATTGATGGGCACTGGTAAGCTGCATTGATGGGCATTGGTGAGGCTGCAATTTGGGCACTGGTGAGGCTGCATTAGATGGGCACTGGTGAGGCTACATTTCATGGCCACTGGTGAGGCTACATTTCATGGCCACTGGTGAGGCTGCATTTGATGGCCACTGGTGAGGCTGCATTTGATGGCCACTGGTGAGGCTGCATTTGATGGCCACTGGTGAGGCTGCATTTGATGGCCACTGGTGAGGCTGCATTTGATGGCCACTGGTGAGGCTGCATTTGATGGCCACTGGTGAGGCTGAATTTGATGGCCACTAATATGGTTGCATTTGATGGGCACTGGTAAGGCTGCATTCAATGGACACTAATGAGGCTGCATTTGATAGGCACTGGTGAGACTGCATTGATGGGGCTGCATTTGATGAGCACTGGTGAGGCTTCATTTGTTGGACACTGGTGAGGCTACATTTGATGGCCACTAGTGAGGCTGCATTTGATGGGCACCGATGAGGCTGCACCGGTGAGGCTGCATTTGATGGGCACCGGTGAGGCTGCATTTGATGGGCACCGGTGAGGCTGCATTTGATGGGCACCGGTGAGGCTGCATTTGATGGGCACCGGTGAGGCTGAATTTGATGGGCACTGGTGAGGCTGCACTGATGGGTTTTGATGCAAACCATGGACAGTAATCGTGATGCATTGTAGAATCAAATCAAATTGTTGACAGGATAATCGTAATCGAATCATGAGACCTGTGAAGATGTGTAGCTCTAGGTGATTTCAGCCTGCGATACCCTGGTCACTTTCCTGAGCTGTGTTTCCCATCCTGTATTCCTGTATTTCTCTCGGATAATTTTCCTTCTCTGTGCTGCAGACACAATTTATGTACCCAGACCGGATTTATGGAGATTCTGGGGTTCAGCGAGCAGGAAAATTTTGATTTTTCTCATGTTCATTGCTCGACCTAGGCAGCCGGGACATGTGTCTTGGGTCTTCTGCCTCATGCCCGGGTCTAATAAGATCTCTGACAGAACAATTCTCCCAGGGTCACTTGCTCTGATGTTTGCTGGCTGTGTCGGGTGGAGGGATATTCAATTCGATATTCCAGTCGCACACGTTCCCGGACAAATGGCAATAGAACATTAATGGGTGCTGTAACGATTACCAGTTGGGTACTGGAAGCATCAGACAGAAGTACATCTTCGCCAGCCCACCATGGATCAGCAAACAAAATTGTCCAAAAAAGTTTTTTTAATCGAAAACTGTCACATCACAAGGGAGGTGCAACGTTTCGGGGCCGCGCAGGACCCCTTCGTCAGGCAAGTGATGCCTGACGAAGGGGTCCTGCACGGCCCCGAAACGTTGCACCTCCCTTGCGATGTGACCGTTTTCAATTAAACTTTTTTGGACAATTTTGTTTGCTGATCCATGGTGTGCTGGCGAAGATGTACTTCTGGGTGGAGGGATATGTCTGTATAGCAGGGCTTGACAAATTTGCTTGGAATCTAGGAGCCAGCTAAAAAAGTTAGGAGCCAGGTTTTTTTTTTTTTTAAACGACCGACAAAGCTTTATTTTCAATATAAAAATTAACTAATCTTAAATTTACACAGAGACGACTAGAACTAATGTGACTGCTTTTATTTCCTGCCATGCAGGGACACAAGACCACCATATTCTCGCTAAGGATCCAATCAGGTCCGCCTGAAAAACTGACAGGTGAACCTGATCAGACAGCCCGTGTGAAAGGGGCCAAGCAGGGAGATGACAAATAATAAATTCATTTTAATTAACCACTTCCTTCCCGCAGGACGACTATATACGTCCTGTCTTTGAAGAGAAATACCGTTGTTATGGTAGCAGCTAGCTACCATAACCCCGGTATCTTCTTCAAGAGCCGGCGGTTCTCTTTCAGATAAAAGTGGTCTCTGCAGCAGATTCGCAGCGAGATCACTTTTATCGGCGGCAGGAGAGGGCCCCCCCTACCGCCGCTCTCCGGTGCCCTTCACCGCTTACCGTGGCCGTCGGTAACGGCGGAGGCGATCCGGATCTGTCCCTGGCCTGACATGGAGACAAGTGAGAGGAAGATGGCCCCCCCCCCGCCCATCTCCAAGTCATTGCAGGGCGGAAGCGACGTCAAATCGTCACTTCCACCCATAGCTCTTAAAGGGACTTTTTTTTTTTTTTTTTTTTTCAAATGACAATTTTTTTTTTTTAATGCACTTTAGTGTAAATATGAGATCTGAGGTCTTTTTGACCCCAGATCTCATATTTAAGAGGACCTGTCATGCTTTTTTTCTATTACAAGGGATTTTTACATTCCTTGTAATAGGAATAAAAGTGACTTTTATTTTTTCACTGTTCTTAAAAAAAAAAAAAAAAAAAGTTAAAATAAATAAGAAAAAAAAAAAATTTAAATGTGCCCCATCCCTTGTAATAGAAATAAAAGTGACACAATTTTTATTTTTTTTTTAAAAACAGTGTAAAAATAAAAAGTAAAATATATAAGAAAAAATAATAATTTTTTTAAATGCGCCCCGTCCCGCTGAGCTCGCTTGCAGAAGCGAACGCATATGTGAGTAGCACCCGCATATGAAAGCGGTGTTCAAACCACACATGTGAGGTATCGCCACGATCGTTAGAGCGAGAGCAATAATTCTAGTCCTAGACCTCCTCTGTAACTCAAAACATGCAACATGTAGAATTTTTTAAACGACGCCTATGGAGATTTTAAAGGGTAAAAGTTTGTCGCCATTCCACGAGCGGATGAAATTTTGAAGCGTGACATGTTGGGAATCAATTTACTCGGCGTAATATTATCTTTCACAATATAAAAAAAATTGGGCTAACTTTACTGTTTTCTTATTTTTTAATTAAAAAATGTATTTTTTCCCAAAAAAGTGCGCTTGTAAGTCCGCTGCGCAAATACGGTGTGACAGAAAGTATTGCAATGACCGCCATTTTATTCTCTAGGGTGTTAGAATAAAAAATATATATAATGTTTGGGGGTTCTAAGTAAAGGGAAGGAGATGAGCAGGCAGTGAAAACAGGTAGGGAAAGCTCCATTAGCATTGGTGGATGTCTTGTCATACCAACGGCCACCACCAGAGGGCGCCCGATTGCAGAAGGAACCAGGAACCATAGGACTGCAGTAGGCCGCAAAGCCGGGGCCTCAATTACTGGCGCGGCCCAGCGCGATCGCGGCGGGAGGGGGGGGGATTGTCGAACGGACACAGGATACCCCAGCTGTGCCGCCCCAGGCGCCAGGTCGCTAATTCTAGTCGCAAATGCGACCTGGCGCCCGGGGTTTGTCGAGCCCTGCTGTATAGTCTCAGACCCAAGTCACTGAGTGCAGTCTCAGGAGATGGGGGGGCAGCGGTGTGGGACTTCTGCAACTTGTCTCATGTAAACATTTAAACTACTGATGATTACTGAAAACCAACTACTGACCATTACAATATATAATTTATATTGCACATTATGTAGTCTTAAGCCCTGCACTTTATACTCTATGGCATGCAGCGCTTGCCCCGGAGGCCACTGGAAAAAATGGATCCAACCCGCCCTGGTACCGGGGTAGTGTCCTCCAGCAAATGTCTTTAACCACTTTGGGTGCAGCTGCAGGCATCATCCAGATATCATTTTTTTCAGCCGCCGATTCCCTACACCATAAGAACAATTATAGCGGCTGTTCAGCCGCTTGATCGTTCTTACTCGGCAGTGGTGCTTCTCCAGGTTCGCTCGGGCAATCGGCGAGCCAAAAAAGGAATCTGCCGCTGACGGAAAGAAGCCATAGAGAAAACCGAGGGACAGATGGTCCCCGGCAATCTCTATGACTCTCCGAAGGCCCGGGCGCAACGTTATGACATCACGTCCGGGCCGACGGAAGTAAACAAAGCCAGGGACACGGCAGGAAAGCCTGAGATCCTTAATTTTATTTTATTTTTTTTGATCTCAGTCTTTCCAGCCTGGAGGAGAGATGTGGAGTCTTTTAGACCCCACATCTCTTCATAAAGAGGACCTTTCACGCACTATTCTTATTACAAGGGATGTTTACATTCTTTACATGGCTGACCCTCCTACTTTATTTCTGGAAGCTTCTTCCAGAGGCAGGCAGGTGCAGTCAACCACCAGACTTGGGGAGATCTGATCAGACATAGAAAATAGAATGCTGCTCCACTGAGTACAGCAGAGCCCAAACGAAATGTATCCAGCCTAGGGCAGGTCAATACATGTACATTGCGTACTTCTGATACTATATAGTCCGTGTCTTGTAGAATACGTTACATACTTCTGACCCCTGCACTATGTACTCTACATTGTACATTCCATAAGGTCTGATACTACATACTGTAGTCCTAACTTTTGTATTCTATATAATATCTTGTACGTTACATAGTCTTGACTTCTGCCCTCTACCCACTGCTATATATAAACATATGTATTCTCTTTTGTTACATCCATTTTCTACCAGCTGGAAATTTTATATCTGATGATTTGATTGGAGCACAGACTTTTACATGGTGATAATAATGTGATAACCTCCCCCAACTTTGTGATTTTAAACAGAAATGTGACAATGAGGGAGGAGTCAATAACCCAATGATGGTGGTCTTCAGGATCAGTCCAGTCTTCATCTTGGTTGTTCTCCCCCCATCCTCACTCTCTGACCTCTGGTGGGGCTCAGCCCCGCTGTTATTCATGATTAAATTATGGAATAAATAAGGAAGTGCAGGACTTCTTGTGTTGGGAAGATGGCAATGAGTGATAGATGGGGTGGGGACATTCGTCCTATAATCCCCTCATCACTGTCACTCCTATAAAAGACAGTTCTCGTTGTTTCCTCACTCTCTGACTAAGGTCCATGAATAAAGAAATGAACTGGTAGGAGATCAGAGGACCTATTTACTAGTTACCTTGAGAATGGAATTGTAAGATCCTCAGAGACAAAGCTGCCTGATGTGGGTGGAGTCCTGGTTTAGGGGAACCAATCTGCTCATGTCTAGTAATAATCTTTTTATTACTTTTTTAATAGATGGACGGAAGATGAAGAAAACCTCAGAGGATTGTCTCACTTTGTCTCCAGACTGTAAAGTAGAAGATGAGGACATCACACAGTATAGTCCAGGAGAAAACCCGACTACCTCAAATGTCCATCCGGCACCACACAGTGTAGATGGACCATCGTATTCCTCTTATCCTGAGGAACCTCAGACTGTGAGGGACGGTGCCGTCCTTCCAACAGATAAGAGGTTTTCCTGTGCTGAGTGCGGGAAGTGTTTCCCTTCTAAATCCAGACTTAATGAGCATAAAATATCTCACACAGGTGAGAAGCCGCATTCCTGCCTTGAGTGCGGGAAATGTTTTTCACAAAAGTCCGGTCTTTACAGACATCAGAAATCTCACACGGGGGAGAAACCGTATTCTTGTCCCGAGTGTGGGAAATGTTTTTCAGACAAGTCTGAATTTAACAAACATCAGAGAGTTCATACGGGTGAGAAGCCGTATTCCTGTTCTGAGTGCGGAAAATGTTTTTCACATAAGTCCAATCTTTATATTCATCAGAGATTGCACAAAGGTGAGAAGCCATATTCCTGTCCTGAGTGCGGAAAATGTTTTTCACAGAAGTCCAATTTTTATATGCATCAGAGATTGCACAAAGGTGAGAAGCCGTATTCCTGTCCTGAGTGCGGAAAATGTTTTTCACAGAAGTCCAATTTTTTTATTCATCAGAGATTGCACAAAGGTGAGAAGCCGTTTCCCTGTTCTGAGTGCGGGAAATGTTTTTTAAACCAGTCTCATCTTTACAGACATCAGAGATCTCACACGGGGGAGAAGCCGTATTCCTGTCCTGAGTGTAGTAAACGTTTTGCCGAGAAATACAATCTTAACATACATCTGAGGTCTCACACGGGGGAGAAGCCGTATTCCTGTCCTGAGTGTGGGAAATGTTTTTCAGTGAAGTACAGTCTTTACCAACATCAGAGATCTCACAGAGGGGAGAAGCACACCCTGATATACACCTCAGATATACTCCATGACTGATCTTCATCATGTAAGAAACAGTTCATAAGGAGATCAGAGATCACCAAAGACATGGATGAAGTGTTGTACCGTGTTGGCCATTGATAGCAGTAAAAAAATAAAAATGGAGTCATTGCCTGTTGTTGGCTGAATAAATTTTGTGGTGTAAGCTTTCACAAACACTTAAAGTCGTATTTTTTTTAAATATGAGTTAAACAAATGTGAGCAGCATTCACTCAGCCATTGCTAATGTTGCGTTTTCTTTATTTCATACAGTGATTTCCTATGATCTTTGGCTCCATCTGTAGCCATAATGCGGTATTGCTCTATTTTTCCTGATGGAGGTATTTCAGGAAAAATACACCATTATGGCCTTTAGAAGATGCTGACCATTATAGGAAAGCACTGTGTTAATTAAACTATAGCCTGAATTTATCACAGCTGGGCAAATGCTTGTCCTACTCGTCCAACAAATTTTCTACTTTTCGACCCCTTAAGCCTCGTACGATTGTTGGACAACCGAGCGCCTGATTTTTGTCAAAAGGGCGTGTGCCAGGGTCTTGTTTTGCATACTAACGTTACAGAATTGCGACAAACAGGAACGTAGTGATGTACTACAAGGAATTTCAGCTCTTGAGCGCTACCCCTTGGGCCCCTTCTGCTAATTTTCGTGTTTGGTGAGCATTGATTCCGAGCATGCGTGTTTCTTTTGTGTGACAGATTTGTGTAATGACCATACGAAAATCAGACGTCAAACCGTTGCTCGCTGAAAATTTACTAGCCCGCCATCCAATATTTGTTGGCCGAAAACCGGACAACAATTGTCAAAAGGAGCATACTAACGGTAAGATTTTAGGACAACAGTCTGTCAACAGACAATCCCCTGCCAACAATCGTACCGTGTGTACAAGGCTTTAGTTTACTATTTCAGGCAGGATTTCTTTTACCTCCAGTTACACAGAAGGAATGTACGTGCACTTTTATCGGATGAATTGCTGTTAAGTTTTTTTATGAATGGACCCTCTAAATGTCAGGAGACGTAAATGTCCAATCACAAAATACTCAATGGAAACATTGATTCTCTCTGTTCTCGCACAGTTCAGCTGTGAGAACGGAGAGAACCGATGCTGCAGCCTGTGAGTGTACCCTGCCTGTCACCCTCCATGTACACTCACAGACTGCAGTGTCAGCCTGCCCCAGTGTCACCGATCACTGTCCCCAGTATAATACAAATAAACAGTGCAACCAGCCCCCCGTCACCTGTCCTAGTGCTCATAGTAACACTGCCATACCCCATACCAACGTCCCAATCTCCTCCATACAACATACCAGCATCCTGATCACCTCCATACACATAAACCAGTATCCTGATCACCTCCATACACCATACCAGTATCCTGATCACCTCCATACCAACATCCTGATCACCTCCATACCAACATCCTGATCACCTCCATACCAACATCCTGATCACCTCCATACCAGTATCCTGATCACCTCCATACCAGCATCCTGATCACCTCCATACCAGCATCCTGATCACCACCATACCAGCATCCTGATCACATCCATACACAATACCAGCATCCTGATCACATCCATACACAATACCAGCATCCTGATCACATCCATACCAGCATCCTGATCACATCCATACACAATACCAGCATCCTGATCACATCCATACCAGCATCCTGATCACATCCATACCAGCATCCTGATCACCACCATACCAGCATCCTGATCACATCCATACACAATACCAGCATCCTGATCACATCCATACACAATACCAGCATCCTGAACACCTCCATACCCCATAACAAAGTCCTGATCACCTCTATACCCCATACCAGTGTCCTGTTTACCTCCATACACCATACCAATATCCTGATCACCTCCATACACCATACCAATATCCTGATCACCTCCATACCACATACCAACATCCTGATCACATCCATACACAATACCAGCATCCTGAACACCTCCATACCCCATAACAAAGTCCTGATCACCTCCATACCCCATACCAGTGTCCTGTTTACCTCCATACACTATAACAACATCCTGATCACCTCTATACCCCATACCAGTGTCCTGTTTACCTCCATACACCATACCAGTGTCCTGAACATCTGCATACCCCTTACCAAAGTCCCGATCACCTCTATACCGCATACCAGCGTTCTGTTTACCTCCATACACCATAACAACATCCTGCTCACCACCATACTAGCATCCTGATCACGTCCATACACCATACCAGCATCCTGATCACTTCCATACACCATACCAGCATACTGATCACCTCCATACACCATACAAACGTCCTGATCACCTCGATACCCCATACCAGCGTCCAGATCATCGCCATATCAGCGCCCTGATCACCATCATACCAGTGTCCTGAGACATATTACTGTATATAGGACTGTTGGAGATCATGAATTCCATTCACATATCAGTGCTGCCATGTTTGTCCTCCCTACAGCCTGCTAACAAACTGTACCATCATCACATTGGATATTCCCAGCAGCAAGATCAATTATAAAAGATCCATAAGAAGAGCAATGGTAAAAGCGCCAAGGCAAACAATAAAAGAAAACAAAACGGTTTGATGAATCTGATGAAGACTTTCCTTCACTGATATGAGAACGTCCCCAGACAGGGAAAACACTGCCTACCTGCTGATATTGCTTTGGGCTGCACAATCAGCAGGACACAAAGTGGCCCTTGGGCTGCAGGTTGATCCTGAACCATATCTTCACCAGCTCTGAAGACCAAGTCAGTGATCTCCCTTCAAAAATATGACTGAGGGCATAATCGCGCTGTCCCTTCAGAGCTCTGTGACGCGGCCATGACTCCTGTGCGTATGCCCAGGAGTGATGTTGCTGCGGCTCGGCCAAGCAGATGGCTGGGGCATGCGAATCCGGAAGGATGAATGGGTGAAGATGGAAGCCCTGTCAGCGTGCCGCTGGAGGGCTTCGTTCTAAAGTAAGCATTTCATAATGTGTTAGTATCAGCTGCATACTAGCACAATATGCCACTGTCTTGCAGGGTTGAAAAAAAAGGCTGTGGTTTACTACCACTTAAAATCTGATCCTACTAACTGTCTATTTCTCAAGAGCATTTGGGAGGACAGTAAATGGTTAACGAGTCTGTGAAGCTGCATGCCCAGCCTTTCTCAGTCACCAATGTTCCATGGAATCCGCAGGTTCCTCTAGAAGTTCCTTCTGCCTCATAGACAAGAAACCACTGAAAAAATGGTCTGCATAACTATCTGTAAGGGGGGCATTAATCCCACTGACCACCAATGTAAGTGTAGCGGTAATAAAAGAATAGGAAGTCTTTAGTGCTGGCTGACCTATGGTGGACTACTGCTCCCAGTCAGGCCCTACTAGCCCTCCTGGCTGCAGCTGCCCGACTCCACTGCCCATGACATCACAGTCCTCACTGCTGCCTCTGCACCCATCCCAGACTGCTCTCTCCCAGTCCTCTTAGGCATGCCTCCGCAGTCCTCCTGACTGTGTCTGTCATTCACCAGCCCTCTTGGCTGCAACCGGTGGTTCCCTCCTGGAGACTTGCCTGACAGCACCAGCTCCTGCTGTCCTTGGTTCCTCTCTGTGCCTCCTGTTCAGACCCTTATTGGTTCTTTAGAAGGGCTCCATCCTGCACCCAAACTCCAGGCCCAAGGTCACCCCCCCCAGAATGGGGAGCGCCCTCAAAGGCCCCACAGCCTAGTGCTCCCTCTCTAGTTCTTCCACCCGACAACTCCCTGGGCTGACCATGGGTATTTCAAGGAGGCTTGCCCCCTGACAATCCTAGTTGGGGATTGGTCAGGGCTCCCTGAGACACCCCAGACAGCGCCACCTCTCTTTCCCTCCTTTCTTTTAGAATCCTGTAGAAGGAAAAGGGAAGTAACAGGTAATGCTGTCTGTGAGTCACCAGCCTACTCCTAACCACTCCCAGCCCACACAGATCAAAACAAACAGCCCTAGCTTCCAGCTAGGCCTGCCTAAATTTACCTGCTCTAACCAAAAATAAACTATCTCTAGCACCTACCTAAGTAGAGGGTGCTACATTAGGGACTAGGGATGAGCTTCGAGTTCGAGTCGAACTCATGTTCTACTCAAACATTGGCTGTTCGCAAGTTCGCCGAACAGCGAACAATTTTGGGTGTTCGCGGCAAATTCGAATGCCGCGGAACACCCTTTAAAAGTCTATGGGAGAAATCAAAAGTGCAAATTTTAAAGGCTTATATGCAAGTTATTGTCATAAAAAGTGTTTGGGGACCCGGGTCCTGCCCCAGGGGACATGCATCAATGCAAAAAAAAGTTTTAAAAATGGACGTTTTTTCAGGAGCAGTGATTTTAATAATGCTTAAAGTCAAACAATAAAAGTGTAATATCCCTTTAAATTTCGTACCTGGGGGGTGTCTATAGTATGCCTGTAAAGGGGCGCATGTTTCCTGTGTTTAGAACAGTCTGACAGCAAAATGACATTTTGAAGAAAAAAACACATTTAAAACTACCCGCGGATATTGCATTGCCGACAATACACATAGAAGTTCATTGATAAAAACGGCATGGGAATTTCCCACAGGGCAACCCCGAACCAAAATAAAAAAAAAAATGATGTGGGGGTCCCCCTAAATTCCATACAAGGCCCTTCAGGTCTGGTATGGATTTTAAGGGGAACCCCGCGCCAAAAAAAAAAAAAACGGCGTGGGGTCCCCCCAAAAATCCATACCAGACCCTTATCCGAGCACGCAACCTGGCAGGCCACAGGAAAAGAGGGGGGGACGAGAGTGCGCCCCCCCCTCCTGAACCGTACCAGGCCACATGCCCTCAACATTGGGAGGGTGCTTTGGGGTAGCCCCCCAAAACACCTTGTCCCCATGTTGATGAAGACAAGGGCCTCATCCCCACAACCCTGGCCGGTGGTTGTGGGGGTCTGCGGGCGGGGGGCTTATCGGAATCTGGAAGCCCCCTTTAACAAGGGGACCCCCAGATCCCGCCCCCCCCCATGTGAAATGGTAAGGGGGTACTTACCCCTACCATTTCACTAAAAAACTGTCAAGAGACAGTTTTTGACAATTCCTTTATTTAAATGCTTCTTCTTTCTTCCTTCATCTTCTTCTGGCTCTTCTGGTTCTTCCTCCGGCGTTCTCGTCCAGCATCTCCTCCGTGGCGTCTTCTATCTTCTTCTCCTCGGGCCGCTCCGCACCCATGGCATGGGGGGGAGGCTCCCGCTCTTCTCTTCATCTTCTTCTTCATCTCTTCTTCCTTCTTCTCTTCTTCTCTTCTTCATTTCTTCTCCGGGCCGCTCCGCAGCCATGCTGGCATGGAGGGAGGCTCCCGCTGTGTGACGGAGTCTCTTCGTCTGACGGTTCTTAAATAACGGGGGGCGGGGCCATCCGGTGACCCCGCCCCCCTCTGACGCACGGTGACTTGACGGGACTTCCCTGTGACGTCACGGGGAATGCCACAGGGAAGTCCCGTCATGTCCCGTGCGTCAGAGGGGGCGGGGTCACCGGGTGGCCCCGCCCCCCGTTATTTAAGAACCGTCAGACGAAGAGACGCCGTCACACAGCGGGAGCCTCCCTCCATGCCAGCATGGCTGCGGAGCGGCCCGGAGAAGAAATGAAGAAGAGAAGAAGGAAGAAGAGATGATGAAGAAGAAGATGAAGAAGATGTAGAGAAGAGCGGGAGCCTTCCCTCATGCCATGGGTGCGGAGCGGCCCGAGGAGAAGAAGATAGAAGACGCCACGGAGGAGATGCTGGATGAGAACGCCGGAGGAAGAACCAAAAGAGCCAGAAGAACCAGAAGAAGATGAAGGAAGAAAGAAGAAGCATTTAAATAAAGGAATTGTCAAAAACTGTCTCTTGTCATTTTTAACATTTTTGACAGTTTTTTAGTGAAATGGTAGGGGTAAGTACCCCCTTACCATTTCACACGGGGGGGGCCGGGATCTGGGGGTCCCCTTGTTAAAGGGGGCTTCCAGATTCCGATAAGCCCCCCGCCCGCAGACCCCCACAACCACCGGCCAGGGTTGTGGGAATGAGGCCCTTGTCTTCATCAACATGGGGACAAGGTGTTTTGGGGGGCTACCCCAAAGCACCCTCCCAATGTTGAGGGCATGTGGCCTGGTACGGTTCAGGAGGGGGGGGCGCACTCTCGTCCCCCCCTCTTTTCCTGCGGCCTGCCAGGTTGCGTGCTCGGATAAGGGTCTGGTATGGATTTTTGGGGGGACCCCACGCCGTTTTTGTTTTGTTTTTTGGCGCGGGGTTCCCCTTAAAATCCATACCAGACCTGAAGGGTCTGGTATGGAATTTAGGGGGAACCCCACGTCATTTTTTTTTTAAATTTTGGCTGGGGTTCCCCTTAATATCCATACCAGACCTGAAGGGCCTTGTATGGAATTTAGGGGGACTCCCACATCATTTTTTTTTTTTAATTTTGGTTCGGGGTTGCCCTGTGGGGAATTCCCATGCCGTTTTTATCAATGAACTTCTATGTGTATTGTCGGCAATGCAATAGCCGCGGGTAGTTTTAAATGTGTTTTTTCCTTCAAAATGTCATTTTGCTGTCAGACTGTTCTAAACACGGGAAACATGCGCCCCTTTACAGGCATACTATAGACACCCCCCAGGTACGAAATTTAAAGGGATATTACACTTTTATTGTTTGACTTTAAGCATTATTAAAATCACTGCTCCTGAAAAAACGGCCGTTTTTAAAACTTTTTTTTGCATTGATCCATGTCCCCTGGGGCAGGACCCAGGTCCCCAAACACTTTTAATGACAATAACTTGCATATAAGCTTTTAAAATTAGCACTTTTGATTATTCATGTTCGTGTCCCATAGACTTTAACGGTGTTCGCGTGTTCGAACGAATTTTTTTCCTGTTCGCATGTTCTGGTGCGAACCGAACAGGGGGGTGTTCGGCTCATCCCTATTAGGGACCTTCATCCCAGTGCCAACCAATGTAAGGGACATTCATCTCAGTGACCATCACTACTGTGAGCTGTGGCTATAGTGATTATAAGCAGGGTCTCCCTGAGACCTGGAAAGTTATTTCAAGAGTTCCTCCTGGTTGAGAAAGGCAGAATTAGTTTTAAACCAGCCTAAATCCTGCAAAGGAAACATCAAAAAGAGAACATCAAGTAAATCATGGAGGACTCACACAGGACTCTACACAAATATCTCAATATAAACAGCAGACGATCATCATTAACAATCTGTTCAAAATTCACATGTAATGCCAGATGCAGAGTCTACAAGATGTCTAATCAGTGTGTTCTCCTGGTGTTCAGCTAATCATTATGTTCTTGGTGGGAGTGGAGCTGGTACTCAAAATTTGTGGGGGGGTCGCAAACAAACTGAAAAAAAAACCCCATCAACTGCAGCCTCACTGTGCCCATCAAATGCAGCCACTGTGCCATCAATTGCAGCCATTGTGCCCATCAATTGCAGCCAGTGTGCCCCATCAATTGCTGCCAGTGTGCCCATCAATTGCTGCCAGTGTGCCCATCAATTGCCGCTACTGTGCCCCATCAATTGCCGCTACTGTGCCCCATCAATTGCCGCTACTGTGCCCCATCAATTGCCAGTGTGCCCATCAATTGCTGCTACTGTGCCCCATCAAATGCTGCCAGTGTGCATCGCCCAGGAGTCGGGACTTACCTGTCTCGCAGCAGGTCACGGTGGCGTCCTCCATGTCCACGCTCCTCGATGTCTCCGGTCCTCTCTATCAGGCGTCCAATCACAGCGCCTGCTGTTTCAGCCAATCTGGTGACAGGTAATCAGACCCGAGCACATGATTGGCTGAGAGATGGGTCAGTGTTAGGAAAGCGATGTATTCTCTTTCCTAACACAACACTGGGTCAACAGTGAACGCACAGCATTGTGCCCACTGTTTACCATTTTGGAAGCCTATTAGAGCCTATGGCATTAATCAGGACGCCTATTAGAGCCCAAAACAGCAGCTGTAATTCAGGTGCCCAGCGCCCGTCAAGGGGCCGGACACCTGAATAGAGGGCAGCAGCGGCGACCATCGATAGATTCATACAATGCATGAATCTATCTATGGTGAGAGAGAGGTGACAGGAGAGAGGGGGCGCGCTCCTGTGCCCTTTATGGACGCACCGCCATTGAACAAATGCAGCCACTTGTGCCCATCATATGCAACCACTTGCATACCTCCCAACTTTCTGAAATGGGAACGAGGGACACCTATTAGCAAAAGTATGTAGGCATAGGACACACCCCTTGTCACGTCCCCCTTAGAGGAGAATTATACAAAAAAATGATTAGTTAAACCCACAAGTGCTTTTTTTTTACCACTATTATTCCTTTATACTGGCTTTTGGTATTTACAAATGCAGTAATTTAGAAATTGGATAAAAGGTTTAGCACTGAGAAACATTATTTGAAAGATAAAAAGTGCATTTTATATACAATATACAGATCAGACCAAAATGAGGAGGAATGAGGAACAGAGGGACATTGCACCAAATCAGGGACAGTCCCTCGAAATCAGGGACAGTTGGGAGCTATGCCTTGGCCCCAGGGTCAACAGGAAAAAGCTGAGACTGTGTCCAGTTTACCCACAGGTCCATGATTTCAGAGAAGTTGTTAAGGATCTGGAGGGCACCGTGTAGGGATGAACCGTGATTGGTAAGAGAGAGAAGCAGGTCATCAGCATTAAGGGCCACCCTCTTCTCCAGCCAGCCAATATGAAGACCTTTGGTCTCCAGGGAAATTCGAAGAGCCTCTGCAATCAGTTCCATGGCAATGGCAAAGAGAGCCAGGGAGAGAGGGCAGCCCTGACATGTGCCTCTGTGCAGTGAAAAAAGGGTCAGATAATCAGCCACCTAGTTTAATGCAGGCAGTAGGGTGTTTGTACAAGATTTGTATCCATTGAATGAAGATGAGCGGAAATCCCATACGTCTTGGAATCTCCCACAGATACAACCATAGTATGGTATCAAAAGCTTTTTCGATTTCTAGGGAAGCTATAACCCTGGTGCCCTGGTTGGTATGAGGGGTGTGAATATTGATGTAAAGTCTACGGATATTTATGTTAGTGGACTTATGAGCCATGAAACCTGTTTGGTCGAAGTCTATGATGAGGGAAGAATATAATTGAGTCTACACGTAAGAAGCTTAGTAGGGATTTTGAAAACCAAATTTAATAATGCTATCAGTCTGTAAGAGGCACAGAGGGCTGGGTCTTTAGGGCTTTTATAGATCAAAACAATATGGGGGGGGGCATCATCAGCCAGACAACTCATAAAAAGCGCAGCCAACCGCGGAGCCAGTTTTTCACTATGTATCCTTCAAAATTCTATGGGGAGGCCGTCTGGGCCAGGGGCCTTCCCACTTGAAGAAGAGTAGATGCTCAAAAGAACCTCCTTCGGCATAATAGGTCTTACTAAAAAGTCCCTCTCAGTATCAGAGAGCCAGCCCAACGCTACCGAGTCCAAAAGGGGATACATAGCAACAGGGTTATATCATACCTCCCAACAGTCCCGGATTGGGCGGGACTTTCCCGCATTGACACCTTTGTCCCGCGGTCCCAGAGCACAGGGGCTTTGTCCCACCTTACTCCATGCGGAGCAGGACCTGCAGCAGTATGCTGTAAGATCTATCACATCCAGCGATTGGTGGGCAACCCAGGAATTGGTGGGCGAGCCGACAGGGGTAAGGCTGCAATGAGGGAAAGTGCAGCTGTCAGATTCAGTCTCTGATGTTGGGGATAAGCGGGTAGATATTTGCTTTCAGCCTCCTGACTCCGCCCCACAAACAGAGCGCCACCCTGCCCCTCCCTAAACCGCCTACCACACCAGCACTGCCCTGCTCCTCCACCAGTCTCCAGCTGCCAGAGACCGGCACCCTGCCCCTTCTCCTGACTCCACCCACCACAGAGCAGCACCCGGCCCCTCCTCCTGACTTAGGCCACTAGAGAACGGCACCCTGCCCCTCCTCCTGAATCCATCCACCATAGAGCGGCGGTATTCCAGTGACATGAGGGGTCAGGTGAGATTGGTGGACTGAGAAGGGTGGATGCCGGGGCCCCCCAGGAGGGCCAAGAGTAGTGTGGTAGCCCCCGCGGTGCCGAGCCGGATCCTCACCCTGCAGGCCATGAACTCTAGGTGCGGGCAGTGGAGAACGCTGTGAGGGAGCCCATCGTCACCAAGACTGGGGAGATCGATAGAGAGCTGCAGAAGTGAGTGGCTAAAACTGCCAGCATGGCCTTAGTGACAGGGGACTACAACTGCCAGCATTTACTGAGTGACAGGGGGACTACAACTCCCAGAATGACCTGAGTGACAGGGGGACTACAACTCCCAGCATTTACAAAGTGACGGGGCACTACAACTCCCAGCATTTACTGAGTGACAGCGTGGCTACAACTCCCAGCATTTACTGAGTGACAGGGGGACTACAACTCCCAGCATTTACTGAGTGACAGGGGGACTGCAACTCCCAGCTTTTACTGAGTGACAGGAGGACTACAACTTTCAGCATGGCCTGAGTGACAGGGGGACTACAACTGCCAGCATTGCCTGAGTGACAGGGGGACTACAACTCCCAGCATGGCCTGAGTGACAGGGGGACTACAACTCCCAAGGTGGTCAGGGTGACTAGGAACTACAACTACCAGCATGACCATAATGACAGGGGAACTACAACTCCCAGCATATCCTGAGTTGCAGGGAAATTAGAAGTTCCTGTATGCATAGGGTAACAAGGGACTGTATGTACATAACGCACTCCTGAACCTCTCACTTTGTGTATAACAAACTCCTAAACCTCGCAGTCTGTACATAACGCATTCCTGAACCTCGCACTCTGTATATAACGCACTTATAAACCTCGCAGTCTGTACATAACGCATTCCTGAACCTCGCAGTCTGTACATAACGCATTCCTAAACCTCGCAGTCTGTACATAACGCATTCCTGAACCTCGCACTCTGTATATAACGCACTTATAAACCTCGCAGTCTGTACATAACGCATTCCTGAACCTCGCAGTCTGTACATAACGCATTCCTGAACCTCGCACTCTGTATATAACGCACTTCTAAACCTCGCAGTTTGTACATAGCACATTCCTGAACTTTGCACTCTGTACATAACGCACTCCTGAATCCTTCCACACTTTGTGTAACATACTTTTCCACAGTGTGTGCAAAACCATTTGTAATGGAAGCTTTTTATTCTTTTTTTTAAATGATTGTACTGGGGTTTGTGCCTGTGAGACTCTTGCTTGTGGCAGAGCAATCAAAGCAGGAAGCCCGAGTTTGGTGTAACCACACCCCATAAGCCCCTCCCACTCTTAATCATTTGGCCACACCCATTTTTTTGCCATGGCGTGTGTAGGAACACTTCCTCTCTCAAGTGTCCCTAATTCTGAAGTTCAAAAGTTGAAAGGTATGGTTATATTTGGGAGGCAAGGAAGAAGAATAAGTATGGCTATAATAATTCCTGAATTCAGTAAGTATACCATTGGTGGAGGAGATTACCAAACTGGCCGCTGTTTTAGTCTCTGGGACAATGGTAAATGGAGTGTTGTGCTGAGCTAACAGGGACAGGACCCTCCCATTATGATCCCCCTGCTCAAAAAAAGTTTGTTTTCTTTTATGTAGCACAGTTCCCTTAGGGCTTGCTCAGTGTTAACTTCATAGGCCTCTCTCTGGTTACCTGCAGCTGGTTGCTAGTAGTTCCCAGTTAGCTGCTGAGGGTTCCCACTTGGTTGATGAGGGTTTCCCACTTGGTTGCTGAGGGTTTCTCACTTTGTTGCTAGGGGTTCTCGCTGGGTTGCTAGGAGTTCAAGCTTGTCCCATCCTTACTCCCGTTGCTTGTTGCTCAATAACCAGTCCAGGGTATTTGTGTTTTTGTATTTTATTTTAGAACTTGGATGGGAGAAGGGATGAGTGGAATACTCCAACTGGAACTATTCACAAAGGATATGGGCAACTCTTACTTGGCCTCACTGGATTGGTAGTAGGAGCAGCCACACTGCTTTGACCATACAGCCAAATATATAGAAGGGTTAAGTCCTCTTGCTCTCTCTAGCAGCAGACTTGATGCACTAAATTATCTTCAGGACACTATCTAGCATCCCCTATACTGAAACCCGTTCTCTGAATCTTTTAGCTGAAGGGGTCGGCCCTCATTTGACAGGCCCCAAAAACACAGATCTGTACTCACAGTAGGCAGAATCAGATCCTTCCTGGTGTCTCCCTTCTAGTCAGCTCTGCAGGACCTCTGGGTTCAGCTTCTCTCTCTCTCTCTCTAGGCCCCTGGGTCGACCACCCAGGGCCGCACGGCCTCCTCTGTGGAGGAGATGGCAGCCACCCCCTCCCTCCTGAACTGTTCCCTGGCTCAACTTACTCTGAGCACATGCACTCTGGCTTTTTATACAGTATCCTAACATGCAATGCATCACTTTCTCTCTGCCAATTGCCAGGGCTGTAACAAAGCCTGTGCACTCACTTGTCAGGTCCCCTCCCACTGTACATTATGCCTCCCTATTGAACCAGTGGGGGGACAGTCAGAACAAGCTGAGCTTACAATACAAGTACAATGTACAATGAGCAGACCTAACCAATAGATCCTGCTCCCTGGTAGGCAGGGAGCACTCTAAGTTTTACCTGACCATCTTTCTGGTAAGCAGAAAGACCAAAAACTATACTCTCTCTTATAGCACCTACCTAGGAGGGTGCTACATTTATGCAGATCCAGTCTCATGACCTCTGACGTGTAAATGGAGCTCCCTTCTAGCAGCCATAAGTTCATCAAAACTGGCGGGGGGTAGGGTCTGTAGCATACGCCTAAACTTGAGCCGTAATATGATCTTGAAGGGCTTTGGTGTCAGCAGCCTGGTAAAGGACGCTCTCTCTCCTGCCTCACCTGCCTGACCTTCTGTGTATGACCCCGGCTAGTACTAAGAACCTTCTTCTGCCTGATTACCCGTGTTTGACCCCCGGCTTTCTCTAAAGGACTCATCCCCAGACTTTACTTCCGGATACATTGGGTTAGAGCCCCAGCCGGGTTTCTTCTCCAGATTGGTACCAAGCCTACCACTGCACGGTGTACCAGCTCTACCTGTGATCATCACGCAAGTCCCATCTAACCTGCTGGTGACTCATGCCACTTTGTGCCCTATACCCTCTGTACCACTTCCAGGGGTAGAGTGTGCTCAGCTGCAAGGGGAGCCGCTCTCGGTATCTCGGCCTTGGTGAGTACCCCTGACAGTACAAACCAGCCCTGTCAGAGGCCGACAGAGTGGGTTCCCCCCTCCAGGCTCTGTGCCAGCAAGTTACAACTCTCACGCAGGCAGTCCAGAGGTTACAAGAGGGCTATTTTCAAATTGAAGGCCGTCTCCAGCACCAGACAGTGTCTCCCGCTTCTGCAGATTCATTTCCAGCATCTTCCAGTGGGGCGTCCTCTTCACAGGATTGGGCCAATACAGCCCCTGCAGTAGTGATGACACTTCCTGAACCAAGGGTCCCCACACCGGAACGGTTCTCGGGGGACCGAAAGAAGTTCAGGGCATTTAAAAAAGCCTGTTTGTTATATCTGGCCCTCCAGCCTAGGACTATTTCTACTGAAACAGTAAAAGTGGGGTTCATTGTCTCTTTGCTGTCTAAAGAGCCCCAAGCATGGGCCCATAATCTCCTGGAGCAAAAAAGCCCCATACTAAACTCTGTGGAAACTTTCTTTGAGTCTATGGCGCAACTTTAGGACGATTCCCAGTGCACAGCCACCGCCAAAACCATCCTGCACACTCTGTCTCAAGGGAAAAGAGCAGTGGAAGACATCATTGTTGAGTTCCGAAAATGGTCTGGGGATACAGGATGGAATTAGGCCGTTCTCAAATATCAGTACGGCCAGGCCCTTTCAATTACACTTAAAGACGAGCTGGCACGGGTTGAAACTCCTACCTCCCTGGAAAACTTGATTCAATTGGCCATAAGACTAGACAGGCGCTTACGGGAGCGGCGCTCTGAACGTTTCCAGTCCTCACGACCTACCTGGATGCTACCCAGGATCCCTCCAGTTCACTCACCTTCCCCGGTTCCCTCTTCTTCTCTCACCTCTGAAAGTGAACCTATGCAACTGGGTCTGGTCCGGTCCCCACTCACTCCTGATGAAAGACAATGCCAGCGACAAGCCAACCTGTGCCTTTACTGCGGAGGAGCAGACCACTTCTTGTGCAACTGTCCCCGTGAGACCCAGTAAGTGGCGTCCACAGTATGTCATGAACTTTCAAGTCGCTGGTTCAGCTCAATCTCACTTTGTCCTCCCTGTCTCCCTACAGGTGGCGGAAGAGGATATCCGACTATTGGCCATCATTGACTCTGGGGCATGTAGTTGCTTCTTGGATGCATCCCTGGCCCAAAGACTGCATATCTCTCTTCAAAACAAGAAGAAAAGCCTCCAGATACACTTGGCTGGCGGGTCCCTACCCTGCTCGGGCCCCGTTACCTGAGAAACTAGACACATTCCCACCATCACAGACTCCGGCCATCAGGAGTTTCTTTGCTTTGACATCATATGCGCACCCATGTTCCCCATCATCTTGGGACTCCCGTAGTTACAAGCCCATGACCCTCAGATTAACTGGAGTAAGAAAGAAGTTTCCTTCTCTTCTGTCTACTGCTCTCAACATTGCTTTGTTCCAGTTTCCAATGACGCAGCCTCCTGCCTGACTATACAGCCTGTATCTGACAACCTCCAGCATGTTCCCCTAGTTTAGCACAAATTCATGGACATCTTTGATAAAAAGAAAGCCGATAGATTGTCATCGACCTTATGACTGCCCTATTGAACTTTTACCAGGCTCCGAGATTCCTTTTGGCCGTAACCTGAAACCGAGTTGGAAGCCCTTCAGTCTTACGTTGATGAAAATCTCGAAAAGGGCTTCATCCGCCTATCCTCTTCCCTGGCTGGAGTGGGTATTTTCTTTGTTGAAAAGAAAGATGGCATCTTGAGACCTTGTGTGGACTATAGAGAACTCAACAAAATTACCATTAAAAACCGTTACCCGCTCCCTCTCATCCCAGAACTGTTTCAACGATTCCGAATTGCCCAAATCTTTACCAAACTAGACCTACGAGGCTCCTACAACCTCATTCGGATTTGTGTAGGGGATGAGTGGAAGACAGCCTTCAGGTACAGGTTTGGACACTTTGAGTACTTGGTGATGCCGTTTGGGCTGTGCAACCCCCTGACATCTTTCAACATCTGTCAAATGACATTTTCCGAGAGTACCTGGACAACTTCATAATCGTTTACCTTGATGACTTCCTTATCTTTTCATTTACAGTAGAGCTGCACCGAATCCATGTGAAAAAAGTACTCACAATTCTCAGAGAACACAGACTTTATGTCAAAGGGGAAAAATGTGAGTTTGAAAAGACAGTTATCCAAGCCCTAGGGCTTATCATTTCCACAGAAGGGGTTGCAATGGACCCACAAAAAGAAAAGTAATCCAGGAGTGGCCAGCCCTCTTGGATAAAAAAGGGGTTCAGCGGTTCGTGGGCTTCGACAATTTTTACCGCAGATTTATAAAGGGATTCTCGTCAATCATTTCTCCCATTACTCAGTTGACCCGCCGGCAAAATCAGTTCCAGTGGCCCCAAGAAGCCTTCCACAAATTAAAGAATCTATTCATTTCCGCTCCAATGCTGCAGCATCCAGACCCGGCCTTAACTTATGTGTTGGAAGTGGATGCCTCAGAGACAGCTACAGGAGCAGTTTTGTCCCAAAGACAAGGTCATAAAGCCCTTCTTCACCCTGTGGCTTTCGCTTCTCGGAAGCTAAGCCCACCTGAAAGGAACTATGATGTAGGTGACCGAGAGCTGCTGGACATCAAATTCGCTCTGGAAGAGTGGAGATATCTGTTGGAGGGTGCGTCCCATCCTATCATGATCTTCACGGATCATAAGAACCTGGAGTTACCTCAGGACAGCAAAACGGCATTATTTTTCTCCAGGTTCAACTTTCACATCTCTTACTGACCTGGCTCCAAGATAGAAAAGCAGACACACTCTCCCGGATGTTCCCAGAGGCCCCCCAGACAGCGGAATCTAGTACCATCCTGTCTCAGCAAAAAAACAAAATTCTCATCCAGCCTGACCTTAAGACTGCCATCAAACAGGCCTCCAGCCAGTGTACAGAACCAGAGGTATCTTCCTTGAAGAAACAGGCTGGTCTGCTATGGGCTCAGAATAAAATATTTATCTCACAACAAGTAAGACTCCAAGTCTTAAAATCTTTTCACGATCACAAGCTTGCAGGACATTTAGGAGTACAAAAAAACCTCTGAATTAATACACCATTCTTTTTGGTGGCCGGGTTAGATACAAGACTGTAAAAATTATGTCAAATCATGTATTACCTGCCAATGCAGCAAAGGGTCCAACACTAAATCCTGGGGCTTGCTAAAACCTTTACTCATCCCGGAACAACCCTGGAGGGAAGTCTCTATGGACTTTATTGTGGACTTGCCTCCCTCTGAAGGGTTCACTACCATTCTGGTAATACATCTTTCAAAAATGGCACATTTCTTGCCCATGGTTGGCACTCCCTCTGCCTCAGATACGGCAAACATATTCATTGAAAAAGTGGTGAGGCTCCACAGGGTACCTAACAATATAGTGTCAGATGGGGGAGTTCAATTTACCTCCAAACTCTGGAAGGACCTCTGCAAGTCTTTGGAAATCAAAATCTGGCTTTCCTCAGCATATCACCCCCAAAGTAACGGCCAAACAGAGAGGACGAATCAGACTTTAGAACAATACCTTCGCTGCTTCTGTTCTTGGTCCCAAGACAACTGGATTTCTCTTCTTCCTTGTGCAGAATTTGCCTACAATAATTCCATACACACAGCCACCAATCAAACTCCCTTTTGGGCCGATTATGGGTTTCACCCCTCCTTCCTTCCTGATTCTATCCCTGAAGTTTCAGTCCTTGCAGTGCAAGACTGAAAAAGTAGGAGACAAGGTTTGGCTATCCGCCATTAATCCTAGACTACCATGTATATCACAGAAGTTGGGTCCAATATTCATCGGCCCCTTCAAGGTTAAGACAGTGGTGAATCCTGTGGCCTTTGAATTAGCACTACCTAGCTCCTACAAAGTGCATCCTGTTTTCCACGCATCCTGTTTTCCACGCATTCCACTCTAAAACCAGTGGTCCCCAGCCCTTTTTCTGCAAGATAAGAATTACCACCTCCTCCAGTTGAAATTGAGGACGAAAATGAGTTTGAGGTGGAGGCTATAATGGACTGTAGAAAAAGGGGTGGACAAATCCAGTATCTTATAAAATGGAGGGGGTACCCTCAGAAAATAACTCTTGGGAACCTTCAAATAACTTACACGCCCCACATATGGTACAAGCCTTCCACAAAAGATACCCAGGAGTACTGGCCGAGTTTGGCATCCGGAGGCTGCCCCTTCGGGGGGCACTATCAGAGAAATAGCAGAAGCCAGACATGCCAGTATCGGCACTTTCCCGTGCACATGTGCAGTGGAATGCGCTCCGGCGCATGCAGGTGCGTGATACAGAGGAGCGGCACATACGAGTACGCGATATAGCATGAGGGCTCGGGCACATGCGCATTGAAGCGCGCATAACGTGGAACCGCCTTGCTGGCCTATAAAAGGCTGCTCAGTCTCTTGTCTAATTGCTGGTTTGTCTCTCAGCTTCCTGTGTTCCTGCCTCAAGTTCTGCTATCCTGTGATTACCTGTTGTGACCTAGATTGACCCTGACCTGCTCTGATCTTCTCCAGTACTTTGACCCCGGCTTACCTAAGGACTCCTCTACTCTGCCTGCCTCCTGTGCTTGACCTTGTTCAAAGGACTCTCTCTCTCCCGCCTCACCTGCCTGACCTTCTGTGTATGACCCCGGCTAGTACTAAAGACTTGCTTCTGCCTGATTACCCTTGTTTGACCACCGGCTTTCTCCAAATGACTCATCCCCAGTCTCTACTTCCGGATCCGTTGGGTTATAGCCCCAGCCGGGCTTCTTTTCCAGATTGGTGCCAAGCCTACCACCGCACGGTGTACCAGCTCTACCTGCTGGTGACTCGTGCCACTTTGTGCCCTATACCCTCTGTACCACTTCCAGGGGTAGAGTGCGCTCAGCTGCAAAGGGAGCTGCTCTTGGAATCTCGGCCTTGGTGAGTACCCCTGACAGCATCGCGCACAGTGTTTTTTTTCCTTTTGAGTATACACTATAGGATTGTAACAAACCAGGAACACCTTTGGGAACTACTGAGGTAGGAGAATAACAGTATATGACTGCTGGACAATGAACTTCTGGTATGCAAGTTTTTTATTTCATTCTTCTAGCTAGCAAGAATGAACACTCCTGGCCCGACTCGTGTCTACACGCCAAAGAGTGTTTTCTACAGACAATTCAGTGTACATATAACTCTATCACATTACGTCACAAGCACACAGATGATACATTTCCTTTACAAAAACATTCTGACCCTTCACCCACTTCTACTAATGCAAAGCAGTTTACCAAAGAATATTCTTTCACAAGTATTGCACAAGCCTTGCCTCTGCGGTTACCTCCTTAACCACTAAGCCACCGCCCACCGTCATATGACGGCTGGACGAGGCTTCTATTGTTCTGGGCGGGCGTCATATGACGTCCTCGCCCTGCGTCGCTCGGGACCCGGTGCGCGTGCCCGGCGGCCGCGATGTCCGCCGGGCACCCGCGATTGCCGGGTAACAGAGCAGGACTGTGGATCTGTGCATGTAAACACAGATCCACGTCCTGTCAGAGAGGAGAGGAGACCGATGGTGTGTCCCTTGTACATAGGGACACCGATCGGTCACCTCCCCCAGTCAGTCCCCTCCCCCCACAGTTAGAATCACCTCCTTAGGTCATACATTAACCCCTCGATCGCCCCCTAGTGTTAACCCCTTCCCTGCCAGTCACATTTACACAGTAATCAATGCAATTTTATAGCATTGATCGCTGTATAAATGTGAATGGTCCCAAAAATGTGTCAAAAGTGTCCGATGTGTCCGCCGCAATATCGCAGTCACAATAAAAATCGCAGATCGCCGCCATTACTAGTAAAAAATAAATAAATAATAAAAATGCTATAAATCTATCCCCTATTTTGTAGACGCTATAACTTTTGCGCAAACCAATTAATATACGCTTATCGCAATTTTTTTTTACCAAAAATATGTAGAAGAATACATATGGGCCTAAACTGAGGAAAAAATTTGTTAAAAAAAAAAAAAAATTGGATATTTATTATAGCAAAAAGTAAAAAATATTGTGTTTTTTCAAAATTGGCCCTATTCTTTTGTTTATAGCGCAAAAAGTAAAAACCGCAGAGGTGATCAAATACCACCAAAAGAAAGCTCTATTTGTGGGGAAAAAATGATAAAAATTTCTTTAGGGTGCAGTGTAACATGACCGCGCAATTGTCATTCAAAGTGCGGCAGCGCTGAAAACTGAAAAATGGCTTGGGCAGGAAGGGGGTGAAAGTGCCCTGTATTGAGGTGGTTAATCAGCTGACTAGCCTTTGACACATCCTGAACAGGAAAAGTGTGCTAAGCTAAGCACAGATGGCTTTGCTAAGGGGGGAAGTGTTCATTTGCCAATCCACAGCCTGTCACATTCTACAGACAAAACGTTCTTAACATAGTTAATAGGAAGGAATGGCTTCTTAGCTGGAATTCTAAATCAGCCCTACTACACACCTAACCATGGCCATATAATCTGATCCCCATTCCTACTTCATTCCCCCCTTTGATCATAATCATAGCGATTAATATGAGCGAGATTAAGCATCACTAAATAGCATACAGGTCTGCTTTCTAATGGATCAGAGCCCAATGTGACTGAGATTTTTTTATTTAGTCTTGGGGGGTTAATGGCTGGTATTTCCACATAGCCATAATATGGGTCGCAGCCTTTCTTTCTACGGTGGTCTCAATGAAACTCTGGATCATTCTAGTCCCAAGGGGAATCAGACAGGGCAGCAGCAGACATGCTACGAGTATTATTACAACGATCCCCAATATAGCCTTTACCCCATATACACTGGGAAAACCCCAATCTCCGAACCAGCTACCAGCATTGAAACCATCCCATGTTTGGACTGGCACATGAGCTAATTTTTTGATTCTACCAGTGATTTCCTCAACTACTTTTCCTGTGTTGTCCACTTCTAAGCAACAATTACTCAGATTAAATTTTCCACAGACACCACCCTCAGTAGCTAACAGATAGTCTAAGGCAAGTCTATTCTGATACACATGAGCACGTAAATTAGTTCCTTGTTTAGCAAGCAAATTTAAGGCAGCAGCAGTTTCGTTAGTAATTATTTCTAATACAGCCTGTAACCTTATAATTCGATTAAGCATATAAATTGGTGTTCTATAACCGTAACTGCCATCTTCGGCCCATGTGGCTGGACCATAATACTGGACAATACGTTCTGGGGGCCATTCATTATCTTTCCAGTTTCCTATCGTCAGACTAGATGACCTCCGCTTCCTCTTTGAACCTATGTACACAGGGACTCCCAGTTCTTCCCTATTTCCCAGTGGAAGAAGGAAAAATGAGGGTTTTAATGTACCTAAGACACAGGCTCCTGACCAGTTTTGGGGGAGCTCTGAATAGGCTTTATTCCCACAAATCCAGTACAAGTTTTCTGGGGCCTTCCAGTTAGACTCTTTGATGAGATTTTCCCATAGCCCTTTTAGATGAGTGAAATTGGTAAAGGGGTGTGGGTCAGGCAGGGGTACGTTTGTATCACTCCACCAGGATGTACTTTTTGAAGTGTTGTTATAAAACTGTTGTCCTAAACAGGCCATTTCTCCTACATGTGTTTTATACTGGGGACCCGACCTGGCTATACAATATTTCCCAATTATTGACGTTTTCAGGTGCCATTCTGACCTTATTCGTTCATGGGGCTGCTCAGAGGTGGCACTGAATGTTGGTTCCTCCACACACATAGCAATCTGTGACTTGTAAATTGTCAGCCACACTTTCTGCCAGTTCAATGAACAGGTTCTTTGTGCTAGGGGGCACTTCCATACCAGTGGCTAGCTCTTCATATAAGGAACGAAATAACTGATGATTAACACTCTTTGTTAGTTCAGTTTCTAGTGAGACATACACAATTGTACCGGGGTCTGATCCTTTACCATAAATATGAACTCCAAACTTATTTCCCCATTGTGCTAAAAACTGGACAGGGTTATGTATGGTGAAATTCACAGGGGTGCAGCTTCCCACTGTGCAACTGGATGAACCAGCTAAAGATTGTAGAATGGCATCCTGATTTTTCATTCCCCATGTTCCCCAGGCAGCACACCTCCAGTTGGGGCAGTAATTCCATTCCTCTCCTGCACAGCTAGGTCCCAGTTTCCCTGAACAGATGTACCTATCATTTCTTAAATACTCTCTCTCCCATTCCAATCCCCCACACCCTCCCCTTGGGAAGTGGTTGAGGTTGATGGCAGCACACACATCAAAGATTAGGCTTGCTGCAGTGCTGGGGTCAGTGATCAGTGTACGGTTTATCAGCCTACCGGTGGAACTAAAGCTCCGAACGGTTAGCCAGGTTTTATAGGGTGCATAAGTGGGGTCATAACAGGTTATCTGATTTTCAAAGGAGCACATTGAATAGGTAGTCCCATTATGTATGCAAGTACCAGTCTCTGTGCCCTTGCATTGATAATGGGAGTGCCACAATAACATCTTGGTAGTTACGGATCCTACTCTGGTAGTCTTTATACAAGGGTCACATGAGATACTCTCCCCCCCTGTTAACCTGGTCAGTATCACTATTATGACTATCAACAGTCTCATTATAACGATTTTAGTAAACATTACACCGATGAATATCCTCAAGCTTCAGCTTGTGCGTAGACCAACCAGCGTCCGGGCTGTGGTTGGAGCAGAGCTTAGTAGATATCCTTTATCTTCCGCCGTGCGTTGAGCCAGCAGCTTCCAGGGGTGTGCTGGCCGCAGGGCTGCAGTCTGTCTATCTTCTGCCGTGCGTAAATTCAGCAGCTTCCAGGGGTGTGCTGAACACAGGGCTGGAGTTCTTCCTTCTGATTTCTCTGGTCAATCTCAGTCCCAAAGGATCTTGGGGGTCTACTGTACTGTGCCAGGAGTCTGTGAGGTCAGCAGCTCGCTTTACCCTGGAGTGGTGTATCCAGGGTGTCACCTCGGCTACCTTAATGGCTGTTGGGGTAGATAGCAGAACAATGTAAGGACCTCTCCATTTTGGCCCTAGTGGGGTTATGTTCCACTCCTTTACCCACACTGTATCTCCTGGTTTAAAGGGGTGTACTGGGTTCGACAAGCTTATGGGAAGTTTCTCTTGAACCCATTTCCCTATGTCCTGCATACTTTCCCCAAGTTTCTGTATCAGTTCACGGTTAACTACCCCTCCTATCTGATGCAAGTCTCCTCTTATCCCTCTAATGATGGGTGGGGGCCTACCATACAGTACCTCAAAAGGGGACAGATTTGTCCTCTTTGTTGGGGTACTCCGAATTCTCAGTAAAGCAATGGGCAACATCAAGGTCCACTCCATTTGGGTTTCCTGACAGAGCTTAGCCAGTTGTGACTAGAGTGTGCGGTTCATCCGTTCAACTTTTCCAGAGCTTTGGGGCCTATATGCGGTATGTAGTTTCCAAGTAATCTTAGGTGCCGTTGCTAATTCCTGGAGACACTTGTGGACAAAGTCAGGGCCATTGTCTGGGCCTATATCTGGGGATGAACACCTTTTACAAAACTGCTTCCATCAGTAAAGTACTCAACGTTTGGATTTTCCAAGGGGCTGTCTTTCAAGTCTGGTCGGCTTACATATCCAATACCCGGAGACTGTCATGAGTTAGGGGTTCTTGTGAGGTGGGGAGCAGAGTGGCTGGGTTTAAAGTGTTTACAGTCTCTAAGTGGATACAAGGATTTTCACACAGCATAGCTTGATATTTAACCATTCGACTGTTCGTGAACCAGTGATTTCCCTTGTAATCCATTAATGCCTGTACCTGGTGAGGGACTCGGACATAAGTCTCCTGACCTAATGACAACTTGTCAGCTTCGACCACAAGGAGGGCTGTTGCTGCGATGGCCCGCTGGCAGGATGGCCATCCCTGAACTACAGTGTCCAGTTGTTTTGAAAGGTATGCTACAGAGCGCTGCCAAGACCCAGAGTATTGTGTCAGGACTCCTACTGCTATTCCTTGTTTTTCACTGACATACAAATAGAAGACTTTTTGGCTATCTGGCAAGCCTAGCGCAAGAGTCTGCATTAGGGAGACCTTAATGTCTTAATGCTCTGTTTTGCTGTTCTTCCCATTGGAAGGGTTCCTTTTTCTCCCCCCTTTGTGGATTCATAGAGGGGTCTGGCTTTTATGGCAAAGTCCGGTATCCAGATTCCGCAGAATCCTGCCACCCCCAGGAATTCACGTACTTGCCGACTGGTAGTCAGGGTGGGAATCTGACAAACAACTTCTTTCCTGCCTTCTCCCAATTGTCTCTGTCCTTGTGATACTCTGAATCCCAGGTACTTTACAGTCTCTTGTCAAAATTGCACCTTTCTCCGGGACACCTTATAACCTGCCTCCCACAGTAATTGTAACAGTTCATTAGTGACCGCTGGGTGCATGGTCATTACAGCCTGATTGACTGCTCGGAGGTCTTGAACAGGATGACAGTGAGCTGTTTCAGGTTTCTGCACTGGGAGTAGAGGTGCATTCCAGGGAGACTGACAGGGAAGTACTTTTGTTTTCCTACTAGGGCTTTTAGAGGGACTGGGTACTGTTTCAGGCTGACTGGAGTGGCTCCTGATTTTAATTCAATAAGGATTGAGGGAACGTGTGTGGTTAATCCTGGTGGGTTGTCTCCTGCCCACAGTCCCGGGATGTCTTGCAGTATGCGGGCTTCAAAGGGATGCGGGGCAAGGGTCCGGCTATTTGCATCAGGATTTCTCGGAGTGGAAGTGGACACTTGATTGGGGAGCCCATGGACTACTACTGAGTTCCCTATTTCTGTCCTGCCTATACCCAGAGTGTTACGGTCAGGAGTATATTTACTGAGATTTGGCATTGACAAACTTGCTGAATCTGATGTAGGTGAACAACAACTTGAGTCCCCTTGTTTACTGGACGGGGCATTTGGACATGGCTCTAACCTGTCTCTATCTGAGGTCCTTTCATCTACATACGGGGGAGGCAGATCTGTCTCTTCGGGTTGAGAATATATGTGTTTTGTTTGTTTTGTCAGTGGTACTACTCTTGTCCTAACTATAATTCTATACTGTTCCTCTTTCTGTGGCTTCTATCCACTGCAGGTCTTTATCTCCCATTTGTCCAAAGGATGCACAATCATCCAGACGGACGTTTTCTCCTAGCTGACTGACTGACTGACTGGCTGAGGATTTATCCGAGAGACGCACAATCATCTGGACGGATATTCCTCCTGACTGGCTGGCTGAGGATTTATCCGAGAGATGCACAATCATCTGGACGGATATTCCTCCTGACTGGCTAAGGATTTATTCGAGGGATGCACAATCACCCGAACGAACAGTCCTCCTGGAAGGTGCGTCTTGGTCATGTTTCTGTAAGTCTGACATAATATTCTCAAATAATCAGTCAATGGTCTCTAAGTCAAGGGTTCCCTGTGGGGGCCACCGCGCTCCATAGCAGGGCCAATCTTTCTCACACAATGTTATCAATTGCTCAGGGCTAAGTTTTTTTAATTACAGTTCTTAGAAAATCCCTTCTTAAAGTTGGAGATCATGGTTTGTAGAGGAAATTCAACACTATGTTTCCCACCCATTCTTATAACCTAACAGACACCAAGACAGACACAGAGGGTAGGGTAAATGATGAGAATTCAGTAAGGGGTCTGAATCCTCGACACAGGTAGGGACAATAGACAACGCTTCCCTCGGTCAGTGGCCTGGACGTGGTCTCCCAGCCAGAAAACGCACTTAAAAGAGGACACGGTCACTTCACCACAAAGTGATGTCTCATACGCACATCAATCATACCAGACATTCCCACCCAAAAATTACTGACTGACTGAGGATTCGTCCGAAAGATGCACAATCATCTAAACGGACGTCTCTCTCGGAAGGTGATCAGGCTTCCCTTCTCTCGATCCGTCGAGAGGCTGGCTGGCTGTCTTAACTGTTATCCAAAAACAAAAGTAAAAAGGCTCTCACCTATTCCCGTTGGAGCTCCAGCTATCTACTTCTCGGATTCCCAGGTCCATTTGATGCTACGAAGGTCGTCCACAGCAGGCCACCAAATGGGACACAGCGCAGTCTCCTAGATAACAGTTCTAGAAGGCGCCTTTTGAGACTACGATATAGCCCACAGGGCTGGCCTCTCGGACCATTCCTTGTAGGTCTGGTGGAAAACAGTGCCACCTGCCTCAACAGGTCACACCGATATTCCCCCCTTACGGCCAATGCACCAAATGAGGTAGGAGAATAACAGTATATGACTGCTGGACAATGAACTTCTGGTATGCAAGTTTTTTATTTCATTCTTCTAGCTAGCAAGAATGAACACTCCTGGCCCGACTCGTGTCTACACGCCAAAGAGTGTTTTCTACAGACAATTCATTGTACATATAACTCTATCACATTACGTCACAAGCACACAGATGATACATTTCCTTTACAAAAACATTCTGACCCTTCACCCACTTCTACTAATGCAAAGCAGTTTACCAAAGAATATTCTTTCACAAGTATTGCACAAGCCTTGCCTCTGCGGTTACCTCCTTAATCAGCTGACTAGCCCTTGACACATCCTGAACAGAAAAAGTGTGCTAAGCTAAGCACAGATGGCTTTGCTAAGGGGGGAAGTGTTCATTTGCCAATCCACAGCCTGTCACATTCTACAGACAAAACGTTCTTAACATAGTTAATAGGAAGGAATGGCTTCTTAGCTGGAATTCTAAATCAGCCCTACTACACACATAACCATGGCCATATAATCTGATCCCCATTCCTACTTCACTACAAAGAGAATAGTAATGCGGCGCACATAGTGCCCCCTCACCCTCCTGTCAAGTTCTGTCCTGAGCCACATTCCTGTCTGATTATTGTGTCCGGGTTTCAGGTGGACTGAAACCTGGACACATGATTCAAAACCTGGACTGTCCGAGTAAATTCCGGACAGGTGGCAACCCTAGCCTTGACCCTCCCTCTAAGATTTTAAGCTCTAACGATAAGTGCTCTCTGTTTCCTACTGTATTAAATTGTATTGTTATTGTATTATTGTCTCTCCTCATGTTGTAAAGAGCTGCGTAAACTGTCGGTGTTGTATAAATCCTGTATATTAATAATAATATACAGTACATACGCACACAGCACAAGGCCGTGTTCACACTGGAAGTCTAAGATGTGTCTTGGGGCTGCAGTTCCTCTATGCTCCACAAGATGGTGATCTAACTTCTACCTATCTAGTCTTCATATCTAGAGGGAAATAGGAAGTGATGTCAGGTACAGACAGGAAGTTCCAGGTGAGAGGTGAGTCGGGCAAAAGTAGAGAGAAGACATTGATGGAACTGGCAGAAGAGGAGGTAATAAGATCTTTTTTTCTATCTATACCCAGTAACCCCCCCCTTCATGTCTGTCCTCTTCCTCCATAGTCACTGTGATGTCTTTTATCTCCAGCAGATGATGATACACACATATATAGTGTGGAAACCTAGATTAACCCCTTCAGGGTCAGAACATTTCCCCCTTACTGGGCCAGAACATCCTCTTCATTTTGGAGATGTGTCACCTTTCCTACCAATGATCTTGGTGCATCAGTCTATACCAGGGGTCTTCAAACTATGGCCCTCCAGTTGTTCAGGAACTTCAGTTCCCATCATGCGTACCTCCCAACCGTCCCGGATTCCCCGGGAAAGTCCCACAATTGCCAGTTCTGTCCTGGGTCCCGGGCACCTTCATTCCGGCACAATACAGTGTCCCGGAATGAAACTGATCAGCCGTTTGCGATTTTGCATCAACTGCCGAATGTCTAAGATGTTATCCCTCCGGGCTAGCCCAGTGGTGTAGCGGGGGGGGGGGGGGGTGGCTGGTGCTCTCTCCCCTGTGTGCAACCTCTTGTGCTGCCCTGACTGCCATTGGTTGCTGTCCCAAGAAGAGTGACCCAAGTGCTTCCTCCAGACCCTACACCTACAACTCAGATTCCGACTCTGCAGCACCCTCTCCCCACCCAGGGACTCCAGTGTAGGGTTGCCACAAACCCGAACACTTATGGACCTGGGTCACCTTTGGGTGCCCCTAATGAAAGTAGTAATGCGGTGCGCATAGCATGCCGCAGTGAACAGTGAGTGTGGCCAAATTGCTCTTGCCGACATCATCGCCCTGGCCCCCCTGTGATGCCTAACCTGCCCTCAGACAGCAGCCCACAGCTCCTGGATGGAAATAGATTAGTGTGTGACCATCTTGGTTACTTGGGGAGCCACAGCCCAGTCTGAATAATGTGTCTGGGTTTCAGTCCCCCTGAAACCTGGACACATGATTCAAAACCTGGACTGTCCGGGTGAATCATGGGCAGGTGGCAACCCTACTCCATTGGTCCAGCCTGCCCTATCCCCTATGATTCCTCAGGTGCGGGTCACGGGCGACTCGTGTGTTTGTGTGAGGGGGAGGGACGGTGCTCGGTGCAGACGAGCGTACAGCGGCTGCTGGCAGGGCTTCAAGCCTGGGGGGGGGGGGGTACGAAGGAGCGCCTGGGGAGTGCACTCATCTGATCTGGAGGATGATAATCATGGAGGTCTGGCCTGGAGTGGTGAGCGAAATTACCAATCTACCTTGTGTATGTGTGGGGGAGTAGTTGGTAAGGATGAGCTCAGGCGTGTTCACAACCCACACGTGCAGAGCCCGCCATGAAGTCGCCACTGCACAGCACTAATCGCAAACAGTGAGACATTTTCCGATCCACGGCTGCAGAGATCCAGAAATGTCTCACTGACTGTGATTAGCGCTGTGCGGTGCCGACTTCCTGGCGGGCTCTGCACGTGCGGGTTGCGAACACGCCTGAGCTCATCCTTAGTAGTCAGTAGTGTGACTCTGATGGGGACACCTGCTGTGGGGGGACTCTGATTGAGACACCTGCTGTGGCGGGGGCTCTGATGGGGACACCTGCTGTGGGGGGGGCTCTGATGGAGACACCTGCTGTGGGGGGGGGGCTCTGATGGAGACACCTGCTGTGGGGGGGGGCTCTGATGGAGACACCTGCTGTGGGGGGGGCTCTGATGGAGACACCTGCTGTGGGGGGGGGCTCTGATGGAGACACCTGCTGTGGGGGGGGGGGCTCTGATGGAGACACCTGCTGTGGGGGGGGGCTCTGATGGAGACACCTGCTGTGGGGGGGGGCTCTGATGGAGACACCTGCTGTGGGGGGGGGCTCTGATGGAGACACCTGCTGTGGGGGGGGCTCTGATGGAGACACCTGCTGTGGGGGGGGGCTCTGATGGAGACACCTGCTGTGGGGGGGGGCTCTGATGGAGACACCTGCTGTGGGGGGGGGCTCTGATGGAGACACCTGCTGTGGGGGGGGGCTCTGATGGAGACACCTGCTGTGGGGGGGGGGGCTCTGATGGAGACACCTGCTGTGGGGGGGGGGCTCTGATGGAGACACCTGCTGTGGGGGGGGCTCTGATGGAGACACCTGCTGTGGGGGGGGCTCTGATGGAGACACCTGCTGTGGGGGGGGGGGCTCTGATGGAGACACCTGCTGTGGGGGGGGGCTCTGATGGAGACACCTGCTGTGGGGGGGGGGGCTCTGATGGAGACACCTGCTGTGGGGGGGGCTCTGATGGAGACACCTGCTGTGGGGGGGGCTCTGATGGAGACACCTGCTGTGGGGGGGGGCTCTGATGGAGACACCTGCTGTGGGGGGGGGCTCTGATGGAGACACCTGCTGTGGGGGGGGGCTCTGATGGAGACACCTGCTGGGGGTGGGGGCTCTGATGAAGACACCTGCTGGTGGTGGGGGCTCTGATGAAGACACCTGCTGGTGGTGGGGGCTCTGATGGGGACACCTGCTGGGGGTGGGGGCTCTGATGGGGACACCTGCTGGGGGTGGGGGCTCTGATGGGGACACCTGCTGGGGGTGGGGGCTCTGATGGGGACACCTGCTGGGGGTGGGGGCTCTGATGGGGACACCTGCTGGGGGTGGGGGCTCTGATGGGGACACCTGCTGGGGGTGGGGGCTCTGATGGGGACACCTGCTGGGGGTGGGGGGCTCTGATGGGGACACCTGCTGGGGGTGGGGGGCTCTGATGGGGACACCTGCTGGGGGTGGGGGGCTCTGATGGGGACACCTGCTGGGGGTGGGGGGCTCTGATGGGGACACCTGCTGGGGGTGGGGGGCTCTGATGGGGA
Source organism: Lithobates septentrionalis (assembly GCA_037952835.1). Classification (NCBI taxonomy): domain Eukaryota; kingdom Metazoa; phylum Chordata; class Amphibia; order Anura; family Ranidae; genus Lithobates; species Lithobates septentrionalis. The sequence continues at coordinate 455,161 of JBBDGP010001914.1, forward strand.
CACCTGCTGGGGGTGGGGGGCTCTGATGGGGACACCTGCTGGGGGTGGGGGGCTCTGATGGGGACACCTGCTGGGGGTGGGGGGCTCTGATGGGGACACCTGCTGGGGGTGGGGGGCTCTGATGGGGACACCTGCTGGGGGTGGGGGGCTCTGATGGGGACACCTGCTGGGGGTGGGGGGCTCTGATGGGGACACCTGCTGGGGGTGGGGGGCTCTGATGGGGACACCTGCTGGGGGTGGGGGGCTCTGATGGAGACATCTGCTGGGGGTGGGGGGCTCTGATGGAGACATCTGCTGTGGGGGGGCTCTGATGGAGACATCTGCTGTGGGGGGGGCTCTGATGGAGACATCTGCTGTGGGGGGGGGGCTCTGATGGAGACACCTGCTGTGGGGGGGGGGGCTCTGATGGAGACACCTGCTGTGGGGGGGGCTCTGATGGAGACACCTGCTGTGGGGGGGGCTCTGATGGAGACACCTGCTGTGGGGGGGGCTCTGATGGAGACACCTGCTGTGGGGGGGGGCTCTGATGGAGACACCTGCTGTGGGGGGGGGCTCTGATGGAGACACCTGCTGTGGGGGGGGCTCTGATGGAGACACCTGCTGTGGGGGGGGGCTCTGATGGAGACACCTGCTGTGGGGGGGGGCTCTGATGGAGACACCTGCTGTGGGGGGGGGCTCTGATGGAGACACCTGCTGTGGGGGGGGGGCTCTGATGGAGACACCTGCTGTGGGGGGGGGGCTCTGATGGAGACACCTGCTGTGGGGGGGGGGCTCTGATGGAGACACCTGCTGTGGGGGGGGCTCTGATGGAGACACCTGCTGTGGGGGGGGGGCTCTGATGGAGACACCTGCTGTGGGGGGGGGCTCTGATGGAGACACCTGCTGTGGGGGGGGGGGCTCTGATGGAGACACCTGCTGTGGGGGGGGGCTCTGATGGAGACACCTGCTGTGGGGGGGGGCTCTGATGGAGACACCTGCTGTGGGGGGGGGCTCTGATGGAGACACCTGCTGTGGGGGGGGGCTCTGATGGAGACACCTGCTGTGGGGGGGGGCTCTGATGGAGACACCTGCTGTGGGGGGGGGCTCTGATGGAGACACCTGCTGTGGGGGGGGGCTCTGATGGAGACACCTGCTGTGGGGGGGGGGCTCTGATGGAGACACCTGCTGTGGGGGGGGGGCTCTGATGGAGACACCTGCTGTGGGGGGGGGCTCTGATGGAGACACCTGCTGTGGGGGGGGGGCTCTGATGGAGACACCTGCTGTGGGGGGGGGCTCTGATGGAGACACCTGCTGTGGGGGGGGGGCTCTGATGGAGACACCTGCTGTGGCGGGGGGGGCTCTGATGGAGACACCTGCTGTGGCGGGGGGGGCTCTGATGGAGACACCTGCTGTGGCGGGGGGGGCTCTGATGGAGACACCTGCTGTGGCGGGGGGGGCTCTGATGGAGACACCTGCTGTGGCGGGGGGGGCTCTGATGGAGACACCTGCTGTGGCGGGGGGGGCTCTGATGGAGACACCTGCTGTGGCGGGGGGGGCTCTGATGGAGACACCTGCTGTGGCGGGGGGGGCTCTGATGGAGACACCTGCTGTGGCGGGGGGGGCTCTGATGGAGACACCTGCTGTGGCGGGGGGGGCTCTGATGGAGACACCTGCTGTGGCGGGGGGGGCTCTGATGGAGACACCTGCTGTGGCGGGGGGGCTCTGATGGAGACACCTGCTGTGGCGGGGGGGGCTCTGATGGAGACACCTGCTGTGGCGGGGGGGGCTCTGATGGAGACACCTGCTGTGGCGGGGGGGGCTCTGATGGAGACACCTGCTGTGGCGGGGGGGGCTCTGATGGAGACACCTGCTGTGGCGGGGGGGGCTCTGATGGAGACACCTGCTGTGGGGGGGGGGCTCTGATGGAGACACCTGCTGTGGGGGGGGGCTCTGATGGGGGACACCTGCTGTGGGGGGGGGGGCTCTGATGGGGGACACTTGCTGTGGGGGACGCTCTGATGGGGACTACCTGTGTATTGTCTTGTTGAGTACCTGTGTGTTGAGTATTAATGTCAGGAAGCTAGTTGTTAGGTAATTTGGACAGGGTATAATCCCCAATCCTCATTAAGTTTAATAGGTACGATGCCCTGCGGGTGTGGAGAGGCGACTCGTTGTACATCTTGCGACATGTATGCATTCCTTGATCATCCGATGGAGGGTGAATACTGCTGTGCAAAATGTAAGCACATTGTTTCCCTGGAAGCCCAGGTTCTGAATCTGGGGAAGCAACTGTCAGCACTGAGAAGTCCCTCCATACTAAAAGAGAGCCAGGAACATACACGGCAGGGGCCAGCACAGAGGCGGGTGGAGACAAAGAGGTGCTGGCACTAGTTAAGAGTATATGGGTGACAGGAAGGGTAGAGGGGGAAGTGCCAGGGGGGCCGATCCAGGACTGGAGCATCCCAATAAGTATGCTCCATTGAGTGACATTGGTGAAACCAGTCAGGGACCAGCACTGCTGGAGCTGAGGGACTCTCCTAGCTGGCGGGGTAAGAACTCCTCCAGTGAGAGTGGGGGGGAAGCGAAGGAAAAGGAAAGACAGATTCTGGTGGTAGGGGACTTAATTCTTAGAAGGACAGAGAGGGCAATCTGTAACAAAGAGCTGAAACGCCGAACTGTATGTTGTCTACCGGGCACTTGGGTTCGGCACATTTCCGAACTGGTGGACAGATTACTGGGAGGGGCTGGAGAAGGTGCACGTTGGCACCAATGACAAATTCAGAGGCAGATGGAGTGTCTTAAAGAACGTTTTCTTTAATCGTACATCAGGGGACACAGAGCCATAGTAATTTCTATATGGCTTATAGTCCACCTTCAGGTGCTGGACACTGGCACACCCTAAACAGGAAGTTGCCTCCCTATATAACACCTCCCCTACCTGGATCATCTCAGTTTTTTCGCCAGTGTCTAGGTGTTGGTCACGAGTGAAGATGTGCTGTGCTGAGCTCCACTGGAGCAATCCTTGCCGGGGCTAGCTATTCAAAGTGTCTTTTAAGCCAAATTGAATGGTACCCGGCCCTCGTATCCGAAGAAAGGAGGTTTTACTTGTAAACGCTTCTCTTTTTAGAGAGCTGGACCCCGGGATCCAGTACTTTTGGTATTAAAGCGGAGCGCCACCGAAAAATTTTTTTTTAAAAGTCAGCAGCTACAAATACTGCAGCTGCTGACTTTTAAAACATGGACACTTACCTGTCCAGGGCGCCCGCGATGTCGGCACCCGAGGCCGAAGCGTCTCTCCGTCCTCGGGTGCTGCCGCCTCCATCTTCGGTAAGGGAATCAGGAAGTGAAGCCGTGCGGCTTCACTTCCCGGTTCCCTACTGCGCATGCGCGAGTCGCGCAGCGCAATCCGGATGGTCCCTGCTGCCTCTGGGACCCGTGTGTTTCCCAGCAGGCAGCGGGGAGGGAGCAGGAAGTGGCGTAAATACCCGCAGATTCTGCGGGTATCTATGCCGGAAGTGGGTACAGATACCTGTAATATACAGGTATCTGTACCCCCCTCCCCCCTGAAAGGTGCCAACTGTGTCACCGGAGGGGGGGAGGAATCTGATGAGTGGAAGTTCCACTTTTGGGTGGAACTCCACTTTAAGGCCATAAAGTTTTACTGGCGGGGTGCTATTACAGGTCCAGGATTGTGGGTTCCCCGAGGGTTCCCGGTTCCTGAAGATTTGTTAACGGAACCCACCGTGAAGGGTGAAGAATGGGTCTGTTGGTTTTACCACAGAAAACCCTGCGGTGGGAAAGGTAAGTGGAGTTTTCTAAGGAATTTTTAAATTTTCTAATGAAATGTCTCCTTTTAAAGTAAATGTTGTCATGCCTAAGTGTCACCACTGGGGGCTGTATGGAGCACATACCTTCTCATGCTTCGCTCGGAGATCACACTGTGTCACAGAAGCAGCAGACTTTTTTTTTTTTTCCTCCGGCTAGCAGGCAGACCTCCAGTAAGTTTGGGGGGTTTTGCTTCCTCCAGACACCCCCACCTGGGCTGAACTCTTCCCCTCTTCATGAGGCTGAGTATATGGGAAAATTAAAAACGATTGGCAAAGGTGACCATCGCCAATTTCTATGCCCCAAACGTCCAACAGGACTCTTTCGTGCAGAGACAATTAGACGCGCTCCAAAAATTCACCGAGGGCCAACTCATCATTGGAGGGGACTTTAACACCCCCCTACTTCCCGTAGAGGACACTTCTTCAGGGTCCTCATCAGTTACCAGAGGTACACGCAAGAGGATACACACCGCGCTCCATGCACTACAACTAGTGGATGTTTGGCGTCTCTTCCACCCGGGTGAGAGGGATTACTCCTTTTTCTCCCGACCTCATCAAACGTATTCACGCATTGATTTTTTCTTAATACCTCAAAATCAATTACACGCGGTCAAAGGCTCGGCAATAGGTTCTATCACATGGTCAGACCATGCTCCAGTTTCAATGCAATACGCTCTAGCCGACTACTTTAGGGGACAAAGAAGCCCGTGGAGACTTAATGAAAGCCTCTTACAAAACTCAGAGATAGTCGCGGACATGACTAAAGAAATAACACAGTATTTCCACACTAACACCTCAGACGAAGTAGACGGGGGCTTGATTTGGGAAGCACACAAAGCAGTGATCCGCGGGGTGCTTATAAAGCATGGAGCGCGGTTGAAAAAACAAAGAACTGCACAACTAACAACACTTTTAACTAAGCTACGCAGCCTGGAAACAGACCACAAGCTGACACCGTCCAGAGCGCTAGGAAATGAATTAGACATAGTACGCACACAGATCACAGACCTCCTGCAATATAAAGCGAAAGCGGCACTCCAAATTTCCCGTAAGAGAATTTACGAATCGGGCAACAAATGCAGTAGATTACTCGCCCAATCACTGAAAGCGCAGAAAGCGGCGACATACATTCCACACATATACAGCCCCCAGGGACAGAAGAAGACTATACCCCAGCAGATCACACAGGAATTTATGTATTATTATGAGACATTATACAACCTACAAACGACGACAACCTCTAAGGAACACATAACGGACTATATAAAAAAATCCCATATGAATACCCTACCGTCCCCGACACGAGACCTTCTGGACGAACCTATAACGTTACCAGAAATACAACTGGCGATAAAAAATGCTAAAAAAGGAAAATCCCCAGGACCAGATGGTCTGACTATTCAATACTACAAGACTCTACTCCCGTCATTAGGACAACACATGCTTAAACTCTTCAATGACTTAGGCAGGGGCAAGACGCTACACCACGACACACTACAGGCCCAAATAGCAGTGATCCCCAAAGAAGGTAAGGACCCGACGCAGTGCGGGAGTTACCGCCCAATATCTCTCTTAAACACAGACCTAAAACTGTTCACTAAGATATTAGCCACCAGAATACAGCAGCAGATACCTAGCTTAATACATCTTGACCAAGTAGTCTTCGTACCATCTAGGGAAGCCCGGGATAATACTACAAAGGTCTTGAACCTACTCAATAAAGCCATCATAACTAACACACCGACGGTCTTCCTTAGTACAGATGCCGAGAAGGCATTCGACCGGGTAAACTGGTCATTTATGTTTGCCACTCTAAGACATATAGGCCTGGGAAGCACTATGCTGAATTGGATCTCAGCCATTTATACCACACCGTCAGCAAAGGTCAGGGTTAACGGGGTAACTTCAAACACATTCGCAATTACGAACGGCACGCGACAGGGTTGCCCACTGTCACCACTACTCTTTGCCCTCTCACTAGAGTCCTTCTTGTGCCACGTAAGACATAACCCAGACATAACTGGGATGCTCATCAACCAGACCCAACATAAGGTATCTGCCTATGCGGATGATTTGATGTTTTCATTATCAAACCCGGTAATCTCACTCCCAAACCTACTAAAAGAATTCACTATATATGGCGCCCTTTCTCACCTAAAAATTAACTTCGCGAAATCAGAAGCGATGGGGGTGGGGATTCCACCTACACAACTGCTACACCTCCAATCCAGTTTCAAGCTGAAGTGGACAAATAGGGCCTTAAAATATTTGGGTACACTGATCCCCTCATCATTATCCCAGGTATATGAACTAAATTTCCCCCCACTATTAGCAAAAATTAAATCGCTCCTGACCAACTGGCAAACCGGTCTTCACTCCTGGTTGGGCAGATGTAACATTTTGAAGATGTCCATACTACCAAAAATCCTATATTTAATGCAGGCCCTCCCCATACACATTCCCTCTACCTTTTTTAAGCAGATACAATCAGCCTTTACAGACTTCGTCTGGGCAAAAAAAAGACCGAGACTTTCTAACAAACTACTAGTACTCCCCAAAAAGGATGGGGGTCTTGCATTACCAAACATACGTACATACTATTATGCGGTACATCTAGGAAGACTAATAGATTGGTGCCGCCACCAAGAGACCAAATTATGGACTCATATTGAGCAATCCCACACCGCTATACCACTAGGGGGCACTCCTTGGTGTTATCAGAATATACCTGCAGACCTAAGACGCCATCCACTGATAGGCAATACTATACAAATTTGCTCACAAATAATTTCCCAGACGACTCTCACATCCACAAACTCTCCTTTATATCCCGTAATAGGTAACCCTTTGTTCAAACCGGGATTAGAAGATGGCATCTTCCGGAAACTTGGGGAGGCGGGACTACACCTAGCATCCCACTATAGCGTAGAGGGGCGATGGAGAACGCATAAAGAACTCTCTGACCTAAGTGGCATATACCGTCTAGACTTTATTCGAACACTCCAGCTACGACACTTCCTCGGGACTATCCCACCACCCCCTGCGGAAAACAATCGAACTCTTACAACCCTGGAGACTCTCCTTACAGAGACGGGAGCTTTACCACACACGTTATCATTGACTTACAGTCTAGTAAATACCCCCCCACAGACTTTGTTCCCCCGGGACTATTGAAATGGGAAGTAGACTTAGATTGTAGCTTTGACAGCATATTTGAAACAACGTATTCTTAGATTCACACATAAATCATCTATATGCGCAAAGATCCAAGAAACAAACTACAAAATTCTTTCCCGATGGTATAGAACCCCAGCATTACTGCATAAACTTTTCCCTACAACATCAGATATGTGCTGGCGATGTCAGAGGGAGCAGGGAACCCTTTTACACATTTTCTGGTCTTGTCCCAAACTGGCACACTTCTGGGAAGTAGTACGTGACACAATACAAAAATTTACTGACAGGACTATAACCAATGACCCTGCATTCTTTTTGCTCCACGCTACAGACACCCCCGACAGAATTTATAAAAAGTCCGTGATACGCCACCTACTGGACGCAGCAAAAGTCTGTATTCCGGTTCGCTGGAAATCTACCCATCCACCGACCATTGATATGTGGCTGGAGAAAGTAGAGGAGATAAGGACAATGGAAGACCTCGTTCTGACGGCACAACATAGAGAAGAAACATTCTCTAAGACCTGGCAACTTTGGACTATGTTCATATACTCAGCAGAGGGACAGGCCCTAAAAAGGAGTGAAGACGCTTCATGAATGTAAACTCACAACACACATCCGATACCTTTCAGGCTGATTTGTCAAATATATGACAAATTAAGATCGCATGACCCTCCATGCTCGGGGGTTTTAACCCCCTCCCAACCTCCCAATCCTCCAATCTCCTTCCCCATACTCCTCTTACCTATCCTCCTTCCTTTCTTAGCTTCATCTCTTTACTACTATCTTATTCTTTTAATATATACTTCTTCCTAGTTCTTTTATTAAAGCAAAAAGGACCAAGCCCGTGGACAATAACTCAACATTAAACTGAGTATTTTAAAAAAAGAGTACATAAACTTCTGAGTAGCGGTATCCAAAATGTTATTCCTAGTAATGTCTGTAAGTTTTACTGAAAAAAGTAACCGCAATGTATATTGTATATTTACTCTGATTAATCTGTACTTATATATTATCAACGTGATACTTTGTAATCTGTTGGTCCATTTGGGCCTGGCCCTGCATTATAAATAAACAATTCAAAAAAAAAAAAGATTGGCAATGCCGTTTTCTTTCACCGCCCCTACATGGCGGCGGCTTCCAGGTCTCCTCCACGCCATCCCTCCCTCACTCAGCCGATCCCATTGGATCGGAGGCCCGTGCTTGCGCAGGAAAACTCTCTTTTTTTGAAAGAGAAGGAAGGGGGGGGCGTGATGCGACAGTTGGGGCGGGGCTTAGCGCGGCGTTGGCGTCCTCCAATGTGGGAGTGGGTTTAAAAAAAAAAAAAAAACTCCATTTGTGCTGGCTGCAAAAGATTGATGTGAAATTTCTTGCTGAATGGTCCGCTCCACATTTATGTACCCTTAACTGAGTGTTTGGGTTCACTAAAGCCTCCTCCAGCTGTGCATGCCTTTTCCTGTCCATTCATTGTTGGAAAAGCTTTTTTGTATCTGAAAGGATCACCTAGATAAGCATTATTTTCCCTCCTAAAAAATTTTCACAGTAAGTAGGGGGTATACCAGCAATTAACGCTGCTATATCCTCTGTGAATAAGAGTTTGACTTGTCCGGCAGACAATGCTCAAATGCTTAGGGATCCAACGAATAAAAATTGGAATTCCTATTAAAAAAAAGAAAAACACTTTTTTTCTATGGCAGATTGAGTGTCTCAGCCTGTACTGACAGTAATTGCTTAATCGTTGAGAAACCAGTTTAAACAGGTGTTCAAGGTTATCCTGCTCAGCAGGCCCAGGATCTGGCAGCTTTATGTTTGCAATAGTTGCTATGAGAGATTCTATCCTTCAGGCCTTGCGCCCTTCGCTAAGCACCATGCAGAAGCTCCTGGCTAGTTCTCCATTTTGCGGTGAAAAAGCTATTTGGGGATGTTTTGGATAATACATCCAAAGAAATTCTAGTGGAAAAAGTACCCCTTTTTGCCATTTAAGAAAAGGAGTAAATGTATTTTCGTTTTAAAGCTCCTTCTCCTGTGCCAGGGGCATCAGCCTCCAGCCAGTCACCACGACTTCCGCCGTCAGGTTCAAAAGGTAATCCTCAGGGTTAACCCCAGGGACAAAAGAGGTCTTGGGGGAGGAAACCTGCAAGATACTGAAGCCTCCTCATGAGGAGGCGCCCCCACTCACTCAATAGGGGGAATTCTTCTGCAGTTTTTAAGAAATTGGCAGGAAGAGTGTCAAGACGAATGGGGGACTTCCTCAATAGCTCCAAGGTACAAACTGGAGTTCCAAGAGTTCCCGTCTCCTTGTTTTCTCAGATCAAACGTTCCTACGGATCCAGAGAAAAAGAAGTCTTTCTCTCAAGCATTGGACCATCTTTTGGCAAAAAGTGATCATGGTGGCCCCCATGTAAGAGCAGAGGTTGGGTTTGGTTAAATCCAAATGGACATTCTGGATCTCAAAAATCTAAATTCAATTCCTGAATATAACCACTCTTTTTTCGCATGGAGTCAATCCAATCAGTTATCTCCATCCTACAAGGAGGAGAACTTCTGGCATCAATCGTCATCAAAGATGCATACCTCCATATGCCTATTTCCTCGCTCACTAGTAATATCTACTTTTCAAGGTGGAAAATCCTCATTTTCAGTGTGTAGCTCTGCTTTCCGGTCTAGCTACTGCACCTTGAGCGTTTACAAAGGTTCTCGCTGCTCTTCTAGCCAGATTAGGGGCCAAGGTATAACGATTATGGTTTACCTGGACGATCTGTTCTTGATAGTCCAGTCGGTAGCCCGCTTAGACCAAAGTAAGGTCACCACATTCAACTACCTGGAATATCTATGTCGGATTCTCAACCTAGGAGAAATCTTCTTTAAAACCATGAAGAAGGCTTGGGTCTGATCATAGGTACACCCAAAAAAGGGTATTCTTGCCCCAGGCAAAGATCAGCGCCATAAAGGAACTGATTTAGGTGGTCGAAGCAACTTATTCAACTTTGCATAAGGTTGTTGGGAAAGATGGTAGCTTCATTTGAGGCCGTTCCTTATGCTCAGTTTCAGAGACTGCTGCAAAACAGTATCCTATCGGCTTGGAACAAAGGGTTCAAGCTCTAGATTCCTAATGTGTCTGACTCCAAAGCCTACAGCCACATCACCCTGAAAGTGCCCGATCTCGTATGATCTTGGAGGCTAAGCAGGGTCGGGCCTGGTTAGTACCCAGATGGACCACCTGGAAATACCAGGTGCTGTAGGCTGGGTATGCCGGAGCCAAAAATCTGCAAAGGGGAAAATCCTTCCTTTTAGTTACCTGGGAAGTGGTAATAACATATGCCAAACTTTCTTTTTGGGTTGGGGAGCCGTCCTGGAAAAGGCAACTGTCCCTGAGAAGTGGCCCAGATCAGAAATGGCCTTGCCCATTATCATTCTAGAAATTTAGGCAGAGCATTTGGTTCTGAGGGCCTGAACGTTCAGTTTATGGTATTGTCCTGCCAGGATTAAATCCGACATTGCCACAGTAATGGCCTATATCAATCACCAAGGGGCACAAGAAGTTGTGCGGCCGAGAGAAAGGTGAATCATATCCTATCTTGGGCAGAAAACAATGTACTTTGCCTATCAGCGGTCTTCATTCTAAGAATAGAAAATTGGCAGGCGGACTACTTCCCGGGAGAATGGTTCCTTCACCCCGATATCTTCCTGTCAATATGTCAAAGATGCAGGATCCCAGACATAGATCTGTTTACGTCCAGGTTCAACAAAGAAATTGACAACTTTGTGTCAAAAACAAAGGATCCGCTAGCATGCCGAACAGATGCCTTGCTATTTCCGTAGAATCGGTTCTCACTGATTTATGCATTCCCTCCTATTCTGCCTACGTCCACGACTTCTTCACAGGATCAAGCAGAAAGGGAAGTCTGTGATTCTTGTGGCCCCCAGCGGTGCCCAGGAAATCTTTGTACGCACAGAACATAAAGATGAAATTAGGGGACCCTTGGACCCTACCGCCACGGTCAGACCTTCTTTCGCAAGGTCCGGTATTCCTACTTTACAAACGCTAAATTTAACAGTTTGGCTATTGAGACCCACACGGGGGCTGTCAGGTTCAGTGGTTTCTATCTTGGTTAATGCAAGAGAGCTGGTCTCCATAATTATATATTATTGAGTCTGGAAGCATATGTCTCCTGGTGTGAAACTAGGAGCTGCACCCCAGGAAATAGGTTAAAGGTAGAATCCTTGACTTTCTGCAGATGGGGTGAGAAATAAAGCTGGAGTGCTTTCTAAGGACGGGTCTCGGCCTTATCGGTATTATTTCAAGGACCACTTGCTTCGCATTCTTTGGTTCATAACTTTATTCAGGGGGTAACACGGCTAGGTTAGGTCACCCCTGAACCCTTGGGACTTGAATTTAGTTTTGTCGGCATTACAAAACAGCCTTTTTTTGGGGGCTGATACGACATATTCCCTTGGTTCTTTTTGACAAGGAAACTATTTTTTTTTTTTTTGGTAACCATATCTGCTGCAAGAAGGGTATCAGAATTGGCTGTTTTTTTTTTGTAAAGAGCCATATTATTATTGTTCACAAGGATAAGGTAGCATTGCGTCATCATCCTAACTTTTTACCAAAGGTAGTATCAGGTTTTTATCTAAACCAGGATATTGTTCTATCTTCATTTTTTCCAGAACCCTGTTCTATGGAAGAAAAATCACTACATTCTCTTGATGTGGTGAAAACAGTCTACTTAAAGATGACTGCTCAGATTCGGAAAACTGATGTTTTGATCGTATTGCCTGAAGGTCCTAAAAGAGAACAGGCAGCATGGAAATCTACTATTCTAAATGTATTCGACAAGTAATCGTTCTAACTTATTGTTTAAAGAGGTAGTTTCTACCCTCTCAAATCAAAACGCACTCCTCTAGAGCTGTTAGTGCTTCATGGGCAGTGCATCACCAAGCCTCCATGGCTCAAATCTGCAAGGCTGCAACTTGGTCTTCAATCCATACATTTACCAGATTCTATCAGGTGGATGTAAAAAGACATGAGGATGTCACCTTTTGGATGCAGTATAAATCCTCTGTTCTCATGGTGCCCTACTTTTGTTGTCTTCCTCCCCTCATTTGGCATTGCTCTGGGACATCCCACATAGTAATTACTGTGGCTCTGTGTCCCGTGATGTACGATTTAAAGAAAATAGGATTTTTATAACAGCTTACCTGTAAAATCCTTTTCTTTTGAAGTACATCATGGGACACAGAGGTCCCGCCCCTCTTTCTGTGTATTGCTTTGATACAAAACTGAGATGCTCTCGGTAGGGGAGGGGTTATATAGGGAGGTAACTTCCTGTTTAGGGTGTGCCTGAAGGTGGACTATAACCCACATAGTAATTACTATGGCTCTGTATCCCGTCATGTACTTCAAAAGAAAAGGATTTTACAGGTAAGCTGTTATAAAAATCCTATTTTTAGGGACTTGGGAGCTAAATTGAGGAAAAGGACCCCCAAGGTAGTGTTCTCAGGAATACTACCGGTACATCGAGCCACACCAGAAAGGCAGAGGGATATTAGGGAAGTAAACAAGTGGCTGAAGAGCTGGTGTAGTAAGGAGGGGTTTGGGTTCCTGGAGGACTGGGCTGACTTCTCAGTCGATAACCAATACTACAGAGGGGATGGACTGCACCTAAATGAGGAAGGTGCAGATCAGTTGGGAATGAAGACGGCCAAAAAGTTAGAGGGGTTTATAAACTAGGCAGTGGGGGGGAGGGTCCAGAGGTAGAGATAGTCAGCACGGAACATATTCCAGAGGGTAGTATTGGGGGCATTAGTGGTAGGTTGACCAAAGCACATAAACCCAAGGTAAGTATAGTAGCAAGTCCTAGTTGCAATCTTGGAACACCCAATAAGAGGATAATATGCGACCGGTCTAAACTACGTGGCATGTTCACCAATGCCAGAAGCCTGGCGGACAAGATGGGTGAACTAGAGATACTGTTGTACGAGGGGGATTTGGATTTTGTGGGAATTTCAGAGACCTGGTTCAACAGCTCTCATGATTGGCTGGCAATGATTCAAGGGTATACCCTTTATCACAAGGATAGAGAGGGTAAAAAAGGGGGAGGGGTATGCCTATATATCAAGAATAATGTACAAGTGATTTAAAACTTTAGATATTCTCAAATTATAATTTTATTGAGATTCCATTATTCTATCATAGTCTATGTTTAGACATTTTTGCTTTCTTAACACTATAGGAAATGTCTCTCTGAAGTGACAATTTTTTGTTTAAAGTAAGAGACAACTTTATCTTTTGTTATATTATAATGTTATACTGTATCTTACTATTGTATATTCCTGTATTGCTTTTGAACCTGTTCCCTGACTTATAAAACTTCAATAAACAAATTTGACAAAGAATAATGTACAAGTGAATGTGAGAGATGACATCACTAAGGGAGCTAGGGAGGAGGTGGAATCCTTATAGGTAGAGCTCCAAAGGTATTAAACTACGTAGAGGGTTCTTTACTGTAAGAGCAGAAAGGATGTGGAATTCCCTTCCACAGGCGGTGGTCTCAGCGGGGAGCATCAATAGTTTCAAGAAACTATTAGATAAGCACCCGAACGCCCGCAACATACAGGGATATATAATGTAATACTGACATATAATCACACACATAAGTTGGACTTGTGTCTTTTTTCGACCTCACCTACTATGTAACTATGTAACTTGCTGTGGGGGGATTCTGATGGGGACACCTGCTGTGGGGGGGGGGGTTTGATGGGGACACCTGCTGTGGGGGGGGGGCTCTGATGGGGAAACTTGCTGTGGGGGGGGGCTCTGATGGGGACACACTTGCTGTGGGGGGGACTCTGATGGGGACACCTGCTGTGGGGGGGGGACTCTGATGGGGACACCTGCTGTGGGGGGGGCTCTGATGGGAACACCTGCTGTGGGGGAGGGGGGTTTGATGGGGACACCTGCTGTGGGGGAGGCTCTGATGGGGAAACTTGCTGTGGGGGGGCTCTGATGGGGACACACTTGCTGTGGGGGGAGCTCTGATGGGGACACCTGCTGTGGGGGGGGACTCTGATGGGGACACCTGCTGTGGGGGGGACTCTGATGGGGACACCTGCTGGGGGTGGACTCTGATGGGGACACCTGCTGGGGGTGGACTCTGATGGGGACACCTGCTGTGGGGGGGGCTCTGATGGGGACACCTGCTGTGGGGGGGGGCTCTGATAGGGAAACTTGATGTGGGGGGGTATATGATGGGGACACCTGCTGTGGGGGGAGCTCTGATGGGGACACCTGCTGTGGGGGGGGACTCTGATGGGACACCTGCTGTGGGGGGGGGGGACTCTGATGGGACACCTGCTGTGGGGGGGGGACTCTGATGGGACACCTGCTGTGGGGGGGGACTCTGATGGGACACCTGCTGTGGGGGGGGACTCTGATGGGACACCTGCTGTGGGGGGGCTCTGATGGGGACACCTACTGTGGGGGGGGGCTCTGATGGGGACACCTGCTGTGGGGGGGGGCTCTGATGGGGACACCTGCTGTGGGGGGGGGGACTCTGATGGGGACACCTGCTGTGGGGGGGGGACTCTGATGGGGACACCTGCTGTGGGGGGGGGACTCTGATGGGGACACCTGCTGTGGGGGGGGACTCTGATGGGGACACCTGCTGGGGGTGGACTCTGATGGGGACACCTGCTGGGGGTGGACTCTGATGGGGACACCTGCTGGGGGTGGACTCTGATGGGGACACTTGCTGGGGGTGGACTCTGATGGGGACACCTGCTGGGGGTGGACTCTGATGGGGACACCTGCTGTGGGGGGGGCTCTGATGGGGACACCTGCTGTGGGGGGGTACCTCTGATGGGGACACCTGCTGTAGGAGGGGGGGGGCCCTGATGGGGACTGTGATGGGGACTTTGATATAAGCTGTGTGTGCCGCAGGTCACTCTCTCCTCAGAATGTCCCTCATTCTCAGCTTCAAATGTTGGGAGGTATGCATCATGCCTAGTCATGTCTGTGAATGTCAGAGTTTTACAATGCCTCATGGGACGTGTAGTTCTGCAACAGCTGGAGGGCCGTAGTTTAGGGTTATCTGGTCTATACTAACGGATTATATGACTTTTATTAGTGACGGGGGATGGGGGTTTATTTAGGGGGGATTGCAATATGTATGTCTTTATTTTATAAGATTCAAATAGGAAGAAAGAGGGAAAAATTTAATTTGTAGTAAATGTCCTGAAAACGTATTTCTCCATAATGATCCCAGTCTCAGGTATTCATCCTAAACTGTGATCAGCAAACTCTCTCAGTACACTGAGATCACAGGAATATGATGTGTCCTGGCAAAGCCCAAAAACAAAGTTCATCTGTCAGTTTAGAAGAGGTGGGACGCACACAGGAGAATTTATTCTGTGTGTAAGGAAACCTCACAGAGCGCCCCTCACAGCCCCTCCTTCCAATGTCCCTCCAACCAGAGTCAGAGAATACTATGACATCATACTGACCTCACCGCTCCTCTTCCTAGGGCCCTGTGTGGGTAGATTATACCTCAGCTTGAAGTAGGGCTTTAATAAAACAAAAAAAATGATATCTAACCAGAGATGAGGAGGATTCTGGGATGTCATTTGATTTTAATAGTCGTGTTCAAATCTAGAGTTTTCCTCCTGTGAAGTCTGGTGATCATATGACCATCACATTGCCTCCACCTCCCTCCCTGATAGAATAGAGAAATAAAAAGAAATGTTTAGAAGTCACCAGAGAGATCACTGGGCTGCTGACAGGAGAGGTGAGCGGTGCTGGGAATTCTGGGACATTATCCAGTAACAGACAAGGGATGTGTCTGGATGGTGACTGTATCATTGTGTGTGTCAGGTTCCTATAAGGTGTCAGGATGTCACTGTCTATTTCTCCATGGAGGAGTGGGAGTATTTAGAAGGACACAAGGATCTCTACAAGGACGTCATGATGGACAATCAGCCGCCCCTCACATCACCGGGTAAGAGGAGACTTTATTGTAAAGGAGAGAGCAGTACGGAGGGTCCACCTAGATCCCCCATCATCTGATAAACACATACCCTGTTTCCCCGAAAATAAGACCTATCGTGATTCTCGGTGATGGCTGCAATATAAGCCCTACCCCCCAAATAAGCCCTACCCTGTTTCCCCGAAAATAAGCCCTACCCTGTAAATAAGACCTACAAGGACTTTAACTAGGGCTTATTTGGGGGGTAGGGCTTATATTGCAGCCATCACCGACAATCACGCTAGGTCTTATTTTTGGGGAAACAGGGTAGAAACAATGTATTCAGTCAGTGTGTGTGTTTCCTACAGATGAATCCAGTAATGGGAACCCACCAGAGAGATGTCCCCGTCCTCTGTATTCCCGGGATTCCACACAGGAAGATCACACCATCCCTCACCATCATCAGGTAGATGAGGAACAATCACTGATAGTATCATTAGGATCTGTACATTATCTGCATTGTTACAATTTATGCCATTTTTATTTTATATTCAGAGTGGAAACCTGAGAGATTCTAAAGTTGATGTTAAAGAAGGGATACAAGAGGATGATAAGAATGGGGTGATGATGGAGGAGTTTCTAAAAGGACACAAAGATCTGTACCAGGACACCATGGTGGAGTCATCCAGCTACAGAAACCCACCAGAGAGATGTCCCCGTCCTCTGTATTCCCGGGATTCCACACAGGAAGGTCACACCATCCCTCATCATCATCAGGTAGATGATTGACAATTATTGGTAGTTATGATTTATACACAGCATGTTTGTTATAATGAATGTCTTAATAAATAAATATATACACACAGAGTGGAAACCTCAGGGATGATCATATGGATGTTAAAGAAAAGTATAAAGAGGAGGATGAGGAGTATGGAGTGATGGAGGAGTTTTCAGATGGACACAAGAATAAGATGGAGCCACCTAATACCAGGAAATCACCAGAGAGATGTCCCCGTCCTCTGTATTCCCGGGATTCCACACAGGAAGATCACACCATCCCTCACCGTTACAAGGTTGGTGGGACATAAGCATCACAATATTGAAGATTATGTTTTACAGATGTTATTTTCTATCATTTTCTTGGTTTAGGGTGAAGATCTGATAGTTTTAAAAGTTGAGAGTCAAGCAGAAGAAGAAGAGACGTATGTGAGGGATGATCAGCAGTCTATGGAGGAGGATGGAATAACGGGGACATTTATAGAGGAGGACACTCCTACAGAGATCAGCACAGGTGGGTCATTAACACTAAATACATTCCTCCACCCATACTGCTCCAGAGTAGGGTGTGGACTTTAAGAAACCTTAAGATTGCATTTAAAAGTGGGTATTATTTTACTTAGTATTTTACTGAAACGGTAGGAATTGGAATAGACCTCCGGCAGAGGTAGAGAGTCAATCGAGTAAGTGGCTTCAAACATGCTTGGGACAAACATAGATCTATAGTCAGACAAAAAAGTAAGAAAGAAAAATCTATATAAAAAAACAGGCAGACTCCTCCTGATGTCACTTGTTTCTATGACTGGGTGATATCAGCCTGTAATACCCTGGTCACTTTCCTGAGCTGTGTTCCCCGTCCTGTATTCCTGTATTTCTCTCGAATAATTTTCCTTCTCTGTGCCTAGGTAGAGCAATGTATCTAGACCGGATTTATGTAGATTCTGGAGTTGAGGTGGCAGCAAAATATTGATTTTCATCATAAGCAGTGCTCTACCTACCCTGTTTCCCCGAAAATAAGACCTAGCGTGATTGTCGGTGATGGTTGCAATATAAGCCCTACCCCCCAAATAAGCCCTACCCTGTTTTCCTGAAAATAAGCCCTACCCTGAAAATAAGACCTACAAGGACTTATTTGGGGGTTAGGGCTTATATTGCAGCCATCACCGACAATCACGCTAGGTCTTATTTTCGGGGAAACTGGGTAGGTACCCGAGGATTGTGCATTTGGTCTTCTGCACCATATTCAGGGTCTATGAATATCTTTGACAGGGAATTTTTCCAGGGTTACCTACTCTGATGTCTTCTGGCAGTGCCAGGTTGTGGGATATGTCTGTATAGTCTCAGACCCAAGTCACATGGTGATAATAATGTGATAACATCCTTAAACTTTGGAACCTTACACAGAAAGTGGTAATGAGGGAGGAGTCAATAACCCAATGATGGTGGTCTTCAGGATCAGTCCAGTCTTCATCTTGGCTGTTCTCCCCCCATCCTCACTCTCTGACCTCTGGTGGGGCTCAGCCCTGCTGTTATTCATGACTAAATCATGGACTAAATAAGGAAGTGCAGGACTTCTTTTGTTGGGAAGGTGGCAATGAGTGATAGAGGGGGTGGGGACACTCGTCCTATAATCCCCTCATCACTGTCACTCCTATAAAAGGCAGATCTTGTTGTTTCCTCACTCTCTGACTAAGGTCCATGAATAAAGAAATGAACTGGTAGGAGATCAGAGGACCCATTTACTAGTTACCTTGAGGGTGGAATTGTAAGATCCTCAGAGACAAAGCTGTCTGATGTGGGCGGAGTCCTGGTTTAGGGGAACCAATCTGCTCATGTCTAGTAATAATCTTTTTATTCCTATTTTAGTAGATGGACGGGAGATGAGGAAAACCTCAGAGGATTGTCTCACTTTGTCTCCAGACTGTAAAGTAGAAGATGAGGACATCACACAGTATAGTCCAGGAGAAAACCCGACTACCTCAAATGTCCATCCGGCACCACACAGTGTAGATGGACCATCGTATTCCTCTTATCCTGAGGAACCTCAGACTGTGAGGGACGGTGCAGTCCTTCCAACAGATAAGAGGTTTTCCTGTACTGAGTGCGGAAAGAGTTTCAATTTTAAATGCAATCTTAATGTGCATAAAAGATCTCACACGGGTGAGAAGCCATATTTATGTCCTGAGTGCGGGAAATGTTTTTCAGATCAGTCCAGTCTTTACAGACATCGGAAATCTCACACGGGGGAGAAGCCATATTCCTGTCCTGAGTGCGGGAAATGTTTTTTACATAAATCGCAGCTTGTCACACATCAGAGGTCTCACACGGGGGAGAAGCCGTTTTCCTGTCCTGAGTGCAGGAAATGTTTTTCAGATAAGTTTTATCTTTCCAGACATCAGAGATTGCATGAAAGTGAGAAGCCGTATTCTTGTCCCGAGTGTGGAAAATGTTTTGGACAAAAATCACAACTTGTCTCACATCAGAGGTCTCACACGGGAGAGAAGCCGTATTCTTGTCCTGAGTGTGGGAAATGTTTTTCAGATAAGTCATCTCTTTCCAAACATCAGAGATTGCACACAGGTGAAAAGCCATATTCCTGTCCTGAGTGCGGAAAATGCTTTTTAAAAAAATCAGGACTTGTCAAACATCAGAGATCTCATACGGGGGAAAAGCCATACTTATGTCCTGAGTGCGGAAAATGTTTTTCAGAGATGTCCAACTTTCATAATCATCAGAGACTGCACACAGGAGAGAAGCCGTATTTATGTTCAGAGTGTGGGAAATGTTTTGTACAAAAATCAAACCTTGTCACACATCAAAGGACTCACACAGGGGAAAAACCGTATTCTTGTTCTGAGTGCGGGAAATGTTTTTCAGACAAGTCCTCTCATTACAGGCATCAGAGATGGCACGCGGGTGAAAAGCCATATTCTTGTCCTGAGTGTGGGAAATGTTTTGTACAAAAATCTGAACTTGTCACACATCAGAAGTCTCACACGGGGGAAAAGCCATATGCCTGTTCTGAGTGCGATAAATGTTTTATTCAAAAATCACTACTTGTCATACATCAGAGGTCTCACACGGGGGAAAAGCCATATTCATGTCCTGAGTGTGGGAAATGTTTTTCAAAGACGTCCAATCTTTACAGACATCAGAGATTGCACATGAGGGAGAAGCCACTTTCCTGTCCTGAGTGAGGGAATTGTTCCTCACTTAAGTTCTGTCTACACAACCCTCGAGGTGTATTAGTGACTTGAGTGCGGGAAATATCTTCTATATGAATGTTGCTGGACATCACAGCTCTCATGTGGGGAAGAAGCACACCCTGATATACACCTCAGATATACTCCATGGCTGATCTTCATCATGTAAGAAACAGTTCATAAGGAGATCAGAGATCACCAAAGACATGGATGAAGAGTTGTTGGCCATTGATAGCAGGAGAAAAATAAAAATGGACTGAGTAAATTTTGTGGTGTAAACTTTTGAAATTGTTTAGAGGTCTTGTTGAATGGATATGATACGCATTCGCCCAGCCATGACAAATATTGGACTTATTTTTTTTCATATAGTGATTTCCTATGATCATCAGCTCCATCTAGTGGCAATAATTTGGCGCTGTTATATTTATACCACAGTATAGGCTCTAGATGGAGCTGATGATCATAGGAAATCACTGTGTTAACATTAAATATGGTCAGAATGTGTCATGGCTGGCGAATGCTTGGCATCCATTCAACATTTTTCTTTTGTAAATGGACACCTTAGTTTCCTTCGCCAGGTATGGCTTCATAAAAATAACAGGCTCCGTGCAGCTCGTGGTTCCAGCGTTTACTCTTCTGTCTCCACGGAGCCGCCGCTGTGGCAAGGACAACTTCACAATCCCGTGCGGGATCCTTCACACAGCCCACCCAGGCACAGACTGTCTCCCTGAATACATCCTGTGAGTTGAACCCCCGTCACTATGTATTTTTTTTATGTACACCTAATAAACTGTTTTACACTATTGGTTGCTTGGCGCCTTTTCTCCTTCCCCTCTACATGTCGTATACTGTATAGCGTGTCTTAAAAAATGCAGTGGTCAGGAGTTTACATATGCGTGTGCAGGGTGTGTGCCGGGTGTGCCTGGACACACCCTAATCACCCCGGGTGCCAGTGTATCATCCAGTGTACAGGGGTGTGCGGGGCACATGACCCCGATGGAAGGGGGACCCATTATAGCTGTGCCCTGTCATGCACTGCTCACCGCAAGTAATCAATTATATTTTACCAGCAGCACTGGATCCGCTGCATCATCTCCTCACCTCCCTTGCCGGCTGGGGTGGGTGGGGGTGCCTGTGAGCTGGGGGCAGGAGAACTGTACTGTGCCCATCCAATTGGCAGTGCCCAATACAGTGTGCTGTATAAACAGGATGGAGGAGGCTGAATCTGCTCCACCTCCCATCCTATCCCTGCTATGTCTGCCCTGCCCCACACTGCTGTGATGTAATGAAGGTGGCAGATTTCAATATACGGTACACAGCAGCTCTAGATCCTGGCTGACTGAGCCTAGGGGAGAGAAGCCTGGGGCCATTAATGTGAGTAGCAGACATACTGAACACCCCCCTTCTCTGTCTCACCCACTCTCTCAACTTCACCCCTCTCTCTCTCTCTCTCTCTCTCTCTCTCTCTCTCTCATCCCCTCCCCCTCTCTCAACTTCACCCCTCTCTCTCTCTCTCATCCCCTCCCCCTCTCTCAACTTCACCCCTCTCTCTCTCTCTCTCTCTCTCTCATCCCCTCCCCCTCTCTCAACTTCACCCCTCTCTCTCTCTCTCTCTCATCCCCTCCCCCTCTCTCAACTTCACCCCTCTCTCTTACCCCCCCTCTCTCTCACCTTCACCCCCCCCTCTCTCTCTCTCTCTCTCTCTCTTTCCCTACCTCTCCCTCATCCCCCTCTTACCCCCCTCTCTCTCTTACCCTCCCTCTCTCTCACCTTCACCCCCCCTCTCTCATCCTTTCACCCTCACCCCCTCTCTCTCTTACCCTCTCTCCATGCAACCCTTTCCTGTCGTGTTTACAGGGCTCTGATGATCCAACTGCAAACCCGGTGCTGTCATGGTGAGTGCCACTCGGAAGGGCTCAGCGGACCTCTGTTTGCTCAGCCTCCCTCTTGTACACAGACCAGGAAGTGATGTTGGTGACGTCACTTCCTGCACCTTCACCTGTGTAGACAAAAATCCTTGCACTGGCCCTGATAGACAGTCTAAGGTGCAGAGTGCAGTGGTCAGAAGCATGTCACATGCAGCCCAGTTTAAAGTGCAGTGATCAGGAGCTTATTATATACAGCTCAGCGTACAGAGTGCAGTGGTCAAGAACTTTATTATATACAGCTCAGTGGTCAGAGGCTTGTCATACGCAGCCAGACATACAGAGTGCAGTGGTCAAGAACATGTCATATACAGCCCTGTGTATAGAGTATCACAGTCATATAGGGATGAGCATTTAGGGCAATCAGTGTGTACGAACCTGACAGCTTCCAACTGCCAATGATTGTCAAGGAAGCAGTGGCTGCAGTTCTCACACACAACATAGGCATACTGAGAATTGGACCCCATTCTGCTACTCCTCCCAAGTGAGACTTCACTTTTTTGACTGTATATACCAGACATTGTATCTTGTGTATCATACAAATCAACAAATTGTATCAAATCCAATGTACTGTAATGGACGCCTCTATATGAGTGGTCAGGGAAGAAAGGCTTTGTGTAGCTTCACCTATAGCAGCCCCTGTTCCTATAAGCCTACTGGCACATGGCTGCCCCCCAGGAATGTCATATTCACTGGTCAGAATGTACAGGAAGCTGGAGAAAGGAAGAAAAAAAGAGTTCCTGTAGTTCTAGGAGTGGAGTTGTCTGCAGGGGATGACTGGGACTGGGGTCTCACAGGAACATAGTCAGTCGGACATGCAGATGGGTCAGTTTTAGGCCGCAGGGAGAGATATGGTCAGTAAACAGGCAAAGGATAGATCCAGGCAACAGGCAAAATGGTCAATAAACAGGCCAGGGGAACAGAGCTTGGTCTAACATTCAACACGGCCACCCAAAAAGTGGCGTACAAGATGCTCCTCAGATGGTATTGGGTTCCGGGCCGGATAGCGAGTTGCAAACCTTCCTATAGCAACCAATGCTTCAGGGGTTGTGGCCAACAAGGGGACATTGTCTCCACTTGGTAGCCTTGCCCCTGTCTAACAGGGTTCAGGCCCAGGTTGTTTGGGGTCCTTTACTCTTTGTTTCACATGCATACATAAAAGCAGCTTTGCTACACTGCCCGATACAGGGATTGTTTTCTTACCAACAAAAGTTATGGGGCGTACACACGGTCGGACTTTTCAGCTACAAAAAGTCTGACAGCCTGTCCGACAGACTTTCGACGGACTTTTGGCGGACTTGCGGCGGACTTTCTAACGAACAGACTTGCCTACACACGATCACACAAGTCCTTTGAATTCTTACGTGATGACGTACACCGGACTAAAATAAGGAAGTTCATAGCCAGTAGCCAATAGCTGCCCTAGCGTGGGTTTTTGTCCGTCGGACTAGCATACAGACGAGCGGATTTTTCGACCGGACTCGAGTCCGTCGGAAAGATTTGAAGCATGTTTCTAATCTAAAGTCTGTCGGATTTGAGGCTAAAAAAGTCAGTTGAAAGTCCGGAGAAGCCCACACACGATCGGATTACCAGCCAGCTTTAGTCCGTCAGCGTCCGTTGGACTTTTGTAGATGAAAAGTCCGACCGTGTGTACGCGGCATTAGCCTCTTATTCATAGCTGCCAAATGGAAGATTGCTAGAGCCTGAAAGAAACCCTCTGTCCTGTTTGCCATGATGAAGATGAAAATCGTAGGTGTCTTTACTGTTGGGGATTGGAAGGCTGCACTTGGGGGGGTTCCGAATAGGTCAAATAAGTAAACCAGAGCGTGCCATCCCGGGACCCAGACACCCCTATCGGGAATCATACTGTGAATGGGTGGGGGCATTTGTTATCTGCAGAGGTTAATTCGTCAGTATTGGTTTACTAATAGGGTTGGATGAGCCCCTCCTTATCTGTAGGGTTTTATGTGGGGCCAGTACCTGTCGGTGGGTGGCCCTTCAGGGGTGTTCAACAAGATATTTATCTATTGGGTCCCTATCACAGGAGGTTTGTAGAATGTCAGGGTTTAAGTTAGCCGATGAGGCGTCGGAACTTGTTTTGGAAGGGGAGGAGGAAAGAGGGTGGGTCTGTTCATGTTTGTAATGAATATGTACGTGAGTACTGTTTTGTCATTTTCCCAGTGTTCTAAATTTGTGAATTTTTTAGGAGGTCGTGAAAGTCAGTGGAGTCTCTAAAGCAGCCTTTCTCAACCTTTTCAACGCAGAGGAACCCTTGAAATAGTTCTCCGGTCTCGAGGAATCCCTGCTAAAAATTAGAAATCTACAACTCATGATACATTAGTGTGATGGTCAGTGAGAGGAATGGTCCTTACACTTGTGGTCATTGGGAAGAATTACCTCCTTACAGATAGCTAAAAAGATCAATGGTGTCAGTGGGAACTTATCTGAGAGGCAGAAATTGCCCGTTGCTGAAGGAACCCCTGGCCACCTCCTGGAGGAACCCTGGTTGAGAATCGCTGCTCTAAAGTGTAGCCAGCAAGCCCAAGTTTTCTGAAATTTTGTTGGATTCTCTTTAGCTTGGTGTATTAGGTTCTCCATTTCCACTGTTTTCTCTATGTGTTTAAGCCACTCGGCAACTTTAGGGGGGTCGTTGCTTCTCCAATGGACTGGTATACATTGTTTTGCTGCATTGATGAGGCGGTGCAAGGTGAGGGATTTTTTGTATGCTGAGTGGGGTATGGATGTGTGGTGAAGCAGGTATTGAGACGGGGGAAAAGTCTGGAGTAAATGTTGTAATTTGTGCGATTATGCGGTGAACTTCTTTCCAGAAAGGTTGTATGAGGGCAGTCCCACCATATATGGAGCAAGGAGCCTAAGTCTGAGTTACATCTCCAGCACAGTGGGGAGATGCCAGGGTGATATTTGTGAATCCTATCAGGTGTCCAGTACCATCTAGAGTAAGTTTTGAAACCATTTTCTTGTGTAGATATGTTGATGAAGCCTTTGTGGATATGGTCGTATATACATTCCCATTTCTCTTTGGTTAGGTCTAGGGTAAGTTACCTTTCC
This sequence comes from Lithobates septentrionalis, assembly GCA_037952835.1. Taxonomy (NCBI): domain Eukaryota; kingdom Metazoa; phylum Chordata; class Amphibia; order Anura; family Ranidae; genus Lithobates; species Lithobates septentrionalis. Next base: position 480,081 of record JBBDGP010001914.1, read on the forward strand.
CATCATTGGCTGCTTTTGTTTACTTTTGGATCGCAGCCTGTGAACAGGAGTGAGTATATTGTCGAGATCAAGTGTCTTTGGGGTTCAGTGCTGGTACAGATTGTTCCAAATGGAGTGTGGTCTCTGTGCCACTTGGCAAGGGGTTTGGCGCTGTTGAGAAAGAGTCTAATCTGTAGGAATTTGAAGAAGCGAATGTTACAGTCTGGGAGTCGGGAGAAGACGGCTGTGTATGTGAGGAGCTCGTCACTTTGAAAAAATTGTTGTGCTCTAAGTGGGGGTTCGTAGCATTGAGCAGTCGGGTTGTGTTCTGAGTAACCAGGAGGAAAATCGGGGTTTTGTTCTACCGAGGTCATAGGACCAGGCGATGGGGGTTAGGTTGAGTGTTTTGCATGCTGCTTTAAAGGTTAGCATCGTAGGGCCTATTAGTGGGTGTGTCGTACTTTCGGGATCGATTTATGCTTGAACCAGGGCAAGTGGGAAGTAGGCACCCGAGCAAAGGAATCCTCAATTTTGATCCAATCTTTCGTGTCCCTGTGAATGTGCCAGTCAATAATTCTGGTGAGGTGACAGGACCAGTGGTATTTGTGAATGTCAGGGAGTCCGAGCCCACCTTTTCACTTTGGGGAGGACCATTCTATCCTGGCTTAGTCTGGGGGTGTTAGAGGACCGTATGAAATTTTCTGCTTATCTGTTTGTATGTCATAAAGAAGGATGGGGGGATTTTAATTGGGACGGTCTGAAAAAGGTATAGGATTCTGGGTAGGATATTCATTTTTATAATGGCTGTTTGACCAAACCAGGAGTAATGGCCCATATTCCAGTTCTGGAGGTCTCTTATGATGGTTTGGATGATAGGTAGGAAGTTCCGAGCGTATAGTTCGGATAGTTTTGTGGGGATTTGGGTACCCAGGTATGTGATGGTGTGGGGTTTCCAATCAAAGGGAAAATTAGCTTGGCATTGTGTTACTACGGTTGAGGAGAGGGAAATGTTTAAGGTTTTTATTTCAAGAAATTAATTTGAAGGTTAAAGATTGTTTTGAAGAGAGCAAAGTCCGTAAGCAAGTTGGGTATGGTGGTTATGGGGTCTGAAAGGAATAAAAGAATGCCGTCTGCATATGCCACTATTGTGCATTGTTTATTCTTGATTTCAATGCCTTTGATGTCAGGATTGGTTCTTATTCAGCCAAAAAGGGGTTCCATGGTTAGTACAAAAATCAAGGGGGAGAGGGGGCATCCCTGGCGTGTGCCGTTCGAGATGGAGAAGGCGCTCGACAGACGACCATTGACTCGTATTCTGGCTGTTGGCAACGAGTATAGTGCTAGTATCAATTTGGAGTATGCGCTCTGGAAAACCCATTGCCTGTAAAGCAGCCATCATATAGTCCCAAGCCACTCTGTCGAACGCCTTCTCCGCATCGAGGGAAAGGAAAAAGACCGGCGTGGATATAGTTAAACCAGTGGTGGATGTTGATCGCTTTTATGGTGTTATCCCTCGCCTCTCGTCCAGGGATGAATCCAACCTGATCTAGTGAGATTAGTTTGGAGAGTAGGGGGAGTAAGCGATTTGCAAGGACTTTTGCATAGAGCTTCACGTCTACATTTAGGAGTGCAACGGGTCGGTAGTTGGACACCATCGTCGTATCTTTGCCTGGCTTCGGTATTAGCATTATGTCGGCCTCTAAAATGTCTTTTTTTAGCTTGGCGGGAAGAGGACAGAGAGTTGAAAGCCTTTGTAAAGTGGGGGATTAGAATGTCAGTGAAGGTCTTGTAATAGCTCACGGTTAGACAGTCTGGACCCGGGCTCTTGCCTGTCTTCAGTTGTTTTAAGGCGGCTACTGTTTCTTCTATGGAGATGATCTAATTCTGATTCATCTATGTTTAATGGATGAGGGGGCGTATTGTTTTAGGAAGTTATCAATCGTTTCTTAACTGTCTGGGGTCTGTCCATTCGTGTGTGGGGTGGGTAGATTATAGAGTTTAGAGAAATATTGTACAAATTGGTTGGCTATGTTGAAGAGGATTTGTATCGACCTCATGATCAACGAAATAATTTCTAGCATCCTTCATGATTCTCCTTCTAAATTCCTTAAAGTGTGGTCACCTTGGTGGTCTTATGCTCTTCTCATCCTGCATCAGAACAATTTGAGTCTTTCCTAAGGTCCGCTATATAATTCCCCCAAATTGCAGGACTCCTCCCCCCTTCTCCTTATTCCTCCTTCTTCTTCCACTCCTCCCTCCTGCTCCTTTCCTTTCACTTGTTTTTCTCTATTTCTTCTGTCTCCTTCCTTTTGATGCGGAGGCTGGACACTTGCTTGCCCTCGGTACCTCCTTATTTTTGTGTGACCCCGGACCTAGGGAATTTTTGTTGACTTACGATTATGCCGTCAGGTCAATCTTTCTGTGTTTTTTACACTGAGTTGTTCTACTGGGTGAGCGCCCCTTTTTCTGCTTTATTAGTCACTCATCCAGTCCCCCGACTAGGGGTGCCCACTAGACTTCTACTCACCTTTCCCCTTGATGCGAACTAGAGCACCTGACCCATGGTCTCCCTCCATCGGCTCTCGGGCCTAGATGACACAAGTGAACCTGCGGCTTGCGCCCCCAGGTCGCTCAGTGGTCACTCTTTCTTCAAAAGTTGACTGCTCAGAATACTATCAGAATAGCCAGCCATTGTACATGATCAACGGTACGATGTCACCATTGTGATACTGGACTTACTGTGAAAGTGCCTCCACTGTGGGGACACTCATATTTTAGTGTTAGGACCACAGATATCAGGGTGCCGTGACGAGGCTCTGTGGCTTACGCATGCGTTTGCAAATGCGTGCGGACTAAACCCCTGTTTTTAACGCATACTGTTAGACAGGTTAATTTGGTTGTCTGCGAGCTGGTGGTAAGTAGGCTTGGAATTTTTTCCTGGGCATTCCCCAGGCCTTGTTTATATCTGTTTGTAGCCCTCCAATGCTGCTTACTGCGATAGCCAGCTATAAATGAGGGTGGTGGCAAGTTTTTTGAGATCACCTTGGTGTGTGTATTGGTCCAGTAACACACCAGCACCTTTGCAGCCATTGTGCTATTTGCTGGGTGTCTGGTGTGCTCCTGTACCTTTTAAGAAGGGATGGGCTGCCCTTCAGTCCACCTGCTCTCATTTATCCATCAGAATGCATGTGCCTCCACTGTGGGGACACATATTTTAGTGTTAGGACCACAGATATCAGGGTGCCGTGACGAGGCTCTGTGGCTTACGCATGCGTTTGCAAATGCGTGCGGACTAAACCCCTGTTTTTAACGCATACTGTTAGACAGGTTAATTTGGTTGTCTGCGAGCTGGTGGTAAGTAGGCTTGGAATTTTTTCCTGGGCATTCCCCAGGCCTTGTTTATATCTTACTGTGAAAGTATGTAAATAAATAAATATATTTTTTTTACAATTTTCTTTTTTTTACATATTTTCACCTGAGCAGTGCAGTGTTACCATAGTTGACACTGCACTACTCTAGAGAGGTGATTGGAAATTATTTTTTTTTTTTGCACTGTAATTGCTTATACAGCCATGATGGCTAAATAAGTGTAGTGCACCCAACGTAGGAGCCGCTGATGAACTGGGATCCCCCACCGTGCACAGCCAGTCGCACCAAATTTTCACAGGCTCCCAAAGTCAAGAAACTTGTTTTTGTATTTTTTTTTTTTTTAAGGGGATACAACTTGGATAGGGGAGTAGGGGTATTATGGGATGCCCACTTGACTTTAGAGAACTTTCAGCAAAACTTTAGGGACAACTTTCCTATATACAGTCTATATGCACTCCTCTGCTTCCTCCAGCACACTTGCATGCAGAACCTCACTGGCACACTTGACAAAAATGGTCCTGACACAGCACTCGGTCAGATCTTGAAGTAACAGCTTGTTATAGGCAAGAACCCGAGGCCCCTTTAAATGTGTAACAAAGTCAGTGTCCAGTTTACCTCTCTGTGGCTACTGATTCCAGCACCACCTCTTCAGGCACTGCCTGCCTGGCTTTAGCTGCCCCTTTCTATAGCCCTCCTGGCTACTCTCCTCAGTCCACCCAGATTGACACCAGAGTCTTCCCAGACTGCACACTCATCAGCCCACCCGGCTGTCTTCTCCTGGAGAACTCCTGGACGTGCTGACTCTCTCCCGCTGTCCTCACTCCTGCCTCCGTGCATCCAGGACAGGATTCCACCGTGTGTTGTACAAGATCCCTCCAGCACCCGAGCCCCAGGCCCGAGGTCAACCCCCCAGACTAGAAGGCACCCTCAATGGCCACCGACAGCCTCCTCAGCACTCCTTCTCCATCTTCCACCCGACTGCCCCCTGCTGGCATGACCCAAGAGTCTTTACAGTGGCGGTTGGTGCTCAATATTTGGGGGGGCAAATGAATGAGTCCTAAGACTCCCTGGCCAATCGGGTCTCAGACTCCTGATTGGCCAGGAGGAGAATCAATAAGACAATAGCGAATATTTATTTTGCTATTGTCACACAACTGGGTGGGCTCAGGGCGCAGTCCTCTGTGCTCCAAGCTCACCCTTTTTTGAACCAATTAAAGCTTTAGGCTCTAATCATGTGCTTTAAAAAAACAAAACATTGAAACCCATGCTTTTTGCGCCTGCATGTAGATTGAGGGCCAGGCTCATTGATTAGAGGGGTGGCGCCCCTACGCCTGTATGGATGGGCTGCCCACTTGCTGGGGATTAGCTGGGGCCCTCCTCAATACTCCAATACTCAATACTCCAAGCAGCTCCTCCTAGACTCCACCCTCTATTTCTGAAAGCTTTTCCAAGGCTCCAGAGAGCAGGAAGACTTGCTAGAGATGCTGCTTGATGAGTCATCCAGCCTCCCTGAGTCACTCATCCCTGACCCAGATTCAACCCAGTATCTACACTACAGCTTACAAAAAAAACTATCTACATCTGGCTATTTGCTACACCCCCCTTAAAAAGCCAGCCTGTCTCACTGGCTGTTAAAAAAATCTTTAAAAAAGGCTCCTAGCCCAGCAGCAAGGGCAAAATACAGTCTTGGAAGGGGAAAGGGGAAGCAACTTGGATGGGGCTATTTTACAAATAACTTGGCATGTATCACATATTCAGAGTATATACTATACATCCTAGCTACAGGTCCCTTCAGCTAACTCTACACAGTATAAATATACACAATTTAGCTGGAGCACCTCCCCCTAAAGAGAAGCCCTCTAAGTAAGCTGGAAAATGTTGAGTCCATCACACAGCAGGGTGAACAGCCGTCCACAATGATACCTGCAAACAGAAGCAAAGAGAAAAAACACATTCTAAGCTGTACAGTCTGTCAGCAGGGGTTATGAGCCTGCATGGCAGAGACAATTAAGCAAATAAACACAAAAGTCTCTCTTTTTTTTTTTTTTAAAGTCTTTGGTAGGAGGAGCCCCTCCAAATTTAGAACCCAAAGTTCTTCAGTTGGGAATGGAACATCCATCTGGAACAGTTCAGGGTGTTAGGCCGGCCTAGTCCGTGAACAGTAAGGCCCCTTTCACACTGGGGCGGTGGGGGCGTCGGCGGTACAACAGCGCTATTTTTAGCGCTGCTGTACCGTCGTTCTTGCAGCGGTATTCGGCCGCTAACGGTACGGTTTTAACCCCCGCTGGCGGCCGAAAAAGGGTTAAAATCCCTCGTACAGCGCGGCTATAGCCGCGGTATTACCGCGGTATAGCCGCGCTGTCCCATTGATTTCAATGGGCAGGAGCGGTGAATACACCGCTCCAAAAAAGCGATTTGCAGGACTTTTTTCACCGCCCTGCCTGCGCACCGCTTCAGTGTGAAAGCCCTCGGGCTTTCACACTGAACAAACAGCGGAGGCTGTTTAGGGGCGGTTTTCAGGCGGTATTTTTAGAGCAATACCGCCTGAAAACCGCTCCAGTGTGAAAGGGGCCTTAAGGACACAGGCAGCAATCTTCACAGCCTCCCATGCAATGTTTTACCTGCAAGCTGAACTCTCCCATCAGTCCTTCTCAGGTAATAGTGAGGAATTGGCAGTCTCTTCAGTTTGCCATCAGCTCCTCTAACAGCGACAGAGTGGCTCTTGGTGGGCAGTCCTGCTTTTACAACCACCACCCTGTCTTTGTAAATAGCTCTTCCCAGCCGCCATTCTTGCTGAATGTCCTGGAACCGGGTCCAAGCTTGATTGCAAAACAATCCCCAGGGTTTGGGGACATGCACGTACTCCCACACCATATCATTCTCCCTGGGAGTCCCCAATGATGTCCATGATGTTGGGAGGGGCATAGGGGTAGTCGAGATCCCACTCAAGAGTGTTTTTTTGCTGCACCTCCCGCTGGAATCTGGAAAACCTTGGCAGTTCTCTTGGCTTTCCCTTCCCAGAAAGGACACAGGTTTTGGGCAATCTTACAACCCATTGCCTGTAGTCAGCTGCTCTGGCTTGGGTGGTAGAGGGTCTGTTGAAATATTTCCGCCTCATACTGACTGGAATCTGCATGGCTTCTCCGGTCTCTTCAGCTGAACCTGGCTCATCCTTCACCTCGGACAGCACCTTCTCCTGCTCTCGAGTGGGTCCCCACTCCCACTCTGAGCTGCTGTTAGATGACCAGTCTGAAAACTCATCATCCATGGGCCCAAAGTCTGCCTGCAGTCTGGGCAAACCCCAGTCTATGCACCCATCACTACCATTCCCCACTGGCTCACCTGAAGATGGACTGTCTTCAAACTCTGGCTCCTTCCAGGTGGGGCTGGCGGGGTGTACGGGCACGGCCAGCATCTCAGAGACAGCATCTGGACTTCTGCTGGCCAGTAGTGGCAGGTACCAGCTCCCCAATCTGGCTGCAGGCCAAGGCAGACTTCTGACTTTTTTCACCAATTTCACTTGTCTTCACAGGGGAGTCAGCAGCCTCAGAGTCACCCCCACCTTTAGCAGATGATTCATGGCCTGCACCAGCCTTCTGGGACTTTTGTGGCTGTTCCATGCAGAGGCCTGACCACAGGTCCTCATGGTAGTGAATGAATGGTTCCTGTTCGCTTGGTGTGAGTGGTTTGTCGTAGTGCCTGCACCAGATCCAGGCACTGACCACCGTGGTCGGTCTTCTGCAACCAGGACATATCAGACACAGCCTCTCTGTTCTATCAATCATCCCAAGGGCGAATCCCTGTTGATGCTCCAGTCTGACACCAGTCTCCACCAGTGTCAGTTCCTGCAGATTAGGCAACCAGGTCAGCGCTGGGAACACAAATGCACCTTCCGCCATCTTGCTTCTCTCTCTCACTGTTAGCAGGGCATGCTGGGACTCCTCTGGGGCGTGGCTCTACCCCCAAACTTCTAGACTGCATAAGCAGGCCTTTTCCCGCGTGCTCCGCTGTAACCTCTTGTTGCTGAAGTTTGCAGGCACACTGATGATACTGGCACTTGCAGAACTTGTCAGGACAATTGTGCCCGAGCAACTGAGAGTAGGTGACAGCAAGCATTTACTGTGGTTGCCAGGAGCAACACCAAAGTTTGTAACACACGTGAAACTGTAGTTGGCAGGGTTAGGACAGTCTCCATCTTCAAGCAGACCGCTGGACATTTTGTAATCTGTAGGCGCGATCGCCCGCTGTGATTGCCACGGGTGACTGCACATTACACAGTTCTTGCTGAATAGCAGGTTATTGGTACAAGCGTCCATTCCAATCATGGTTGGGGCAACTGGGTATGCAGGGCAGCAGTAGATTTGGCAGCAACTCCCGCTGGGTGCAATGGGCAATGGTACTCAACTTTAAGCACACAGTCACAAATAGGCAGAGCACATACTGTGTGTCCTTCTCCCTAGCTTTAACCCTCCATGACCTTGGAACAAAGCACAGTTCCCCAGCTTGATTAATCTTCGGTTGCTAGGAACAACGGCTGTGCAGGTTACCATGGGCTATATCCCGGACGATGCCCCCCAAATGTAGCACACCCTGTGTAGGAACCGCTGGTAAACTTGGATCCCCCACCCTGCACAGCCAAGCACACTGGATTTTCACAGTCACTCCAGAGTCAGAAAACAGTCCAGTACTTTTATTGAGGGTATTAAACTTGGATAGGGAGTAGGGGTATTATGGGATGCCCACTTAACTTTAGAGAACTTTCAAGAAACTTCAGAGACAACTTTCCTATATGCAGTCTATATACACTCCTCTACGTCCTCCAGCACTCGGTCAGATCTTGAAGTAACAGCCTGTTATAGGCAAGAACCAGAGGCCCCTTTAAATGTGTAGCAAAGTCAGGGTCCAGTTTATATCTCTGTGGCTACTGATCCCAGCACCACCTCTTCAGGCACTGCCAGCCCGCCTATAAAAAAGAAAGAAGGACGGCGCCCTCTAAGTGCAGCATGTATGTTAAAAATATTTATTACAATAGATAAAAACACTCACATTTGAGTTGCTAAAAACCAGCATGTAAAGTAGTTTCATCCGCGTGCTCTCGGGGGATGTGGGTGTCACGGGCCAGTGGGGGGGTTCCTGGGATGTGAGTCCTGTGACCTGGGTCTTGGTAGCTGTTCCGGTGGTGCCGAGGGTCCTCAGAGCCTCCAGGCGGCCAGGATGTCAGTCATGGATCCTCCGTGGAGCGCTGTGCTGACCTGCGTCTTCACTTCCGGGAGCGGGGTGAGGCGGGCGGTGCTTCGCGTTCGGAGCATGCGTGCTCCTTCATCAGGCTATCACCACAGTCCTCCCAGACTGCACACTCACCAGCCCACCCAGTTGTCTTCTCCTGAAGAACTCCTAGATGTGCTGACTCTCCCCCGCCTTTCTTACTCCTGCTCCCGTGCTTTCAGGACAGGATTCCTCCGTGTGTTTTAAAGGTTCCCTCCAGCACCCGTGCCCCAGTCCAGAGGTCACTCCCCCTAGACTAGAGGGCACCTTCAAGTGCCACTAACACTAACAGTCTCTTGTGCTCTTGTCAGTTCTGTCAAGATTACAATTTTTATTGTGTGTCTTAATTTTATTACCAGATCATACATATATATTTTATATTCCATTGTAATAGAGTATGTGCAGATATGAGCTTTTTATAATCTGACTGGGTTCCGTTTACTCCGAATGATATGTGAGGAGACACTTCCGGAATCGGCCCCCATCAGATATACGTCATCCCTTGTTGTTTGGTGTTGCCATAACAACTTACCTCTTTATAGCGCGGGTGCCCACGTAGTCACGACATCTGCTGAGGAAGTCCCCGCCCACTGGGACGCAACGCGTCCAGAACGTGACGTCGTGACGTCATCCGCGGCTACCGCGCATGCTCCACCGCTTGCACACACTCTGCTGTTTGTACTCACTGCTACCGCCCTGGCACTTGTGAAGTGCCTGATATGTAAGTGTGTTTTTTTATACCTTTAATAAAGCATGATATACGGAGAGCACTATGTATGTTCCTTTTTATTTATATGAATTATGCTTATCCCCTGCTACGTGGTTATCTGGAGGAGTCTCTTGTCACTGGACTGAACCTTCACTTTGTTAAACCCTATGGGAATGCTTGCTTGACTCTTTATTTAAGGGTCCTGGTTATCAGGTGAGAGGCCATTCGGTATATGGTGAAGGGAACTTCTATCAGTCACACATTATTACTGTGAAAATCACGTTTGCCTGGTGGATTCATATATGATATCTGGACTTTATTTGTGCTCTGTATTTTAAAGGACAATACCCTATTGTTATCTTCTTTATCCCTGGATGTTTTTTATTTTCATTTTTTTATATTTTTTATATATTTTGGTTTTGTTTTTAGCGCTGCACCCATTTCACTTATTTATCTAGAGGGATTTGACCGTTTGACCCTGGTGTTCAGCTGCTTTTTCGCTTTTGCATACATGCGCTGATATATTTGTTATACAGCCACTAACAGCCTCCTCAGCATTTCTTCTCTAACTTCCTACCGACTGCCAGCCCCCCCCCCCCCCCCCCCCGCTGGCATGATCCAAGAGTGTTTAAGAGGTGCCCACCCCCTGCCAGCCCACTTGCTGGGGATTGTCTGGGGCCCTCCTCAATACTCCAAGCAGCTTCTCCTAGACTCCATCCTCTACTTCTGGAAGCTTCTCCAAGGCTCCAGAGAGCAGGGGGAGTTGCTAGAGGTGTTGCTCGATGAGTCAACCAGACTCCCTGAGTCACTTATCCCTGACCCAGATTTAAACCCAGGCCTGGCTTTGAGCCAGGCCAAATTTACCTGCACTACAGCTTACAAAATAAAACTATCTTCATTTAGCACACTAAGCTAGAGAGTGCTACATAAGCAATAATTTCTGACAGTTCTCTGGGAACTAATGTATTTGGTCATTGTACAAGGTCACTGTGATTTGCCCTGTACCATGTGATCACCGTGCCCAATCAGTAAATGACAGCCATTGTTTACTACCGGAAATGTGATCGCTGTGATTGGTCCCAGCGATCACATGGTACCAGGGAGGAGCACAGCTGCCCTGTACTCAGGTGGACATAGCGGTAACAGGATCATGCCGCTGTGCACCCCCGATACAGCACACAAGGCACAGTTCTGGGAGGAATGAAGCTTGTCCCGCCCATCCGTAAATGTACAGTGGCTGGGTGGGAAGCAGTTAAGGGTTACTGGGCTCAATTCATAAAATGTTATCTACCGCTTTAAAATTTGGGGTAAAACAGCTCATGGTGTTTTTCAAACTTTTTTTTGCAATTTGGTAAAAACGCTACTAAAATACCACATTTCTTGAAGCTATGCAGTATTTTAGTAGTGAAAACGTGTTGAATTTTAACACCAGCAGCTACCGATGTCTTCTACCAGTAACCAGTAAATAGCTAGTTGTTAAGGGTCCGGCACCCACTGTGTCCTTAACAGCCATTTACTCATCTTCTGTTAGCTGGATTCCCCACTGACAGCAGAATCTAAACAAAATAAGAGTTTACAATAATAAGTAAAAAACAAACAAAAACAACGTGGGGGCCCTTTGGGTCTGGTGTAGATTTTGAGGGGGACCCCATGCCAATTTTTTTTTTAAAGGGCATGCAGGAAACAAGGGGAAGTGCAAGCACCCCCTCCCCCCTCCAGAAGCATACCAGGCCACATGCCTTCAACATGGGGGGTGCTTTGCCAGGGGGACCCCCGGCAAGGCCCCCCTTCCCTATGTTGATGAGGACAAGGGCCTCCTCCTCACATGTCCCCCGAAGTAAATCCAGGATCAATCACAATGAACAATGTCATTGGATAAATTAGGGGGGTCAGACAGCTTGCAAGGCAACATGGGAAGGTTTTCAACAGGCAGCAAGCAAATTTCTTATAAGCAGTGCCACAAATAGGCGAGTTAGGACTAAATCTGTTATCAGTTTTTTAAATCAAAGGTGCCAAATCCTTTCTGCTCATCCAAAATAGTAATATATTTCTATCCTATCCTATCTTGGTTGGAGTGGAGATGACCCAATCTATAAGGATATACAATACATACACACGCAGCACAAGGCCGTGTTCACACTACGAGACGTAGTAGTTCTCAGGGCTGAAGTTCCTCTGAGCCCCATAAGATGGTGATCTCACGTCTACCCAGACAGGAAGTCTCTATGGAAGACAGGAAGTGATATCAGGTACAGACAGGAAGTTCCAGGTGAGAGGTGAGTCGGGAGGAAGTAGAGAGAAGACATTGCTGGAAGTGGCAGTAAGGGAGGTAATAAGATCTTATTTTCTATTTACACCCAGTAACCCCCCCGTCATGTCCGTCCTCTTCCTCCATAGTCACTGTGATGTCTTTTATCTCCAGCAGATGATGACACACATATATAGTGTGGAAACCTAGATTAACCCCTTCAGGGGCAGAACATTTCCCCACTTACGGGGTCGGAACATTCTCTTCATTTTGGAGATGTCTCACCTTTCCCACCAATCACCTTCTCACCTCATTAGTCTATAGTACCAGGGGTCTTCAAACTACGGCCCTCCAGTTGTTCAAGAACTACAATTCCCATCATGCCTAGCCATGTCTGTGAATGTCAGAGTTTTACAATGCCTCATGGGAAGTGTAGTTCCGCAACAGCTGGAGGGCCGTAGTTTGATTGGAATATGTATGTCTTTATTTTATAAGATTCAAATAGGAAGAAAGAGGGAAAAATGTCATTTGTAGTAAATGTTCTGAAAACTAATGTCTCCATACTGATCCCAGTCTCAGATATTCATCCTAAAATGTGATCAGTAAAGTCTCCGGAGTACACGGAGATCACAGGAATATGATGTGTCCTGGCAAAGCCCAAATACAAAGTTCATCTGTCAGTTTAGGAGAGGTGGGACGCACCCGGGAGAAATGATTCTGTGTGTACAGAAACCTCACAGCGTGCCCTTCACAGCTCCTCCTATCAATGTCCCTCCAATCAGAGTTAGAGAAACCTATGACGTCACACTGACCTCACAACTGCTCCTCACAATGCCCCTCCAACCAGAGTTAGAGAATACTATGATATCACACTGACCTCACAGCTCCTCCTCCCAATGTCCCTCCATCTGGAGTTAGAGTATCCTATGTCCTCACAGTGACCCCACATCTCCTCCTCCCAATGTCCCTTCATCCGGAGTCAGAGAATCTTATGACATCACACTGACCTCAGAACTCCTCTTCCCAGTGTCCCTCCATCCGGAGTCAGAGAATTATACCTCAGCTTGAAGTGGGGCTTTAAAAAAAAAAAAAAAAAAAAGAATAAGACCTAACCGGAAAGGTGAGGAGGATTCTGGGATGTCTTTTAATTTTAATAGTCGTGTTCAAATCTAGAGTTTTCCTCCTGTGAAATCTGGTGATCATATGACCATCACATTGCTCAGATCAGATCACTGAGCTGTTGACAGGAGAAGTTAGCAGTGCTGGGAATTCTTAGACATTATCCAGTAACAGACAAGGGTAATGCTCCTCCTCCCAATGTCCCTCCATCCAGGATCAGAGAATCCTATGATATCCCACTGATCTTTACAGCCTCCTCCTCCCAATGTCCCTCCATCCAGGGTCAGAGAATCCTATGACATCACACTGACTTTTACAGCTCCTCCTCCTAATGTCCCTCCATCCAGTCAGAGAATTCTATGACATCACACTGACCTTTACAGCTCCTCCTCCTAATGTCCCTCCATCCAGAGTCAGAGAATCCTATGACATCACACTGACCTTTACAGCCCCTCCTCCTAATGTCCCTCCATCCAGAGTCAGAGAATTCTATGACATCACACTGATCTTTACAGCTCCTCCTCCTAATGTCCCTCCAACCAGTCAGAGAATCCTATGATATCACACTGATCTTTACAGCTCCTCCTCCCAATGTCCCTCCATCCAGAGTCAGAGAATCCTATGATATCACACTGATCTTTACAGCTCCTCCTCCTAATGTCCCTCCAACCAGAGTCAGAGAATCCTATGATATCACACTGATCTTTACAGCTCCTCCTCCTAATGTCCCTCCAACCAGAGTCAGAGAATCCTATGATATCCCACTGACCTTTACAGCTCCTCCTCCTAATGTCCCTCCATCCAGAGTCAGAGAATCCTATGATATCACACTGATCTTTACAGCTCCTCCTCCTAATGTCCCTCCAACCAGTCAGAGAATCCTATGAGATCCCACTGATCTTTACAGCTCCTCCTCCCAATGTCCCTCCATCCAGAGTCAGAGAATTCTATGACATCACACTGATCTTTACAGCTCCTCCTCCTAATGTCCTTCTAACCAGAGTCACAGAATCCTATGACATCACACTGACCTCACAACAACTCCTCACAATGTCCATTTATCCAGCTCTTTTTTTCAATACTGTTAGGATGTGGGTGGCTCCATAGCATCCTCATGTGCAAAGCAGGACTGTTGGTCTTGTGTTGTATAGAATGCATGCAACACATTTTTAACCTACAGAGTGCGGGGGTCCTGTGTTGGTAAATTATACTTCAGCCTGAAGTGGGGCTTTAATAAGATGGAGACCTGAACAGTGAGGTGAGGAGGATTCTGGGATTTGAGAAAGATTTTGAGAGGTCACATGACATCACTCTTATCTCTATAATTAAAAAACAGACCTGACCGGAGAGGTGAGGGGGATTCTGGGAATATCATTTGATTTTACTATTAGTGTTCACATCTAGCATTTGAAGTCTGGCGATCATATGACCATAACATTGCCTCCACCTCCTTCCCTTATAGAATAGAGAAATAAAGAGACAATTCTAGAAGACAAAAGCAAGATCACCGAGCTGCTGACAGGAGAGGTGAGCGGTGCTGGGAATTCTGGGACATTATCCAGTAACAGACAAGGGATGTGTCTGGATGGTGACTGTATCATTGTGTGTGTCAGGTTCCTATAAGGTGTCAGGATGTCACTGTCTATTTCTCCATGGAGGAGTGGGAGTATTTAGAAGGACACAAGGATCTCTACAAGGACGTCATGATGGACAATCAGCCGCCCCTCACATTACCGGGTAAGAGGAGACTTTATTGTAAAGGAGAGAGCAGTACGGAGGGTCCACCTAGATACCCCATCATCTGATAAACACATAGAAACAATGTATTCAGTCAGTGTGTGTGTTTCCTACAGATGGATACAGTAATGGGAAACCATCAGAGAGATCCCCCCGTCCTCTGTATTCCCGGGATTCCACACAGGAAGATCACACCATCCCTCACCATCATCAGGTAGATGAGGAACAATCACTGATAGTATCATTAGGATCTGTACATTATCTAAATTGTTACAGTTTATATCATTTTCATTATATATTCAGAGTGGAAACCTGAGAGATTCTAAAGCAGAAGTTAAAGAAGAGATAAAAAAGGAGGATGATAAGAATGGGGTGATGATGGAGTCAGAGTTTCTAAAAGGACACAAAGATCTGTACCAGGACACCATGGTGGAGTCATCCAGCTACAGAAACCCATCAGAGAGATGTTCCCGTCCTCTGTATTCCCGGGATTCCACACAGGAAGATCACACCATCCATCACCATCATCAGGTAGATGATTGACAACTATTGGTAGTTCTGATTTATACACAGCATGTTTTTTACAATTAATCTTTTCTTATATCTTTCAGAGTGGAAGCCTTAGGGATGATAATATTGTTGTTAAAAAAGAGTATAAAAAGGAGGATGAGGAGTATGGTGTGATGGAGGAATTGTCAGGACACAAGGACATCACGATGTTACCACCTAGTGCCAGAAACCCACCAGAGAGATGTCCCCGTCCTCTGTATTCCCGGGATTCCACACAGGAAGATCACACCATCCCTCACCATTACAAGGTTGGTGGGAAGGAGCATCTACAAAACAGACTCAAGGAGATGATGTGTAGATCTTTTTTATATGATGTCACAATATTACATCTTATATTTTAAAGATGAGATTTTCTCTCACTTTCTTTTGGTTTAGTGTGAAGATCTGATAGATACCAAGGTTGAGGCAAAAGAAGAAGAAGAGAGGTATGTGAGGGATGATCAGCAGTCTATGGAGAAGGATGGAATAACGGGGACATTTCTAGAGGAGGACACTCCTACAGAGATCAGCACAGGTGGGTCATTAACACTAAATACATTCCTCCACCCATACTGCTCACTGATTGGTCCAGAGTAGGGCAAGGACTGGGTGATATCAATCTGTAATACCCTGGTCACTTTCCTGAGCTGTGTTCCCCGTCCTGTATTCCTGTATTTCTCTCGGATAATCTTCCTTCTCTGTGCTGCAGACACAATTTACTGTGTGTATCTAGACTGGACTTTTGGAAATTCCGGGGGTTCAGCTGGCAGCAAAATGTTGATTTTCACCAAGGCTTTGCTTAAAGGGGTTGTAAAAGTAAAAGTTTGTTCATCTTAATGCATTCTATGCATTAAGGTGAAAAAACATCCGACAATAACGCCCCCAACCCCCCCCCCCCCCCCCCGACATCCTCTTCGCCACTCAGCCTGGCCGTTGATTGGTTACAGTGGATGGATTGAAAGCAGCGCAGCCATTGGTTCGTGCTGCTGTCAATCACATCCAACGATGCACTGCGCGCCGGGGTGCAGGGCCCCCAGCGGAACCCCCCGGAATCTCCAAAAGTGCAGTCTAGATACACAGGGCCGAGTGATACAGTGAGCGGCTATATCACGGGAGCGCGCCCACAAGCACTCAACACCATGCGAGAGAGCTCGCATGAAAGTGTTGAGTCCTTGCGGGGGGGGAGCCGAGACAGCCGCCGAGGGACCCCAGAAGACCAGGTTCAGGGCCACAAAACGAGCTGCACAGTGGAGGTAAGTATAACATGTTTGTTATTTAAAAAAAAAAAAATTATCTTTAGTGATCCTTTAATCTAGGCATCTGGTGTATGTGCCTTGGATCTTCTGCCCCATACCCGGGTCTAGCAAGATTTATGTAAAGTAGGGGACAATCAGTGCAAACAAATGTAAAATCGCAAATAAATATGCAAGCTGAATACTTAGGTAATCACATATGCCTACAAACGTATATAATAATAGAGGTAGTGCAGCACAATGAATGAAACTAAAATATGAAAGTCCAATGTGCATCCAGAATGTAGTAGCTGTCACATATCCTATGGCACATGAATGATGGATATTCAATATCGCAATCGGTCATATGCAGCTTCTCCCGGATAAACAAAAGAGTGCTTACCAGATTCGGTGGACCTCTGCAAGCGGAGGTCAAACTCACATGTATCCCCAAGGGATGATGGTAATTCCTGGTGCAGTCTTACAGATCCTCTGTGGAGTCTGATGTAGCAACCGTCCAGCAGGTAGATGTCTGGAATCCGGATAGCCAGGCCAGCAGAGATGTATACCGATCGCTCACCCTGCAGCACTACATGTAACCTCACCTCAGGACATCTACCTGCTGGACGGTTGCTACATCAGACTCCACAAAGAATCTGTAAGACTGCACCAGGAATTATCATCCCCTAGCAAGCTTTCTAACAGAGCAATTCTCCCTTGGGTACTTACCCAGTTTTTTTTGCTGGCTGTGCCGGGTGTATGTAAAGTCTCAAACCCAGCCAATGAGGAAAGGAGTCTCAGGACAGCAGAGGTTCTCGTACACAATCGCTGGATCAAGAGGGGGCTCAGCTAAGTATTGGGGGGAGCTGCACCCAGAAGGTTTTTACCTTAATGCATAGAATTTCTTCAGCCTTTACAACCACTTTAAACAGAAAGTGCTAATGAGGGAGGAGTCAATAACCCAATGATGGTGGTCTTCAGGATTAGTCAAGTGTTCATCTTGGTTGTTCTCCCCCCCATCCTCACTCTCTGACCTCTGGTGGGGCTCAGCCCCGCTGTTATTCATGACTAAATCATGGACTTAGTAAAGAAGTGCAGGACTTCTTGTGTTGGGAAGATGGCAATGAGGGATAGAGGGGGTGGGGACACTCATCCTATAATCCCCTCATCACTGTCACTCCTATAAAAGACAGTTCTCGTTGTTTCCTCACTCTCTGACTAAGGTCCATGAATAAAGAAATGAACTGGTAGGAGATCAGAGGACCCATTTACTAGTTATCTTAAGGGGGGAATTGTAAGATCCTCGGAGACAAAGCTGCCTGATGTGGGCGGAGTCTTGGTTTAGGGGAACCAAGGGCAAGTTCAGAGGGTGGTGATAAATGGGGAGTACTCAGAATGGTCAGGGGTGGGTAGTGGGGTCCCCCAGGGTTCTGTGCTGGGACCAATCCTGTTTAATTTGTTCATAAACGACCTGGAGGATGGGATAAACAGTTCAATCTCTGTATTTGTAGACGATACTAAACTAAGCAGGGCAATAATTTCAGGATGTGGAAACCTTGCAAAAATATCTGAACAAATTAATGGGGTGGGCGACTACATGGCAAATGAGGTTCAATGTAGAAAAATGTAAAATAATGCATTTGGGTGGCAAAAATATGAATGCAATCTATACACTGGGGGGAGAACCTCTGGGGGAATCTAGGATGGAAAAGGACCTGGGGGTCCTAGTAGATGATAGGCTCAGCAATGGCATGCAATGCCAAGCTGCTGCTAACAAAGCAAACAGAATATTGGCATTAAAAGGGGGATCAACTCCAGAGATAAAACGATAATTCTCCCGCTCTACAAGACTCTGGTCCGCCCGCACCTGGAGTATGCTGTCCAGTTCTGGGCACCAGTCCTCGGGAAGGATGTACTGGAAATGGAGCGAGTACAAAGAAGGGCAACAAAGCTAATAAAGGGTCTGGAGGATCTTAGTTATGAGGAAAGGTTGCGAGCGCTGAACTTATTCTCTCTGGAGAAGAGACGCTTGAGAGGGGATATGATTTCAATTTACAAATACTGTACTGGTGACCCTACAATAGGGATAAAACTTTTTCGCGGAAGGGAGTTTAACAAGACACGTGGCCACTCATTAAAATGAGAAGAAAAGAGGTTTAACCTTAAACTACGTAGAGGGTTCTTTACTGTAAGATCGGCAAGGATGTGGAATTCCCTTCCACAGGCGGTGGTCTCAGCGGGGAGCATTGATAGTTTCAAGAAACTTTTAGATAATCACCTGAATGACCGCAACATACAGGGATATGTAATGTAATACTGACACATAATCACACACATAGGTTGGACTTGATGGACTTGTGTCTTTTTTTCGACCTCACCTACTATGTAATCTGCTCATGTCTAGTAATAATCTTTTTATCCCTATTTTAGTAGATGGACGGAAGATGAGGAAAACCTCAGAGGATTGTCTCACTTTGTCTCCAGACTGTAAAGTAGAAGATGAGGACATCACACAGTATAGTCCAGGAGAAAACCCGACTACCTCAAATGTCCATCCGGCACCACACAGTGTAGATGGACCATCGTATTCCTCTTATCCTGAGGAACCTCAGACTGTGAGGGACTGTGCTGTCTTTCCAATAGATAAGAAGTCGTCCTGTCCCGAGTGCGGGAAGTGTTTCCATTTTAAATCCAATCTTAATATGCATATAAGATCTCATACAGGTGAGAAGCCACATTCCTGTCCTGAGTGTGGGAAATGTTTTTCAGTAAAGTCTCACCTTTTCCAGCATCAGAGGTCTCACACAGGGGAGAAACCGTTTTCCTGTTCTGAGTGCGGGAAATGTTTTACCCAAAAGTCCAGTCTTAACAGGCACCAGAGATTGCACACAGGGGAGAAGGCTTATTCCTGTCTCGAGTGCGGGAAATATTTTTTAAAGATGTCCAGTCTCTACAGGCATCAGCAATTTCACACAGGAGAGAAGCCGTATTCTTGTTCCGAGTGCGTGAAATGTTTTTCAGAGAAGTCCAATCTGTACAAACATCAGAGATTGCACACAGGAGAGAAGCTGTATTCCTGTTCGGAGTGCGGGAAATGTTTTGTACAAAAATTAGCACTTGTCACACACCAGAGGTCTCACACGGGGGAAAAGCCGTATCCCTGTCCTGTGTGCGGGAAATGCTTTTCAGTTAAATCTAATCTTAAAAAGCATCTTACATTGCATGCGGGTGAGAAATTAGCAATTGTCACACATCAGACGTCTCACGCGGGGAAAATACCGTATTCCTGTCCTGAGTGCGGGAAATGTTTTTCAGATAAGTCGCATCTTTACAGACATAAAAGATTGCACACGAGGAAGAAGTCGTATTCTTGTCCTGAGTGTGGGAAATGTTTTTCATTAAAGTCCCATCTTTCTATACATCAGAGCTCTCACACAGAGGACAAGCCACCTTCCTGTTCTGAGTGTGGGAAATGTCACTCGTTGAAGTCCTGTCTTTATAAGCATCTGAAGTTGGACACCCAGGACAATGAACTTTCCTGGTCTGAGTGAGCAAACATCAGAGATCTCACACGGGGAAGAAGACACCTTCCTGTTCTGAGTGAGGGAATTGTTCCTCACTGAGGTCCTGTCTTCCTGTACATCAGGGATCCCACACAACCCTCGAGGTGTATTAGTGCTTTGAGTGTGGGAAATGTCTTCTATATGAATGTTGCTGGACATCACAGGTCTCATGTGGGGAAGAAGCACACCCTGATATACACCTCAGATATACTCCATGGCTGATCTTCATCATGTAAGAAACAGTTCATAAGGAGATCAGAGATCACCAAATACATGGATGAAGTGTTGTACTGTGATTGATAGCAGTAGAACAATAAATATGGAGGTGTTGCCTTTCAATAACTAAGTCAATTTTGTGGTGTAAGCTTTTGTAAACTTTTCAGAGGTCTGCTGTAAAAAAAAAAAAAAATTAGTTAACCACTTAAGGACCGCCTACCGCATATACACTGCAGCAGGATGCCTCTTTTGCGTGAAATCACATACCTGTACGTCATTTCGTGCAATAGATACTGGGGGGTGTGCGCACCCATTGGACAGAGGGGGAGCCAATCAGCAGGTCCTGCGGACCCGATGTCTGCCGGCCACCCGGAATCGTTCCCCAGAGAGGCAATTTGACAGGAGAGGACACAGAGATCTTCTGTTCCTGCTAAGCAGGAACACGGATCTCTGTGTTCCCCAGTCAGTCCATCCCCCACACAGTTAGCAAGCACCTCCTAGGGACAAGCATAACCCTTTGATCGCCCCCTGGTGTTAACCCCTTCCCTGCCAGTGTCATTAGAACAGTGACAGTGCATATTTTTTTAGCACTGATCACTGTAATGCCACTGTTCCCCAAAAAAGTGTCTGATTTGAACAATAGGTGAGCTGGGGAGAGGACTCCTCCCACAGGCTCAAGCCTCGGGCTCGCCTGCCGTGCAAAGGATATGGAGAAAGAATTTTGTGGCTGCACAACGAAGTAGCAAAAAGTCCCCTTATTTCTCTTCAATAAAACATGGTATGACACCACAGGATGGTAGCAGGTAGACGCGTTTCACACAGTTACATTGTGCTTATTTAATTTGTTAATAAATAAGCACAATGTAACTGTGTGAGATGCGTCTACCTGCTACCATCCTGTGGTGTCATTGTCAGAAACCATGAAATCAGACCCAGACAGAAGTACAGTTAACTCACACTTGTTTAACAACAAAAGTAAATAGAACAAACGTAGTCAAAATATAGCCAGAGTTCAGGAACCGGAAAGGATAGTCAGACAAGCCAAAACGTCAGGGAGCTGGAGATGAGCGTAGTGGAACAGCAAGCAGGATCTGGAGCCAGAAGGGATGTCAGCCAAGCAAGTCTTTAAACAGGAATGCAGGAGAGCGTCTCTGTGATGTTGACCAAGGCGAAGGCAGAGATCCCCTGGGCTGGACGGCTTAAGTAGGCAGGACTGAGGAGCAGGATATCATCAACAGCTGAGTAACTGTGGAGAGAGATAGGAGCTGGCAATTAGCCAACAGCTGAGCAGCCAGCTCTGAGAAGGAAGGGCTGAGCCCAGCCCTGATAGTCATCACGTTTTATTAAAGAGAAATAAAGGGACTTTTTGCTACTTTCGGTGTGCAGCCACCAAATTATTTCTCCATAGGTGTCCGATTTGTCCACCGCAATGTCGCAGTCCCGCTAAAAATCGCTGATCGCCACCATAGTACAAATTACTAGTAAAAATTACAAAAATGCCATAAATCTATCCCTTATTTTGTAGACGCTATAACTTTTGCGCAAAACAATCAATATACACTTTTTTTTTACCAAAAATATGTAGTAGAATACATATTGGCCTAAACTGATGAACAAATTTGTTTTTTTTTTTTTAATTTTATTGGGAATGTTTTACAGCAGAAAGTAAAAAATATTTTTTTTTTTCAAAATTGTCGCTCTTCTTTTGTTTATAGCACAAAAAATAAAAACCCCAGAGATGATCAAATACCACCAAAAGAAAGCTCTATTTGTAGGGAAAAAAGGACATCAATTTTATTTGCCCGGTCATTCAGCCCCAAAAGATTTGGCTGCTGAATGACCGGGCCATTTTTGCGATTTGGCACTGCGTCGCTTTAACTGACAATTGCGCGGTTGTGCGATGCTGCACCCAAACAAAATTGATGTCCTTTTTTTTCCACAAATAGAGATTTCTTTTTGTGGTATTTGATCATCTCTGCGGTTTTTATTTTTTGCGCTATAAAAAAAAGCGTCAATTTTGAAAAAGAACACAATATTTTGTACTTTTTGCTATAATAAATATCCCCATTTTTTTTTTTGTTAAAAAAGCTAATTTTTTCTCAGTTTAGGCTGATATGTATTCTTCTATGTAATTTTGGTTAAAAAAAAAAATCGCAATAAGCGTATATTGATTGGTCTGCACAAAAGTTATAGCGTCTACAAAATAGGGGATAGTTTTATAGCATTTTTATTATTAATTTTTTTTTACTAGTGATGGCGGCAATCTGCAATTTTGTTCGGGACTGCGACATTATGGCGGACACATCGGACACTTTTAACACATTTTTGGGACCATTGTCATTTATACAGCGATCAGTGCTATAAAAAAAAGCACGGATTACTGTAAAAATGTCACTGGCAGGGAAGGGGCAAACAATAGGGGGCGATCAAGGGGTTAACTGTGTTCCCTCTCTGTGTTCTAACTGAAGAGGGGAGGGGACTGTCGAGGGGAGATGACAGATCGCTGTTCATACTTTGTATGAACACACGATCTGTCTCTTCTCCCCTCAGAGAACCGGGATCTGTGTGTTTGCACACACAAATCCCGGTTCTCGCTCTGTCACGAGCGATCGTGGGAGCCCGGCTGTCATCGCGTCCCCCCGGGGCCGAGCAGCGGGCGCACGCCCCTAGTGGCCACAGGGCGGAGCGACGTAAGGTAACGTCGTTTTGCCCAGCCGTGCCATTCTACCGCAGTAAAACTGTGGCGGCTGGTCGGCAAGTGGTTAAGGGGGAAAATCTTCCGGTCTGTAAGAGGTTAAAGTAACGCAGTGCCATATCGCAAAAAATGGCCTGGTCATTAAGGTGGTTAAAAATTTGTGTCAAGCATTCACCCAGCCATGACGAATGTTGGTCATATTTTATTTCAGCTGGCTCCATATAATGGCCATAATGCTATAATAATTCCTGAAAGACGTATTTCTAGAAAAATAACATATTATTACCACTAGATGGAGCTGACCACCATAGGAAATCATTAATTAAAATACGGCCAGAATGTGTAACAGCTGGAAGAACGCTCGTCACATTCTTCTTTTAAATAGACCCCTTAGTTTTCTTTGTCAGGTATGGTTTCATTACTAAGAGAAATTACCAGGAGCTTGTTGTATACAGCCCAGCATACAGAGTGCAGTGGTCAAGAACATGTCATATGCAGCCCCGTGTATAGAGTAGAGTATTAGAACCATGCCAGTCATATAGTCACTAGTAGGGATGAACGTTAAGGGTGTGTGGCAGGGACAGACATGGCAGCTTCAGATCGTCAATATTAGCTAAGTAAGCAGTGGCTGCAGCAACTACTGTGTCCTTACCAACCACTAACGTCACCTGGCCCATTTACTTACATGGCTAGGAATCAAAGAACTACATAAGCAAATGGATGAGTAATTACATAGTTAGTCTGATTAAAAAAAAGACACAAGTCCATCTAGTTCAACCAATAAAAGGGAAAAAGAAAAAATTATACAATCTCCTATACACAATCCTTCACCCACAGTTGATCCAGAGGGAGGTGAAAAACTCCAGCAAAGCATGATCCAATTTGCTAAAGCAGGGGAAAAAAATCCTTCCTGATCCCCCGAGAGGCAATCGGATTTTCTCTGGATGAACTTTACCTATAAATGTCAGTATTCAGTTATATTATGTACATTTAGGAAAGAATCCAGGCCTTTTTTTAAAGTACTGGAGCAGGTTACATAATTGCCTATGTAGCCTGGACTGTAGCTGATAACTGCTGTGGAATGTCTTCCTTTGTTGCTGCAGTATTATCCTTCTCCAGTGCGTACAGGGTGCAACTGAATATTCATTAATGCAGAAGTGCAGCAGTCATCTATAAGGAGGCTACTTTGCAATGCTAATCTATGGAGTGTATCCAGTGCAGAGAGCAATCATCTTGGCTGGGTCTGAGGAAGATTGTTGGCTGATGCAATAGAGCAAGGAGACAGTGAAATGGGCTGCTGGAGAATAGGAGATTTTCTGTGCCACCAACCTGAAGAATGCAGGGAGAAAACCAGGGATGAAGCCAATGTGGGGACCATATGCTGCTGTAACCATTTCCTGTACTGAGCAGCTGAGAGAGCACCACAAGGTTGCAGTGAAGGGGGGGCAGTGGTGTGCGGCGAGGCATTGCTGGAGATACCTGATGCCATGGTGCCCTGGAGAAGAGTGCTGATCAGACACTGCTAAATGTGAGAGTTCCTGAGAGCACCTAGAGCAAAATAAGAGCAAGTAACAAAATTCAGAGGCACAGGTGTGCGCACATGGTATGCCGGATGTGCCTGGGCACACCCTAATCACCCTGTGCGTTTCTGATCACCCCTGCTCCCTTGCACCTCCTATCTCCTCCCTGCAGTGCTGCCAGCTTCCCTCCTCTCCCAGCAGCTTCTGCAGGCGATAGTCCAGAATGCAGAGTGGGGGTAGGGGCCAGCAAATATTTAATTTACCGGCCCCTTCCTTTTCTGAATGAACACAGTGAGTGATCTGTTCATTCTTAAATGAAACATAGTAAACTATGTTTACTATGCTTCGGTTTGTGAATGAACAGGAAGCCGCTAAAAGGATTTTTTATTTCAGTTCAATTCAAAAAGTGAAACTTGTATATTTTATACTATATATTAGATGCTTTACACACAGTGATATATTTCAAGCATTTCTTTCTTTTAATTTGATGAGTTTTAATACAGAAATGTTGGCTTAGTGAAAAGTCTGTCCATGTACAGTATAGTATGCGCTCAATACTTAATCGGGGCTCCTTTTGTATAAATTACTGCATCAATGCGGCGTGGCATGGAGGCGATCAGCCTGTGGAACTGCTGAGTTGTTATGGAAGCCCAGGTTGCTTTGATAATGGCCTTCAGCTCGCCAGCATTGTTGGGTCTGGTGTCTCTCATCTTCCTCTTGACAATACCCCACAGATTCTCTATGGGCATTAGGTCAGGCGAGTTTGCTGACCAATCAAGCACAGTGATACCATGATCATTAAACCAGGTATTGGTACTTTTGGCAGTGTGGGCAGGTGCCAAGTCCTGCTGGAAAATGAAATCAGCATCTCCATAAAGCTGGTCAGCAGAGGAAGTCATGAAGTGCTCTAGAATTTCCTGGTAGAGGGCTGCGCTGACTTTGGACCTGATAAAACACAGTGGACCAACACCAGCCGATGACATGGCTCCCCAAATCATCACTGACTGTGGAAAATTTTGCATTTCATTTGGAAATCCAGGTCCCAGAGTCTGGAGGAAGAGAATCCGAGTTGCATGAGGTCCAGTGTGAAGTTTCCACAGTCAGTGAACCACTTCCCCTCACCAGGTAATGACAAATGACCTTCCCCCCACCAGGTAATGACAGATCAGGTAATGGGGTTCTAGGCAATGGTCTCATGTTCACTCACTATTAAAAAGAATTATAGGAGGAGTGGTGGGGGAAGCTGTATGTAGAGGAATCAATCTCTCCATCATCCTCCTGCTACATCTGAACTGCTCTGGGGAGGGAGAGGAGGAGAAGCAGGCCTTCAGAGGCTGTAGGAGGAAAATGGAGAGATCAATTCCTCTATGCAGCTGCCCTGCCGCTCCTCCTATCCAGCTTCTTTCTGCCGCCCCTCCCAGGGCTCCCCCCCAATGCTCTCTGGCCCATCTCCAGCCCCATGCTCTTGCCCCCCCCCCAGTTCTCCCTGGACCCCTCTATGCTCTACACCCATCCACCCCCCAGTGCTCTGTCTAGCGCCCCTATGCTTGCTGCCCCCCCCATGCTCCAGACCCCTTCTGTGCTCTCCGTGCCCCCCCCCAGTGCTTTTCGGGCCCCATGTACTTTCTGGCCCCCCTATTGTTCTCCGGCCCCCCTTAGTGGTCTCCACCCCCCCCCAGTGCTCTCTTGCACCCCCCCATGCTGTCCACCCCCCCAATGCTGTCCGCCCCCCTGTGCTCTCCACTACGCCCTGCCCTCTGGCCCCCCAGTGCTCTTCAGCCCCCCTGTGCCCTTTTCCAGCCCCCCGTAGCTCTGCCGTGTTCTCTCCTCCCCTCTGCAGCAGGCTGCTGTGGGGATCTATCAGAATGGAAACCGGGGAGGGGGCCGGTAAATACTGTATGTCATGGGCTGCTCAGTCTAAAATGCCCGGGCCTATCTTTTGTCCAAGTCCAGGCCTGTTTGGCTCCTATTGATTTTAATAGGGTTTGGGTCCATGATCTGTACGTCTTTGAAGTACACCAAACCTTGCTTAAACCTATCCCAGGGCAGTTCAGCTCATAACTAGTCAGTAGGTAAAGTGATAATAATAATACTGTTAACAAAACACAAGGACAACTGTTCCACCTGCTCTTTCAGAATACAGAACAGGCTTGTACTGGTAGGGTGTATGTCTTATGATGGGCAGGTGACCTCTCTTTCATCCAGGGTCACACAGGAGGCCTACCCCAGGGTGGTCTCTTCTGGGCTATGCCAGGCAACCAGAAGGATCTTGTGTTGTAACATTGACTACACCTTGCCCGAGGGCATGCTCATCATCGACAGGACCCAGCAAGGGCTGCGGTCATGTGAAAAATCAAACATTAGGGCAATCATCCCACTCAAAGAGAAGCCACTTGGGTGCAGTGTTATGTGGGATCCCTTCTGAGGACGTGGTCCAGTATATTACACAGGTGTATGTGTTGCATTAGGAGGGACAGTCTGTGGCTCTGCCCATTCCACCTGTCAGCATTCTCTGCCACCTCACTCCTAGTAGGAGAATGGAGTCCTGCAAAGCACATAGCACGGACCTCGTAGGTGCTCATTTAACTCTTCATGTTCCGTACCAAGTGACCAGGCTGTGATTCTCCATGATGCTAGACCACTCCCGGGGACCGACAGAGACTGACAGCTAGGGAGGGAGCTTTAGTACCAGATTCCCTCACTACTAGCATACTAGCTCATTATGAAATACTCACCTTAGATCAAAGGTGAGTATTTGCTTGCGGTCCCAGTACACAGCTCCGGCCGGCGACATCGCTCCCGGAGTTACTTCCTGGTATAGCAGGCTCTGGCACTGTGATTGGCCGGAGCCACGATTGGCCGGAGCCACGAGTAACGGCACACTAGCTGAAGCAACGGCGCGAACGTGCCATTGCTTCAGTGCGCATGTGCCGATACCGTCGGCACATGCTGATATAGGGGGTATTCCCTAAACCGTGCAGGTTTAGGAGATATCCAGGGTAGCTACAGGTAAGCCTTATTATAGGCTTACCTGTAGTAAAAAGTGGATTGTAACCACTTGAAGTCTATAGCTGGCATGTCTAGATGGGAGAAGTTCAAGCTTGGGTGAATTCCGAAAATCAGTGCTCCATAGAAGAACTGCAAGTCACAGTACAGTCCTGATCTTGCTGACCTGACCCGACCCCTGAGATCCAAAACTCTGTCTTTTATATATCATAGGACAGGAGGCTGGACCCCAAAAGCCCGCAAAATGTTAGCAGTAGAACATAACAGGTTTAACTCTTCTTCTCCCCATCCTGGGCAGCCACACTAATCTAACTAGCATTAACACCGCAAGCAACCTGCGTAAAGGCGTTCTCCGGATATTCTACTTACATTAATTTGAGAGAAAAGTCTCTTCTGTACCGTTCTCTTCTTGACTTATAGTAGAATGAAGCCGTATTGTCCATGTTCTGTCCATTTCCACACTGACACCAACAGCTCCACCAACATTCCGCTCTATTTGATGTGTCTCCATGTTTCCTTATGAATGTCACCAGACTACCTCTTCTGCTATTATTGGGATGATTGGCCTTTCTATGACTACTCAAAGCCCCAACCTCTTCTATATGCTTGTGAAGATTTTCTATCATTATTACTGAGAAGCAAAAAAAGGCTGAAGAAAATGTCCATGATGTAGGTGAGGGTTACATATAGTATTACCAACAATACAGACCTGATAACAGATGTGGAAATACGGGGCAATTTAGGTAACAGCGATCACAGGTCAATTAGTTTCAGTGTAAATCACACAAATATGAGACATGAAGGGAACACAAAGACACCGAATTTCAAAAGAGCCAACTTCCCTAAACTACAAACCTTGCTAAAAGGCATAAATTGGGATAAAATATTAGGAACAAAGAATACAGAGGAGAGATGGGTTTGCTTTAAGAGCATATTAAATAAGGGCATTAGCCAATGTATCCCATTGGGTAATAAATTTAAAAGAGCGAACAAACATCCTGGATGGCTTAACTCCAATGTAAAAATGCATATAAAAGCAAAGGAGAAGGCCTTCAAAAAATACAAGGTTGAGGGATCATGACTGCTGAGGTGCAATAAACCCAGGTCCATACCATGATCCATCCAACTTAGACCTTACCCCTTCTTCCCATCCAATAAAGACCACTTACCACCATTCATGTTGGAAAGGGCAAGGCCACAGCTTTTATTAAATTCAACTCTTTAACAACTTAAACATACATTTAACATTCCACAGTGCCAGTCACAGTAGCACTGTGAGCACTCAGTTCCGACTGGTGGAAAGGGAGATAACTGAGGGGCCTGTCCTTACCATAAGTGCCGGACTGCCGTCTATCTCCCAATTAGCGTGAAGGGCGTACCTCTTACCGCCGTGTTTTGCTGGCAAGGTCACCAAAAACCGCAGCAAGCTGTGACGTACCAACCATATAAAGGGCGGGAGGGTGGGCAGCTCTTACCGATCTTCTTCACCAAAAAGGCCTAGAATCCCCTGGGGCAACCACCTTAGTGAGCTCAGGCCCAACCCCACTCCGTCCCCCCACCAATCCACCGTGACCCCTAGTCACCATACTCCGCCCTGGTTATGCCCCCAACAGTCAGGGCTCTC
Source organism: Lithobates septentrionalis (assembly GCA_037952835.1). Taxonomy (NCBI): domain Eukaryota; kingdom Metazoa; phylum Chordata; class Amphibia; order Anura; family Ranidae; genus Lithobates; species Lithobates septentrionalis. The sequence goes on from JBBDGP010001914.1 coordinate 508,912, forward strand.
TTTCCCAATGGGTTCAAGAGGCCTGCATGACTGCTGAGGTGCAATAAACCCAGGTCCATACCATGATCCATCCAACTTAGACCTTACCCCTTCTTCCCATCCAATAAAGACCACTTACCACCATTCATGTTGGAAAGGGCAAGGCCACAGCTTTTATTAAATTCAACTCTTTAACAACTTAAACATACATTTAACATTCCACAGTGCCAGTCACAGTAGCACTGTGAGCACTCAGTTCCGACTGGTGGAAAGGGAGATAACTGAGGGGCCTGTCCTTACCATAAGTGCCGGACTGCCGTCTATCTCCCAATTAGCGTGAAGGGCGTACCTCCTACCGCCGTGTTTTGCTGGCAAGGTCACCAAAAACCGCCACCCGCCTGTCAGTAAGCTACTGACTGGCGCCCCACCGCAGCCAGCGCCTGTTCCACGCCCCTCTGGAGACCCAAATTAAAAATATCCAGCCCGATGTCATTCAGATGAACTCCATCCCTCCGCAACAAATCGCGATTATCACCCTCCAGGTCCCTGTGGCGGACCACTACACCCCCTATCTGGCGCACAAATTTAGCCACTTGGGCATTGACCTTCCTACGAAAATGTTCTAGAAGGGGGCCAGGGACATCACGCGCCCATACCGAGCAGGGCACGATTTCCGACCAAACAACTGTCAGGTTATTAAAGAAAGCACAACATTGGGCAATGTCACTTTTTACAGCAGATATGATGTCCACGGATCGCATATATCCAACGTCATTCCCACCCGCATGTATGACCAGGATGATGGGACCAGAAACGTGGGCACGAAGTTGCTGACATTCCCGAAGAACCTGAGTCCAACGTAACCCACGCAACCCGATCCATCGTATCCTCGCCACATCGTATGAGAATCCCAAGTTCCTGCCGTAAGTTCGGATCTCTGCCCGGCGAGCGGCCCAGTATACGAAAGAATCCCCGAGGATCCAAATCTGTGCCGGAAAAGAACCTGGAAATCAACACAACAGATGTGGTCGGACATACAGAGAAAAACGAGAAGACTCCCATCTACCCAAACGCTAAAGTTCCGTATCAGAGAAACCCAAACCCGACGCGGCGGTCGCTGCGCCAATGCGAAAAGAGTGGGTGGAAAATTCCTTTGCAGGAAAACCCAAAATCTCCAGGCAACGACGAAAAACATGCAAAAATTGAAAACGGCTGAGAGAAGTAGCATCAGCATGGACAAAAAATGTAGGGGATAGGGGGCGCGAAGGCACGAAAGAGAGGGCCAGGGACACCGGACAAAAGGGGCCGCCGCAATAATGCAAGACTACCCGGCGGCCCTTGCCAAAACAATCAGTCTTGGATGAACGCAAGAAAATGGTGGCACTGCGGTGCGACAACGCCACGTCCTCCCATAGGATGCCCCCCGGGATCAATTTTGACTTAGACACCAATTCGCCAATACGAAAGGCACCAAAGAAAGCCCAAGAAAAAGCTACCCTGAAAAGGAGAGTCTCATATTCCGATGAACATACATTCGGAAGAAGAGACAAGATGCCCAAAAGAATCTGAACAGATATAGGGCGTCTGGTATCCGGGAGGTGCGAAACCCGCTTCCAACCCCGGATAACCCGCCGGACAAGAAAAGCTTTCGTTACATCCTCCCACCCTAAGAGCTGGAACCAAAATGACAGGGCCGACAACGCGGATGAGACCGTCGACCCGGAAACGCCTTTTTCCGATAGAAATAATAAATAGGCAAATAAGGTTAAACGACGGTCATCCGGAGAATAAATGTTAAACTCACCGCCAGACGCCTGGACCCACTCATGCCAAACCCGGCAGTACGCCGCCCACGTCCGCGAGGAAATCGACGACCGGAGGAGCTCAGTCAAACGCCGGAAACGAGGTTCCATAAGTGGGCCGGACAGGGGAGGCCCTCCAAAGAAGCCATCGGAGCCAGTGTTCGAAAACGGCAAAACTGTTGACGAGAAAGAGCATCGGCAATATCATTAGAGGTACCCGGCACATGCCTAGCCCTAACGCAGATGTTGAAATGTAAACATTTTAAAACTAAAAACCGTAGCAACGAAACGACCGGAGGAGAACTGGCTGACTGTTTATTCACCACCTGCACCACACTCATGTTATCCGACCAGAAGACCACCTGGTGATTGCGCAACCTTTCACCCCAGAGCTCAACAGCAACAATAATTGGAAACAGCTCCAGCAGGGTGAGGTTGCGCAGCAAATCCATGTGGGCCCATGAGGCCGGCCAGCGTTCAGCAGCCCATTCCCCTTAAAAGAAAGCGCCGAACCCACAGGAGCCTGCAGCATCGGTATATAGCTCCAGCTGTGGGTTCGGTACTTCCTCCCGCAACCAGCACGACTGTCCATTGTAAGTCTGCAAAAATGATAGCCATATCCCCAAGTCATCCCTCATAGGCTTGGTGATCCTGACATAGTGGTGAGGGGCAGTTATGCCCTTCGTGGCCCATGACAGTCGCCTACAGAAAGCCCTCCCCATCCGGATGACCCTACAGGCGAAAACCAGATGACCCAGCAATGACTGTAGCTGTTTCAGCTGTAATTTCTTCGCCCCTTTCGCCAAGCGGACCAACGAGAGGAGCCTGGACAACTTGTCACTAGGCAACCTAAAAACCATCGCCACCGTGTCTATCTCAATACCTAAAAAAGACAGGACTGTGGCGGGACCCTCCGTCTTGTCAGCGGACAGCGGGACGGCGAAAAGCCAGCATGTATCCTGAAAAACAGTGAGCAGCCGCAGACACCGCCCACTGCCCGCTGGACCCACAAAAAGAAAGTCATCAAGATAATGCAGAATGGACTGAATACCCGCCTCCTGGGTGACCACCCAGTCAAGGAAGCTACTAAATAGCTCAAAAAAATAACACGAGATGGCACAACCCATAGGGAGGCACATGTCGAAAAAATAGCTACCCTGAAAGTAGCAACCCAGGAGGTGGAAACAGTCCGGATGGACCGGGAGGAGGCGAAATGCGGACTCAATGTCCGCTTTTGCCAGAAGGGCAGACTGCCCCGCTGCCCTGACCAGCTGAAGCGCCCTGTCAAAGGACGCATAGTGCACTCTGGCTTCCTCCCTATCAATGCCATCGTTCACCGAGGAGCCAGAAGGGTAGGAAAGGTGATGAATGAGGCGAAATTTTCCCTCCGCCTTTTTTGGGACCACACCGATAGGAGATACCCTCAGGTTGTGGAAAGGAGGGAGATCAAAGGGGCCTGCCATTCTTCCCAGTTCCAATTCCCTCCAGAGCTTCTCGGCCACGACGGACTCGAATTCTTCCGCCGATTTCAAATTATGAGACATGGTCGGGGCGTCCGATGGGGTAAAGGGGATCCAGAAACCGCGGTCCAAACCGTCCCGCAGAATCAGGGCCTCTCTACGAAGGGGGTACCGGTCTAGCCAGGGAAGCATCTTTATGACGTTCACCGGCGTCCTCCGGCTTAAGAAGGTCAGTCTTGGCTCCGGGTCTGGAAAACGACTGTTTTCCCTTTCGAAAACACTTACTGGCGGGGTGAGCCCCTCCACAACTGGAGCACTCATGCCTGAAAAGACAGGCGGAGTACCACTTGCAGTGGCTTTCGTTGAAAAGCCAGCAGATACCCTTCTTTGGAGCGGCCGACGCTCCGGACTGAGGGGCGCCGACCGTGGACTGAAAGGACGAAGGCCTGTGAGGGCACATAAGCAGCAACCACAGGCTACCGTCCTGACAATCAAAACGAAATTCCCGACGTGCTGCCATTTTCTGCCGAAATTGAGTGTCATAATGGAACCAGCACTGACCCCCATAGACCTTGTACGCACCCCAAATAAGCTCTAAATAGCAAAATAACGAAGTGGCCAACTCCGGGAACCGCTCACTGAGCACTCCCGCATAGGCACAAAACCCCTGCAGCCAGTTCCCGAACGTCCTAGGAAGCTGTTTGGGTTTGTCACCCTGCGCCGATACGTCAATCCGTCGAGATTTGTCGATCGTCTCCCTATCCGGCAGAACGAGGGTAAGAAAGTCGACGAATTCGCGACGCCATATCTTTTCTTTCGTCTCGTCCGCCAAGTGGGTACCCGTCGGCGACACTGCCCATAACGCACCCCCATAAGCGGAGGTAGGGTTGGGAGATCCCGAGACACCCATACTAGAGAGAACTGATTTCACAACCGACGCTATGCGGTCATCCGGGCCCGATACGGAAGCATCAGCAGCTCTACCCCAAATTAATTCACAGTCATACTCACTTGGACGAGGAGGCATCGCAGGTGATGGACGAACGGCCACCGGGCCCGGCAGCGAATCCGGCTCCAAGGCGATCCCAGAGGACTGTAACCGTAGGCGGGCCGCGTAATCTGCTGGGCTGTCCCGACTCAAGGAAAGGTCCAAGGGCGGGGGTCCAACCACGGACCCGGTCGAATCCGACTGACCATGGACAGAGGCTGAGCAACGGCAGGTACACCTGTCTGCTCCTCTTGCTTGACCCGGGGCGGATGCCGCCGCCAGCCCGGGTCTGGAGCCGAGATCCCCCGCCCTGGCGGGCGCAGGGGGATGAGGTTGGGCAACCGATGCAGGCATCCCATCAGGACCGCCAGCCCGGACGGGGGCGTAGGGAAGCGGTTGCCCCACCGCTGGGGTGGAGGTCAAACGCACCCGGCTGGCCTCCGCCCTGCAGGGCGCGGGAGGCTGCCGGTGTGCACGGGGTATCAGCGGGGGAGGGGTTAACTGCACATTGCCCGCCCTGTCGGGCGCAGGGGAAATGTGCCTTCCACCAATCCCCGCAGCCTGGGACGTGGAGGGAAGAAACCTGTCCCCTGCCCTGCCGGGCACAGAAGGAACTCCGCAGGATAGATCCTGCACTAGTGATCTCATGCCCGCCCAGGCGGGCGCAGGGGGACAGTGCTGTGGCCGATCATGTCCATCTCCACACACCACATTGCTGTGCTGCCCAACGTGCCTAGTATCCAGCTGTGGTGTGTGGAGATTCAAATCTCCCGCCCAGTCAGGCGCAGGGAGCGTTGCGTCCACCAGATGGCGCCGGTCCCGCTCCAAGTCTCCGGCGGAGCGAACATCGCCAGCGCCGAGGACAGCTGCAGAGGACGCAGCAGCGGCCGGCGGACCGATCCGCCTCCTCCTCCCTTTCGTCCTGGAGGGTTGCCCAGCGGAGGAGAAAACGGATCTGCCGCTCAGCACCCCCCCGCCATCCGCGGACGAAGGTATGCTGTCACCATACTGGGGAGGAAGGGGGGGCCGGGGAGCGCTGCGGCTCCAGCCCGGCCGCCTCCTGTATTAGCAGGGGGAAGGGGGGGGCGAACACTGGCGCGGGGGCTGCGTGAGCGGGGACAGCGCGAGGAGGCCCGAGTAGAGGCCTTAGCCCGCGCAGGGGACCTCCGACGCGCCGGCAAACTACGGGGGGTGACAGAGGAAGAGCCCTTCCCCGTCGGGGCAGGCAGGGGGGAGACAGGCAAAGGAGGGGGAGAGGGGGAGGAAGGATGTGGAGGAGAGCAGTAGGAGGCCCTAGAGGGGCTGGGGCTGAGGCGGGAAGGCGGACGAGTTCGCCTTCTAACCCTGGGGGGGGATCCTGAGGGGGATCAGGTGTGGGAATAGGAGAAGAATCCCCAGGAGTCAGGAGGGAGAAAAGCCACCCTGCCTGACCCTGAAGAGCCATCTCTCGGACCCTGGCCAGAAGGAGCTCGGTATCCATGGTTGGAGGGACAGGGTGGGGTTCAGCCACAGCTCTTACCGATCTTCTTCACCAAAAAGGCCCAGAATCCCCTGGGGCAACCACCTTAGTGAGCTCAGGCCCAACCCCACTCCGTCCCCCCACCAATCCACCGTGACCCCTAGTCACCATACTCCGCCCTGGTTATGCCCCCAACAGTCAGGGCTCTCTTTCCCAATGGGTTCAAGAGGCCTGCATCCTCAGCATTCAGAATTTATAAAGAATGCAATAAGAAATGTAAGGGTGCAATTAGGATGGCTAAGATAGAACATGAAAGACACATAGCGGAGGAGAGCAAAAAAAATCCCAAGAAATTCTTTAAGTATGTAAACAGTAAAAAAGGGAGGACAGACCATATTGGCCCCATAAAGAATGAGGAAGGACATCTGGTTACAAAGGATGGGGAGATGGCAGAGGTATTGAATTTATTCTTCTCCTCAGTCTTCACGAGTGAATCGGGGGGCTTCAGTAACCAAAACTGCAGTGTTTATCCTCATGACACAACACAGGAAGCACCTACATGGTTAACAGAGGACGGAATTAAAATTAGACTTGAGAAACTTAACATTAATAAATCACCGGGACCAGATGGCTTACATCCGAGGGTACTTAGGGAACTCAGTCAGGTGATTGCCAGACCGTTGTTCCTAATTTTTACAGACAGTCTATTGACTGGAATGGTACCAGCTGATTGGAGAAAAGCCAATGTAGCACCAATATTTAAAAAGGGCCCAAAAAACATCCCTGGGAATTACAGACCAGTTAGCCTAACATCAATAGTATGTAAACTCTTGGAGGGGATGATAAGGGACTATATACAAGATTTTAGTAATAAGAATGATATCATTAGCAGTAATCAGCATGGATTCATGAAGAATCGTTCTTGCCAAACCAATCTATTAACCTTCTATGAGGAGGTGAGTTGCCATCTAGATAAAGGAAGGCCCGTAGACGTGGTGTATCTGGATTTTGAAAAAGCATTTGACACAGTTCCCCATAAACGTTTACTGTACAAAATAAGGTGCGTTGGCATGGACCATAGGGTGAGTACATGGATTGAAAACTGGCTACAAGGGCGTGTTCAGAGGGTGGTGATAAATGGGGAGTACTCAGAATGGTCAGGGGTGGGTAGTGGGGTCCCCCAGGGTTCTGTGCTGGGACCAATCCTATTTAATTTGTTCATAAACGGCCTGGAGGTTGGGATAAACAGTTCCATCTCTGTATTTGCAGACGATACTAAGCTAAGCAGGGCAATAACTTCTCCGCAGGATGTGGAAATCTTGCAAAAAGACCTGAACAAATTAATGGGGTGGGCGACTACATGGCAAATGAGGTTCAATGTAGAAAAATGTAAAATAATGCATTTGGGTGTCAAAAATCTGAATGCAATCTATAGACTGGGGGGTGAACCTCTGGGGGAATCTAGGATGGAAAAGGACTTGGGGGTCCTAGTGGATGATAGGCTCAGCAACGGCATGCAATGCCAAGCTGCTGCTAATAAAGCAAACAGAATATTGGCATGCATTAAAAGGGGATCAACTGCAGAGATAAAACGATAATTCTCCCGCTCTACAAGACTCTGGTCCGCCCGCACCTGGAGTATGCTGTCCAGTTCTGGGCACCAGTCCTCAGGAAGGATGTACTGGAAATGGAGCGAGTACAAAGAAGGGCAACAAAGCTAATAAAGGGTCTGGAGGATATTAGTTATGAGGAAAGGTTGCGAGCACTGAACTTATTCTCTCTGGAGAAGAGACGCTTGAGAGGGGATATGATTTCAATTTACAAATACTGTACTGGTGACCCCACAATAGGGATAAAACTTTTTCGCAGAAGAGAGTTTAATAAGACTCGTGGCCACTCATTACAATTAGAAGAAAAGAGGTTTAACCTTAAACTACGTAGAGGGTTCCTTACTGTAAGAGCGGCAAGGATGTGGAATTCCCTTCCACAGGCGGTGGTCTCAGCGGGGAGCATTGATAGCTTCAAGAAACTATTAGATAATCACCTGAATGACCGCAATATACAGGGATATGTAATGTAATACTGACACATAATCACACACATAGGTTGGACTTGATGGACTTGTGTCTTTTTTCAACCTCACCTACTATGTAACTATGTAACTATGTAACCTTCACTCTGAAACCAAGACCTAGTCTGGCAATGCAAAGAATGATACCAATTAGTCTCTGACCAATCTCATGGTTTTGATGGACTTTCTCCTTTTGATTATTCCAGGTGAACATGAATTCCAATATCCACCCTCTTTTCTGCAGACAGATATACATTTCCCGATGCTTTATGTTGTACAGATTCCTCATGTTCCCCGATATGAGCTCATACATTGTACTTGTTTAACTTTCCAACCAGGAGTGAATGAACTTTGCCTAAACTCCATACGTTGAGGACATGTGGCCTGGTGTGGTTCAGGAGAGAGGTGCACACTAGTCCCCACTGCATTAGGGTTGTCACCTGTTCGGTTTTGACCTGGACAGTCCCGGTTTTGACACCTGTCCGGGTTTTCATTCTGCCTGAAAACCGGACACACATAATTCCAGTCCTCTGTTCTGGGACAAATTCAATAACTCTTATGCCCCGTACACACGGTCGGATTTTCCGACGGAAAATGTATGATAGGACCTTGCTGTCAGAAATTCCGACCGTGTGTGGGCTCCATCACACATTTTCCATCGGATTTTCCGACACACAAAGTTTGAGAGCAGGATATAAAATTTTCCGACAACAAAATCCGTTGTCGGAAATTCCGATCGTGTGTACACAAATCCGACGGACAAAGTGCCACGCATGCTCAGAATAAATAAAGAGATGAAAGCTATTGGCTACTGCCCCGTTTATAGTCCCGACGTACGTGTTTTACGTCACCGCGTTCAGAATGATCGGATTTTCCAACAACTTTGTGTGACCGTGTGTATGCAAGACAAGTTTGAGCCAACATGCGTCGGAAAAAATCCTAGGATTTTGTTGTCGGAATGTCCGAACAAAGTCCGACCGTGTGTACGGGGCATTATTCTGTCCCTGGGGTAGAAGCCAGTGCCGAGCAGGATCTCAATGCAGCAGTGAAGCTTCCTGTTGGGCTGGCAAAGTGGTGTATCACTCTGCTTTCTCTCCCCCCCCCCCCCCTGCACTGAAAATACAGTAGTAGAGTTGCTCCACCTCTGTCCCAGGCAGGGAGCCAATCCAAAAGCACGAGTGGGGTGCTCTCAGTGAGGATCCCTGTGTTTTGCCAGCACCTGTGTGTACCTGAAGGCTTCCCCTCCCCCACACAGTGGAAGGAAAAAGCAATACAGTAGAGCATCTCTGCCCCAATCTCTAGCTCCCTCACTTCCTGGCTCACAGCAGCTCCCGCTAAGGTAAGGTGACCAGATTTTTAAAATGAAATCCGGGGACATTTTTTAAATTTTTTTTTTATTGGCAAATGGTAAAATATTTTATAAGCATATTTTCCTAAATGATATATGCAGTGTACGTGGTATGTGAGTATGGAATGATTGTAAAAATGATATATATGTTATTTCTCACACTTCCTCCAAGAGATAAAAAAATATACTTCTTAGAATTTTTTGGGAGGGGAGGGATGGGGCAGCTAAATTCAAATCCAATCCAGGCAGGGGCGACTCCAGACAATTTTTTTGGGGGTGCTGTGGCGGTGCTTGAGGTAAAAGTGAGGGTGCTAGTGTGGTGCGCTACCTGTGGGCGTGACCAGCAAGTTGCCGTGGTCAGAAAGTGGAGGTTTCTTCATGGCGTACAATGGTGATCAGTATATCCTGGCCTCTGTATACCAATAAAAAGCCAAAAAATGCAGCACAGCTCTACTCTTTCTTTATACAATTCTACAAATGGACTTATAAGTGCAATGGTAAAACCTATAAAATAATATCCAGTGCAAAACAACCAATGTATTGCAATATAGTAGTGATGGTGTCAACCCCTCTGCAAAAATATTTTGAGAAATTGCAGAGCTTCAATGTGCAAATAATGTTGAAACCCCCTACATACAATAATAACAGAGATGCAAATCAAGCCGTGTATTAGAACATAGTAGTGATGGTGTCACCATCTCTGCAAAAGGTAAGAAATATTTCAGAGCTGCAATGTGCAAATCATGGTGAAAACCCCTATATAATCATAGTAATAAAATGTAAAATATGTACATCAATTGTACATTTTATTATGTTAATATATAGGGGGTTTCACCACGATTTGCACATTGCAGCTCTGCAATTTCTCAAAATATTTTTGCAGAGGGGGTGAGACCATCATTACTATATTCATATTGCAATACATTGGTTGATTTGCATTGGATCTTCATTTATAGGTGTTACCATTGCCCTTCTAAGTCCATTTGTACAATTTTATAGATGACTTGTAGGTCAGCGCTGCATGTTTTGCTTTTTATTGATTCGCATTAGATGAGGGAACCAGCTAACAAGATTCTCTTATTGTTTTTGAGATTTTTTTTTGTTGCATGGCAGTGGTTTTACTTTGTTATGTCCTCTGTATACTGGTAACCACTGGCCCTGCATATTGGTGGTCAGTGTGCCCCCTGTATGCTGGTGGTCAGTGTGCCCCCTGTATGCTGGTGGTACATGCTGGGTGCAGGAGGATGCTACGTGTAGGAGGATGCTACGTGCAGGGTTCTGGAGGATGCTACGTGCAGGCTTCAGGGGGATGCTATGTGCAGGGTGCAGGGCTCAGGAGGATGCTACGTGCAGGGTGCAGGGCTCAGGAGGATGCTACGTGCAGGGTGCAGGGCTCAGGAGGATGCTACGTGCAGGGTGCAGGGCTCAGGAGGATGCTACGTGCAGGGTGCAGGGCTCAGGAGGATGCTACGTGCAGGGCTCAGGAGGATGCTACATGCAGGGTGCAGGGCTCAGGAGGATGCTACGTGCAGGCTTCAGGGGGATGCTACATGCAGGGTGCAGGGCTCAGGAGGATGCTACGTGCAGGCTTCAGGGGGATGCTACATGCAGGGTGCAGGGCTCAGGAGGATGCTACGTGCAGGGCTCAGGAGGATGCTACGTGCAGGCTTCAGGGGGATGCTACGTGCAGGCTTCAGGGGGATGCTACGTGCAGGGTGCAGGGCTCAGGAGGATGCTACGTGCAGGGTGCAGGGCTCAGGAGGATGCTACGTGCAGGGTGCAGGGCTCAGGAGGATGCTACGTACAGAGTGCAGTGCTCAGGAGGATGCTACGTGCAGAGTGCAAGGTTCAGGCATGCATAACATACAGAGTGCACGGTTCAGGAGTGCATTGTACAGAGTGTAAGGTTCAGGAGTGCGTTGTACAGAGTGTAAGGTTCAGGAATTAGTTAAACTGCAAAGACACCAATTACCTTATTTATCAGCGTATAACACGCACTTTTTGGGTGGGTGGGTGCGTGTTATACGCCGATCCCCGCTCCGCTGAGGGGAGAGGAGCGAGCGCTGCCGATATACACATAGCCGAGTGTACCCGGCTAGGCTCAGCTCCGCTCACAGTCACCCCCAGTTCCGCCATTGGACCTGTGTTATGTACATCATAGGGGCGGGACTGGCAGGACTGCGAGAGGAGCATTCGCTCCTCTCCTCTCGCAATCAGCGGAGAACTGCGCCAATTTTAAATAATCAGCCTGCCTGGGCAAGGCTGCAATGACACAAGGCTGAAAAGACACTGGGCAAGGCTGCAATGACACACGGCGAGAGGTGAGAGGTGCCATAAGTGCAGCCATGATTTTGTGTAAAGACTTTTCTGGTACATCATTAGTTAACAGAAAGAAGTTTTAGGTAGCTGAGTAGTCTTAAGCTGGCCATACACCATACAATTTTCCTGTTCAAATTTCTTTAGATTTACCTTCAACTATGTAGTACAAGGGCCTGCCTGATTGCATCCAAATTGAAAGTGTTTAGGTTTGACCTCCTATTATATGGTTTTGGTAAATCTAAAGGAAAGTTGAACAGGAAAATTGAATAGTGTATGGCCAGCCTTACTTACAGTGTCTGAGGGGGAGGGGATGCCAAGGTATGCAGCATGCAATCTGTGTGTGCTCCGGAGATTGTGAGGACTTTGCAGGGGGGAGAAAAGGCAGGTGTAGCAGCAGATAGTTGAGATGGAGTTTTGATAGAAGCTTAAACAAACCTGCTATCTTCAGAGGTTGTGTCTCTGCTTGGTGACTGCACTGCTCCTCCTTCCCTCTCCAGGATTTGTTATGCCCGGGTGCAGTGATTGGTGGGTACAGCTGGTCTCTCTATATGTGCTGCTCTGTAGGGGGAGGTCAGAGCTCTCCAGGGAAAGATGCTGGACAGAGATGTTGATCGTAGACATCCAAGGCACCCCCCCAGGGTTTCCGATTTGCCCCCAAGACTGCCTGAGTAGTGAGAATGAATGGAGCTGTCAAGTCCAACCTCTGATGTCGGGATGGGCGGGGCCAATATGCGGAGCTACGCCCCCTTTGTCAGACAGCCCGTGCATAGACAAATAGCCGGTGTTTATGGATTGGTGGGCGGGGAGGAAGGTGGCAGATGGTGGGACCAATTGTAACTAGTGTATATGTACCCACAGCTTGTATAATAAACCTGAATTATACACCGCTGTGGGTACATATACAATAGCTACAATTGGTCATGCCCCCTGCCACCTTCCTCCCCGCCCACCAATTCATAAACCGCCGGCTATTTGTTTATGCACTGGGAAGAGCTCCGCATATCGGCCCCGCCCATCCCCGACATCAGAGCCTGGGTTTGACAGCTCCACTCACTCTCAGTGTCACTGCGGCCCTACGCTCCCGGCTTGCCCATCAATCCAAACCACACTGGATGGATAATGACATTGCTGCATGTCCTGCTAGGGCTAGGCTGTCAAGTATAGGCACCCCCCTGAATCCGGGGACAGATCCGGGGACAGACGTGGTCCAGGGACAGTGTCCTCAATCCGGGGACTGTCCCCGGAAACCAGGCAATGTAATAGGGGTGGAAGGCACTGATTTGAGGGGGTTTCCTGACCTAATAGAGGTCTCTAAGGGGGGGGGGGGAAGAGTTGTGAGTATATAAGGGGACTCTGAGATAATGGGGGGTCTCTGAGAGGGGTGCTGACTACTGGTGACCAAACATTAGATCAGACCCCCCCCCCCCTTAGAGACATCTATTAGATCTTGGAAAGCCCCTTTAAAGGCACCACCCTTATAGAACTCTTATTAGCTCAGGAAAATCTCCCTTATATCAGCAACCCCTTTAGAGACCCCCATCAGAGCCTCCTTATATCAGTCCCCCCCCCCCCCTTAGAGGCACCTATTAAATCAGAGTCCCTCTATATCAGCAGCCCTTTAGGGACTAACAGTTGGTCTCTAAAGGGGGTCACTGATATAAGGTTCCAAGGTCCATAAAGACATGGATGAGCGAGTTTGGGGTGGAGGAACTTGCATACCTCCCAACATTTTGAGATGGAAATGAGGGACACCTACTAGCAAATGTATGTAGGCATAAGACACGCCCACTGCCACACCCCCTTAAAGGAAAATTAACCAAAAAAAAGGTTAATTAAATGTACAAGGGCTTTTTTTTTTACCACTACTATTCTTTTATATTGGCTTATAAAATTTACAAATGCAGCAATTTAGAAATTTGGATGAAAGGTTTAGCGCTGGGAAACACGTTTTGAAAGATAAAAAGTGCATTTTATATACAACTATATAGATCAGACCAAAATGAGGGACATATGAGGGTGAAAGAGACACAGAGGAACATTGCTCGAAATCAGGGACAGTCCTTTGAAATCAGGGACAGTTGGGAGCTATGGAACTTGACCGGCCTGCACAGAGTCCTAACCTCAACTCAATAGAACACCTTTGGCATGAATTAGAGAGGAGACTGCAAGCTAGACCTTCTCCTTCAACATCAGTACCTGACCTCACAAATGCGCTTCTGGATCATTCCGCTGAGCAGGCAGATGACAGATCAATGTCCGCTCTGCTATGAGTGGACATGGATACAACCTGCTCTTCTCTATGGGGTGCTTGGATGGGGCCTTCCGATTGTCATCTGATTTGATCCGCCAGATGGATGGCGAACGTATCCCATTCCCCATACATCTGTTTTTAGGGGCCTGGATCGGATGCCCGGCAGGTGTCAGCAGACATCCACCGCCGATCGGGTCCACCTGAAAAACGGACAGGCGGACCTAATCAGTTCGCTGGTGTGAAAGGGGCTTAAAGTGTTTGGGTTTGGCTTGAAGAAAAGGCTGGCACCCTGGGCTGCATGCTGGTATAAGGATCTGATAAGGATTGTGGTAAGGAAGCAAGCCAAATTCTGTTCAAACATGGGTTCAAGTCTAAACCTGGACCTTATTCCAAGTGGTCTATTTCTTAGCCCCTTACATTGGTGATCAATGGGAGAAGGAACTTCTTATATCAGTAGTCAGTGGGAGAAGAACATTCTTACATCGTCATGAAAGCATTATTACTGAAAGACAGAAATGATTCATTGCTGAAGGAACGTCTAGAAATCTATGTAAGGACCCGTAGAAACCTTTGGAGGAACCCTGGCTGAGAAAGGTTGGACTAGGCAGTAATATATTTCTCGGGGGACGAAGTGGCTAAAATGACCCCTCTGCTCCTCTGAGTCACAAGAGAAGGAAAGGGATAAACCAGCAAGCCTGACTTCAATGCCATTTTTGTTTGTTTCCAATGGATGGATCTTCAATGATGTGTGAGTCTATGTCTTACTAGGCTCCTATAATGTGGAGTCTAGCTTTCCGGTAAGAGCACATCTTTTATTTTCATGTTGGAAGGTGCACTTTGGGCATACCTCCCAACTTTTTGAGATGGGAATGAGGGACACCTATCACAAAAGTATGCAGACATAGGACACACACCTTGCAACACCCCCTTAAAGGAGTATTGTACAAAAAAAAACAAGATCGGTTAAACCCTCACATGCTTTTTTTAACACTACTTTTCCTTTATATTGGCTTTTGGAATTTACAAATGCTGCAACTTAAAGTGGTGTTCCGGCCGAAATTACACTTTTTAAATAAAAATACCCCTATAATACACAAGCTTAATGTATTCTAGTAAAGTCAGTCTGTAAACTAAGGTCTGTTTTGTTAGTTTATAGCAGTAGTTTGTTATTTTATAAACTTACAGCAGGCCGTGGCCATCGTAAGTGTGGGCATCTGAAGCCAGACTGTATTTCTTCCTGGATCTCATCCTTGCAGATCTCGCACATGCTCAGTACAAGCAGTGTAATAGGTTTCAGGTCAGGTTTCCATAGCAACGGCAGTGTCAGAGGAAGTTGCCGCCCCTTCCCAGAAGGCATTGCAAACAGGAAATGATGCGATGGGCCGCGGCCAGGGAGGAGGAAGTGAAAAATGAATACAGCAGATATACAGTAGGTGCTGAGAAAAAAAAATAAAAAAATATCCAATTCGTTTACAGTGCACAGTTTAGTGAGGGATGCTGAAGAGTTGTAAAAGTGGGTGGAACTCCACTTTAAAAATTGGATGAAGGATTTAGCAATGGGAAACACTTTTTGATAGATAAAAAGTGGTTTTTATATACATCGATATAGATCAGACCAAAATGAGGGACCAACGAGGAGGAATGAGGGGGCATTGCTCCAAATTAGGGACAGTCCCTCGAAATCAGGGACAGTTGGGAGCTATGACTTTGGGTGGTTTCTCTCATCTTTCACCTCAAGAGACACAATTTCAAGGATTTCATGTTTGGACACTTTATGGATTAATCACTATTATTTAGTTATTATATTGTTCACAGGTTATTAGAGCGGCAATCTTTTGTTTTTGTTTTTTTTTTAAATATATTTCTATCCCCTTTGGGGGGAGTGGAGGTGACCCCCATCCATAATGACAAGTTTCTTGGAGCTGCAGTTACTCTGAGCTCCACAAGGTGGTGATCTGGCTTTTTTTTCCCAGACAGGAAGTATTAATGGAAGACAGGAAGTGATGTCATGTTACAGACAGGAAGTGATGTCAGGTAGTTGCAGGTGAGAGGTCAGTTGGAAGGAAGTAGTGAGGGGACATTGCTGGAAGTGGCAGCAGAGGAGGTAATTGTTATTATTATTATACAGGATTTATAACCAACAGTTTGCGCGGCGCTTTACAACATGAGGACGGACAGTACAGTTACATTACAATTCAATACAGGAGGAATCAGAGGGCTCTGTTTGTTAGAGCTTACAATCTAGGAAATAAGATCTTATTTTCTATTTACACCCGGTAACCCCCCGTCATGTCCGTCCTCTTCCTCCATAGTCACTGTGATGTCTTTTATCTCCAGCAGATGATGATACACACATCGGGTAGAGTTGCCACCTCGTCCCTTTAAACCCGAACACATATTAATTACACGGGTTCTGTGGCTGATTAAGGTGGTAATTAAAACCACTTGGTACCATATCTGCATTTAATTAGCCTCAGAACCTGTGTCATTCAAAGGTGTTCGGGTTTAACCACTTCAATACCACGGGCATCATATGACGTCCTTGGCTTTGGGCGGGTATATCTGAATGATGCCTGTAGTTACAGACATCATTCAGATATTGCCGGTTTTTGCCGGTTTCAGACGGTGAATCTCTACACCATAGGAATGATCATAGCGGCCGTTCCGCCTCTTGATCGTTCCTATGGGAGGCGAGAGGGGACGTCGCCCCCCCCCCCCCCCTCCCGCCACCCTCCGGTTTTATTTTTTTTTTTTTATTTCAGGCTTCCCAGCCTAGTGGTGAGATGTGGGGTCTTATTGACCCCATATCTCACTATTAAGAGCACCTGACATGTCATATTGCTATTACAAGGGATGTTTACATTCCTTGTAATAGGAATAAAAGTGATCAATTTTTTTTTTTTTTCAAAAAAGTGGCAAGATAAAAAAAATAAAATATAATTAACAATAAAAAAAAAGCGCCGCTGTCCCCGTGTGCTCGCACGCAGAAGCGAACGCATATGTAAGTCCCGCCCACATAAAAAAACGGTGTTCAAACCATACATGTGAGGTATCGCCGCGAACGTTGGAGCGAGTGCAATAATTTTGGCCCTAGACCTCCTCTGTAACTCAAAACATGTAACCAGTAAAAAAATTTAAAGCGTCGCCTATGGGGATTTTTAAGTACCGAACATTGGCGCCATTCCACGAGCGTGTGCGATTTTGAAGCGTGACATGTTAGGTATCTGTTTACTCGGCGTAACTTCATCTTTCACAAAATGCAAAAACATTGGGCTAACTTTACTGTTTTGTTTTTTTTTTAAACACAAAACAATTTTTTTCCCCCAAAAAAAACGCGTTCGAAAAATTCCTGCGCAAATACTGTGTGAGATAAAAAGTTGCAACAACCGCCATTGTATTCTCTAGGGTCTTTGCTAAAAAAAACATATATAATGTTTGGGTGTTCTATGTAAATTTCTAGCAAAAAAATTATGATTTTTACATGTAGGAGCAAAGTGTCAGAATTGGCCCGGTATTGAAGCGGTTAAAGGTATGAGGTGGCAAGTCTAATATAGTGTGGAAACCTAGATTAACCCCTTCAGGGGCAGAACATTCCCCCATTTACGGGGTCGGAACATTCTCCTCATGTTGGAGATGTGTTTAACCTTCTCACCTTAGCCGTCTCTTGTAACGAGGGATGAGATTCGGATTCAGGTTGTACTGAAATTTGCAGCCCCCACAATGTAACAAACACAAAATTGTGCAAACTAAATGTGTTCCCATGGGGGGCAGTAGTTGTTAAATGTACATCAATTCTCATATTACCCCCCCTCACATCTAGGTGCTGTTATTGTGTGACCATCCAAATCATTATTAATTGAATTCGCCATAGTTATCCGTCTACAAGGAGACCTGTATAGATCAAATGATGGCACGAACGAGGATGGAGGAGGACCGGAGTCACATGACTGAGAAGATACTAAACCTCACCCTGGAGATCATCTACCTGCTGACCGGAGAGGTGAGGAGGATTCTGGGAGGTCACATGACCTCACTCTTATCTCTATTAATAAAACACAGACCTGACCGGAGGGTGAGGAGGATTCTGGGAGGTCACATGACCTCACGCTTATCTCTATTAATAAAACACAGACCTGACCAAAAAGGTGAGGAGGATTCTGGGAGGTCACATGACCTTACTCTTATCTCTATTAATAAAACACAGACCTGACCGGAGAGGTGAGGAGGATTCTGGGAGGTCACATGACATCACTTTTATCACTATTATTAAAACACAGACCTGACCAGAGGGTGAGGAGGATTCTGGGAGGTCACATGACCTCACGCTTATCTCTATTAATAAAACACAGACCTGACCAAAAAGGTGGAGGATTCTGGGAGGTCACATGACATCACTCTTATCTCTATTATTAAAACACAGACCTGACCGGAGGGTGAGGAGGATTCTGGGAGGTCACATGACATCACTCTTATCTCTATTAATATAACACAGACCTGACCGGAGAGTAAGGATGGGCTCAGGCGTGTTGGCAATTCCACATGCCTATGCCCACCAGGAAGCTGACACTGCGAGGTGCTAATCAGAGGTAGTGAGACATTTTAAAATCTGTGCAGCCGCGGATTGGGAAATGTTTCGCTGCCTGTGATTAGCACTGCACAGTGTCAGCTTCCTGGCGGGTGGTGGCACGTGGAGTTGTAAACATGCCTGACCTGACCCTTACTGGAGAGGTGAGGAGGATTCTAGGATTGTAACATGATATTCCTTTTGGTTCCTTAATACAGAGATTTCCTCCTGTGAAGTCAGGTGATCATATGACCATCACAGTGCCTCCATGTGACTCCCTGATACCTGAGAGACACAACATGCAGAAGATTCTAGAAGTCACCAAGAAGATGATGGAGCTGCTGACAGGAGAGGTGAGCGGTGCTGGGAATTCTGGGACATTATCCAGTAACAGACAAGGGATGTGTCTGGATGGTGACTGTATCATTGTGTGTGTCAGGTTCCTATAAGGTGTCAGGATGTCACTGTCTATTTCTCCATGGAGGAGTGGGAGTATTTAGAAGGACACAAGGATCTCTACAAGGACGTCATGATGGACAATCAGCCGCCCCTCACATCACCGGGTAAGAGGAGACTTTATTGTAAATGTAGCGATACCCCTTAAGGGCCGATTAATTTTTGGGTTCTCCCTCACATGTATAGGCAGGCAACAGGAATTTTCCGACATTTACTCAGTAGTCAAAAATCAGTCCAGGGTGCTTTGTTTTTGGTTTATTAGCGGATGAACTTGGATATGGAATGTATGGGATGCCCAACACTGTAGTTTGAATGCAACTATTATACAGGATTTAAATAGCACCAACAGTTTGCGCAGCGCTTTACAATATAAAGGGAGACAGTACAGTTACAATACAATACAAGAGGGTTAAGAGGGGCCCTGCTCATAAGAGCTTACAATCTAATAGGGTAGTGAAAGTGGTACAAAAGGGTAAAACTTGGGGGGGGGGGGGGCTGATGAGCTGATGGAAGTGATAAAAGTTCAGTTAGTTGGAGATGTGATAGGCTTCCCTGAAGAGATGAGCTTTCAGGGATCGCCTAAAGGCAGCCAGAATAGGAGATTGACGGACAGATTGAGGTGGAGAGTTCCAAAGGATGGGAGAGGCCCTGGAAAGGTCCTGGAGACGAGCATGGGATGAGGAAACAGGAGAGCAGGGGGTCTTGAGAGGACGGTTTGGGTGATATTTGGAGACAAGTTTGGTGATGTAGCTCAGGGCAGAGTTGTGAATGGCTTTGTATGATGTTGTTAATATTTTGAACTTAATTTGCTGGGCGATCGGAAGCCAGTGGAGGGATTGGCAGAGAGGGGTGGTGGACACTGAGCGGTTGGTAAGGTAGATGAGTCTGGCAGCAGCATTCATGATAGACTGAAGAGAGGAGGAGCCAATGAGGAGGGAGTTGCAATAGTCAAGGCGAGAGATAACAAGGGAGTAAATGAGTAGCTTGGTGGTTTTGTTAATTAAAAAGGAGTGCATTTTAGAGATGTTATGGAGGTGAAGTCTGCAAGCTTTTGGCAATGATTGGATTTGGGGCTCAAAGGACAGGTCAGAGTCCAGGATTACACCTAGTACCCTGGCATGAGCGGAGGGACTGATGGTAGCATTATTGACCTTGACAGAAAAGTTATGGAGGGGGCACGGGCGGGGAGAAATAATATCAGCTCGGTTTTAGAGAGATTTAGTTTAAGGAAGTGGTGTGATATCCATGTTGAAATATCAGTTAGTAAGGCGAAAGGAGACTGAAGGAGGGAGGTGAGGAGTAGAGAGAGAGAGAGAGATTGTCAGGGCTGGGCTTTTAGCAGCTCTCTTCTCTGTGCTCAGGATGCTCAGCTGCTGGATAATTGTCGGCACTCATTGATTCCTCAGTGGCTCACCTGGTTATCATTATCTGCTCATCAGTCCCGCCTACAGCCAGCCCGTTCAGGCTATTTAAACTGCCTTGTTTATTCCTTTGCTGCCTTCGCCTGGTAAACATATCTGGAGCTTCTCTGCTGTGTGCCTGTGAAAGACTTTGCCCCGCTGACGTCCCTTCTGGTTCCTGATGCTGTTCTGCCTCCGAGTACGCTGATCTCTGGTTTTCTGATTACTGGCTTGTCTGACTACCCGCTAATATTTTTTCCAGATTGAATGAGCAGGACCACCATATGGATCGGTTTGCCATAGCCTTACAGACAATCCTGATTCGCACTGCTCACCTGGATCCTCCCATTGTGGCTGTTCCGGTAAAATCAGTGTTGCAGGCCGTCCCTGCTCCTGCTCCAGTCTCTGTACAGGCACCCGCTTAGAATATTACCTCTGTAAGAGGTATGTCTGGTTCTGCTCCGCTTCCCCAGCAATTTAGGGGGCGGTCCAGTTCAATGCAGATAGTTTCTCAACCAGGTTGGGATATACTGTACTTTGAGATGCTGCCCCAGGCATTCCCCACAGACAGAAGCTAAGTAGGCTTTATTATTTCTTTGCTTTCTGATAGAGCCTTGGCCTGGGCAAATTGGAGATGCAAGAAACCATTGTCCTAAGTTACCCTGAGTTTGTGGCCTCCTTTAAAAGGATATTTGACGTTCCCGCTCGCTCCACTTCTGCTGCCAAGAGCCTCATGTCTATCAGAGTACGAGAAATGTTGCTGATTACACCATTGAATTCCGTACTCTGGCAGAAGAGGTTGCTTGGAACAATGAGGCCCTCGTGGTTGCTTTTTCTCGTGGTCTCATGGGAAAACATTAAAGTGGATGTAAACCCAAAATAATTTTTTTAAATGAAGGCTTGTACCTTGTACAGTATAGGATTTCATGTAATCTGTGCCCAGTCTTGCCACGAAAAGTTACATAGTAGGTGAGGTTGAAAAAAGACATAAGTCCATCAAGTCCAACCTAGTTAATCCAGCTCTGAGCAGTCCTCTTATCTTTTTTCATTGAGATAAAAATGGTCAGACAGAGAAATAGTTGTCCTCCTCCCACTTGCTGAGAGTGACAGGTGATTTACATATCTCATGCACGAGTGTGACAGAGGCATTCTGTGTACTCCCCATCCCCCTCTCCTTTCTTCTCCAGCTTTCCCAGGATTGGTTGCTCCAGGGCTTGACAAATTTGCTTGGAATCTAGGAGCCAGCTAAAAAAGTTAGGAGCCAGGTTTTTTTTTTTTTTTTTTTTTTAAAAACGACCGACAAAGCTTTATTTTCAATATAAGAATTAACCAATCTTAAATTTACACAGAGACGACTAGAACGAATGTGACTGCTTTTATTTCCTGCCATGCAGGGACACAAGACCGCCATATTCCCGCTAAGGATCCAATCAGGTCCGCCTGAAAAACTGACAGGCGAACCTGATCAGACAGCCCATGTGAAAGGGGCCAAGCAGGGAGATGACAAATAATAAATTCATTTTAATTAACCACTTCCTTCCCGCAGGACGACTATATACGTCCTGTCTTTGAAGAGAAATACCGTTGTTATGGTAGCAGCTAGCTACCATAACCCCGGTATCTTCTTCAAGAGCCGGCGGTTCTCTTTCAGATAAAAGTGGTCTCTGCAGCAGATTCGCAGCGAGATCACTTTTATCGGCGGCAGGAGAGGGCCCCCCCTACCGCCGCGCTCCGGTGCCCTTCACCGCTTACCGTGGCCGTCGGTAACGGCGGAGGCGATCCGGATCTGTCCCTGGCCTGACATGGAGACGAGTGAGGGGAAGATGGGGGGGGGGCCCCCCCCGCCCGTCTCCAAGTCATTGCAGGGCGGAAGCGACGTCAAAGCTCTTGAAGGGACATTTTATTATTTTTTTTCAAATGACAATTTTTTTTTTTTTTTTTAATGCATTTTAGTGTAAATATGAGATCTGAGGTCTTTTTGACCCCAGATCTCATATTTAAGAGGTCCTGTCATGCTTTTTTTCTATTACAAGGGATGTTTACATTCCTTGTAATAGGAATAAAAGTGACTTTTTTTTTTTTTTAAAGAACAGTGAAAAAATAAAAGTTAAAATAAATAAGAAAAAAAAAAAAATTTTTTTAAATATGCCCCATCCCTTGTAATAGAAATAAAAGTGACACCATTTTTATTTTTTTTTTAAAAAACAGTGTAAAAATAAAAAGTAAAATATATAAGAAAAAATAATAATTTTTTAAAATGCGCCCCATCCCGCCGAGCTCGCTTGCAGAAGCGAACGCATATGTGAGTAGCACCCGCACATGAAAACGGTGTTCAAACCACACATGTGAGGTATCGCCACGATCGGTAGAGCGAGAGCAATAATTCAAGTCCTAGACCTCCTCTGTAACTTAAAACAAGCAACCTGTAGAATTTTTTAAACGTCGCCTATGGAGATTTTGAAGGGTAAAAGTTTGTCGCCATTCCACGAGCGGACGAAATTTTGAAGCGTGACATGTTGGGAATCAATTTACTTGGCGTAACATTATCTTTCACAATATAAAAAAAATTGGGCTAACTTTACTGTTTTCTTATTTTTTTAATTAAAAAAAGTATTTTTTCCCAACAAAAGTGCGCTTGTAAGTCCGCTGCGCAAATACGGTGTGACAGAAAGTATTGCAATGACCGCCATTTTATTCTCTAGGGTGTTAGAATAAAAAATATATATAATGTTTGGGGGTTCTAAGTAAAGGGAAGGAGATGAGCAGGCAGTGAAAACAGGTAGGGAAAGCTCCATTTAGCATTGATGGATGTCTTGTCATACCAACGGCCACCACCAGAGGGCGCCCGATTGCAGAAGGAACCATAGGACTGCAGTAGGCCGCAAAGCCGGGGCCTCAATTACCGGCGCGGCCCAACGCGATCGCGCCGGGAGGGGGGGGGGGGGGTGTCGAACGGACACAGGATACTCCAGCTGTGCTGCCCCAGGCGCCAGGTCGCTAATTCTAGTCGCAAATGCGAACTGGCGCCCGGGGTTTGTCGAGCCCTGGGTTGCTCCACACCTCAGCATGATTGGGCATGCTGAAGTCATGTCGTGACTTTCTTGGGTTTTGACTGGATGTTAGTGATCATGGGGCATAATCCACAAGACCAGCAGAAGTTCAGTGTAAGAACTATCGATGCCTGACCAAGGGGAATGTAAAGGTGGGTGGGGAGTCTACTGACATCACGACTCCACCCACCGAGATCCAGACAACAGACATGCCCACAGAATCTGCAGTTTTTCGTGTCTCATAACAGACAGAGGGGATACATGCAGGAGGCATGTATATCCTTATAGCTAACCACTATGGCAGTAGTTTAGAAAGGATGAGAGTGGGTTTACATCCACTTTAAAGATGAGATAGCAGTCTGAGACATACCTATGGATCTGGAGAAGTTAATCATGTTTGCCACTCTCATTGACTCTAGACTCTGAGAGAGACCTTCCTTTAAGAAACGCTTGCGTAAGCCTCCTGCATGTTTGACTCAGAGCTTTGCATTCCCACCCTTGCCTCCCTCACCTCCCATGCCTCCTAGTACCGAGTCTGCCAGTGAAGTAGAACCTGTGCAGTTGGGATTCACAAATCTCTCTGCGGAAGAGAGGCCCTTTATGAGAAGGGAGAAATTGAGTCTTTATTATGGCCAGCCAGGTCACTTTTTGAAGTCTTGTCCTACCCATCCGGGAAACCGCTTGCACCTGAGGTCCTGTAGGGGACAGACCTTAGGTGGTGGTGTTGCGTCCCCAGTTGTCCTGAAGGATAAGCCTCTAGTTCCGGTTACCCTTTCTTGGTCGGAGTTGTCGATACACAGGCTCTAATCACCTGTTCATAGATGGTGCCTTTGTGTCTAAGTACTCGATTCCGTTGCAGTTTCGTGCCATTCCACTTGCCATTGAGGCTTTTGATGGAAGACCTTTGCAGCCTGCCCATGTCACTCATGAGAGTGCTCAGTTGACCATGGCTGTAAGGGCTCTTCACAATGAGATAATCCAATTTCAAGTAATTTCCTCACTTCATTACCCGGTGGTCACTGGTTATCCTTGGTTACAGAGACACAACCACTCTTTTGATTGGCATCTTGCTGAGGTTCTTTCCTGGTTGCCACAATGCAGTAAAACATGTTTTTAGAAAGTGGTCTTGTGCACCTCTTCACTCCCCTCCTTGCCAGAGGAATACCGCAAATTTAGGGATGTCCTTGACAAAGGTCAAGCCAGTAGTTTGCCTCCACACCGGCCTGATTTGAGAGGGGCATACAATCTCATGAGGATCAAGGAGGGCGACGAATGGAAAACTGCGTTTAATACCAGGACCGGTCTCTGCAATGCTCCTGCCGTGTTTTAGGAATTCATCGATGTCCTCCGAGATATGTTGCAGCAATGTGTGGTGGTTTATCTCGATGATATTCTCATATATTCAAAATCCCTAGAGAGACACCACGCAGATGTCTCCAGTGTGCTACAGAGGTTAAGAGATAATAACCTGTATTGTAAGTTGGAAAAGTGCAAGTTCCATTGTGAACAGGTTATATTTTTGGGTTATGTAATTTCTCCTGCTGGTTTTTCGATGGACCCAGAAAAACTATCTGCGTTTCTACAGTGGCCTCGACCCGTAGGTCTACGTCCGCTTTAATGTTTTTTTGTCATTGCCAATTATGATCAGAAATGTATTCATAACTTCTCTTCTCTGGTCAAACCCCTGACTGAAATGACCAGGAAGGACGGCAACCCACAGAATTGGTCTTCGGATTCCATTAAAGCCTTTAAGTCTCTCAAAGATGCCTTTGTTTCAGCTCCTGTGCTGGCACATCCTGATCCTATGTTACCCTTCATTCTTGAGATTGATGCGCCTGAGACTGGAGTAGGCGCCCTTCTGCCTCAATGTCCTACCTCTGAGAGCGCTATGCATCCTTGTGGCTACTTTTCTAAGAAAATGTCTCCTGCAGACTGCAATTAGGATATTGGGGACAGAGAATTGCTAGCTATTATTTTAGCTCTTAAATAATGGAGGCATCTCCTTTGAATGTACCACTGTGCCAGTCCTCATTTTGACTGACCATAAGAATCTCACATTCTGGTCTGAGGCCAAACGTTTATCTCCCAGAAGGGCACGATGAGCTCTTTTCCTGTCTAGCTTCAATTATATAGTCTCATTCTTACCCGGTACTAAGAATGTAAGGGCTGATGCATTGTCACAACCGTTTTCCTCCTCCAAGATGGAGTCGGTTGCTACTCCTGTGATACCTCCAGATCGCATTCTAGCCTTTATTCGCACTAGTCTCACTTCACCCTTGAGTGACAGAATTCTTGCTGCCCAGATCCATTCTCCTCCTGAAAAACCTTGTGAACGCTGTTTTGTCCCAGAGAATCTCCGCACTGCTTTGTTCCAGACATACCATTCTCTCAAGGCAGCTGGTCACCCAGGGAAGATTCAGCTCATCTGGTCTATTTCTCAACAATGCTGGTGGCCTAGTCTCCGCGCTGATGTAACCGTCTTTATAGTCGTGGGTGCTCAGACTAAAACACCACAACACCTTCCAGTGGGCCTCCTACAACCCATACCCAATGGAAAGAGGCCTTGGACCCACTTGTCTATGTATTTTATTGTGGAGTTACCCAACTCCCAGGGCAACACAGTTATTCTTATGGTGGTTGACCGGTTCTCGAAGATGTCTCATTGTATTCCACTTAAAAAGTTGCCTACATCCAAAGAACTGGCATCCATTTTCACTCGGGAGATATTTCGGTTACATGGGCTACCTAAGGTTATCATCTCGGACAGGGATAGCCAGTTTGTGTACAGGTTTTGGCGAGCCTTTTGTGGCACAGTTGGGAATTCAGCTTTCCTTTTTCTCTGCTGTGGTCCAATGGGGCCGCAGAACGAGCCAACCAATCCTTGGAGCAGTTTTTACGTTGCTCTTAGCAGCTCTCTTCTCTGTGCTCAGGCTGCTCAGCTGTCGGATAATTGTCAGCACTCATTGATTCCTCAGTGGCTCACCTGGTTTATTATCTGCTCATCAGTCCCGCCTACAGTCAGCCCCTTCTGGCAGTTTAAACTGCCTTGTTCATTCCTTTTCTGCCTTCGCCTGGTCAACATATATGGATTTTCTCTGCTGTGTTCCAGTGAAAGACTTTACCCGGCTGTCGTCCCTTCTGGTTCCTGATCCTGTTTTTCTGCCTTCAAATATGCTGTTCTCTAGTTTCCTGATTGCTGGCTTGTCTGACTACCCACTTTGGCTTCCAATCCCTGGCTTATGTTTTAACTACGTTTACTGATCTGCACCATTTTTACCATTACATTAAAAGGTGTGATTTTTTTTTTTTTACCACATTTCTGTCTGATTCATGGTTCCTGACATAGATTTGGGTGTCATCAGCAAAGAGATGGTATTAGAAGCCATGGGAGGTTATCAAGTGACCAAGAGAGGAGGTGTAGATTGAGAAAAGTAGGGGTCCAAGAACAGAACCTTGGGGGACTCCTATAGAAAGAGGAAATTAAAGTGGAGTTCTGACAAATGTTTTTTTTTTTAAGTCAGCAGCTACAAATACTGCAGCTGCTGACTTTTAAAATATGGACACTTACCTGTCCAGGGCGCCCACGATGTCCTCACCCGAAGCCGATCTGTCCCTCGGCTCTTGGGTGGAGGCGCCGCCATCTTCGGTAAGGGAATCAGGAAGTGAAGCCTCGCGGCTTCACAGCCTGGTTCCCTGCTGCGCATGCACGAGTCACTCTGCGCGTCCTCACTGGTCCATGCTGTCTTCTGGGACCTGTGCGTCTCCCAGAAGACAGCGGAGGGAGGGGCCGGACATGGCGTAGATCACCGCAGAGCCTGCGGTGATCTATGCCCCGAAGTGGGAGCAAATACCTGGCTTATACAGGTATCAGCTCCCCCCCAAAAAAGGTGCCAAATGTGACACCGGAGTTGGGGAGGAATCCGATCAGCGGCAGTTCCATTTTTGGGTGGAACTCGCTTTAAGAGGAGGAGACAACGTTATAGGTAACACAGAAGGAGTGCTGTGATAGGTAGGAAGAGAACCAGGAGAGAGCAGAATCTTGGAGGCCAAGGCAGTGGAGTTTATTGAGAAGGAGTGGGTGGTCAACAGTATCAAAGGCCACAGAGAGATTGAGTAGTAAGTGTATGGAGTAGTGGCCATTAGTTTTAGCAGTTAGTAAATCGTTAGTAAGTTTTAGTAGGGCGGTTTCTGTAGAGTGCTGCTGGAGTGCTGCAAGCGAAAGCTACACTGTAAGGGGTCAAGAAGGTTGTTCTCAGTGAGGTAGGAGCTAAAACAGTTGTAGACTAAGCATTCTAAAGGTTTGGAGGCGAATGGGAGCAATGAGATGGGCCTTAAATTGTTCAGGTTGTTGGAATCCAGTGAGGGCTTTCTAGGGATGGGAGTGATCTGTGAATGCTTTAAAGGTGAGGGGAAGGTACCCGTAGAGAGGGAGAGATTGAAGATATTAGGGAGCAAGCATAGGATAGAAGAAGAGGGTGACCATAGTTGTTGCAAGGGGAAAATTTGGTTAGGTGGGCATCTGCGAAAAGTTTGGTAACCTCTTCAGCCTTTTCAAAAGAGCAAAGTGTTGACAATTCTGTTAGACCGGGTATGTTAAGTGGGGAAGATATCTGTATAGTGGAGGTGTCCTCAGGAATAGCATCAATCTTGTTTTTGAAGTGATTGGAAATTTCTTGGGCAGTGAGTAAGTTAGTGGGTAGAGGGGGTGGGGGATGAAGCAGAGAGTTTAAGGTAGAGAAGAGCTGATGGGGACTGAATGACAAGGTATTAAAGTGGATGTAAACCCACTACTCCTGATAATCAACTATTGCCATCTTTCAAAAGTATATTTGTATACGTGCCTCCTGCATGTATCCCTACCTTTTAAAAATCACCCCCTTCTGCACACCGAGCCCTGCAAATCTCCGAAATCCATGGGCAGGGCTATGTTCCGGAGCTCACTAGACTCCCCGCTCACCTCTACACTCCCCTTTGGCCAGGCAGCTTTGCGAGGATGAACCCTGTGCTTGGTATGTACGAAGTGCGCGCACAGGGGACACAGAGCGTGTTCTGGGCATAAGCAGAGCGCACTCACGGCCCCCCGTGACTCCTGCGCATGTACTACACAACACAGACTGTAGTGGAGAGCTGTGGTAATAGCTGTGAGACGCTGCGTGAGGCTGAGAGAGGGGGATGATGACGCTGGGAAAATAAACTGAATGCCTCTCTCACTCTTGCATAAGGAAATTACCTGTCACTCACAGCAAGGGGGAGAAACTGACATCTTTTTCTCTGTCTGACTGTTTTTATCTCACTGAAAAAAGATAAGAGAACTGCTCAGAGCTGGATTAACTCTTTGTGGCAAGACTGGGCACAGATGACATGAAATCCTATACTGTACAAGATGCAAGCCTTAATTTAAATAAAAAAAATCGGGTTTACATCCACTTTAATAAGAGTGACAAAGTAGGTTTGTTTGGCAGAATGGAGGCAGGAATTGTATTTTAGGAGGGCAGATTTATATAGGGTGAAGTCCTGCAGGGATTTGGTTTTATGCCACAGTCGTTCAAGAACACGGCAATGTCTCTTGAGGTTTCTGGTGTCGTCGGTTTGCCAGGGTTGTAATGGGTGGGGGCCTGATTCTGCGTGTAGTTAGAAGAGCAAGTGCATCCAGTGAGGATGAGAGTGAACTGTTCTAGACAGAGGTGGTCAGGAAATGTTAGGATTTTGTCATAGAGTTAGTCAGTAGCAAAATAGAGATGCTTAAAGTGGCGAAGGTTTCTACAGGTAATCGTTTTCTGCTTGGAAGGATAGGTGGTTGGAGACCAGGATAATGTGAAACTGATGTGGTTGTGATCGGAGAGAGAAATGGAGGTGTTGGTGATGTTGCCAGGAGTGCAGAGATGGGACAATGCAAGGTCGAGGGTATTACAATCAGAGTGGGTGGGAGTGTGTGTGTTAGGTCTAAAGATGAAGTTAAGTTGAGAAGTTGAGCTGTAGCCTGATTGTTAACATTAATGGGGATATTAAAGTCACCAAAAATGATAACAGGTATTTCAAAGGAGAGAAAGTAGGGAAGCTTGGCAGAGAAGAAATCAAAAAAGTGGCCCAGGGTCTGATAATTCACTGTAGTCATTGTTGGAGAAAACAGACCAATACAGTGCATCTCGAAAGAAAAGAGGGATAGATTGGAAGAGGTAGGAAGGACTTGGAAGGTGCTCTGTGGGGATAGAAGGAATCCAACTCCCCCTCCTTTCCGTCCACTGGGTCTGGGTGATTTAATCCAGTGGAGGCCACCATGGGAGAGGGCAGCAGGAGAAGCAGAGTCAGAATCTTGAAGCCAGGTTTTAGTAATGGAAAGTATGTTAAAGCAATGGGAGATAAAAAGGTCATGCACAGATGTGAGCTTGTTACAGATGGAGCAGGCATTCCAGAGGGCACATGAGATTGGGGGGCTGGTTTTTGGAAGCGGGGGGTAGAAATTAAACTAAATGGATTGCAGCTGTTGCCAGAGGAGGAAGGGTGCTGAATATGGGGGTAGCAGTTAGAAAATGGAGGGCCAGGATGGGGGAAATATCCCCAGAGATTAGGAGAAGGAGGGTTAGGAAAGTAAGATGGAAGCGGGATGTATATGAACGCTCATATTTCACTGCCCTGGAGTTTAAGTCAGCACGTGGTTTCAATAATTGGGAGAGGGTGGGAGTGAGGGTGATATGTATAAGCTGTGGGGTAGAGAGGAGGGATAAAGTACGGACAGTTTGAGGATAGAGAACAACTAATGTGAGAAGGAAGAGCACAGGGAAATGAAATATCAAATCTTGACTTGCGTGCCGAGATTCCAGAGTTGAGCAGAGTTCTTGTTCTATCTTCATACAGCTTTAGTTATCCTGCTTTAGTTAAACTGCTGTGTCTCTTCTTTTGGAGTGTCCCCCCAGTCCCATTCAGCATCAGACCTGCTGGCTGAAACCCACTCATTAAAACCTGCCTCCAGGGACCCAAAAATGGCTTGCAATCTGGGGGACACTTAATCCCCACCGGCTCACCTGATGACGAGAAACCATCTGAATCTGGCTCCTTCTGTGTAAGGGCGAACAGCAACAGCTGGCCTCTGCGGGGTCTTCTCTCTATTGGGCGCAGCAGCACCCTTGGATGCTGTCAGCACCTCCGCAATTTCTCCTGGGCTCCAAACAGTGGCAGGCCTCCTGCCTCGGCTAAGAGTGGAACTCTGCATTTCTGAGGTTGGACAATAAGACTCCAGCCTGGCTGCACTCCTCCCGGGGCCCTTCAGCCAACTGGGATGTTTTCTGGCATCCCTGTACAGAAACCTGACTGCAGGTCCACACACTAGCTGGCAAGTCACTGGATGTGAGTCTGACCAGCGACTCCCCACAATACCCGCACTTGATCACCATCGCTGTGGGTCTCCTGCAGCCCGAGAACACAAGATGCAGTCTCTCCACCCCATCTATCATTCCCTGAGCAAACCCTCCTTGGTGTTCCAACTCCCGTATCCACCAGCATACTCAGGCGCTTGATCCTGTGATTCAGTCATGTCGGCAATCCAGCTGTACGCCTGCACATAATCCACCAGCTTTCTCCTCTCACACGTGTAGGGTGTACATCTCCTTCCAGGGTTCACAGCTCCGCCCGCCATGAGACACACTGGCTCCAACTCCTCTGTATAGCAGGTTTTTTCCTGCGTTGCAGTTAACTCCCTGCGTGCCTGACCAAATTGTACTTACTGTAATGCAAGAACACAGAGCACTGTTTCCGTGTCTGAAAGATTGAGCAGTCCCTCAGAAACAATGCAGACACAATCTTCAGCCATCCCCTGAGGGCCAGAACACATTTGTAATCCACAGTAGCTTAGCCCGCGGCAGCATAAATCGGCACAGTCTCTGATCACTGGTTGCTATGGGCAGTGGCAGCATGAACTTGCCCTTTGATCCAGATTAGCTGAAACACATTCTGTTTTCAGTCAGCTGTTTGATACTTGGTTGCTATTGACAACGACTGTTTGGACTTGACATACAGTTCCTTAGGTTTTACTAAAGTGGGTGACAATACTGTGATGCCTCCTCTCGATCTGGAAGAGTAACAGTCTTCAAAACACTTGCTTGCTCCTGGTTGCTATGGGCAATGGCTGTGCAAATTAAAGGGAAATCCAGAGTACGAGCCCCCACATGTAGCGCTACCCCCTTTTAGGGGCCACTGAATTTTTGGGTTCTCCCTCACATGCACAGCCAAGCAACAGGAATTTTCTGGCATTTACTCAGTAGTTAAAAACCAGTCCAGGGTGCTTTGTTTTGTCCATGGTTTATTAGCGGATGAACTTGGATAGGGATGGGATGGGAAGGTATGGGATGCCAAGAACTGTAGTTTGAATGCAACTTGAGTACTTAAAACTGTCTCTGGCTACCCTCCAGGCAACTGGACCCTGGACTCTGCTTCCACATGGCCAGTCTCCAGAATATTTATGGGCTATCTCTCCACCTCCTGGGCCTGCCCTACCCAGGGATTGGAGGAGACTCCATAAATATTCAGGCTTCATCTTTGCCCATCCACCCTCTAAGTTCTAGAACTCTCTAGCAGTTCTAGAAGCCAGGGGGAGGCAACGGAGACTCCGTCTTTGGAGCTCTGCCTGCTAACTCTAAACAAATTAACCCTGGCTCTTCTGCCTACAGAGGAGCCCAACACATTTTCCTATACTGTACATGGAGGGTGCTACATAAAGGAGAGAGAAGTATGAAGGGTCCACCTAGATCCCCCATAATCTGGTAACTGCATAGAAACAATGTGTTCAGACGGTGTGTGTGTTTCCTACAGATGGATCCACTAATAGGAACCCGCCAGAGAGATGTCCTCGTCCTCTGTATTCCCGTGATTCCACACAGGAAGGTCGCACCATCCCTCACCATGATCAGGTAGATGAGGAACAATCATTGGTTATTATGATTTATATAGAAGTATGTTTGTTACAATTAATGTTTTATTAAATATACAGAGTGAAAACCTTGAGGCATATAATATTGTTATTAAAGAAGAAGATGACGAGTATGAAGAGATGGAAGAATTTTCAGAAGGACACAAAGATATGGTGGAGCCACTTAATACCAGGAACCCACCAGAGAGATGTCCCCGTCTTCTGTATTCCCGGGATTTCACACAGAAAGGTCACACCATCCCTCACCATTACAAGGTTGGTGGGACGGAGCATCTACAACATGGACATGCGGAGACGAAGTGTTTAAGCTTATATTTTACAGGTGGTATTTTTTCTCATTTTCTTGGTTTAGGATGAAGATCTGATAGATATAAAAGTTGTGGTTAAAGAAGAAGAAGAAGAAGAAACATATGTGAGCGATGATCAGCAGTCTATGGAGGAGGATGGAATAACGGGGACATTTATAGAGGAGGACACTCCTACAGAGATCAGCACAGGTGGGTCATTAAAACTAAATACACTCCTCCAACCATACTGCTCATTGATTGGTCCAGAGTAGGGCAAGGACTGGGTGATATCAGCCTGTAATACCCTGGTCACTTTCTTAAGATGTGTTCCTCGTCCTGTATTTTTCTCTCGGATAATCTTCCTTCTCTGTGCTGTAGACAAAATTTATGTATCTCGACAAGATTTACTGCATGTAGATTCTGGGGTTCAGCTAGCAGCAAAATCTTGATTTTCACCATAGGCGTTGCTTGACCTAGGCACCTGGGTCTTCTGTTCCATGCCTGGGTCTAGTAAGATCTCTGACAGAGCAATTCTCCCAGGGTTACATGCTGTGTTATCCCTGCACCTGGCACAGCCAGCAGACATGTCTGCATAGTCTCAATTGCTGTAGTATATGTAGGACTCAAATGTAAAGAAATGGTCAACCCACCCCTATTGGAGCAATGTGACCTTTTAAAGTGTAAACTCTCCCCCACAACTTTATCACATTTCAATCTGTTTAAAAAACCCTAATGGTTGTTGCTTGTAGATGTCTGCTTACGTGCTAATTTTTCTTGTAATCCATCCCGTTCTGTGTAGTGACGTCACCGGCGCATGCGCATCTCTCCTGTTTTTCACGGCACGCTCTGAGTGCCATTACACAGTCTATCCATTGACAGGATGCTGTGGAAGTGATTTCCTCTCCTAGCGGCACTGAGATCAAACCCCACGAGACTTAAAGGGGTTGTAAACCTTCGTGTTTTTTCACCTTAAAGCGGAGTTCCACCCATAAATGGAGCTTCCGCTTTAAGGGAAGGTGACCCCCTGACATGCCACATTTGGCACGTCATCTTTTTTTTGGGGGGGGGGGAGCGGATACCCTCTTTTTTGAAGGTCCCAACTACCACTTCCTCCCGGCGCACCGCGGCACCGGAAGGGAGATCACCTCTCCTCCCTCCCTCTCGGCAATCATCTGGGACACGTCACAATTCCCAGATGATTGCCCAGCCAGTCGCGGCTCGTGCATGCACAGTGCGTGGCTTCACAGCCGGGCGCCCACAGTGACAATGCCGGCACCACAGAGAGGAGGGGGAGACAAGTGGGGCTTCGTTCCCCCGCATCGCTGGACCCTGGGACAGGTAAGTGTCTGATTATTAAAGGTTAGAAGCTGCAGTATTTGTAGCTGCTGACTTTTATTTTATTTTTTTTAAGCAGAACACCGCTTTAATGCATCCTATGCATTAAGGTGAAAAAACACCTGGCAGTGACCGCCCCCCCCCCCCCCCCCCATTTTACTTACCTGAGCCCTGGAACTTGACCCGGCGGGGACGTGCTGTCTCTCTGCCCAGGGTTCTCGGCTGTTGATTGGATAGATTGATAGCAGTGCAGCCATTGGCTCCCGCTGCTGTCAATCAAATCCAATGACGTGGGGGGCGGGGCCGAGTCATACATTCGGACTCGGGAGCAGGCCCGCAAGGTAACCCCCTCGGGAGAGTGCTTCTCCTAGGGGGTTATCTGATGTGGGGAGGAGCCGCTAGAGCCGCCAGGGGACCCCAGAAGACAAGGTTCGGGGCCACTCTGTGAAAAACGAGATGCACAGTGGAGGTAAGTATGATATGTTTGTTAAAAAAAAAAAAAAAAATGAACCTTTACAATCTTTTTAAGATTCTTTCTGAACTTCCTGCTACACCCCATGTGACTGCGTGACATCACATGGGGTGTATACCTTGCCATCGGACTACATACCATAGCAGTGTTTAGCCGCAGAATACAGCAGCCTGACAGGCACACAATATGAGAATGGCAAAACTACTGTATAATTCTACACTGACAGGTGGGCTATGAGCGGTGGAGCACAGTCGACATAGCAACGTTGGATCGAAACGGAGGCTTGGTTAAGACGCGATCACGCATGCGCGAGAATACCGCAAGACATACATGGAAGGGCAGAAGTAATTTGCAGTGCAGACTCGGGAAACAATACCTAAAATGGTGCAGCCTAATCCCTGGAGAAATCATTTAACCCTTTCTTGACTAAGCCTATTTTTGAAATTTGGTGTTAGAATCCGTATTTTTTGCTAGAAAATGACTTAGAACCCCCAAACATTATATATATTTTTTTAGCAGAGAATCGAGAGAATAAAATGGAGATTATTGCAATATTTTATGTCATACGGTATTTGTGTAGCAGTGTTTTAAACGCAAATTTTTGGGAAAAGGGACAATTTCATGAATTTTAAAAAATCCAAACAGTAACGTTACTCCAATGTTTTTGTATAATGTGAAAGGTGATGTTACGCCGAGTAAATAGATACCAAACATGTCACGCTTTATAATTGCACGCACTCGTGGAATGGCGACAAACTACGGTATCTAAGAATTTCCATAGGCGATGCTTTAAATTTTTTTTACGGTTACCAGGGTAGAGTTACAGAGGAGGTCTAGTACTAGAATTATTGCTCTCGCTCTGATGATCGCGGCGATACCTCACATGTGTGATTTGAACACCGTTTACGTATGCGGGCGCGACTTCCGTATGTGTTTTCTTTGCTGCGCGAGCTCGCGGGAACGGGGGCGCTTTAAAAAAAATTTTTTTTTCCTTATTTATTTTATTTAAATATATTTATAAATTGTGTTTAAAAAAAATGTTTTGATGACTTTTATTGCTGTCACAAGGAATGTAAACATCCCATGTGACAGTAATAGGTGGTGACAGGTACCCCGATCCCTCCTTTGCACCTCAAAGTATTCAGATCGCCAAAAACGGCGATTCTGAATACTGTGTATTTTTTTAAAACCGGCGCCATTGGCAGCCGAGTAAACGGGAAGTGACGTCATGACGTCGCTTCCGTGTTTACGATTAGGAGGCTGGAACTAAGCCGCCCACGGCATCGTTTCAGCCCGCCCCGAGCCGCCGGAGGCGGCCGATTGGTCATCGGGCCTCCCGATGGAACGGGAGGCCCGGTAAGAGTGGCGGGAGGCGGCGGGAGCGGGGGACGTCCCCTCCCGCTCTTCCGGTATAACAGCCGTGCGCTTTTAGCCGCATCGGTTGTTATACTCGGATAACCGATCACCCGCTCTAAACAATGGTACCGGGATGATGCCAGCACATCTGCGTACGCTCGGCGGGAAGGGGATTTTTAATAAAGTTTAAGTAATATGCGATTGAGGCTTGTTTAGAAAGGGGTAATGTTTGCTTATAACTTCATATAATGGTCTAGATGAAAAGTGGCAACGGAGTGGGAGAGTTTACTTCCTCTTTAACCACTTCAGCCGCAGAAGATTTGGCTGCTCAATAACCGGGCCATTTTTTGCGATTCGGCGCTGCGTTGCTTTAACTGACAATTACGCGGTCGTGTGACGTTGCACCCAAACTGACGTCCTGTTTTTTCCCACAAATAGAGCTTTCTTTTTGGTGGTATTTGATCATCTCTGCGGTTTTTATTTTTTTGCGCTATAAACAAAAAAAAAAGCGTCAATTTTGAAAAAAAACACACAATATTTTGTACTTTTTGCTAAAATAAATATCCCCATATTTTTTTTTAAAAAAAAAGCTAATTTTTTTCTAAGTTTAGGCCGATATGTATTTTTCTACATATTTTTGGTAATAAAAATCGCAATAAGCGTATATTGAATGGTTTGCGCAGAAGTTATAGCTTCTACAAAATAGGGGATAGATTTATAGCATTTTTATTATTTTATTTTTTTTTACCAGTAATGGCGGGGATTTTTATTGGGACTGCCTCATTATGGCGGACACATTGAACACTTGACAGATTTTTGGGACCATTGGCATTTATACAGCGATCAGTGCTATAAAATTGCACTGATTACTGTAAAAATGGCACTGGCAGGGAAGGGGGTTAAACACTAGGGGGCGATCAAGGGGTTAACTGTGTTCCCTGTGTGTGTTTCTAACTATAGGGGGAGGGGACTGACTAGAGGAAATGACGGATCGTGGTTGCTAGCTATTAGGAACACACGATCTGTCACTCCTCACAGAACGGGGATTTGTGTGTTTACACACACACACACACACGTCCCTGTTCTTCCTCTCATGCCCACGATCGCCCGGGGGCCGACGGTCATCGCGACCGTCGGCCACAAGCATAGCGCCTGCTATCCCGATCCCGCGAGCCAACGTAAAGCTACGACGGTTCGCGGGATCGTGCCGACCTGCCGCAGTAAAATGTGACGGCGGCTGGTCGGCACGCGGTTAAGGACTTGGTCAGTTTTTAATGACATTCCTTTTGATATGAAGTCAGCTAAGGCAACCAGGATATCGGAGGATTTCTTAGATATTGCAAGACAACTTTTTTTTTTTTTTTTTTTTTTTTTTTTAACCTCCCTGGCGGTTTTCCCGAGTGTGGCTCGGGGTTAAAATTCAGTCCCATTAGCGGTAACCCCGAGCCACGCTCGGGATCGCATTGCAGGATCCTGGTGCGGCGTTACTTACCTTGTCCCCGGGATCCTGCGATGTCCCCCGCAGTGTCCGAGGGCTCTGTCTCCCCCGAAGCCTCTCCTTGCCAGGCTCCGTTCCCTGCGAGCGTCGCGACGCACGGGGCGGAGCCTGGCAGCAAATTCAAAAAATTGTAAAAATCATAACACATACAGTACTGTAATCTTACAGATTACAGTACTGTATGAAATGATTTCACATCCCTTTTGTCCCCAGTGCCCTGCATGCAGTGTTATATTATATATACTGTTCTTTCTGCCTGGAAACTGGAGATTGTCCATAGCAACCAAAAAGTGTCCCTTTATGTCAAAAGTGGCTTTAGACCAGCTAGAAAACAGCGATAGTAAATTAGAACATTTGCAGAATTTAGCGATAGTGAATCGTGGGGAAATTTATTTTATTATTATTATATATATATATATTTTTAATTATTTATTTTTATTTATTATATTATAATTTATGTTTTTGTGTTTCAAACTTTATCATACCCGGGATATCTACTAGACTCTTGTTTGGACAGATTTAAGTGTGTTATTGTTAAGAATTACAGGCCTACAATATAAAACGCCAAATTTCCATGCAAAGTAATGGTACCGCTTTCAGCACCTAAAATCCGAAATAATCATACCGCCAGGGAGGTTAAAGAGTTTTTATTGCCACATGTACAAAAACAAAAGAGGAGCAAATTACAGATATTGTTATACAAATAAATCCAGTATAAGCATTGCTTTTCTAGCACAGGACAATCCGTCCATATATCTTACATCAGTAGTCCTATAAGTACATATAGCGTTTTTTTTTTTCAAAGAACAAACACACGAAAAAAAACAATAACATAAAAAACATAAGAGGGTAATTACCGCAGAACAATCGTGGAGTGTGCTGCTATTACCTGTCTGCTTAAATTATACTTCAGTTCGATATTAGCTTGCAGCCCCTCATGGGCTTATCTGTCACTGTTTTCATAGAATCTACCCATTTGGCCCAGATTTTATTAAAAATGTTTTTGGACATCCCCTAGCATTATAAGTAATTTTGTATAGTGTGACATTAGCATTGACTAGGGCTTTCCAGGCTGATAATGTAAGGTACTCCTTCCTAATTCAGTGGATTGCGATCAGTTTTTGAACATAGAAAAATACTGTAATGCCCCGTACACACGGTCGGACATTGATCGGACATTTCGACAACAAAATCCTAGGATTTTTTCCGACGGATGTTGGCTCAAACTTGTCTTGCATACACACGGTCACACAAAGTTGTCGGAAAATCCGATCGTTCTGAACGCGGTGACGTAAAACACGTACATTGGGACTATAAATGGGGCAGTAGCCAATGGCTTTCATCTCTTTATTTATTCTGAGCATGCGTGGCCCTTTGTGCGTCGGATTTGTGTACACACGATCGGAAATTCCGACAACGGATTTTGTTGTCGGAAAATTTTATATCCTGCTCTCAAACTTTGTGTGTCGGAAAATCCGATGGAAAATGTGTGATGGAGCCCACACACGGTCGGAATTTCCGACAACAAGGTCCTATCACACATTTTCCGTCAGAAAATCCGACTGTGTGTACGGGGCATTAGTCGTAACCGGGTACCATCAATGTTATAGGGCCGCACGTCTCTCAGTTGGCCCCAAAGAACCTTATCAGTTTTTCCAACCTGTATATTCCTGTATTCAGAAGAAACAGCAGCACACTCCATAAAACTACAAACCACTAAAACCCAACCCCCACCCAGCCTGCACACAACCCCAACTTGTAGCGTGCTTATATCCCATAACCAAACAAAGGAACGACCTTGAGGGGGGTCAAAGGTCTTCAGTAGAAAGAGATGTTTCGTTTACCTAAAGCACATAAAGTCCCCTTAGAAAGAAGCATGAAAGTGCCAAGTAAACAATAGTTCTTCCATGTCCGTTTTATGAAGAGAAAAAGAATTGGATAAAAGTAAACAACAAAAAAATCTGGATGCATATACTTTGGTTCACTGAGCAGAATATATAAGCGCCGACAAGCCAGCTCTTGTGGATGTTGGGTAGAGTCTTGAGACAATCACACCCATTATTAACCGCTTCAGCCCCGGAAGATTTTACCCCCTTCCTGACCAGAGCACTTTTTGCGATTCGGTACTGCGTCGCTTTAACTGACAATTGCGCTGTCATGCGACGTTGCACCCAAACAAAATCGACATCCTTTTTTATCCCCCACAAATAGAGCTTTCTTTTGGTGGTATTTGATCACCTCTGCGGTTTTGATTTTTTGCGCTATAAACAAAAAAAAGAGCGACAATTTTGAAAAAAAACAATATTTTTTTACTTTTCGCTATAATAAAAATCCCCCAAAAATATTTAAAAAAAAACTAAATTTTTTCCTCAGTTTAGGCCAATATGTATTCTTCTACATATTTTTGGTTAAAAAAAAAAAAAAAAACGCAATAAGCGTATATTGATTGGTTAGCGCAAAAGTTATAGCGTCAACAAAATAGGGGATAGTTTTATGGCATTTTCATTATTAATTTTTTTAATTAGTAATGGCGGCGATCTGCGATTTTTATCGTGACTGCAACATTATGGCGGACACATTTGACACTATTTTGGGACCATTGTCATTTATACATCGATCGGCTCTATAAAAAAATGCACTGATTACTGTGTAAATGACACTGGCAGGGAAGGGGTTAAACACTAGGGGGCGATAAAGGGGTTAAGTGTGTCCTAGGGAGTGATTCTAACTGTAGGGGGGATGGGCTTCCACTGACATGACAGCGATCACTGCTCATGTCACAAGGCAGAACGGGGAAATGCCTTGTTTACATAGGCACTTCCCTGTTCTGCGGCTCCGTGACACGATCGCTGGGAGACCGGCAGACATTGAGTCCGCCGATCCCACGGGCACGGTCACACTGTACGCAGTGGTGCGCACGCGCCTGTTAGTCCAGCCAATTAAAGGGGACGTACAGGTACGCCCATTTGCCCACCGCTGCCATTGTGCCGATGTATATCGGCGTTCAGCGGTCGACAAGTGGTTAAGGCCTCAAAAGAAAGAAAAAAAAACTATCATCCCTAAGAAGAGGGTACAGAAATGTTCAGGGAACTCCTCGGAATAATCTTGCAGGTGTCCATGGAAGTAATCCCCGGAAATCTTTATTCCTCATTGGTAGGACAGTCTGCTATGGGATATGATAAAAGTCAGAATAGTTCCCAGTCATCCTGACTATAGGCAAATTCAACTGCTATGGTGTAACAGAAAGTTATGAGCAGTCTAACAAGGCTCCTGGTCTTTAATGACAGCGTCATGCAGCAAAGAGGTTGGTCTTTCAGTGGCTAGCAGCTGGGCTAGGATGCACCCCCTAGCATCTAACCAGCGAGAAGCATCTATGGGAGTAGCGAAGAAATGGACCTTGCTTCTGTCCACTACTCGCAATTGAGCAGGGTAGAGCATACTGTGTACCATCTGTGAATCCCCAAACCTTTTTTTTAACATGCACAAAGGTAGCCGTTGTTTCTTTGTAGCTACAGAGAAATCAGGATATATAGAGATGCGGTTAC
The DNA here is from genome assembly GCA_037952835.1 of Lithobates septentrionalis. Lineage (NCBI taxonomy): Eukaryota > Metazoa > Chordata > Amphibia > Anura > Ranidae > Lithobates > Lithobates septentrionalis. The sequence goes on from JBBDGP010001914.1 coordinate 549,475, forward strand.
CATTATACTGTAACTCTCCCAGTGATCTTGCAGCTTTTAGAATATTTTCACGATCTCTAAAGTGTAATATACGTGCAATAGTTGGTCGTGGTTGGGCTCCTGGTGGCGGGGATCTTGAAGGGATTCGGTGTGCTTGCTCTATGGCAAATAGGCGAGAAAAAGTGGCCTTTTCCATATTATCTTTAAGCCATAATTCAAGAAAATCTTCGGGTTGTGTGCCCTCCGCTCCCTCAGGAAAGCCCACAAAGTGGACATTATTCCGCCATTGGCGGTTTTCCATATCCCCCAGCTTGTCAGTGTGGGCAGCTACCTTCTTTTGAATATTTTGTACCGAGCCTTCCAAGGGGTGAACTGTGTCCTCCAGGTCACTAATTCTCTGCTCGGCTGCTGTGGCCCTTTCATTGACATTATGCAAGTCTTGCTTGAGAAAGGACATTTCAGCTCCAATATCATCAATGTGTTCTGTCAGAATAGTTTGACATGTTCGTATGGCCTCCATAATTTGTTTTAGTGAGGGCTCTGTATCTCTCTCCTCCAGCCCTATGTCCTCTGTGTCTCCCTGGGGCAGCCTGTCTAGGGAAAAACCCCTTCTCAGACTAGGGTTTCTGCGGGGCAGGGGGCTTACCTCCAGAAATTCGGTGGGCATTAGATCATCTGCCTGCCGCTGCTCTGTGCTGCCTTCTCCGCGTGTCTCCTCTTTACTGCCGCCGCCATCTTGAGATCCCCAGGCAAACCGAGCCAAACGCTCTCCGGCAGATTCCACGGGTGCAGGACCGTATTTTACCATGATGGTTAGTGTCTTCGCCTTTGACCCCTGCTGGTGTGAAGAATTGGTGTCTCTGACTCCCAGGATCTTTACAGGATCAATCGTCCCGGCCAGAGCTCCGGATTTCCACTGCTCACGTACCAGCCGCTAGCTCCGCCCCGCTTGCAAGACAATTTTAATGAGGAAATATGCAATTTCCCCATCACCCCCCCCCCCTCCCATCCTCACTCTCTGACCTTGGTGGGGCCCTGCTGTTATTCATGACTATATAAATCATGGCCTAAGACCCCATTCACACTTCTGCGGTCATCAAAGTCACACGACAAGTCGTACCCCATGTTTTCCAGTGATAACCATTCATATATGTGCGACTTCAGAGTAGTTCATGCACTACTTTGGTCCAATTGTCATGCAACTTGAGGGTCATAGACTTCAATGTTAACCCTCAAAAGTTGCATGAAATTCGTACCTGAATGTTTTACATGAAACAGTGGATCCGAATTCGCAGAGGGACAACGAGTCTCATCCAAGTCGCACCCATCAAAAGTTGCTCCAAAGTTGTACAAGTGTGAATGGATCCTAAAAAAGGAAGTGCAGGACTTCTTGTGTTGGGAAGATGGCAATGAGTGATAGAGGGGGTGGGGACACTCGTCCTATAATCCCCTCATCACTGTCTGTCACTCCTAAAAAGGACAGTTGTTTCCTCACTCTCTGACTAAGGTCCATGAATAAAGAAATGAACTGGTAGGAGATCAGAGGTCCCATTTACTAATTACCTTGAGGGGGGAATTGTAAGATCCTCAGAGACAAAGCTGCCTGATGTGGGCGGAGTCCTGGTTTAGGGGAACCAATCTGCTCATGTCTAGTAATAATCTTTTTATTTCTATTTTAGTAGATGGACGGAAGATGAGGAAAACCTCAGAGGATTGTCTCACTTTGTCTCCAGACTGTAAAGTAGAAGATGAGGACATCACACAGTATAGTCCAGGAGAAAACCCGACTACCTCAAATGTCCATCCAGCACCACACAGTGTAGATGGACCATCGTATTCCTCTTATCCTGAGGAACCTCAGACTGTGGGAGATGGTACTGTCCTTCCAACAGAGAAGAGGTTTTCTTGTACTGAGTGCGGGAAGTGCTTCCATTTTAAATCCGGTCTTAATTTGCATAAAAGAACCCACACAGGTGAGAAGCCGTATCCCTGTCCCTTGTGTGGGAAATGTTTTTCACAGAAGTCCAATCTTTATAAACATCAGAGATCTCACACAGGGGAAAAACCACATTCCTGTCCTTTGTGCGGGAAATGTTTTTCAAGGAGGTCCAATCTTAACTTGCATCAGAGATCTCACACGGGTGAGAAGCCGTACTCCTGTCCTTTGTGCGGAAAATGTTTTTCACATAAGTCCTCTCTTTATAGTCATCAGAGATTGCACACAGGTGAGAAGCCGTATTCCTGTTCCGAGTGCGGGAAATGCTTTGTAAAAAAATCAGAACTTGTCACGCATCAGAGATCTCACACGGGGGAAAAGCCGTATTCCTGTGCCGAGTGCGGGAAATGTTTTTCAATGAAGTCCAATCTTTCCACGCATCAGAGACTGCACTTGGGGGAGAAGCTGTATTGCTGTCCTGAGTGTGGGAAATGTTTTTCAAAGATGTCCACTCTTGTCAAACATCAGAGAGTACACATGGAGGAGAATTCACTTTCCACTCTGTGGGAAAAATAATATTAAAAAAAAAAAGAAAAAAACAATATAGCATGTATAATTGCAACACAAGTTATATTGTAATATAATTAAAAATGACCTTTCCTTTTCAGTCTGCAGTGCTGTAACTGTCTGTAAAATGCTATATAGCAACCCAGAGACATTTTGTACACAGATGATGCCCCCCCTGAAAAGTTAGTTCCTGCTTGTGTGATTGCCTCGCTTATTTCACCCAGAAGTCTGCACTAAGATACAAGTCATATTTTGAATATCATCGCACCTCTGAGATACTTCCAAAAAAGTTTAATCACATCTAAAAGCATCCAGACCTTGCCACTTTCTTCATTAGAACCCTGCAAGTGCAGCAGCTAATCTATAATGAAAACGTCACCTGGAGAATAAAATGGTGGTAATTCCAATTCTTTTATCTCATATGATATTAAAGGATTGATAAATCAATGTACATTTATGCAGATAAAATTTGTTATAGGCCACCCCATGTTAATGAGGAAGTGAAGACTCCTTGCAGAGATGGAAAGGGCTGCAAGGGCTGGGACAGCGATAATAATCATTTATTTTAACTACCCGGAAATTGACTGGCCTAATAGCACTGCTGGGACAGTTAAAGGGCAAAAATGTATAAACCTATTACAAGATAATTTTATGGTCCAGTTTATTGAGGCCCCAACTAGAAATGACGCTCTGTTGGACCTGGTAATCTCAAACCAGGCAGAGCTTATTTCTAATGTTCAAATAAAGGAACATCTGGGTAGCAGTGACCATAACATGATTTATTTAATGTTAGCTGCAAGAAGCAAGAAACGCATATGGAAAATATAAAAACACAACTTTAGGAGAGCAAATTTTCCAAGGATGAGGGCTGCTCTCCAAGACTTAGACTGGGAGGGAATATTGGCATCAATGGACACAGAACAAAAATGGGAATTCTTCAAAGTGGCTGCATGTAAACTCACTGCAAAGTATATTCCCATGGGCAATACGTTTAAAAGGCTAATGGCCAAAATTAAAATGGCTATGAATTATGAGAAAAGAGCTTTTAAAAATATAAAAATAAAGGAACACTATCATCGTTTAAATGTTACAAAGAATATAACAGAATATGTAAAAGGGAAATCAAGGCCGCAAAAATTCAAAACGAATGGCAGCTTGCAAACCCCAGAAAATTCTTCAAATATATTAATAGTAAAAAGGTCAGGTCTGAGCATGTAGGCCCTTTAGAAAATAATCTAGAGTGGGTGACTGGGGACAAAGAGAAGGCAAATTTATTAAATACCTTCTTCAGCTCTGTGTATACAAAGGAGCATGGGGGAGCTCATGTCCATAATCAGGGTGGGAGTAACACAACCCCAAATGATCCACAATGGCTCAAAAGTGATCTGGTCCAGAAATATTTAGACAGAATAAAGGTGGATAAAGCACCTGGATGGGATGGGATGGCTCCCACAGATCCTAAAAGAATTGAGTTTGGTCATTTCAAAGCCATTGTTTCTAATTTTTAGGGACTCTTTAATGACAGGAACAGTACCACTGGATTGGCATGAGGTCAACGTGGTGCCCATATTTAATGCAGATATTTATCAAGGGTAAATTTCAGTGGAAAATACACATGTACGGTTCGCTTCATTCCGAATTATTATTCGGACAAATTTTTCGTTGTTTGGATATATCCGAATACCCAAATTACAATATAAACAGATCTTACTGAATGCTACGAAATGAAATTCAAATCAAATTTTACATCGAACTCCAGTTGAATTCTAACTGTACACATATTGTTGAAATCAAAGACTGTGTGTGTTATTAGAGTACCATTTCGAAATAATGCTGTTTTTGGTAAGCCAAAGGCGATTTAAAGAGTCATTGTAATCATTTGATGAAGATTTTTCTTTTGTTTGTTCACTTTGCCCCATTTGAATCGAAAACAAAAATCTAAAGTTTTCAATTAGACCGATTCAAAATTTATCAATTCTAACGCTTCGAATCGAAAAAAAAACAAAAAACGATAAATTCAAAGAAAAAAGGCATAAAACAAATTCCGAATACAAATCCCGAATACGAATTGAAAAAATCAACCGAATTTAACTAAAACAAAAAAACTAGCTTAACGAATCGAAACGATACATATTTTTTCATCATGTCTAAAATACACCTAATGTAATTTTAGTGCACACAAACACAATGTAATACCCAATTATTTGGTTAAATATAAAAGGTGAAGAAGTGCTGTGTAAATAGATACCCAACATGTCCAGCCTTAAAACTGCATGTGCCTGTGCAATGATGACATACGTCATTCATTACCCATAGGTGATGCTTTAAAATCCTTTACAGATTTTTAGTTTAGAGGTAATCGTGAATAACAGGCCTGGGTAAGGAGTGAAGAGGGGGATAGGAGGAGGATGGGGGACAGTGTAGTGAAAGGGGTAAAAGGGGGACAGGGCTTGTGGTGGAGACCCCAGACCTTGAATGTATAGAGATGATACCTTATCAAAGCCATTGTCTATCTTGTACAGGGCTCTCCAGCCTCCTGTACATGTTGGCATGGAACCTCTCTGCTCTGCATGGCAGTCAGTTGCTCCTGACATTGATAATGAGGATTGGGAGGATGTGTGGGATTGTCCCTTTTCCCAACTGGTGGCCTGTCGTGATAAACTGATTCAATTCAAAATAGTGCATAGAATATATTTGACACCGTATAAATTGCATAGAACATACCCTGGGGTCTCCTCTCAGTGTTGGAGATGTGTGGGTGACCATGCAGATTTTCACCACATTTTCTGGACCTGCCAAGTATTTAAACTTTTTGGTCTGAGCTTGCTGGTTTTGTCACGCAGCCCACCATTGTTGAGATCTCCCTGAGTGCTGATGTATGTTTGCTTGGGCTGGTGGGCGCATTGATCCCCCCCCCCCCCCCCCCCGTCAGGCTCTTAGGACCCTTGTCAGTCTGTTGCTTTTTTTATGCCCGTAAGGCCATCACCTTGAAGTGGAAGTCTAAGGGGGCCCCTAGCTTACAATTTTGGAAAATCCGGGTAAATAAGGTAATACCCCTTTATAAAACAACCTATGAATCTCGTGGGTGTTCTCGAAAAAGTTCAACAAGGTGTGGGATTTTTGGCTAGATTCTCCATCCATGGCCACATAGCATCTGATATTATAGTTATTGGGTGATTGCATCCTCTATGATTTCAGGACAAAGGTGATCTGAGAGGTCTCAGTGGTTATCTGGGGAAACAAATGTGATGTATTCATTAATGTTTGTAATGTGCTGCACCATGGTTATTGGGGATAATGCAGAGGCCCTTCCAGTTTTCTTTTTTTTTTTTCAAAACTTATTTCTTATTTGTGTACTCCTTCTTCTAACTGAGCTGAATGGAGATAAATAGAGATGTTTGTTTTGTTGTTTACTTCGAGCCGGGGAATGCCCAGAGGCTCTGTTTTGTACCACTTAATTCTTTAAAACCAATAAAAAGAATAAAAAAAAAAAAGAGGGAGCAGGGCAGTAAAAAAGAGCAGTGGGGGGGTGAGGGATGAAGAGGAGTACAGGGTAATGAATGGTGATGGAGAATGGCAAAAGGGGGTGCGGAGAAGGACATGGGGGTATTTGCTCCTAGAAGTGGACAACTGGTAGTGATATCACATGCTCAGTGCAGATGGGAAGGTGAGAGCAGTTACCCAGCTAGGTGGTGGGAGATAGAAAAGGCCACCCTTTCACCAGAACCCTCACACAGCACCCTCAATCCCCTTTCTTCCACCACACACAGGACCCCTGATGACTCTTGATACAACCCCCCCCCCACACACACACACGGTGCCCTCCAATCCCCTTCTCCAGACACTAACACCTCTCAGAGGACCAACAGTGAGAAGCAATTACTTCTACATACCTGGCAGGCTTAAAGTAGCCAAGCACTCATCACCGGACATAGCAGAGGGGGGAGGAACCAGAGCGGAGCCCATTCTACACACCACCACGCACAGCGTCCTGATGGATCCGGAGAGCGGGAAAACCTCTGTCTAGTGTCTAAGGAGCATTCTCTGATACCCACCCCACTTAGGGTTGCCACCTCATCCCTTTAAACACCCCTTTTAAGGTCCTAATTAAACTTACTTGGTGCCTTATCTGCATTAAACTAGCCTCAGAACCTGTGTAATTCATATGTGTTCGGGTTTAAAGGGATGAGGATAACCCCACTGCTGATCACTACATGTTCATTGGCAGCTTACAAAACCCACTGTAGATCCTAATCCATTGTCTGGACCCAAACACATTTAAACGTTAAGCTGTGATTCTCGGGAAACAGCCTGGGATACAGAGATTGTGGGACAAATAGCTAAAAAAAAGAGTTGCTGTCCTGCAAAATCCAAAACATCTATAAGGATACATAGAACATACACACACAGCACAAGGCCGTGTTCACACTATGAGATGTCCACGGGGCTGCAGTTCCTCTGAGCTCCACAAGATGGTGAGCTTACCACTTCCCAGACAGGAAGTCTCTATGGAATACAGACAGGAAGTGATGACAGGTATAAATATGAAGTTCTGGGTGAGAGGTGAGTCGAGAGGAAGTAGAGAGGAGACATTGCTGGAAGATGCAGCAGAGGAGGTAATAAGATCTTATTTTCTATTTACACCCAGTAACCCCCCCGTCATGTCCGTCCTCTTCCTCCATAGTCACTGTGATGTCTTTTATCTCCAGCAGATGATGATACACACATATATAGTGTGGAAATGTAGATTAACCCCGTATATTTCAATGAGGAATGTATCGTCTGTGACATATGGGGAGTTATTTATGTCATAGATGCTCATTCCAGACATTGTATGTGGGGGGAATGAAATGATAATTAAAGGTTGGGATTAGGGAAGATTCCTGTAAGATTTTACATGGGAATGATCAGCGCCCCTCCAGAGACACTATGACGAGTCTCACAATAGAAGTCTGAAAGAGACTTGATTTTGGGGATGAGATGTTGAACCGGGGGGGGGGGGGGGGGGGGGGCAATTTTATCAAAAAGAATTTCAGATTTGATTAAAAATGGATTGTTCAGCTCACTACAATTGCTCCGGCTGGACTGAATGTTAATATTGAGTTGTTTTGCTTTTGCTTAATCTGTTTTATACAGTTTTTTTTATTGTATTTTTATATTGTTTTACCAGTTATTGATTATAAATAAAGTTATGTATGAATTTAGGGATATATGATGATCTAAAAATATTTTTTTTTACCACTTCAGCCCCGGAAGGATTTGCCCCCTAAAGCGGAGCTCCACCCAAAAGTGGAACTTCAGCTTTAAGCACTCCTCGCCCCCTTACATGCCACATTTGGCATGTAATTTTTTTTTTTGGGGGGGGGGGGGGAGTGGGTGCCTAGTTTTGAGTGGGACTTCCTGTCCCACTTCCGACTACGGGCTGCCTAGGTGGTCCCTCCCTCTCGGCAATCTTCTGGGACACGTCATAGGTCCCAGAAGATTGCCTGTCCACTCCGAGAGCGCACTCGCGCATGCGCAGTGTGCGTGCCTGGCCATGAAGCCGCAAGCTGTCACGGCCAGGTGCCACGGAGAGGAGCGAGGCGAGGCTCCGTGCAGCCGCATCGCTGGACCGTGGGACAGGTGAATGTCTGTTTATTAAAAGTCAGCAGCTACACTTTTTGTAGCTGCTGACTTTTAATAAACGAAAAAAAAGCCTGGAACTCAGCTTTGATGACCAGGCCTGGGCGTGTTCTAACTGTAGGGGGGATGGGCTTACTGGGACATGACAGAGATCACTGGGAACAGAGGCACTAAGCAGAACGGGGAATCCCCTTGTTTACATAGGCAGTTCCCCGTTCTGCCTCTCTCCGCCACGATCGTGGGTCACTGGCGGACATGAAGTCCTCTGGCACGCTCCCACGCTGCCGGCAGCGCAAGCACGCCCGCTGTTCTCCTTGCACGGACCAACGTACATGTACGTCGGTTCGCGCAGGAGAGCCGACCAGCTCACGCGGATATACTGCGGCAGGTCGGCTCTCCTGCGCGAACCGACATACCTGTACGTGGTTACCTTATTCTGGGCTATAAATGGGTAAGGAATCTGAACAGGAATAGCGGCATTTTTTTTAGGACCCCTTCACCTGCCAATAGCCCTCCTGGACAGTATATCGGTGTTTTCCAAGCGAAACAATGTTTACATCTAAGCGATGTCCAGCCCGCATTCCACCAGAGTACCTGCAGCTGTGACTCTGGTGGTGGATTCTGCCAGTATTCCCCATTTACTGCTATAGAGGCATCTATTGCTTCACAGGTACCATGAACTCTGTGGAACTACAGGGCCCAGCACATCTAGTCATCTACAGTCTGTGTTTTTCTAAGTTTAGCGCTGCCAAGAGTTGTCTGACACTGTTAGGAGAAAGTTTTATTGGAACTATCGTGTTCTGAATTCAGATATTTTGTCCATAGTGCAAGCCCTGCCCAAACAGTTATTATTCATATATTAACCCCTTCAGGGTCAGAACATTTCCCCACTTATGAGGCTGTAATATTTTCTTCATTTTGGAGTTAAATTCTAGTAATATGTTCCTCTAAACAAACACCACTGACAATAAATAGACAAGACAATGACCATCCTGGTCACACTTGACTTACAAAGGGCAATTATGACAATATGCAGCCAACACAATGATGGAGCGCAGGGGTCAGGAGCAGGGGTGTTGCTAGGTCTACAAAAGATCTGTGGCTAGAGCCCATAGCAGCGTAGTAAAGAAAGTCATACGCTTCGGCGGGCATACACATGTATATACAGTAATATACAAGTGTGTGTGTGTATATATCCCCAGAGAGCCCCCCACTTACATCAGGGTCCCCAGAGAGCCCCCCACTTACATCAGGGTCCCCAGAGAGCCCCCCACTTACATCAGGGTCCCCAGAGAGCCCCCCACTTACATCGGGGTCCCCAGAGAGCCCCCCACTTACATCAGGGTCCCCAGAGAGCCCCCCACTTACATCAGGGTCCCCAGAGAGCCCCCCACCTTGCATCAGGGTCCCCAGAGAGCCCCCCCCTTGCATCAGGGTCCCCAGAGAGCCTCCCCCTTGCATCAGGGTCCCCAGAGAGCCTCCCCCTTGCATCAGGGTCCCCAGAGAGCCTCCACCTTGCATCGGGGTCCCCAGAGAGCCTCCCCCTTGCATCGGGGTGCCCAGAGAGCCTCCCCCTTGCAGCGGGGTGCCCAGAGAGCCTCCCCCTTGCAGCGGGGTGCCCAGAGAGCCTCCCCCTTGCATCGGGGTGCCCAGAGAGCCTCCCCCTTACATCGGGGTCCCCAGAGAGCCCCCCACTTACATCGGGGTCCCCAGAGAGCCCCCCACCTTACATCAGGGTCCCCAGAGAGCCCCCCACCTTGCATCAGGGTCCCCAGAGAGCCCCCCACCTTGCATCAGGGTCCCCAGAGAGCCCCCCCCCCTTGCATCAGGGTCCCCAGAGAGCCTCCCCCTTGCATCAGGGTCCCCGGTCCCCAGAGAGCCTCCCCCTTGCATCAGGGTGCCCAGAGAGCCTCCCCCTTGCATCAGGGTCCCCAGAGAGCCTCCCCCTTGCATCAGGGTCCCCAGAGAGCCTCCCCCTTGCATCAGGGTGCCCAGAGAGCCTCCCCCTTGCATCAGGGTGCCCAGAGAGCCTCCCCCTTAAAATCAGGGTCCCCAGAGAGCCTCCCCTCCTCTTGGGGACGCCTACAGAGACTCAGGGCTATGGGCCCCAGATTCAGGGCTATAGCCCCAAAAGCCAACCCCTAGCGACACCACTGCTCAGAAGTGTGGAGCACCGAACCCCTTACATTGCTGGTCAGTAGGAAGAAAACATCCCCCAGCCTGTGAGGAAGAATATGTTCCATCAGTGGTGTCCGAGGGAGGAAAATACAGAAGGTTCTGAGGGAAGTAGAGGAGCTGAGGGGTCTCTGAGGAGATAGCGGGACTAAAGGACTCCTGAGAAGGTAGTGTAGCTGTAGGACTTTGGGGGCCTTTGAGGAAGTAATAGGGCTGAACTACTATGAAGGTTCTGAAGGGCTGACAAAGTAGTCAGGCTCCAAGACTGTCAGTTAAGAAGAGGCTTTAAGGGTCAGGGGGGCTCTTGGTCTCTGATGGTCCTCCTACCCCACCTGCACTCACTTTTCAGACCTCCTAAAATAACATCTACCAGGAAATGAAGCAGCATTAACCTTCCTACCATCTCACTGGTCAAGTGATATGTTCCAGGATACCAATTGGAATGAAGGACACTTGTTCTTAGAGGAGGTTTGTTGTGCAACATATGCTATGGGTTGTCCAGTCCAGTGCCTTCTCATGACTCTGCTAGTGCCCAGACTCTGCCAATGCCCAGTGCTGGAATTCAGAGCACCAGGAACACACTGCCACTCTATACAATGTCCTGAATACTATAATATACTTGACAATCGGTAGAGAACACCACTCAGAATCCTCCTCACCTCTCCGGTCAGGTCTGTGTTTTATTAATAGAGATAAGAGAGATGTCATGTGACCTCCCAGAATCCTCCTCACCTCTCCGGTCAGGTCTGTTTTATTAATAGAGATAAGAGAGATGTCATGTGACCTCCCAGAATCCTCTTCACCTCTCTGGTCAGGTCTGGGTCTGTGTGACTTGTAAAAAGCATCTGATCAAACCGATCAGATGCTTTTAGGGCAGATAAGAGATTTGGGATCTGATAGACTCCAGGTGTCTCAGTAGAGAGAACCTGTCAGTGCCTAGTGCCATTAAAATGGATATTTACATTCCTTGTAATGGCAATAAAAAAAGTAAAGGGACAGTGTATGAATAAAAAAGTTAATAAAATAAATAATAATTAAAACAACTTTATAAAAGGGCCCTGTCCCACTGTGCTTGCACGCAAAGGTAAACGCATATGTAGGTCACCCCCACATATGTAAATGGCGATCGCACCACACATGTGCAGTATCGTCATGAATGTTCTTTGATTCTGATTGTCACTCTCAGCAGTTATTGTCCAACACCATCCAAATAATTCTTACTTTCATTTCCCAAACTTATCCATCTACAAGGAGACCTGTATAGATCAAATGACGGCACCAATGAGGATGGAGGAGGACCGGAGTCACATGACTGAGAAGATACTAAACCTCACCCTGGAGATCATCTACCTGCTGACCGGAGAGGTGAGGAGGATTCTGGGAGGTCACATGTCATCACTCTTATCTCATTTAATAAAATACAGACCTAACCAGAGAGGTGAGGAGGATTCTGGGAGTCTAACATGACATTCCTATTGGTTCCTCAATATAGAGATTTCCTCCTGTGAAGTCAAGTGATCATATGACCATCACAGTTCCTCCATGTGACTCCCTAAAACCTGAGAGACACAACATGCAGAAGATTCTAGAAGTCACCAAGAAGATGATGGATCTGCTGACAGGAGAGGTGAGCGGTGCTGGGAATTCTGGGACATTATCCAGTAACAGACAAGGGATGTGTCTGGATGGTGACTGTATCATTGTGTGTGTCAGGTTCCTATAAGGTGTCAGGATGTCACTGTCTATTTCTCCATGGAGGAGTGGGAGTATTTAGAAGGACACAAGGATCTCTACAAGGACGTCATGATGGGCAATCAGCCGCCCCTCACATCTCCGGGTAAGAGGAGACTTTATTGTAAAGGAGAGAGCAGTACGGAGGGTCCACCTAGATCCCCCATCATCTGATAAACACATAGAAACAATGTATTCAGTCAGTGTGTGTGTTTCCTACAGATGGATCCAGTAATGGGAACCCACCAGAGAGATGTCCCCGTCCTCTGCATTCCCGGGATTCCACACAGGAAGGTCACACCATCCCTCACCATCATCAGGTAGATGAGGAACAATTATTGGTAATTATGATTTATAATCAGCATGTATGATACAATGAATGTTTTATTATATATTCAGAGTGGAAACCTCGGGGATTATAATATTGTTGTCAAAGAAGAGTATAAAGAGGAGGATGAGGAATATGGAGTGATGGGGGAGTTTTCAGAAGGACACAAGGATCCTTACAAGGAAAACATAGTGGAGTCATTCAGCTACAGAAACCCACCAGAGAGATGTCCCCGTCCTCTGTATTCCCGGGATTCCACACAGGAAGATCACACCATCCCTCACCATCATCAGGTAGGTGGAGTTGAGGGTCGGGAACATAAAGTGATTGAACACTCTGACATGTGGAGACGATGTGTGGACTCTACAAGATGATATTTTCTATGTGATCTCACATCATAAATACTTCTATTTTACAGATATTTTCTATCCTTCTGCTGGTTTAGGGTGAACATCTGAGAGATATAAACGTTGAAATTAAAGCAGAAGAAGAAGAGACGTATGTGAGGGATGATCAGCAGTCTATGGAGGAGGATGGAATAACGAGGACATTTATAGAGGAGGACACTTCTACAGAGATCAGCACAGGTGGGTCATTAACACTAAATACATTCCTCCACCCATACTGCTCACTGATTGGTCCAGATTAGGAAAAGGACTGGGTGATATCAGCCTGTAATCCCCTGGTCACTTTCCTGAGCTGTGTTCCCTGTCCTGTATTCCTGTATTTCTCTCAGATAACCTTCCTTTTTTGTGCTGCAGACACAATTTATGTATCTAGACTGGCTTTATGGAGATTCTGGGGTTCAGCTGAAAGCAAATGTTGATTTTCACCATAGACGTTGCTCAACCTAGGCACCTGGGTCTAGTAAGACCTCTGACAGATCAGTTCTCCCAGGGTTACTTGCTCTGTTGTGTGCTGGCTGTGCCGGGTGGAGGTTTACGTCTGTATAGTCACAGACCCAAGTCACAGGAGATGGGAGGCAGCGGTGTGGGACCTCTGCAACTTGTCTCATTTAAGTAACCATTTAGGCTACCACTGAATACCAATTAATGAGTTCTGACTCTTATCCACTTGTCGACCGCCTAATGTACATTTACATTAGGCGGTTGCAAATCTGTTTTATGTAAAAGCCATCCTAGCGGCTAATTAACCACTGGATGGCTTTTTACTGGTGATGTGAGGGGACTTGTCCTGCCCTCCGTTGCCTCTCCGGGTTCTACCATTCCACCAGGGAGCCCAGAACGCCCCCCATCATCTCTATGGTCTATGTTTATGCAGGATGTAAACAAGTCATTTTTGACTTTTAAAAAGCATCTGATCAAACTGATCAGATGCTTTTAGGGCAGATAAGAGATCTGGGATTTAGTAGACTCCAGATATCTCAGTAGAGAGGACCTGTCATTAAAATGTATATTTACATTCCTTGTAATAGCAATAAAAAAAAGTAAAGGGACAGTGTAAAAATAAAAGTTATTAAAATAAATAATAATTAAAAAAAAGTTATAAAAGGGCCCCACTGTGCTTGCACTCAAAGGTAAACGCATATGTAGGTCACCCCCACATATGTAAATGGTGATCGCACCACACATGTGAGGTATCGTTGCGAATGTCATAGCGGGAGCAATAATTCTAGAACCAGAACTCCTGTGTAACGCTAAACTAGTAACCTGTAAAGGCTTGAAAGGCATCACCTATGGAGATTTTTAGGTACCGTAGTTTGTTGCTCATCCATGAGCGTGTACGATTTTAAAGCGTGACATGTTGGTTATCTATTTACTTGGCGTAACATCATCTTTTTATTTTTTTTTACCAAACAATTGGCTATTATATTGTGTTTTTGTAAATTAAAATTCATTAAAGTGTATTTTTTCCCCCAAAAAAAATTGATTTTGAAAGACCGCAAATAGTGTGTGACATAAAAAAATCGCAGCACCATTTTATTCCCTATGGCCTCTGCATTAAAAAATACATAATGTTTGGGGGTGCTAAGTAATTTTCCAACAAAAAAATACTTATTTTTATATGTAAACAAAGTGTCAGAAAAGGCCTGGTCTTCACGTTACACGCTATAATTTGTATTGCACATTACATACTCCTGACCCCTGCACTATATACTCTATGTTGTACATTACATACTCCTGACCCCTGCACTATATACTCTATGTTGTACATTACATACTCCTGACCCCTGCACTATATACTCTATGTTGTACATTACATACTCCTGACCCCTGCACTATATACTCTATGTTGTACATTACATACTCCTGGCCTCTGCACTACATATTCTATGTTGTACATTATATACTCCTGACCCCTGCACTATATACTCTGTTGTACATTACATAATTCTGATACCATATAGTCCTATCTGTTATATCTTATACAATATGTTGTACATTACATAGTCCTGACTTCTGCTCTCTCCCCTTTACCCACTGCTATATATAAACATAATATGTATTCTCTTTTATTACACTCATTTTCTACCAGCTGGACATTTTATATCTGATGATTTGATTGGAGCACAGACTTTTACTTGTTAATAATAACGTGATAACATCTTCAAACTTATGAACCTTAAACAGAATGTGATAATGAGGGAGGAGTCAATAACCCAATGATGGTGGTCTTCAGGATCAGTCCAGTCTTCATCTTGGTTGTTCTCCCCCCATCCTCACTCTCTGACCTCTGGTGGGGCTCAGCCCTGCTGTTATTCATGACTAAATCATGGACTAAATAAGGAAGTGCAGGACTTCTTGTGTAGGGAAGATGGCAATGAGTGATAGAGGGGGTGGGGACACTCGTCCTATAATCCCCTCATCACTGTCACTCCTATAAAAGACAGTTCTCGTTGTTTCCTCACTCTCTGACTAAGGTCCATGAATAAAGAAATGAACTGGTAGGAGATCAGAGGACCCATTTACTAGTTACCTTGAGGGTGGAATTGTAAGATCCTCAGAGACAAAGCTGCCTGATGTGGGCGGAGTCCTGGTTTAGGGGAACCAATCAGCTCATGTCTAGTAATAATCTTTTTATTTGTATTTTAGTAGATGGACGGGAGATGAGGAAAACCTCAGAGGACTGTCTCACTTTGTCTCCAGACTGTAAAGTAGAAGATGAGGACATCACACAGTATAGTCCAGGAGAAAACCCGGCTACCTCAAATGTCCATCCGGCACCACACAGTGTAGATGGACCATCGTATTCCTCTTATCCTGAGGAACCTCAGTCTGTGAGGGACGGTGCCGTCATTCAGACAGATAAGAGGTTTTCCTGTACTGAGTGCGGGAAGTGTTTCCATTTCAAATTCAATCTCAATGAGCATAAAAGATCTCACTCAGGTGAGAAGCCACATACATGTCCTGAGTGCGGGAAATGTTTTTCATATAAGTCCAATCTTTATAACCATCAGAGATCTCACATGGGCGAGAAGCCATATCCCTGTCCTAAGTGTGAGGAATGTTTTGTACAAAAATCAGAACTTGTCATACATCAGAGATCTCACACAAGGGAAAAGTCGTATTCCTGTCCTGAGTGCGGGAAATGTTTTTCATTGAAGTCCAATCTTTCCAGACATCAGAGATTGCATGCAAGTGAGAAGCCGTATTCCTGTTCTGAGTGCGGGAAAGGTGTTATAAATAAATCGGAACTTGTCACACATCAGAGGTCCCACACAGGGGAAAAGCCATATTCCTGTCCTGAGTGCGGGAAATGTTTTTCTCAGAAATCCCATCTTTACAGACATCAGAGATTGCACACGGGTGAGAAGCCGTATTCTTGTTCTGAGTGCGGGAAATGTTTTGCACAAAAATCAGATCTTGCCACACATCAAAGGTCTCACACGGGGGAAAAACCATACTCTTGTTCTGAGTGTGGGAAGTGTTTTTCACACAAGTCCTCTTATTACACACATCAGAAATCTCATATGGAGGGAGAAGCCACTTTCCTGTCCTGAGTGAGGGAATTGTTCCTCATTGAAGTCCTGTCTTCCTGTACATCAGGGATCCCACACAACCCTCGAGGTGTATTAGTGCCTTGAGTGCGGGAAATGTCTTCTATATGAATGTTGCTGGACATCACAGCTCTCATGTGGGGAAGAAGCACACCCTGATATACACCTCAGATATACTCCATGGCTGATCTTCATCATGTAAGAAACAGTTCATAAGGAGATCAGAGATCACCAAAGACATGGATGAAGTGTTGTACTGTGTTGGCCATTGATAGCAATAGAAAAATAAAAATTGAGTCATTACCTTTCATTGGCTGAGTACATTGTGTGGTGTAAGCTTTCACAAACACTTAGAGGTCTATTTTAAGATAATTAGTTGGACGAATGTGAAAAGCATTTGTCAGCCACGACGAATATTGGATGTATATAATTTCCTATGATCGTTGGCTCCATCTAATGGCCATAATATGGTATTTTTTCTGATTAGGAGCTGACAATCATTGGAAATCAATGTATTAATTAAAAAACAGCTAACACTTGACATGGTTAGTAAATGCCTGTCACATTCATCCAACAAATTTTTCTATAGGTGTAGCGCTGCCTCTGCAGGAGCCGCTAAATCTTGAGACCCCCTATTCCTGTACAGCCAGGCAAAACACATTTCCAACTTGCATCCAGACG
This sequence comes from Lithobates septentrionalis, assembly GCA_037952835.1. Classification (NCBI taxonomy): domain Eukaryota; kingdom Metazoa; phylum Chordata; class Amphibia; order Anura; family Ranidae; genus Lithobates; species Lithobates septentrionalis. The sequence continues at coordinate 566,452 of JBBDGP010001914.1, forward strand.
CAAGAAATCAGTCCATGGGCTCGTTTTTGTTGTTTTATTGGGTGAAAAACAACTTGGATAGGGTATAGGGATTATGGGATTATGAAGAAGAACAGATGAGGACAATCTTCCTTCTCAATGTACGCAAACATGAAGATCCTGGACTGGTACTCTCTCCGGAATAATCCCAGTCTCTATGGATCAGTGGCAAAGTTCTTTACCAACCAGGAGCTTTCAGTCCCCTTTAGTGAAAAAACACAAAGTCCCAAACTGTAGGCAGGAGTATCGTGTCTCTCCTCAGTAGAATCTCACACAGTTCTGACGCTTGCAGATACTACCAGCCCACCTGGCTGCTCTGAAGAATGCCCCATGACTTGGGATTTATCACAATACTGTCCCTCAAAAGTATGCTACATCTGGCAGCCTTTCCCCATGTATCCCACTGGGTGTGCTGAGGTACACTGTCTACACTACACTGTCTTTTGATTCCTGTTGCCCTGGGCAAGACCTTTGTTCATGCCTCCTACTATCCAGATCCTCCCATGCCAGCCAGGATGTCTTCTGCACGAGACCCAAGGGTAACGGAAATACCTATCCTAGGCATCCTCTCCTTCCTTTCTTCAGCTCCTGCCTGGAGGCAGAGTACTTAGCCCCGGGTCCCCTTTCAGGCCTCACGACAGCAACCTCAGCACTCATCTTTCAGCCGATTCCCCTGCTGCTCCGGCACCACTATATTTAGTGGCTGAGCCTGCCAGCACCTTCTGCCTGGGGATTGGCCAGATTTCCTAAAGTATGCAGATCAGGACCTCTTACCCTACGCCCAATAATTTCCAGAAGCTTCTCCAAGTTTCTAGAACCAGGGGGAGGTACCAGAGACCTGCCGAACAAAGAAAACCCCAAATTTCAGGTTCTCCCCAGAAAAGTATTAGAGGTGAAATCTTCCAATGGGGACGCTAGTTCTGGTGACCTGGGGTCCCCAGGGAATTTCCCTAATTTTCAGGGATTTCTTCTCACTTCCTGTTTGGCTATGGGGCAGGAACTGAAGGGAAATCTTCCTAATGGGACACAAATGGTGAAAAAAAATCTAACAGGGGTTATAACCCTACCTTACTCTATCCAAAATGAAAAAAATAATTGCCTATAGTTCCACTTTAATACTACTTTAACCACTTTACCACGCTATAGCCCAGTGGTTCTCAACTCTGGTCCTCAGGACCCACTAACAGGCCAGGTTTGCAAGATAATTGAAATACATCACAGGTGATATCATTTGCTGCTCAGTGATTGCAGTATTCTAGTCTGCATCTCCCCAAGGTAATTCTTAAAATCTGGCCTGTTGGTGGATCCTGAGTACTGGAGTTGAGAACCACTGCTATAGCCGAAAGAGGGCTACAGACGGCTTGTTGACGGCATGTTGTTTCGGGGGGCATCCATGGATGTCCTCCCGGAACCACACCCCATTGGGTGTGCATCTGGCATGCTTCATGATCGATGTGTCCTGATCACAGATTGTCATAAAGGACCAATCACAGCAGCCCTTTACCATGTGATCAGCTGTGTCCAATCACAGCTGATCACAAGTCAATTATCGGCAGTACTTTCCTCACACGCTGAGACAGCGCGAGGAAAGCAGAGCTGGTAACCGACCCAGTGTCACATGGCCCTGAACATTAGTACCGCCTATCAGTGCCCATCAATGCCACTTCATCAGTGCCTATTAGTGCTGCCTATCATTGCTCAACAGCGCATATCACTAAAGGAGAAAAATTACTTGTTTGCCAAATTTCACAACAGAAACTGAAAAATGTTTTAAATTTTCCTTCTTTTCTCGTTTGTTTAGCAAACAATTAAAAAAAAAAACCCAGTGGTGATTAAATACCACCAAAAGCAAGCTCTATCTGTTTAAAAAAATGATAAAAATTTCATATGAGTACAGTGTTGCATGACCGCGACTGCCCTGAAACCTGAAAATTGGTCTGGTCAAGAAGGGGCTAAAAGTGCCCAGTAAGCAAGTGGTTAAATGGTGTTATAAATATCACTTTTGCTTTAGCACATACAAACAACAAACATACCAGACCCTTTGTGTTTCTTATACCTTTTAAGGGGGATCCTCCTCCCATAAAAAAAAAAAAAAAAGGAAAAACGCATGAAGTACCTCCAGAAATCCATACCAGACTCCTAACCCAGTCATAGAGCCTGGCTGGCCAGGAAGAGGGGGAGGAATGTGAGCCTCCTCCCTCCTGAACCATACCAGGGCCACTTGTCCGCCACATGAAGGGGGCCTTGCCAGAGGGAACCCACTTCTGGCAAAGTACCGTGTCCCCATGTTGATGAGGGCAAGGGCTTCTTCCTTGCAAATATAATCGTTGGTTCTCAAATGAAATGCGCCCTCCTTGAGTCACCACCACTGCGCTTATGGGAAGTGTCTGTTACACCTCTTCAGTGAATCTAAATAAAGTGTCTATATAGATTGTAAATCAAGTATAGCACTAATGTTCAATACAGCTGCCACTTTAAATGTGCACAAAAAATAATAATCTATATTGATATGTGACTCCCAAAATAAATCAATATAAGCGGCGCTATTCTCGGTAATACAAGTGAATAAACAAACTTAAACCACATTCATGGCTTAGTGGAAAACCATATCTGCATGTATACAGTATACCATATATATAACTATATTGTGTATCAATATACAAGCTGCACAGTTTAAACAGCAAAGACCCGTTAGGGTATATAGAAACAGTCACTAAAGTGTGTAGTGATCTGAGCCACCAAAATATATATAAAAGTGGAATTAATATATCAAAAAGTCCATCAAATGAAAAAGGAAAGAATATCCGTGAAAATGTCCATAGGTGAAGACACTGTGAATAGTTGTGCTCTTTTTATGGAAGCGTCACCACATCAAGCGTGCCAGTGATTCCTCTCCCCCTGAATTCAAAACTCACCGGATAAATTTGCCTCACACTCTCGTGTTTTGGCAGAAAACGCATATACCACTGTGTCCAGTGTACTCAAACTTCACGTCCCATCCAACACGGTGTGATATCATTCCATATGTGGATAAAGAAATACGCGCATAGTGTGATATCGTAAAAAACACCACATTTATTGAACCAGATAACCTTCAATCATTACACTCACATTGCACACTTGTAAAATCAAGCCAAAACCAACACAGCAATACAATTTCCTCAATCCTTCTGTGTGAACTCCCAGCACCAATGCAAACACGGTCGCGGCGGACCCAAGATCAGCGGAAAAGCAGGCTCTCACCCCACCAGCTGACTATCATCTGGCTCCCGCAGGGATCCTCTGTTCAAGCTCCGAGATGAGATACAGCGTCTCCTACGTAACTCACTGCTGTTGTTAGAATGCCGTACAGCCACGCCCCGACATGTTTCGTCATACAGACTTTCTCAAGGGATTGTCTGTACGGTACGGCACCTCCTTCTTTTATACTACTTCTTCCCTAGCCCTGCTAAAGGCTCCGCTCGACTTCCGCTTCACCAGGTGTCCCCGCGGCCGTGATACATCTCATGCTGGGACGATCACAACCCACAGTAGATATCCGTGTATAGATCTCTTTATAATCCTATACATGGTGAAGTGTGTTAAGTGCCATGTGAGCAATCGGGAAGTGAATGATCTTCCTCACTCATGTAACATCATTCCCGATCGCTCAAAACATCCCATTCATATTTATACACATCTTAAAACAAAAATTTTTTTTCCTTTCAAAGATATTTAAAATCAATAAAACTAAATGTGTGCACTTAAGTTTTATGTTTGGACCTGGCATATGTGAAACAATGAAAAAATGGCTCTTCGTTACAACCTTGTTGCAGATACTAGATGTGCTTGTCACCATTGTTAATGTTAGGCACTTTCCACCCATCTTCTTATCAGACTGGCCTGCCATGTAATTACTTCCCATCAAGCTAATCCAGCGTCTAGGTTGCTTGCATCAGTCGTTCCGACCGTAGGGATGGTGGCAACCCCTCAATCGCCACTCAATCCCCGCGGTGCGGACGGACACCACATAACCCGTGCGACTACTTCCCGCACAACGGTGCAGTATGCAAAAAACCATTGGATCACCTCCTCTCATTTAATATGTGTATGGTATCACAATATGGGTGATCATGGGTGCTTGTGCAATCCCCGGGAGAGAGCATATTAAACACTCCTAGTTTCAGTTCCCCCTAGCGGCCAAGGCTGTGTTCGTCCGCTTCCAACTATGGAACGGCTCCAGCCCGCATCGAAAGATCCTAATCCCTATAATTACCGCCCAAAGTAACCTTCAGGCGATATATGCGGCTGAATGCAGATGTATGAATCTGCAGAAATGGTCTCAGGCGGTCACTACAGCCCTCGAGCCATACATTTAGTGCATAGATACCAATCAGACGGCTATATGTGCATAATCAGCCTTCCATGCAGTCCCTCTAATACACATCACTGGTGTTAATTCCCACAATTACCACCCCAAGACCTACTGAGGCGATATGTGGAGCAGAATGTGACTGTTAGAATGGTGAACCTCATAAATTATCACTAAACAGAGACATTGATTATTTTGGATTCCCTATCAGTGAGACAGTTGTATATATTAGTAATGAATTAAAGCTGTACTGGAAACATAACTCCTACTTCGCTCAGCCTCAAAAATCATTAATGAAGCAATTTAGATCTACCTCAATGTTGAGGCCTCTGGGTGCAAGACATTTTAACCGGAATATCCATAGGGTCTCTCTCTGTGAGAGATCCCTCACCCTATTCGACCTCCTCCATGATGAATGAACACAGTCTATGCCACAAAACTGTGCTAGAGAGGGGTCTTGGTTGTGTTTCTCTTTGAAATGTAGCGAAACGCTGTGATATTTAAAGCCGTTCTTAATATTCGTAAGATGTTCAGATATTCTAATTCTCAGTAGTCGCTTTGTTCTTCCTACATACAACAACCCGCATGGGCACCATAATAGGTACACCACATGCGAGGAGTTGCATGAGATGAATTCCTTTATCTCAAAGGTCTCTTGATCTGCACTAGTGACTCTGGTCATCCCCCTATTTAAAACTTTTACAGTCTTGCAGCATACACATTTCCTGCACGGAAAAAATCCTTTTAGACCAATCTGTAGGGTTTGTTGGCCTGGAGGATCTAAAATCTTTTTCACAATCCGATCTCCATAATTTGGAGCCTGTCTGTATACAAAGTTCGGTAAAGGTGGTAAAATACCCTCCAATTGCCTGTCTCGGCTCAGTATGTGCCAGTGTTTTTTAAAAATGGATTCCACATCCCGAAACTGGAAGTGGAAGCCCGTGATGAACCTCATTTGAAATCGATCACTCACTGTTGATAGTTGTTTCTTTTCAAAGCAGTGATCTCTAGGTGTATTAGCTATCTGCTCTATCATCTCATTTAGCCTGTTTTCTTGATACCCCTTCTGTATGAATTTATCCTTCAAAGTTATAACTTGAGTGTGGTAATCTTCCAGCTCAGTGCAGTTTCTTCGCACTCTGAGTATTTGCCCCTTGGGTATATTGCGGATCCAGGTCGGATGATGTCCACTGTTGATTGTTAAGTAGCTATTGCGGTCCGTGGGCTTAAAGTATACTTTTGTACCTAGCCCATTTGCCCTTTTCTCAACAGTTACATCTAAAAAGTTGACCATATTGTCGCTAATCTGGTACTCTAATTTAATGTTGTTGGGGTTATTATTCAGATACCCCAAAAACTCCGTCACTGACTCCTTAGATCCTTCCCAAATGAACATAAGGTCGTCTATAAAACGACGATAAACCAATAAAGTGTACGCTTGGCAAAGCCTCAATGTGGAAAACAATGGGGGTGGGGATGGTGTCGATAAGGGGGAGGGAGGAATCACCAGGCCCACCCCACACCCAAACCAAAACAAAAATGTAGAGAACAAGACTGTAAATAACAAAAATGTACCAACAGGCTCCAGTTACAACCAGAGGGCTAACACCCTAGGTAATAGAGATTACTATCATGAGGAACAATATCAGTCAGGAGGCCCATCTAGACCAATGAATGGGGGGCAATCACATCATTTTGTTCACCAATCACCCCGCCCATACCCCCCAAGGAGGGGAGGGGGGAGACCAGAAGATTACCCCCAACGTGATTACCAACAGTGGCATCACTACCCTCCCCCTGAACCGAATAACTATATACCTCTACACAATAGATATCAACCACTGGCGGAGGAAGAATATAGGGCACAATTCCAACAGGAACCTTTTTTAGGACCGCGTGGGAGGAGGGGGAGAGGAGGGGGAACACCGAGGAGGGATATGCATCCAGGGGGATGGAGAGAAGGAAACCATTATGGTCCTCCACAACATCTAAACAGAGACAACACTCCCACCCGAAGAGAAGAAGGGGGTGTCGGGCAGGCAGACGTAGACAACCCAAGAAAAAGATCCAGGGACAGTTAAATACAGGTATATACAATTTAAGTAATGTTGAGTTAAATGAGAAAGAACTGAACATACTACATTCCGGCCTCAAATGTGCACCTAGAAAAGTGATGAACAAATTTGAAATATATATAGACACACATAAATTTATCAGAACGCTAAATATGAAGAAGTACTTCCTTAATCATCCTGTGGTGTCAGGGATTAAAGCTAATAGAGAAGTACAGAGAATTGATAGTGGATTGAAAAACAAATCAATCTTTAACCCCCAAGTCTCGAACAACCACTTCATTGAGGTGTTCAAACATCTGGTGTTAAAAGATATTGAGGATCTCCCCATCAAGAAAAGGGTAAATCAAGGGTACATCACAGACGGATTGAAGTCATTAGAGAATAAGAAAAACATCATTATCCGACCAGCGGATAAAGGGGGTGGTGTGGTTCTGTTGGATAAAGCCTTTTACCACAACCAGCTCATGGAACTCTTGGGGGATAGAATCACGTATAAGAGATTGGGATCTGACCCAACAGAAATGTATAAACAACAATTGAAGGCTTTGATTGAATGGGGCCATCACATCAATGCACTAAACACCAAGGAAAAGCGATATCTGGTACCGTCGGCATGCAGGATCCCAGTCATTTATACTCTGCCGAAAATCCATAAAAACACACAAATTACACCACCACGACCAATTGTGAATGGAATTGGTTCGGTTACGGCATGACTGGGAGAATACTTAGACAGATTTCTGCAGCCCAGTGTCATAACAACTAAGGCCTACTTAAGGGATGCATCAGACCTTTTACAGCATTTGAAATTGGTGGCGATCAATCCAGATGTAGAAACATATCTGGTAACGGCTGATGTATCCTCACTTTACACCATCATACAACATGAGGACGCTCTGTTGGCACTGAACTGGGCGTTGAGCAAGAGGGATGAGATCCCCCATGTGCAGAAATGTTTTTTGGGACATGCTTTAGATTTTTGCATGTCCCATAACTATTTTTGGTACCATGGTCTTTTCTTCTCACAGCAGGTTGGCGTGGCTATGGGAGCTAAATTTGCTCCTAGCCTCGCCAACCTGTTCATGGCAGAGTGGGAGGATAGACGGGTGTTTAGTGTACAGAGACCCCAACTGAAGTTTTATCGTCGTTTTATAGACGACCTTATGTTCATTTGGGAAGGATCTAAGGAGTCAGTGACGGAGTTTTTGGGGTATCTGAATAATAACCCCAACAACATTAAATTAGAGTACCAGATTAGCGACAATATGGTCAACTTTTTAGATGTAACTGTTGAGAAAAGGGCAAATGAGCTAGGTACAAAAGTATACTTTAAGCCCACGGACCGCAATAGCTACTTAACAATCAACAGTGGACATCATCCGACCTGGATCCGCAATATACCCAAGGGGCAAATACTCAGAGTGCGAAGAAACTGCACTGAGCTGGAAGATTACCACACTCAAGTTATAACTTTGAAGGATAAATTCATACAGAAGGGGTATCAAGAAAACAGGCTAAATGAGATGATAGAGCAGATAGCTAATACACCTAGAGATCACTGCTTTGAAAAGAAACAACTATCAACAGTGAGTGATCGATTTCAAATGAGGTTCATCACGGGCTTCCACTTCCAGTTTCGGGATGTGGAATCCATTTTTAAAAAACACTGGCACATACTGAGCCGAGACAGGCAATTGGAGGGTATTTTACCACCTTTACCGAACTTTGTATACAGACGGGCTCCAAATTATGGAGATCGGATTGTGAAAAAGATTTTAGATCCTCCAGGCCAACAAACCCTACAGATTGGTCTAAAAGGATTTTTTCCGTGCAGGAAATGTGTATGCTGCAAGACTGTAAAAGTTTTAAATAGGGGGATGACCAGAGTCACTAGTGCAGATCAAGAGACCTTTGAGATAAAGGAATTCATCTCATGCAACTCCTCGCATGTGGTGTACCTATTATGGTGCCCATGCGGGTTGTTGTATGTAGGAAGAACAAAGCGACTACTGAGAATTAGAATATCTGAACATCTTACGAATATTAAGAACGGCTTTAAATATCACAGCGTTTCGCTACATTTCAAAGAGAAACACAACCAAGACCCCTCTCTAGCACAGTTTTGTGGCATAGACTGTGTTCATTCATCATGGAGGGGGTCGAATAGGGTGAGGGATCTCTCACAGAGAGAGACCCTATGGATATTCCGGTTAAAATGTCTTGCACCCAGAGGCCTCAACATTGAGGTAGATCTAAATTGCTTCATTAATGATTTTTGAGGCTGAGCGAAGTAGGAGTTATGTTTCCAGTACAGCTTTAATTCATTACTAATATATACAACTGTCTCACTGATAGGGAATCCAAAATAATAAATGTCTCTGTTTAGTGATAATTTATGAGGTTCACCATTCTAACAGTCACATTCTGCTCCACATATCGCCTCAGTAGGTCTTGGGGTGGTAATTGTGGGAATTAACACCAGTGATGTGTATTAGAGGGACTGCATGGAAGGCTGATTATGCACATATAGCCGTCTGATTGGTATCTATGCACTAAGTGTATGGCTCGAGGGCTGTAGTGACCGCCTGAGACCATTTCTGCAGATTCATACATCTGCATTCAGCCGCATATATCGCCTGAAGGTTACTTTGGGCGGTAATTATAGGGATTAGGATCTTTCGATGCGGGCTGGAGCCGTTCCATAGTTGGAAGCGGACGAACACAGCCTTGGCCACTAGGGGGAACTGAAACTAGGAGTGTTTAATATGCTCTCTCCCGGGGATTGCACAAGCACCCATGATCACCCATATTGTGATACCATACACATATTAAATGAGAGGAGGTGATCCAATGGTTTTTTGCATACTGCACCGTTGTGCGGGAAGTAGTCGCACGGGTTATGTGGTGTCCGTCCGCACCGCGGGGATTGAGTGGCGATTGAGGGGTTGCCACCATCCCTACGGTCGGAACGACTGATGCAAGCAACCTAGACGCTGGATTAGCTTGATGGGAAGTAATTACATGGCAGGCCAGTCTGATAAGAAGATGGGTGGAAAGTGCCTAACATTAACAATGGTGACAAGCACATCTAGTATCTGCAACAAGGTTGTAACGAAGAGCCATTTTTTCATTGTTTCACATATGCCAGGTCCAAACATAAAACTTAAGTGCACACATTTAGTTTTATTGATTTTAAATATCTTTGAAAGGAAAAAAAATTTTTGTTTTAAGATGTGTATAAATATGAATGGGATGTTTTGAGCGATCGGGAATGATGTTACATGAGTGAGGAAGATCATTCACTTCCCGATTGCTCACATGGCACTTAACACACTTCACCATGTATAGGATTATAAAGAGATCTATACACGGATATCTACTGTGGGTTGTGATCGTCCCAGCATGAGATGTATCACGGCCGCGGGGACACCTGGTGAAGCGGAAGTCGAGCGGAGCCTTTAGCAGGGCTAGGGAAGAAGTAGTATAAAAGAAGGAGGTGCCGTACCGTACAGCCAATCCCTTGAGAAAGTCTGTATGACGAAACATGTCGGGGCGTGGCTGTACGGCATTCTAACAACAGCAGTGAGTTACGTAGGAGACGCTGTATCTCATCTCGGAGCTTGAACAGAGGATCCCTGCGGGAGCCAGATGATAGTCAGCTGGTGGGGTGAGAGCCTGCTTTTCCGCTGATCTTGGGTCCGCCGCGACCGTGTTTGCATTGGTGCTGGGAGTTCACACAGAAGGATTGAGGAAATTGTATTGCTGTGTTGGTTTTGGCTTGATTTTACAAGTGTGCAATGTGAGTGTAATGATTGAAGGTTATCTGGTTCAATAAATGTGGTGTTTTTTACGATATCACACTATGCGCGTATTTCTTTATCCACATATGGAATGATATCACACCGTGTTGGATGGGACGTGAAGTTTGAGTACACTGGACACAGTGGTATATGCGTTTTCTGCCAAAACACGAGAGTGTGAGGCAAATTTATCCGGTGAGTTTTGAATTCAGGGGGAGAGGAATCACTGGCACGCTTGATGTGGTGACGCTTCCATAAAAAGAGCACAACTATTCACAGTGTCTTCACCTATGGACATTTTCACGGATATTCTTTCCTTTTTCATTTGATGGACTTTTTGATATATTAATTCCACTTTTATATATATTTTGGTGGCTCAGATCACTACACACTTTAGTGACTGTTTCTATATACCCTAACGGGTCTTTGCTGTTTAAACTGTGCAGCTTGTATATTGATACACAATATAGTTATATATATGGTATACTGTATACATGCAGATATGGTTTTCCACTAAGCCATGAATGTGGTTTAAGTTTGTTTATTCACTTGTATTACCGAGAATAGCGCCGCTTATATTGATTTACTTCTTCCTTGCAAACCTGACCAGTGGTTGTAGCGGCCCACGGGCAGAAGGCTTAAAGGAATCTGGAAGCCCTCTTTAATAATAGGGGGGCCCCTGGATCCCACCCCCCGCATGAACGCGTATGTGGTACATAGTTCCCAATAGTACTTCTAGCCAAATGACAGCTCCCTGAGGAGAAGGGTAGGGATGGTGGTTATATCATGGTCCAAATATGATCATTGGCCATATTTGAGCAGTGATGTCACTGCTATTCTTGCCTCTTTCCTTACATGGAATGGATTTTTAACTGAAGTTAGCAGTGGGTGAGAGCACCCGCTCCTTCTTTAGGAGTCTGTGACAATGGGAAGCTGTCATGTATAGAAGCAGTAGTAATATTGCTTCTATATACAATATGGTGCTCGGCTCCCACCAAGCAGGAGTCCGGAACAGCCAGAGTGTTTCAAACCATCGGCTCATCCCCCCTCTCTCACAACTCAACCAGGACCTCATCCCTAGTGGTCAGTGTAGTAGTCCCTTACACTGGTGACCAATGGGAGAAGGACCCCCTTATACCAGTGGTCAGTGTAGGGCCCCTTACATTGGTGACCAATGGGAGAAGGACCCCCTTATATCAGTGGTCAGTGTAATGGTCCCTTACATTGATGACATATGGGAGAAGGACCCCCTTATATCAGTGGTTGGTGTAATGGTCCCTTACATTGGTGACCAGTGGGAGAAGGACCCCCTTATATCAGTGGTCAGTGTAGTGGTCCCTTACATTGGAGATAAATGGGAGAAGGACCCCCTATTATATCAGTGGTCAGTGTAGTGGTCACTTACATTGGTGACCAATGGGAGAAGAACCCCCTTATATCAGTGGTCAGCGTAGTAGTCTCTTACATTGATGACCAATGGGAGAAGAACCCCCTTATATCAGTGGTCAGCGTAGTAGTCTCTTACATTGATGACCAAAGGGAGAAGAACACCCTTATATCAGCGGTCAATGTAGTTGTCCCTTACATTCATGACTAATGGGAGAAGGACCTCCTCATATCAGTGGTCAGTGTAGTGGTCCCTTACATTGATGACCAATGGGAGAAGGACATTCTTACATTACTATCGGTGGGAAGACTGCTGTTCCTACAGATCACTGTTACCAGTTTTTACTGAGAGAGAAATTGCTCATTGCTCAAGGAGCCCCTAGAAACCCTTGGAGGAACCCTGGCTGAGAAAGGCTGGACTGGGCAGTAATATATTTCTTTCCCCCTTGGTGAGAGTGGAGATGACCCCATCTATAAAGTTATAGAGTACATACACACACAGCACAAGGACGTGTTCACACTATGGGGTTGACTTACTAAAACTGGAGAGTGCAATGTCTGATGCACTTGTGCATGGTAGACAATCAGCTTCTTCAGTTAAACTTTGACAAAAAAAACCCCAAAAAACTGTAATCTGATTGGTTTCTATGCAGAGCTGCACCAGATTTTGCACTCTCCAGTTTCAGTAAATCAACCCCAATGAGATATGTTTCTCAGGGCGGCAGTTCCTCTGATCTCCACAAGGTGGTGATCTCACTTCTACCCAGGCAGGAAGTCTCTATGGAAGGCAGGAAGTGATGTCAGGTACAGACAGGAAGTTCCGGGTGAGAGGTGAGTCGGGAGGAAGTAGAGAGAAGACATTGCTGGAAGTGGCAGCAGAGAAGGTAATGATATCTTATTTTCTATTTACACCCAGTAACCCCCCTTCATGTCCGTCCTCTTCCTCCATAGTCACTGTGATGTCTTTTATCTCCAGCAGATGATGATACACACATATATAGTGTGGAAACCTAGATTAACCCCTTCAGGGGCAGAACATTTCCCCACTTACGGGGCGGAACATTCTCTTCATTTTGGAGTTAAAGTGGAAGTCCATGCAAAAATCTAAAATCCCTGCATCTATAGAACACCAGGGATCTAACACTAACCTCTCTATCCCTGTAGAGAAAAAACGAGTATACATACCTTTTTGGAAGCCGATCCGATCTGATCCGCTCCGACCGGATCCCACGCTGAGCTGTCAGCCGCGGCTTCACTGTGTAGGCGGGTGCAGAGGAGACGTACGACAACGGAAGCCCCATAGTTATCTATAGGTGAGTTATCTATAGGTGACGTCACTTCCTGTTCATTTCACAGCCATTGTCGGCCGTGTCCTCTGCAGAGCTTCCGCCGCTGGAGATCGGGTCGGCGCGGGTCAGATCGGCTTCCAAAAAGGTATGTATACTCATTTTTTCTTTACACTGATAGAGAGGTTAGTGTTAGATCCGTGGTGGCTATAGATGCAGGGATTTTAGATTTTGCACGGACTTCCACTTTAAATCATAGTATCTACAGTTACAGTCAGGTCCATAAATATTGGGACATCGACACAATTCTAATCTTTGTGGCTCTATACACCACCACAATGGATTTGAAATGAAACGAACAAGATGTGCTTTAACTGCAGACTGTCAGCTTTAATTTTGAGGGTATTTACATCCAAAATCAGGTGAACGGTGTAGGAATTACAACAGTTTGTATATGTGCCTCCCACTTTTTAAGGGACCGCCCCATCAATGTGCGGAGTCAATGGCTCCCGTTGCTATCAATCTATCAACCGAAACAGCGGCTGGAGCTTGTGTGCTCGTCCCTGTCGCTGGAACGATCGGGTTCAGGTAAGAAAAAAGGGGGGCTCTGGGGGGGGGAGATGCAGCACAGAAGGTTTTTCACCTTCATGCATTCTAGGTGAATAACGCTGAGGGTTCACAACTCCTTTAACTTTAGTGTGTGTATTTACTGAAAGCTAGTGTTACACTAATATCATGTGACATAAAAAGTTGGAACTGACCATATTTTATTCTCTAGAGCAGTGATGGCGAACCTTGGCACCCCAGATGTTTTGGGACTACATTTCCCATGATGCTCAACTACACTGCAGAGTGCATGAGCATCATGGGAAATGTAGTTCCAAAACATCTGGGGTGCCAAGGTTCGCCATCACTGCTCTAGGGTGTCTGCTTTCAGAAAATATTAAATATTTTCAGGCCTTAGAGCTGCACGATTAATCGTTAAGGATCTAGATCGCGATTTTTTTTCCAACTCGCAATCTTAACAAAACATTTCCCCGATTCTATGCAGAGTTCTCTGCTCCAGCCGACAAGCTGTCAAAAACCCCCCCAAAAAACAGGCAGTCTGCCAAGTTTCACAACATTCCTCAGCCACTGAGCTAACTATAAGGCCACTTTTACACTGGGGCGGTACCGGCGTAAGCGGTAAAGCGGCGCTAGTTTTAGCTAGCGGGGGTTAAAAGCGCCCCGCTAGCGGCTAAAGAAGGGGTTAAAAGCGCCCGTGTTGTGGCACTGTCGAATCGCTTTGAAGGTGATTTGGAAGCGCTGCCCATTCATTTCAATGGGCAGGGTGTTTTGAGAGCCCTGTATACAGCTCTCCCTCACCGCCCCAAAGATGCTGCTTGCAGAACTTTTTTTTCCCCTCCTGCAAGTGCACCGCCCCAGTGTAAAAGCCCTTGGGCTTTCACACTGGGGTTGCTTGAGAGGCGCTATTTTTAGCACTAAAACGCCTGAAAAGCGACCCAGTGTGAAAGGGGTCTAAACATTGTAACACTTTTAGATCAAAGGAATGAACTTTGGTCTGTAAATGAGGAAAGTTTAACCACTTAAAGACTAAACCTTTTTCTGACACTTGTTGGTTTCAAGTTAAAATCATTATTTTTTGATAGAAAATTACTTTAAACCTCCAAATATTATATATATATATATATATATATATATTTTTTTTTTTTTGTCACACCGTTATTGTGCAGCGGTCATTCAAGCGCAATTTTTTGGGAAACAAATACACTTTAATGAATTTTAAAATAAAGATGAAACAGTAAAGTTAGCCCAATTTGTTTGTATAATGTGAAAGTTGATGTTACGCCGCGAGAATCGTGATCTTTATTCTAACCAAAAAAATAAACGTGATTCTCATTTTTCCCCGAATCTCGCAGCTCTATCAGGCCTAAAATGATTTTTAAAGTAGGCGTAAACTCCCATGCATAATTTGTACATATAGGTGACTAGGGTTGTCCCGATACCACTTTTTTAGGACCGAGTACAAGTACCGATACTTTTTTTCAAGTACTCGCCGATACCGATTACCGATACTTTTTTTTTATGTCACGTGACAGTTTTTTTTTTTTTTTAACAATGCTTTCTTTTTTTTCGGGGGGGGGGGGGGGGGGGAGGGGTGAACGGTGTCTGTGTGTTTTTTTTTTATTAACAATTTTTATTTTTTACAATAATAATTTTTTTATGTGTTTTTTTTTTTATTAACAATTTTTTTTTTTTACAATAATAATTTTTTTATTCATTTTTGCAATATGTTTTTTTTTTTTTTTTTTTTTTTTTTAAATCAGCCCTGTTGGGGGGCTTTGGTGAGATATCAGGGGTCTTAACATACCCCTGATATCTCCCCCTTGAGACAGAGAAAGAGACAGAGGATAGAGATTCCCCAGTCCCTTTCTCTGCAGCCTCAGCTGCACTGAGAATGAATGGAGAAGACAGCGGCTCCTCTCCATTCATAAACTGACACATTGTAATCACAGGAGATTACAATGTTTCAGTTATGTGAATGGACAGAGTCAGCTGACTCTATCCATGCACAAAGGAAGGAGGAGGAGGACGGCGGACCGGAGGGGACAGCGGAGAGGCAGAGGAACGGAGGAACGGAACGGAGGGGGACAGAGAAGGAGAGGGGGACAGAGGAACGGAACGGAGGGGACAGAGAAGGAGAGGGGGACGGAGGAACGGAACGGAGGGGGACAGAGAAGGAGAGGGGGATGGAGGAACGGAACGGAGGGGGACAGAGAAGGAGAGGGGGACGGAGGAACGGAACGGAGGGGACAGAGAAGGAGAGGGGGACGGAGGAACGGAACGGAGGGGACAGCGGAGAGGCAGAGGAACGGAGGAACGGAACGGAGGGGACAGATAAGGAGAGGGGGACGGAGGAACGGAACGGAGGGAGACAGAGGAGAGGGGGACAGAGGAACAGAGGGGGCATGGAGGAGGATGCAGTGACAGTCAGCGGTGATCGCGTGGGGAAGTTACAAGCACCGATCACCGCTGTATGTCACTGAAAGCCGCGGGGGGGAATCTTGTAACTCCCCCACACGCCGATCACCGCTGACTGTCATAGTATCGGCGGAAGCATCGGGAGCATTTGCCCGAGTACAAGTACTTGGGCAAATGCTCGGTATCGGTGCCGATACCGATACTAGTATCGGTATCGGGACAACCCTATAGGTGACCCTATAATAAGACTTACCTATACGGTACTGTAAATATCTCCTAAACGTGCTCCGCTTGGGAGATATTTAACCACTTGCTGATCGCCGATATACGTCGGCACAATTGCAGCGGTGGGCAAATGGGCATACCTGTACTTCCCCTTTAAGAGCAAGGGCTAGCAGGCCCACGCCCGCCGCGTACAGCGTGACCGTGACCGTGCCCGTGGAACAGCGGACTCGATGTCCGCCGGTCTCCGGGCAATCAGGTCACAGAGCCTCAGAACTGGGAAGTGCCTTCGTAAACAAGGCATTTCCCCGTTCTGCCTTGTGACATGACAGGGATTTACTGCTCCCTGTTATTGGGAGCGGTGATCGTTGTCATGTAAGTTGAAGCCCATCCCCCCCACAGTTAGAATCACTCCTTAGGACACACTTAACCCCTTCATTGCCCCCCTAGTGGTTAACCCCTTCACTGCCAGTGTCATTTACACAGTAATCAGTGCATTTTATAGCACCGATCGCTGTATAAATGCCAATGGTCCCAAAATAGTGTCAAAAGTGTTCGATGTGTCCGCCATAATGTCGCAGTCCTGCTAAAAATCGCAGATCGCCGCCATTACTAATAAAAAAAAATATATAATAAAAATGCCATAAATCTATCCCCTATTTTGAAGACGCTATAACTTTTGCGCAAACCAATCAATATACGCTTATTGCGATGTTTTTTTTTTTTTTTACGAAAAATATGTAGAAGAATACATATCGGCCTAAACTGAGTAAAAAATATTGAGTTTTTTTCAAAATTGTCGCTCTTTTTTTGTTTATAGCGCAAAAAATAAAAACCGTAGGGATGATCAAATACCACCAAAAGAAAGCTCTATTTGTGGGGAAAAAATGGTCGTCAATTTTGTTTGGATACAACGTCGCAGGACCGCGCAATTGTCAGATAAAGGGACGCAGTGCCGTATCGCAAAAAGTGCTCTGGTCAGGAAGGGGGTAAAATCTTCCGGGGCTGAAGCGGTTAATGTAGATGCAGCCAGTGAGGTCGCTGGCAAATGCACTCTGAAGGAACGGCCACATACCCAGAAGGAAGACCGGGTGAAGATGGAAGCTCTGTCAGCGGTGACCGCATGCTGCTGGAGGGCTTTGATCTAAGGTAAAATTTACATAATGTGCTAGTATATATGCAATGCATACTAGCACATCATGGCTTTTACCTTTGCAGGTTGCAAAAAAAAACAAGTTAAGTCACCACCCCTTCCCCCTAATGGGGGGGGGGGGGGTCTGATGAGGGGACTATGATAGGAGGGCTCTGATGGGAGGCATACTGGATAAGTGGCACTGATGAGGGGACTATGATAGGAGGGCACTGATGAGGGGACACTGATGGGGGGGTCTGATGAGGGAAGCTCTGATGAGGGGCATACTGAATGAGTGGCACTGACGAAGGGTTCCGAGGAGGGGACTCTGATTGGAGGGCACTGATGAGGGGGACATTGATAAGGGGTTCAGATGAGGGGACACTTATGTGGGGGACACTGATGGGGAGGCTATAATAAGGGACACTGATGGGGCGTCTGATGAGGGGCATACTGAATGAGTGGCACTGATTAGGGGTTACGATGAGGGAACTCTGATAGGAGAGCACTGATGAGGGGGACTCTGATAGGAGGGTTCTAATGAGGGGGATACTTTTGTGGGGGACACTGATGGGAGGTTCTGATGAGGGGACTATGATGTAAAGTGGGACTCTGACGGCTACAGCGCGGGCCTTAATTGCCGGGAGACCATCATATGACGTCCTCCCGTGCATGAGCTGGCTGCGTGCCAGAGTAGGGGGTCGATCCCGGCCCCTTACCACGTGATCAGCTGTCAGCCAATGTCAGCTGATCACGTGATGGAAACAAAAGATCGGTAATCAGCTTTATGTTTCTGCTCGTGCTGACAGCGTGAGCAAAAAAAAAAAAGCCGATCACTGGCTTGTGTCAGAGGGATAGCCATCCCGAAGAGGGTGAGACATCACCCGAGTATCTGTGCCCACCAGTGCCGCCTGCCAGTGCATAGCAGTGCTGCCAGTGCCCACCAGTGCCACCTATCAATGCCCACCATTCCCTTATCATCAGTGCCATCTTTCAGTGCCCACCAGTTCCGCCTCATCAGTGCCCACCAGTGCCGTCTCATCAGTGCCCACCAGTGCCATCTCATCAGTGCCCACCAGTACCTCATCATCAGTGCCCACCAGTGCCAACTATCGGTGTCCATCAGTGCAGCCTCATCAGCGTTCATCAATGAAGGGGAAAAATTAGCTGTTTGCAAAGTTTTCTAACAAACCATAAAACTGTTTTGTTTTTTTTCAAAATTTTCTGTTTTTTCATTTTTTTTAGCAAAAAATAAAAATCCCAGCAATGATTAAATACTGCCGAAAGAAAGCTCTATTTGTGGGGAAAAAATGATAACAATTTCATCTGGGTACAATGTTGTATGACAGCGTAATTGTCATTCAAACAGTGACAGCGCTGAAAGCTGAAAATTGGCCTGGGCAGGAAGGGGGTTTAAGTGCCCAGTAAGCAAGAGGTTAAAAGTCCAGATAGGACTATAGACCCCCCTATGTTCATGCACACAGGGAGTTTATTGCCATGTCCTATGTGCCCAGCCTGTATGTACGTCTGACATATTTTCTTAAGGCTAAAATGTAATGTGTGAAAAATATGTTGGCCGCGCATGCGTGGGTAAACACCAATGTAAGCAAGAGCACTGACACATACAGCCGTTCACTAGCATAGGGTGTCTGTATGTGGCCCCTGTGGCCTTCCAGCCTACAGGAAACTCTACTTCATGTTAGTCAGGGAAAATGCCTATAAATTTGTGTTTGAACCCCGACTCTATACGGGGCTCGTTCAGACGCGTGGCAAGGACTGCCGCTCCTTTGAAAAGCAATCCACACTCAGATCACTTTTCATAGGTGTTTGACAGGTGGCGAGGAGGTGAAATATCACCTGCCTGTTTTTAATCTTTTCCAACATGCCACAATCTCATACATTGGCACGTGGTTGATGGCTGGTTCCATAGACCTGCGTTCGTCATCTTCAGGGGCTTTAAGGACCTCCAAAAAGCAACTTGCTGTATAATTTTGTCTGTGTCCACGAAGCACAGCATCGCAGCTGCTGCATGTGACTGTTCAGAGGGGCGCTAAAACCTCAGCGCAACCACCTGGTTTTACCGCCCCACCGGCCACACCTGTGAATGAGTCCTATGATTTACTTTTGCACTCCTGCTCTTTATTGAACTCTCCTTACATTTTTTTTAATTGTCTTTGCATTGTTTTACATTCAATTATTTCCTCTTTGTAGCTTTTTTTTTTATTTTAAATGTTTTTGTTTACTTTCACGAAAATGTAGACTTTTTGGAATTTCTTAGGTTATTATTGAAGGTCTTTCTTCCAATAAGAGTTGTTGGCACAGTGATCACATAGTCCAGTCTGTAAATTTCCTGGCAGGAGCGGGGAGAGAAAAGCCACATATGATACAGACTTCTGTGCAAGGTATGTCTTCATCAATGAGTAATTGTATTACCCCCCCCCCCCCCCCCCCCAATCTATTATTGTTCCATCCCTGTGAATTACTGCTCTTCATATCACCCCCTGCTGGTCTTTATTGTTCTCCCTCTAAACCCCCCCACTCCCCCCCCCCCCCCGACTTTAGTTATTCTGCATCAACCCCCTGCTGGCCCCCCTATTGTTGAACCCCCTGGCCTCTATTGTTCTCACTCCGAAATCTTCCCACTGTGTGTGTATATGTATGTGTGTGTGTCTCTGTGTGTATATATATATATATATATATATATATATATATATATATATATATATATACATACATACATACACACAGTATCACACAAAAGTGAGTACACCCCTCACATTTATGTAAATATTTTATTATATCTTTTCATGTGACAACACTGAAGAAATGACACTTTGCTACAATGTAAAGTAGTGAGTGTACAGCTTGTATAACAGTGTAAATTTGCTGTCCCCTCAAAATAACTCAACACACAGCCATTAATGTCTAAACCGCTGGCAACAAAAGTGAGTACACCCCTAAGTGAAAATGTCCAAATTGGGGACCAAAGTGTCAATATTTTGTGTGGCCACCATTATTTTCCAGCACTGCCTTAACCCTCTTGGGCATGGAGGTCACCAGAGCTTTACAGGTTGTCACCGGAGTCCTCTTCCCCTCCTCCATGACGACATCACAGAGCTGGTGGATGTTAGAGACCTTGCCCTCCTCTATCTTCCGTTGGAGGATGCCCCACAGATGCTCAATAGGGTTTAGGTCTGGAGATATGCTTGGCCAGTCCATCACCTTTACCCTCAGCTTCTTTTTTTTTTTCCAAAATCTTTTTATTGGTTTTTAAAAAGAGAAACAAAAACAGATACAGTTAAACAGTTAAACATACATTGGTCTAATATGATGTCTATGTGATCCTTGCAGGAATCACGCTGTCACCTTATTCATGAAAAATATATTATGAAATCAGTCATAGCGGTACAGTTTACTGGGTCATGAGGTGGTGCTATGTGCAGTTGTACATGGTAAGATTGGGGTCTACTGAGAGGCCTCTGAAGCGGTGGAGGGATTTGCCAGCCACTTAGACCAGACTCTGCTATATTTGTTGGGGCAGCCTCTGTTGTCATATGTGTCCTTATACAGAGGTAAGCTATTGTTGACTAATTGTTTCCACAGGGAGAGAGGAGGGGGGGTTGGTTTGCGCCAACTAAGGGCTATAGCTTTACGGGCATAGAACAGGAGCAATCCCACCAGTGTGCGTCCCGCCACCGTAGGAATTAGTTGTTCTACCAGGCCTAGTATGCAGATTGACATTGATGGTTGTAGTGGCACAGAGGTGATTTGTGTGATAAAGTCCAATATCTCCCTCCAGTATCCGACAATTGCCGGACAGGTCCAGAAGATGTGGGTGAAGTCCCCAGGAGTCCCACCACATCTCCAACATCCGGGAGGGGAGTCGGGGTTCATTTTGTGTAGTCTGTGAGGGGTAAAATATGCCCGATGGACTATCTTGAATTGGATCAGGCGATCTCTCAGAGAGACCAGGGAGCTAAATGGGAAATCCCATATGTCATCCCAGTCATCGTTGTCAAAATTGGGGATGTCATGGGACCATTTAGATCTTAGCTTTTCCATAGTCGGGAGGGAGGTGACAGTCAGGTGTGAATATAATTGAGAAGTGGGTTTTTTCGCACAATCTGATCTAAGAAGGTCCTCCAGTGAAGATTGGACTAGTTGAGGAGGGGAGTTGGAGAATTGGTGACTGAAGGCATGGGAAAGTTGAAGGAATCGGAAAAAATAGGACTGTGGTATATTAAAATCGGAGTTTAGTTTGGAGAGCGGGACTAGGGATTGATTGGAGATAATCTGTGCCACCGTTTTAATGTTAAATTTGGTCCAGGCATGAGGCTCAGGTAGTTTATAGATGTGCTCCAGGGTTGGGTTTATCCAAAGGGGAGCATTGGGTGAGATTGCCTGCTGAGGGTATTTTTCTAATTTGAGACCTGCCCCCCATGCACGCAGTGTAGTGCGCATGGAGGGTGTCAGTGGATAAGGGGCTCGAGGGCCTCGAAAAAGCAAAAATTTGAGCGCCTCTAGGGATCCCAGCACTGCCGTCTCGACCTGGGTAGCTGGGTTGGAGGTGTCCGGATTGAGCCACCAAGCAGCTGTTACTAGCTGGGCGGCCAGATAGTACTTGTATAGATCCGGACACGCCAAGCCACCTTGGGAGGTCGGGCGTATCAGTGTTGACCAGCTGTATCTGGGGGATTGGGACCCCCATAGGAAAGAGGCGAGGAGGCGATGTAGTTGTTTGAAAAAGGATTTAGGAATCCACTGTGGAGAGTGGCGAAATAAGTATGTAAATTTGGGGAGTATTTTCATTTTAAACAAATTAATGCGTCCCAACAGTGAAAGAGGCAACGATTCCCACGCCTTCAGCCGTTGCCGAGTCTCCTGAACCACCGGGGACAAGTTGAGGGGTAAGAACTCAGAAGCCTGCCTGGAGACCACCACCCCTAAGTATTTAAAATTCTCGACCCGTTGTAGAGGGATGTCCGTGGGAGCTGTGTCACGGGCTGCAGGATCCACGGGGAACAGGAGAGATTTTGTCCAGTTAACCCTGAGGCCCGTGACAGAGGAGAAGGAGTTGAGGACCTGTAGGGCTCCCTCGAGTGATGGACCCGCGTCATTGAGGAAGAGTAGGAGGTCATCCGCATACAGGGCGACCCTCTCCTCCAGCCAGCCAACCCGCAGTCCCCTAATGTGAGGAGAGGTGCGAAGGGCCTCAGCAAGTGGCTCCATCGCGATGGCAAATAAGGCCGGAGAGAGAGGGCAGCCCTGCCGCGTGCCCCTGGACAGATGGAAGGACCGTGACAGGCCCCCTCCCAGCTTAATAGCCGAGGTGGGGTCACGGTAGAGGACCTTCATCCATTCAATGAAGATCAGGGGGAACCCCATCCTGCGGAGGACCTCCCAGAGAAAAGGCCACTCGACCGTGTCGAAGGCCTTCTCAATGTCCAGGGAGGCCACCACTCTAGATCCTTCATTGAGATGTTGTGCGTGTATGTTGGTGAACAGACGCCTCAAGTTAACGTCTGTCGCTCTATTGGCCATGAAACCAGTCTGGTCAGTCTCAATGATAGATGGTAGTAGGGGCTGTAGTCTCGTGGTTAGTAATTTGGTGAGGATCTTGAAGTCTGTATTAAGTAGGGCGATTGGTCTGTAGGAGGCACAGGATGTGGGGTCTTTAGACACTTTATGAATGAGTATGACATGGGCATGGCCCATGGAAGCTGGGAGGGCACCATCAGTCAAACATTGGGAATAGAGCTGGGCCAATTTGGGGGCCAATAGGTCCCCATGAGTTTTGTAGAACTCAATGGGTAGTCCATCTGGGCCCGGAGACTTTCCCGCGGGAAAGGACCTAATCGCTTTCAGTACCTCCTCAGGGGTAATCGGCCTCACTAGGGATTCTCTCTCCCCATCAGACAACCAGCCAAGTGCCAAGGGGTCCAGCCAAGGTGCGAGGTCCCGCGACTGGAAGTCCGATGGTAGCACTGAAGTATAGAGAGAGCTGTAGTACTGACGGAAGGCTTCAAGTATGTCTGGTAGGGAAGAGGCCGATCCTCCCGAAGGGGACACCACACTAGAGATCACCGTCAGCGGTCTGTCATGTTGTGCAAGCATCGCCAGAAGGCGACCGTTGCGGTCTCCTTGTTCAAAGAACCGTTGTTTGTTGCGGTAAAGGTCAAGTCTGGTAACTTCGGTGAGATGGAGGTGTAGCTCACGTTTTGCTGCATTGAGGGAGTCAAAGTGTGCGTCAGTGGGGTCAGCTGCATAGATGTCTGATTGGGATTGCGCAGTGGTTTGTAGGGCAGTAGTGGTAGCCGCTTGTTCTCTCCGGATCCCAGCAATAGAAGAAATGTATTGCCCTCTAGTAAAAGCCTTAAAGGCATCCCAGGTCACCGCTGTGGAGGAGGATCCCGTATTAAGATCCCAGTATTCCACTAAGCGTGGTGGAATGGTGTCTGCCAGGTCAGCATGAGAGATCCAATGGGTCCCTAGGCGCCAAAGGGAGGAGGAACGGGAGGACGGGGAATGAACGGTAAGGAGTAGGGGGCAGTGATCTGAGAGTCCGCTGGGCAAATATGAGGCATCAAGTACATCTGTCAGCATAGTCGGGTTGGCAAAGGCGAGATCGATGCGGGAGGAAGTTTTATGTGTATTGGAGAAACAGGAGTATGCTCTGGTCGTGGGATGTTTCCATCTCCACACCTCAGATACACCTAGCGCCTCTGCCCATGAGACCAAGTCAGTAGAGAATTGTTTGGGGGGGGTAGGTCTGTCCAGGTCCAGGGCCAGAATGGCGTTGAAATCACCCATTAATAATAGTCTAGCAGGGCAGTATGGAGTGATTTTCTCTAGAATGGTGTATAAGGTAGAGGAGGAAAAAGGAGGGGGGATGTATACACCTACTACAATATACCGGACAACCCAGACAGTGAACACTATTAGTACATATTTACCCTGGGGGTCAGTGCGAACATGTTCCATCACACATGGGAAGGATTTACTAATCAGGATTGTGACCCCTCTGGCATATGTGGAATAGGAAGCATGGAAGGCTCTCTGGATCCATGGCTTTTTCAGCGCCAGTAGTTTGCTGCCCATAAGGTGCGTTTCCTGTAAAATTACTATATGCGGGGAGTGCAATTTGAGGTACTTGAAGAGTACCGCTCTCTTAAATTTAGAATTGAGCCCCCAGACATTCCAGGACAGCGCACTGAAGGTGGGGGCGTCACGTCCTGTCATTGTGCAGAGGTCTGGCGGAGGAAGAAAGGAGGAGTGAAGCAGGTGCACGTGCATAGCTCAGGAGCAGCAAGGACCCAGGGAGCCTGTACCAGGTGGAATTATGACCTATGGAAGACCAAATAGACAAACTAACATGAATAGATATAACACTGATAAACAATACCCGTGATGACACTGAGGTGTCAAACCTGCCCTCATCTGATGACATCCCCAGAAAATTTGGGGAGTGATCAGATCTGGCCTATACCCAAAACTCAAAAACAGTAAACCCTTAAACTTTAATTAGCAACAGTTCAGTGTTGTGTTCCAACACTTGTGGAAGCTCTTAGGTAGGGGAAGCAGGTTCCAGACAGTAGCACAGTCAAAAAAACAAAACAAAAAAAAGGAGAAAAGAGGAAAAACAAAATTGGTGGTTGCCGTTGGAGCTCCGCAGACAGGAGCGGATGGTAGTCTATGTAACAAAGGGCGTTGAACAACCAATTGGGGTAATGGTGAATTAGAGCAGTGAGAAAAGACTTAGGGGTGGATGTGCATAATACTGTGAGTAAACATGGGACAGGAGGTAGTCCTGTTCAGGGGGATTGTGATAGTTAGCTGCTCCTGGTATGTTGTAATCAACTATGGTTCCATGGTAGTATGTTGTCAGCGGGTATCTAGCCATGCAGCAGCAGCCTCCGGGGTGTCGAAGAAACGCGTGTTGTCACCATCAGTGATACGCAGCCTGCTGGGATATAATAGACCAAAGCGTATTCCCTTTTCTCTGAGCCGACGTCTCACATCCGTAAAGGACTTGCGGCGTTGCTGTACTTCCTGAGAGAAGTCCGGGAAAAAGAGCAGTTTGGTATTTTCGTATTTAATTTCAGGCATGGTGCGCGCTGCTGCCAGAATGCGATCCCGGTCGCGGTAATTTAATAGCCGCAGCAGGAAGGGGCGAGGAGGGGCCCCTGGTCTTGGAGGGAGCGGTGGGACCCTGTGGGCTCTTTCCACCACGAAGGTGGGAGGCATATCACCCAGGCTGAACAGAGTGGAATGTTCACTGCTGAGGATGGCTGTAGATTGAGTCAGGATGTGCAGAGCTCCACAGCAGCACGTCTGGCACAGAGAAGTCAATGCTGTATTGCTGGGGCACAGATGATGGCACAGGGAAGACAGTACAGTATTGCTGGGGCACAGATGATGGCACAGGGAAGACAGTACAGTATTGCTGGGGCACAACCCTCAGCTTCTTTAGCAAGGCAGTGGTTGTCTTGGAGGTGTATTTGGGGTCATTATCATGTTGGAATGCTGCCCTGCGGCCCAGTCTCCGAAGGGAGGTGCTCATGCTCTGCTTCAGTATGTCACAGTACATGTTGGCATTCATGGTTCCCTCAATGATCTGTAGCTCCCCAGTGCTGGCAGCACTCATGCAGCCCCAGACCATGACACTCCCACCACCATGCTTGACTGTAGGCAAGACACACTTGTCTTTGTACTCCTCACCTGGTTGCCGCCACACAAGCTTCACACCATCTGAACCAAATACGTTTATCTTGGTCTCATCAGATCACAGGAGATAGTTCCAGTAATCCATGTCCTTAGTCTGCTTGTCTTCAGCAAACTGTTTGCAGGCTTTCTTGTGCATCATCTTTAGAAGAGGCTTCCTTCTGGGACAACAGCCATACAGACCAATTTGATGCAGTGTGCGGCGTATGGTCTGAGCACTGACAGGCTGACCCCCCACCCCTTCAACCTCTGCAGCAATGCTGGCAGCACTCATACATCTAATTCCCAAAGACAACCTCTGGATATGACGCTGAGCACGTGCACTCAACTTCTTTGGTCAACCATGGCGAGGCCTGTTCTGAGTGGAACCTGTCCTGTTAAACCACTGTATGGTCTTGGCCACCGTGCTGCAGCTCAGTTTCAGGGTCTTGGCAATCTTCTTATAGCCTAGGCCATCTTTATGTAGAGCAACAATTCTTTTTTTTCAGATCCTCAGAGAGTTCTTTGCCATGAGGTGCCATGTTGAACTTCCAGTGACCAGTATGAGAGAGTGAGAGCGATAACACCAAATTTAACACACCTGCCCCCCATTCACACCTGAGACCTTGTAACCCTAACGAGTCACTTGACACCGGGGAGGGAAATGGCTAATTGGGCCCAATTTGGACATTTTCACTTAGGGGTGTACTCACTTTTGTTGCCAGCTGTTTAGACATTAATGGCTGTGTGTCAAGTTAATTTGAAGGGACAGCAAATTTACAGTCATACAAGCTGTACACTCACTACTTTACATTGTAGCAAAGTGTCATTTCTTCAGTGTCGTCACATGAAAAGGTAAAATAAAATATTTACAAAAATGTGAAGGGTGTACTCACTTATGTGAACTACATTATATATAAAATTATTATTATTTTATTTTTTTGAGCACTTTTTATTTACATGGGCACATAAATCAAAGACCAGCAACAAAAAAAAAACCATACAAAGCAGAAGGCTACTTAGTTTTATCAGCCACCTTAAATTGATTATTAAAGTGGTTGTAAACCCTTACAGACCACTTTCACCTACAGGTAAGCCTATGATAAGCCTTACCTGTAGGTACTGGAAATATCTCCTAAACCTGCACAGTTTAGGAGATATTTACCATATACGCTTGCGCCAACGTCATCGGCGCATGCGCATTGAAGAAAGGGCACGATCATGCCATTTCTAAAGGGCCCGTGCCGTGATCATCGGCTCCCTCGTGACTCCGGCCAGTCATAGAGCCGGAGTCCACGGTCCCGGAAAGGAAGAGGGGTGAAGATGGACGGGGCCACCAGCGGAGACCTTGGGGACATCATAGGCTTCGTTTGCAGGTAGGTGCAACATAATAGGCTAGTATGCGATACTAGCCCACTACCCTGTTTCCCCGAAAATAAGACCTAGCGTGATTGTCGGTGATGGCTGCAATATAAGCCCTACCCCCCAAATAAGCCCTAGTTAAAGACCTTGTAGGTCTTATTTTCAGGGTAGGGCTTCTTTTCGGGGAAACAGGGTAGGACTTATTTGGAGGGTAGGGCTTATATTGTAGCCATCACCGACAATCACGCTAGGTCTTATTTTCGGGGAAACAGGGTATGCTTTTACTTTGCAGGGGAAAAAAGAGGAAGTAAAACCCATCAGGGTTTACTTCCTCTTTAAATAATTCCCTCTTGGGTTTCTATAATTCTCTAACGAAGGATGACAATATTAGCCATAATTGTAAAACTCTTTATTTCTTCCACAGGTTAATCTTCTGAAAATCATTAATTCTAGAAAATACTTTTTTGGACTGTTTTCCACATGAGAATTTTTTCTAACTTTGATTCTGACCTGATAAAATTTTTCTGCTCGTTCATGTGACCATCGTGATCATCTTGTTGGGAATTCCCAGCGTTCCGTGGACTCCATCCATCACAGACCGAGACAAACACATGTAGTAGTGATAACGCCGTGTTTTACCATCAGGAGTAGTAGATAAACCCATCAATCAGTATGCCTTCTTGTATTGTGGAAAACTGCAATTCTCATTGGAGAAAAAAAGAACTCAATGTCATTTTCCACGTGTTCCCGAAAGACAAGGTCCGTATCAAACAATGGCTTATGAACACCGGACAGTTTGATGAGAGTAACATAGACGAGGCCGTTTCTAGGATCTGGCTGAGTAAAGCCAATAATTCCTATCGAATATGCTCAAAACATTTCTCATTCGACAAGTACGAAAATCTAGGCGGTAAATTGTCATTGAAGAAAGATGCTTTCCCAAGTATATTTAAAAAATTGCAAACTGTTATTGAAGTAAGTGAGGACGAGGAAAGAAAGAAGAGGCTTTGCACAGAAAATAACAGAGTTTTGACCTCCTCTTTGTCTGATCAACCTTCTTGCCTCAACACTGGTCAAAATGAAGGTCCATCTCTCCATTCTGCATGTTCTTCCGCACAAGCTGGGATTTCGTCCTTTCCTAGTTCGGATGATCCTATGTCAGGGGTAGCCCATGTTACCGAATCCTCAAATGTGCCAGAAAATTCTCAATCTCCTTCTTTTTTAAGTTTTTTTAGGTCCATGAAAAGACACAGATCGTCCAAAGGTGTCATGACTGATTTTCCGAGAGAAACCAAGGACAAAAAAATTGGAACTTTCCCGTTTCATGGTACTAAAAACAAAAAAATTCAGCACAGTCCAGTCACAGCCGATGTTGGAATTCAGTGCAACTTGAAATCTAAAGAATGGGTATTATCCCAAACAAAGGTTATTGCTAGCTCACCAAAAAAAGAAAATGTTGAAGAACTCATCTCAGATGGAATGACTCCAAGTTCAACTTGCAAAAGCCGACAGGAAGAGTCATCCTTTGCTATCCAAATTGATGATCATGATGTATCGTACTATCCCTCTAATGAATCCTCTTTAGAATCTGAGAACAGCATCTCCGGTACTCCACGTGTAGACAAGGTTTATACTCATTTTGGTAACCAAACAGCACCGTCGGCCGTGTCCAGTTCTGATTACGGGAAGGAAAGAAAATTCCTTGTTTTTGAGAGCTGTCTAGATAATCTTTTGACGATGGTACGCTGTAATTCCAACAATTGCAATGCTTCTCTTGCTCAAGTTGAAAAAAAACTATGTGGGTCTTGCCTGTCGGTGTATGCCAGGTGTAGGAATGGCCACCGCTCTCTGCTGTGGGAAAGTCAACCCAGAATCAGAAACGCTCCAGTGGGCGATGTTCTCATATCAAGTGCCGCTCTATGCAGTGGTTCCAATTTTCTGAAGATTGAAAGTTTTCTCAAACTCTTAGGGATGGTCTCAATTAGCAAAACAACATTTTACGAACATCAGAAAAAATATTTGTTCCCTGCCATTGATTACCATTGGAAATTGAACCAACAAAATATCATCTCTCAACTCTCTGGACAAGTGGTCTGTCTGTCTGGTGATGGCCAATGTGATAGCTCCGGATACAATGCAAAATATTGTACCTATTCCTTTATGGAAGCTGAGACCCAAAAAATTGTTGGGTTTGGTCTTCAACAGCATACGCCAGGGTCAAGTTCAGTTCAGGCTTCAGAGGGTAAGGCTTTTGTGAAGGCACTGAACGAAATAAGACAAAAAGGCCTCAATGT
The DNA here is from genome assembly GCA_037952835.1 of Lithobates septentrionalis. Lineage (NCBI taxonomy): Eukaryota > Metazoa > Chordata > Amphibia > Anura > Ranidae > Lithobates > Lithobates septentrionalis. The sequence continues at coordinate 596,060 of JBBDGP010001914.1, forward strand.
AAGAATTGTATGTACAGACCGGCATGTCACAATTAGAAAGATAATCCGTGAAAAATATCCAAAAATTTTACACCGGTACGGTGTCCAGCATATGGCAAAATCTATCGGGGCCAAGATTAACGCCGCCAGTAAAAAAAAAGGTTGTGAAGAGTTGGCACCTTGGATTCCATCCATAAAAAATCATTTATGGTGGGCATCTGCAAATTGTGAGGGCAACCCTACAGTGCTTAGGGAACAGTGGTGTTCTTTATTGTTCCATGTGATAAATGTCCATCGATGGGATGGATGTGAACATTACAAAGAATGTAATCATCTTCCCATAAGTGAAACATCAAACCTCACCAGGAACTGGCTGAGAGATGGGTCATGTGCCTACAAGGAGCTCCATGAAATCGTTCTAAAAAAGACATGGCTTGGAGACATAGAAAGAATGTCTATGTTGTGCCATCCTGGCCATCCGGAAATTTTTCATAGTACTGCTCTGAAGTACAAACCAAAAAGAAACCACTTTTGTATCGATGCCATGGTAGCCAGGACACAACTCTCTATTCTAGAGCACAATTCTAATGTAGGGGAAAAACAATCTGTGCCAAGCAATAGTGACCCATCAGAAAGTGGATGGTACAGAAGTCAATACGGTAAGGAAAGAGGGCAGTGGGTTTTAAGGGTTGTGTATGAACCACATCGGCAAAACTTTGTCTATAACATATACAACCACATTTTTCACGCTCTACAGCTGCAGTTATGATCGCGGTATCAAATTTTACATCTGGCGGTTTTCAGGTAAAAGTGATCCAAGCGGCTCTACAGCCTCCCAATCACTTGTGGGCTTCATGTACACTAGCCTACACTATCAGCTCTTAAACTTGAATTTAGGAGCTTTTGGCGTGTTCTTGCCAAGGCTCCTAAACTCAACTCCATAAAGGGCCATGTGTCCATGTACAGTAGGGTTGTCCCAATACCACTTTTTAAAGACCGATTACAAGTACCGATACCGATACTTTTTTTTTTTTTAATGTCATGTGACAGTGGCACAAATACGCAGCACTGATGACGCGTGGACTGTCTCAGTAGTTTTGGGGGTTTTTTTTTGCAATTTTAATTTTTTACAATTTTTGATTTATCTTAATTTTTTCTGTTTTTCTTTACAATGCTTTGTCTTTTTTTTTTGGAGGGGGGGAGGAGAGTGGACGCTCTCTGTGTGGTTTTTTTTATTTTATTTTTTTCACAATTTGACCTTTTAAATATTTATTACAATTCCTTTTTTTTTTTATCAGCCCTGTTTGGGGGTCTTTGGTGAGATAACAGGGGTCTAAAAAGACCCCTGACATCTTCCCTTTGAGCCTGGGAAAAAGACTGAGGACACAGAGGAGACAGAGGCTCCTCTCCATTCATAAACTGAAGCATCGTAAACACAGTTCTACGATGCTCAGTTAGGAATGGACAGAGTCAGTGACTGTTCATTCGGAAAAGGAAGGAGCTGGTAAATGACTCCTTCCTCCGCTCTCCATCCTGAAAGATCCAGGACAAAATGGCAGAGAAGCACAGAGGGGAAGACAGGAGCATGGAGTAGGGAACGGAGCATAGATGGGGGAGCAAAACACGGAGGGGGGAACAGAGTACGGAAGGGGGAGCCGAGCACGGAGGGGGGACAGGAGCACGGAGAAGGGAGCGGAGCATGGGGGGGGGGGCCTGGAGGAGGACACAGAGGGGAAATGGAGGAATGTTAAGATACTAAATATCTGGAGTCCGGCGTTCCCCCTATATTGAACTGTATATTGAATGTGTTCTTAGGAGTCCGGAGTTCCCCCTTATAATATGTTCTCAACTACTTCAGTATTAGACAATGTTGCGAAATGTGATGTGTGAGATGTGCTGCCAAGTGATGTCTGGACTAGTTTGGCTGTACATTGGCTCTTTTCTGGGAAAGAGCTATTATAATAAAAAGTCCCGTTTGGATGACCCCTCATGTGTCACTATAAGATTGATGAAGTACGACAATATAATCTAGAGGTCAGGATGACCATATTTAATGTAGAAATAATTAGTTAAAGATGACTTGTGCTTTGGTATCATGCCATGCATAGACAAACTTTCTGCAAGCCAGGGATACAGGGACAGTCAGGGGTGATCGGTGTGGCAGTGGGGTGAGTTACAAGCACTGATCCCCCTGTATAGATTTCAATACAGCAGCTGAAAGCTGCGGTGGAGGAGGAGAAGCGTCTTTCAGCTGCTTTATTAAAATCTATACAGGGGGATTGGTGCTTGTAACTTTCCCCCCCACCGCCGCACCGATCATCCCCTGACTGCCCAAGTATCGGATCAAGCATCGGGGGAATTTGCGCGAGTAGAAGTACTCTCGGAAATGCTGGGTATCGGAACAGAGTTTAGGAGCTACCGCGTTTAGGTGAGCTTCAATCTCTCTCTCCTGAACGCAGAAGAATCACATTCAGAATAGGAGCGTTTTTGACCGCCCGCCGTGGGAAAACGCCAAACGGGGCAAAATGCTCTGTGATTTTGCTGCATTTTCCCACGGCCACAGTAAATGAAGACCAGTGTACATAAAGCCTTACAGGGCTCGGAAGCAGTTGGATCTGCTGCCTGCAGAAGAACGTATGTAATCATTTTTATATTTTTGTTTTTTAAAATGGTTCTAACTATTTAGTTTGAGAGAAAACAAATTGAATAGTAAATTCTTTGTTACAAAAAAAAAAAAACATAGTGCGGCTTTTAAAAATGTTGTAATCCTCGAGTTGTAGTAGGATTTTCTAATACTATTCGATGTCTTGCTGTAATCAAATTAATATAGCAAAATGTAATGTGTTGATTGTTGTCTTTAAAAAAAAAAAAAATTCTGTAACATCAATACATTCATGTTTTAAAATAAAAATATGTATGCATTATACTTTATATCGGTTGCTGTGCCCCCCGCTCCACAGGTGCCGTTTTACACTCCGAAATTCATAAGCAGGTAAGAAGCACACCAATTGGGGTTTCCCCCTTTTTACGGCTGTGTCCGCGCAGCTGTACACAATCGCATGTCAAAATCTAACCGCTTGACCTCTGGAAGATTTACCCCCCTTCATGACCAGGTCATTTTTTACGATACGACACTGCATTCATTTCGCGGTCATCCAACGCTAGAATAGAACTTTCTTTTGCTGGTATGTGAACACCTCTGCTGTTTTTATTTTTTGTGCTATAAACAATAAAAGACCAACAGTTTTGAAAAAAAAAATATATTTTTTTACTTTCAGCTATAAAACATATCCTATTAAAAAAAATTGAAGAAAAATAAAAACGAATTTCTTCATCAATTTAGGCCAATAAGTATTCTGCTACATATTTTTGGTAAAAAAAAAAAAATATCCCAATAAGCGTATATTGATTAGTTTGCTTTGTACACTCACTACTTTACATTGTAGCAAAGTGTCATTTCTTCAGTGTTGTCCTTTTTGGTTAGAGGACTTCAAAGCCCCTTCCCAGCCAGGGTCATGTGCATGAGTCCAAGTCAAGGTTCAGTAACACGTTAAAAATCAGTCTTGCAGCGCTCTGGTGTGCAAGTAATAATTGAAAGGTTGTCAAGGAATTATTAAAGAGGTGATAGTAAGAAACAGCAGTCCAAAACCGAACTTATAGTTCTTCTTCCCCCACGTGCCCCTTCCCCTGATCTCTCAAAAACAGGTAAGTGATCGGAGTCCTTCAGAAGTTTCCACTATCCAAGTGTACTTCCACCAGCCCAAGAGAGAAGACATCACCACTATTTGTGATTGAAGACAATGACCGCACTCGCCAGCTCACAAAGCTGACAGAGCAGTTAAGAACACGGCATCCCTCTGTGGATGTCTCTGCTCCATCCATCCGTCCGTGGTCTTCTCATTACAGTTTCCACTCTGCACCACTAGGCGGAGTCTGAATCACAGCAATACTGTATGGCATGAAGGGGGGGGGGGGGGGGTACTCCTGCGCTATCCCTATAGGTGAAGGTGAGTTATTATTATTATACAGAATTTCTATAGCGCCAACAGTTTGCACGGTGCTATGGGGGCAGACAGTACAGTTACATTACAATTCAATACAGAGGACCCTGCTCGTTGGAGCTTACAATCTAGAAGGGAGGGTCAAGTGGAACAAAAGGTAATAACTGGGGGATGAGCTGATGGAGAAGATGAAAATACAGTTGTTAGGTGTGGGTAGGATAGGCTTCTCTGAAGAGGAGGGTTTTCAGGGATCATCTAAAAGCTAGTAGAGTAGCAGATAATCGGACAGATTGGGGTAAGGAGTTCCATCGGATTGGAGAGGCTCTGGAAAAGTCCTGGAGACGAGCATGGGAGGAGGTGACGAGGGAGCTAGAGAACAGGAGGTCTTGAGAGGAACAAAGAGAATGATTAGGTTGGTATTTAGAGACTAGGTCAGTGATGTAGCTGGGGGCAAAATTGTGGATGGCTTTGTAAGTAGTTGTTAGTATTTTAAATTTAATTCTTTGGCCGAGCAGTGGAGGGATTGACAGAGAGGAGTGGCGGACACAGAGCGATTGGTAAGGTGGATGAGTCTGGCAGCAGCATTCACGATGGACTGAAGAGGTGATAGACTATGTAGAGGTAAGCCAATGAGAAGGGAGTTGCAGTAATCGAGGCGAGAGATGACCAGGGAGTAAATTAAGAGCTTTGTTGTGTCATTGGTTAGAAAGGGGCGCATTTTGGAGATGTTGCGGAGGTTGAGGCAGGACCTTGGCATGCGTGGATGGGCTTATGGTTGTGCCATCGATTTTGACAGAGAGATCAGGGGAAGGGGCACGTGGGGGAAGAAGAACTATAAGTTTGGTTTTGGATAGATTGAGTTTGAGGAAGTGGTGTGACATCCAGACTGATATGTCTGTTAGTAAATTAGTGATACGTGAGGAGACTGAAGGAGTGAGCTGAGGGGTAGAGAAAAAGATTTCAGTGTCGTCAGCGTAGAGATGGTATTGGAAGCCATGGGAGGCTATCAGCTGACCCAGGGAGGTGGTGTAGATTGAAAATAGGAGAGGTCCAAGAACAGAACCTTGGGGTACCCCAACAGAGAGAGAAAGAGTAAAGGAGGAAGTAGAGTTGTAAGAAATGCTAAAGGTACGGTTGGATAAGTAGGAAGAGAACCAGCGAAGAGTACAGACACGGAGACCAAAGGCATGGAGTTTTTTGAGGAGGGGGTGGTTAACCGTATCAAAGGCAGCAGAGAGGACCAGGAGTAGAAGTACAGAATAGTGACCATTGGTTTTGGTCATTAGTAGATTGTTAGTTTTAGGAGAGCCGTTTCCGTGGAGCGTTGGGGATGAAATCCAGACTGAAGGGGATCAAGAAGGCTATTATCAGCAAGGTGGACGCTCAGTTGTTTGTAGACCAGACGTTCAAGGAGTTTGGATAAAAAGGAGAGCCAGAGGGTGAACGTAGCATTTGAGTATATATACCATATTTATTGGCGTATAACACGCACCCCAAATTTAGGAGGGAAGTTTAAGGGAAAAAAACTTACATTTTAAATGCCCATCAATGCAGCCTTATCAGTGTCCATCTGCAACCTTGCCCATCATTGCAGCATGATCAGTGTCCATCTGCAGCCTTCCCCATCTTTGCAGCCTTGCCCAGTGTCCATCTGCAGCCTTCCCCAGTGTCCATCTGCAGCCTTGCTCATCATTGGAGCATGCTTTGTGCCCATCAGTCTTTCCCCTGCCAAGGAGGGAACGAGTGCCACCGAGATAGACAGAGCCGGATGTCCTGTGTACTTGGCTCGTCTTGCAGTCCCGCCCCTTGGCCCGGCTCCTATGATGGACACAACACCGGTCCAATGGTGGGACTGGGCGTGACTGCGAGCAGAGCAGAGCCTAGCCTAGTATACAGTACACGCAGCTCTGTCTATTTCGGTGGCGCTCGTTCCCTCCGCGGCAGCGGTTCGGCGTATAACACGCCCCCACGATTTCCCCCTGATTTTAAGGGGAAAAAAATCGCGTGTTATACGCCAATAAATACGGTAAATTAAAGTGTAATTGCTGCGAGCACCGATAAGGTGACTCCAGGACCAAAAATTATACAGTGCTAATGAATGGTGCTGAGCTGTTACAAATAAACGGCACAATATACATAAAATGATAAAAATTAAGATTCAAACATACGATGGATATCCAACCCTTCGTGTAAACTGAATGTGACTTTTAAAGTGCAATACTTGAAATGAACACAAGATGGCAGTCAAAACTCCAAAGTCTACTGCATATAATTCCTTAGGGCGCAATAGTGAGATAAACATCCAGTGCAAATAAGTAAATAAGCAAAACTATAAAATCACAGTGTTGATGGATACAAAAAATGCAATAGTGATGATAGATGATCTCTGAATTCAATAGTAGTGAAAACGTTATTGTCCCAATCTTGATCGTGCACACAACACAGGTGTGGTGGATATCTCTTCTTTCCATGCAGTGACACCTCTAGAAGAGGTGGCCTCTTACCTCACAAATGTAAGGTAACGGCATAGAAATATAACGATGGTCTGGTTTCCTCTGCGGGTCCTTTCCTGCGTGTCTGGTTGACTAAATAGCCAGGGGGGGGGGGGTTCCTCCTAGCAGCCTACAGGTATGGCATGGGTGCTCAACCCGTGGCCCTCCAGCTTTTGCAGAAACTACAAGTACCATATGGCATTGCAAGTCGCTGAGAGTTACAAGCATGACTCCCAAAAGGCAGAGGCATGATGGGATTTGTAGTTCCGCAACAGCTGGAGGGCCACAGGTTGAGCACCCATACTTTATGGGAAAAATATTGCTCACCGCTTGGAGCTAGAAACACCAGGAGGAGCTGGATATGGTGTAGTATTTATTAGACTTACTTCACAAGCACAATTAAATTAATAAAAATGAATCCAGATGCTCATTACATGTCGAAAAACAGTAGTGCACTTACTCCAAAAACCACCAGCTCTGAGATCGGAAATGGCGTCGTGACGTCAACTCGTAGCCCCACACTGACGTGTTTCGTGCCAACACTTATCACTAGCATCCCCCGAAGATGCGCGTCAGCATGAAATGTGTCGGGCGGAGCTACAAGCTGACGTCACATCGCTATCTCTGAATCAGCAGGGGATCAGCGGACAGATCCCGGCTGAGCAAATCAGACCCCACCCCATGTGAAAGGGGCCTAAATGGTTCATTTGAGAGACGCTGTCAGCGGGGTGTTGTACTCTAGCAGCTACAGCTGCATAAAGTATGCAGCGCTGTGTTCTGACAACTGTACAAGTGACTTTCATCTGCTGCTGGAACAATATCAAGTCAACTTGAATGCTTCTCAAATGTTTTGAAGAAAACCGTGTACAAATAAACTATAAACTTAAGCCTCGTACACACGATCTGATTGTTGGCCAACAGAGCGTTCGACTTTTGTCCGAAGGGCGTGAGCCGGGAACTTGTCTTGCATACAAACGCTACACAATTTTCGGCCAACAAACACGAACGTAGTGACGTACTAGACGTACTACGAGCTGATAAAGAGGAAGTTAAATTGTCAGGCGCCACCCTTTGGGCTCCTGCTAATTTCATGTTAGTAGAGGTTTGGTGAGTGTCGATTCGCGCTTTTTATTTTGCGCTTTTCAGTTTGTTTCTGAACGGCCGTTCGTCAACCAGCCATGTTGCGGAATCGGAGGAGAGAACGTGCCATTATTGGCCTTGGAGTTATTGCTTTGACCCAGGTCCAGTCCAGGAACAGAAGGAGGAGTTCTTGGACCAAAAAATGGTTGCTTTATTAACCATGACCAATTTTGTCATATGCCTTTGCTGTAGGAGCTCCAGGAGAATAATCTGGATGATTTTCGGAATTATCTCCAGATGACGGACCCCTGCTTTCACCAACTCCTGGCATTGGTTACCCCCTATATTAAGAAGCAGGACTCATGCATGTGTTATATTTTCTATATTTTTGGATGCATAGAATGCACTTTTAGGTTAAGTTCTATTGATAGCATGTCTATTTTTTTTTGTTTTCTTTTTTTAATGCACATTAAAAAAAATTGTGGGGAATAATACTTGGCTATGTGTTTTACTTCAAATGACAGTTTGGGAGTAGGACAGTACATTTTCAAAAATACAATGTAAAATTAACAAGGGACACCAACATAGTTGTATCTTTGAGATTAAAAACCCTGGGATAATGATGTTGTGGTAACTTGGCCAAAAAATAAATAAAAAATATAAGCATAATAATATTATTCTTGATATCACTAGAAAACAAAAGAATTTTTAAATACTCCATCAGTATCACAATTTGTCACGTCACGAATGTTACATCTCCATTACGAACGCTAGTTTACAAGACCGACCGCTTCTGGCCTGTCCTTGCTTCCGAGCATGCGTGTTTGTACTTTGGACTTTTGTGTGATGGACTTGTGTACACACGATACGAAAATCTGACAACCGACCGTTGTCCGCCGAAAATTTACTAGCCTGCCATCCAACATTTGTTGGCCGAAAGTTGGACAATTGTCTACTAACAGTCGGATTTTAGGCAAACAGTCTGTCATCACACAATTCCCAGCCGAAAATCCGATCGTGTGTACGAGGCTTTAGGCTTAAGAAAATAAAGCATGGAAACATATAATTGTGGAATTTTATCCTATAATTACTAGATGAGAAAAAAAAAATGGAATTAGACAAAAACATGCCACAAAGTTTTTACTTCTGTATGTGAGAAGACATAATTTTTTGACATTATGATAACTGACCTTTCATGGGGTCACTCAGCCACTCAACAAGTATGTCTTCGGATTTCAAAGTCAGAGCGAAATCTGCTTCCTTTGTGCCATGATGGTTTTTGAATGTACAAGGCAAAAATAAAATGGCAAAGTTTTCCAGTGCAGAATCAGGGCTGAATCTCAAACCATGTATAATCAATTAACGAGTCTATAGTTTGAGGCCCATTCCTTGCCTGTTGTTCCGGTGACGTCATTTCCGGCTGCGTTCCACGCTGGTTTCTGCTTCCTGGTGGCCACAGAGATTAGAGGTGACTACATCTTCCCCTAACAAGCATTATAAACTCCACGGAACCTGCACAGACGCCGATGCATGACATCACCTGCTTCACTTCCCTGGAACTGATGTGCCTAGAACCTTTTTTATTTTATCCTGTTATGCTGTGTACACATGGGCTTTTCCGACCGTGTGTGGGCTTCATCGGACCTGCAGCGGACTTTTTCGGTCGAAAATCAGACGAACTTTAGATTTGGAACATGTTTCAAATCTTTCCGACGGACTCGAGTCCGGTCGAAAAATCCGCTCGTCTGTATGCTAGTCCAACAAAAACCGACGCTAGGGCAGCTATTGGCTAACAACTTCCTTATTTTAGTTCGGTCGTGGTCGTACGTCATCACGTACAAATCCGTCGGACTTTGGTGTGATCGTGTGTGTGCAAGTCCATTCGTTCGGAAGTCCGTCACAAGACTGTCGACGTTTGATGCCGAAAAGTCCGCCCGTGTGTACACGGCTTAAGTGTATTTTATTTTAGCACAATAAACGATTGTTTTAACTACTGCACTTAGGTGGTGCTTCTTTTCTCCTCCACCTTCTTATCTAGATAGTACAAGGCAGGCTGAGGGAAAGCCAGTTGGAAGGTGTCACTTTTAAACACACGGTATTTGTATTATATGTTCATTGATTGGACGATGGAAGCATGAACAGAAAGGTAGCATAGTGCTATATGTAATTTATAGTATATTTGGTATGCATTAAGGCTGAGCTGCATGTCTTGCTTATTCGGAGGTCCACAGACTAAATGGAGGTTCTTTTGAAACAAAACTCAAACAGTAGCAAGAAGTGAAGCATTTCCCAGCGGTATTATGGCCTTGGCTATATTTGACTGCTTCCTTCTCAGGCTGGTGAGTGTCAGATAAAACAATATAAAAATAAAAAGTGACCTTGTGGTCTCCCTTCTCACATTCAATACCATATCATTGGTCGGCTATGAATTTTAGGGGCAAAAAAACACCTGCAATCCCAACTAGAGTTGCCACCTCATCCCTTTAAACCCGAACACATATGAATAGCACAGGTTCTGAGGCTAATTTAATGCAGATAAGGCAACAAGTGAGTTTAATTACCACCTTAATCAGCCACAGAACCTGTGTAATTCATATGTGTTTGGGTTCAAAGGGATGAGGTGGCAACACTAATCCCAACCAAAAATCCATACCGTACCAACACCTTATCTGAGCATGTATTCTGTCAGGGCAAGAAAGGGGAGGAAAAAACTTCACCCCCCCTCCTCCAAGGCCATACCAGGCCACATTAATATTATACATGTGGGGGGGGGGGGGGGGGCAGGTTGTTGAGACGCACTCACTTAGCTCCTTCTTTTCCGCACAGTTTGTGAACCTCTGCGGCACAAGTCTGCTCCCATTGCTATGGGAGGACCGTTCCAGGAAAGAGCGCCAACAACACCTACCTCCTACAAGAGGCAATTCCACCTGCCACATGTACACGCTTAACCCCGGAAGATTTTACCCCCTTCCTGACCAGAGCACTTTTTGCAATTCGGCACTGCGTCGCTTTAACTGACAATTGCGCGGTCGTGCGACGTTGCACCCAAACAAAATTCTTTTTTTCTCACAAATAGAGCTTTATTTTGGTGGTATTTGATCACCTCTGATTTTTTATTATTTTTTGCGCTATAAACAAAAAAAGCGACAATTTTGAAAAAAAAGCAATATTTTTTACTTTTTTCTATAATAAATATTCCCCAAAAATATATAAAAAAACACATTTTTTCCTCAGTTTAGGCCGATATTCTTCTACATATTTTTGGTAAAAAGCATGTGAAACCTTTGTTATCCTTGGTAACCACTGGCTTATACTTCACACTGTATTACCTCCTTATACCAATGTCTTTCTACCCCAATGTGTACAGTGACCCAAAGTGTAGACCATGTGTGCCGGTTACTTGCATTGCACTCCTTTCAATAACTTCAGACCAGCCAGAAAGCGAAATTAAAAGCTTTACGTAGAAAAAGGTACAAAACATCAGAGAGTGCCAAAGCTCAAGAAACAGTTCCTTCCCTACGGCCCCAATCTTAACTCCGGCATAACAGCAAGAGTAGAGAGTCCATGTTTTAGAAGGTCCATTAGTTGGTATTCTCCAATAGCTGGTGTCTTGAGGAGCGAACCCCCAGGCCCCAATGACCTTCTACATGACGGCAGCAGCAGGTGACATTCCTTCACACCTCACAGGTGCAATTCTCTGACTCTCTCCCCTCCGGGCACAGGGGCTCTCTGCTCCAGACCACTGTCCCTCTTTAATAACACAGGATCAGTGGGTCAGACCCAAAGAAACCCACCAAGCAAAATAACCGGGAAAGGCATTAATGCCTATCCTCTTGTCCTGGGCCAGCAACTAACTAGCCTAAATAACAACCTGCCTACATACAGGATTTATATAGCCGCAACAACTTACAAGCTAAAAGGCAGACAGTACAGTTCTAAATCCTACTGTATTATAGGACCCTGCTCGTTAGAGCTTACAATCTAAAAAGGAGGATAAACAGGTGATAAATGTAGGGGATGAGCCGATAGAGAAAATAAAAGTTTAGTTGTTGAGTGGATGCAGATTAGGCCTCTCTAATGAGTTGGGTTTTCAGGGATTACCTAAAAGGTAGATATAGTAGGAGATAGTCAGACAGATTGGGGTAAGGAGTTCCAGAGGATGGCACAGGCTTTGGAGAAGTCCTGAAGGCGATCACGAGAAAGGGTGATGAGGGATCTAGAAAGCAGGAGGACTTGAACAGTTTGGGTGATATTATAAGAGGAGATTGGTGATGTAGCTGGGGGCAGAGTTGTATATGGCTATGTAAGTTGTTGTTATTATTTTAAATTTAATTTGTTTGCGGAAGCCAGTGAAAGAATTGGTAGAGAGGGGTAGCAAACACATAAACGGTTGGTAAGGTGGATGAGTCTGGCAGCAGCATTCATGACGGACTGAAGTGGGGATAGCCTATGTAAAGTGTAGCCAACGAGGATGGAGTTGCAGTAGTCGAGGTGAGAGATGACCAGGGAGTTTATTAGAAGCTTTGTGGTGTCATTGGTTAGGAAGGGGCGCATTTTAGAGGTGTTGTAGAGGTTGAGATGGCATGATTTAGACAGCGATTGGATGTGGGATCAAAAGGAGAGAGTTCTGAGTCCAGGGTTACACCTAGCACCCTGGCATGCAGGGATGGACTTAATAGTTGTGCCATCAAACGTGACAGAGAAGTTCCGGAAGGAAATATTATGAACTCAGCTTTGGATGGATAGAGTTTGAAAACAAGTGGTGTGACATCCATATTGATACTGTATGTGTGTTAGTAAATTTGTAATGCACAAGGAGACTGATGGGGTGAGCTGAGGGGTAGAAAGATAGATTTGGGTGTCATCAGCATAGAAATTGTATCAGCTGACCTAAGGAGGAGGTGTAGAGCGAGAATAGGAGAGGTCCGGGGGACAGAACCTTGGCGGACCCCACAGGTATAGGAAGGGAGGAGGTAGAGTTGTAAGTAACACTAAAGGTGCAGTGAGATAGGCAAGATAAGAACCAAAAAAAGTACTGTCAAGAAGACCAAGGGAATAGGAGCTTTTTTGAGGAGGAGGGGGTAGTCAACTTTATCAAAAACAGCAGAGAGGTCCAAGAGTAAGACCCCATACATACTATTAGATTTCCTGCAGATTTTTGTCTTCGGATTTACCAAAACCATATAATATGAGGTCAAACTTTAAGAGTTTCAATTTGTATGCAATCAGGCAGGCCCTTGCACTACATGGTTTTGGTAAGTCTGAAGACATAAATCTGCAGAAAATCTAATAGTGCGTATGGGGCTTTAGAATACAAGATAGTGACCCTTGGTTTTAGCCGTTAGTAAGTTGTTTGTGAATTTAAGGAAAGTAGTTTCTGTGTAGTGTTGAGGGCGAAATCCAGACTGAAGGGGGCCAAGAAGGTTATTCTCAATGAGGTGGAAGCTCAGGTGGTTGTAGACCAGGCGATGAAGGAGTTTGGGGGGGGGGGGGGAAGGGAGCAAGGAGATTAGTCTTCAGTTGTTAAGATTGGTGAGGTCTAGAAAGGGCTTTTTAAGTATGGGGGGACCACTACATGCTTTAGAGCAGTGGTTCTCAACTCCTGTCCTTGGGACCCACTAACAGGCCAGGTTTGCAAGATAACTGAAATACATCACAGGTGATATCATTTGCTGCTCAGTGATTGCAGTATTCTAGTCTGCATCTCCCCAAGGTAATACTTAAATTCTGGCCTGTTACACTCCATTCACACAGGGGCAACACGACTTGCAGGTCGCCTCAGCGAGGCGACCTGCAAACGACTGCCCGGGGGACTTGCAAAACGACTTCTGCATAGAAGTCTATGCAAGTCGCCCCCAAAGTCGTACAGGAACCTTTTTCTAAGTCCGAGCGACTTGCGTCGCTCCCCTTAGAACGGCTCCATAGTACAGAACGGGAGGCGACTTGTCAGGCGACTAGGTCGCCTGACAAGTCGTCCCTGTGTGAATGGGGTCTTAGTGGATCCTGAGGACCGGAGTTGAGAACCACTGCTTTAGAGGGATGCAGAAGAAGCCAGTAGAGAGGGAGAGATTGAAGAAGTGAGTTACAAGGGGCAAGATAGTGCAAGAGGGTGACCGTAATATTTGCAAGGGAATGGGGTCCAGAAGGACATGGCATTAGAAAGAAGTTTAGTGACTTCCTTTATATTAGCAGGATTAAACAAGGAGAGTATTGAGTGTGCATGTAGACATGGAATGTTAGCAGATCTCTCTTTACAAATGTTATCAATCTTCTTTTTGAAGTTTTTTGAAATCTCCAGTGAGTGAGTTAGTGGGTTGAGGCACGGAAGAACGAAGTAAAGAGTTAAAAGTATGAAAGAGTTGATCAGGACTGAGTGAGAGGGAGTCATTGAGAGTGATAAAATAGATCCTTATGAATGGTTTCTTACGTGATGAAGATCAACCATCTGAGGTGTATATCAGGGTGTGCTTCTTCCCCACATGAGAGCTGTGATGTCCAGCAACATTCATATAGAAGACATTTCCCACACTCAAGGCACTAATACACCTCGAGGGTTGTGTGAGATCCCTGATGTACAGGAAGACAGGACTTCAGTGAGGAACAATTCCTTCATTTAGAACAGGAAAGTGGCTTCTCCCCCGTGTGAGATCTTTGATGTGTGTCAAGATAGGTCTTCCTTGAAAAACATTTCCCACACTCAGAGCAGGAGTATGGCTTTTCCCCCGTGTGAGACCGCTGATGTCTGTTAAGACTGGAGTTCTGTGAAAAACATTTTCCGCATTCAGGGCAGGAATACGGCTTTTCCCCCGTGTGCAATCTCTGATGTTTGTAAAGATATGACTTCTGTGAAAAACGTTTCCCACATTCAGGACAGAAATATGGCTTCTCCCCTGTGTGAGACCGCTGATGTATGACAAAATCTGATTTTCGTATAAAACGTTTCCCACACTCAGGACAGGAATATGGCTTCTCACCTGTGTGAGACCGTTGTGTATGTACAGCAAGATGTGATGTATTTACAAAACATCTCCCGCACTCTGGACAGGAATGCAGCTTCTCTCCCGTGTGAAATCTCTGATGTATGTGAAGATTAGACTTCTTTGAAAAATATTTCCCGCACTCAGGACAGGAATACGGCTTCTCACCTGTGTGAGTTCTTTTATGAATACTAAGATAGGATTTCAAACGAAAACACTTCCCGCACTCAGAACAGGAAAACCTCTTCTCTGTTGGAAGGACGGCACCGTCCCTCACAGTCTGAGGTTCCTCAGGATAAGAGGAATACAATGGTCCATCTACACTGTGTGGTGCCGGATGGACATTTGAGGTAGTCGGGTTTTCTCCTGGACTATACTGTGTGATGTCCTCATCTTCTACTTTACAGTCTGGAGACAAAGTGAGACAATCCTCTGAGGTTTTCCTCATCTCCCGTCCATCTACTAAAATAGAAATAAAAAGATTACTACTAGACATGAGCAGATTGGTTCCCCTAAACCAGGACTCCGCCCACATCAGACAGCTTTGTCTTTGAGGATCTTACATTTCCCCCCTCAAGGTAACTAGTAAATGGGTCCTCTGGTCTCCTACCAGTTCATTTCTTTATTCATGGACCTTAGTCAGAGAGTGAGGAAACAATGAGAACTGTCTTTTATAGAGTGACAGTGATGAGGGGATCATAGGACGAGTGTCCCCACCCCCTCTATCACTCATTGCCATCTTCCCAACACAAGAAGTCCTGCACTTCCTTATTTAGTACATGATTTAGTCATGAATAACAGCGGGGCTGAGCCCCACCAGAGGTTAGAGAGTGAGGATGGGGGAGAACAACCAAGATGAAGACTGGACTGATCCTGCTCTTTACCACCAGTGGGCAGATGTTCAGACTATAAAACATACATTTAGGACAATATAGTATCAGAATTATGTAATGTACAAGACAGTGTATATGATACAGGGGTTACAAGTATTCAATGTAAAACAGAGTACATAGTGTAAGGGTCAGGACTCCCAATTTTGGTATTCAGTAAGCAGTGGTTGTGTAAAATTTTCCTGGAGACAAGTTGCAGAGGTCCCACATCGCTGCCTCCCATCTCCTGAGACTGCACTCAGTGACTTGGATCTGAGACTATACAGACATATCCCTCCACCCGGCACAGCCAGCAAACATTACAGCATGTAACCCTGGGATGTGCAAGACAGGGAACTCAGGAAATTGACCAGGGTGTTACAGGCTGATAATCGCCCAGTCCTTGCCCCACTCAGTGAGCAGTATGGGTGGAGGAATGTATTTAGTGTTAATGACCCACCTGTGCTGATCTCTGTAGCAGTGTCCTCCTCTTTAAATGTCCCCGTTATTCCATCCTCCTCCATAGACTGCTGATCATCACTCACATACCTCTCTTCTTCTTCTTCTGCTTTAACCTCAACTTTTATATCTATCAGATCTTCACCCTAAACCAAGAGAAGAATAGAAAATATAATCCGTAAAATTTAGGATTTAATATTGTGACAACAAATTAAAAAAATTCACACATCGTCTCCAAAAGTCCATGTTCTGAAAGTTCTGTCCCACCAACCTTGAAACAGTG
Source organism: Lithobates septentrionalis (assembly GCA_037952835.1). Taxonomy (NCBI): domain Eukaryota; kingdom Metazoa; phylum Chordata; class Amphibia; order Anura; family Ranidae; genus Lithobates; species Lithobates septentrionalis. The sequence goes on from JBBDGP010001914.1 coordinate 612,200, forward strand.
AGAGATGGTGTGATCTTCCTGTGTGGAATCCCGGGAATACAGAGGACGGGGACATCTTTCTAGTGGGTTCCTGGTATTAGGTGGCTCCATCATATTCTTGTGTCCTTCTGAAAACTCCTCCATCACTCCATACTCCTCATCCTCCTCTTTATACTCTTCTTTAACAACAATATTATCATCCCTGAGATTTCCACTCTGAAAGATCTAATAAAACATTAATTGTAACAAATATACTTATGTATAAATTGCAACTACCAGCGATTGTCAATTATCTACCTGATGATGATGAGGGATGGTGTGACCTTCCTGTGTGGAATCCCGGGAATACAGAGGACGGGGACATCTCTCTGGTGGGTTTATGTAGCTGGATGACTCCACCATGGTGTCCTGGTACAGATCTTCGTGTACTTTTAGAGACTCTGACTTCTCCATCACCCCATCCTCATCATCCTCCTCTTTTATCTCTTCTTTAACCTCAACTTTAAAATCTCTCAGGTTTCCACTCTGAATAATAAAAATTACGTCAATTGTAACAATGCAGATAATGTACAGATCCGAATGATACTATCAGTGATTGTTCCTCATCTACCTGATGATGGTGAGGGATGGTGTGATCTTCCTGTGTGGAATCCCGGGAATACAGAGGACGGGGACATCTCTCTGGTGGGTTCCCATTACTGGATCCATCTGTAGGAAACACACACACTGACTGAATACATTGTTTCTATGTGTTTATCAGATGATGGGGGATCTAGGTGGAGCCTCCGTACTGCTCTCTCCTTTACAATAAAGTCTCCTCTTACCCGGTGATGTGAGGGGCGGCTGATTCTCCATCATGACGTCCTTGTAGAGATCCTTGTGTCCTTCTAAATACTCCCACTCCTCCATGGAGAAATAGACAGTGACATCCTGACACCTTATAGTCGTGATTTAACATTAAGGTCAGTGCAATAAGGTGAGCGTTTATATGAGCACTGGGTGGTTGCATGCATCGCACGGGTTACCCTGAAAAGAAGTGGAAGCGATTAGGAATTTCACAGAACAGTGGAGAACTTTTGTCATAAAAAATATGATTGCAATTTATGAACATTGAATTCCCGTTTATAAAAATGTTGATGGTTTGTTTTGATTAGGGGACATTTATTTTATTTTATTGTATTGCGCCACATCAAGGTATTATGCATCAGGTTCTTGCCCGGCTGATTGCAGAGCTGCCCATTAACTCCCTGGAGGATGATGCCCGTTAAACGGTGATGGTGCTGCCCGAGGACACCCGGTTAGGCCTAAAACAGATTTTGGAGAAAATGTGACAGTCCCGGAGTTAATGTGGAGGTTTTTCATTTACAGGCAGCAAGAAGATAAAAGCCTCCCTTGCTTTGCAGTAGCCCTCCAAAACCTGTTAAAATGCCTAGAAATGGATGTACACAGCTGTGCCAACAACACTGCCTCAGACAGATTACTGGAGGGACCAGTTTGTTGTGGGAATGAAGGCTGGGCCTGTTGGGAGAGCCCTGCAGGAACGAATAAAAGCACAACCTTCATTCTCTTTCAATGATATGGTAGTGGAGGTGGGGGCGTGGGAACAGGAGGACCCCTTCTGGCTGTCCCTAAAGGCAGCCAACAACCTGTCCATCTTAGTTGAAGGCATCACTTGGATGAAGATACAAATAGAAGACCAGGTGGTAAAACAGGTGGGGGTCATGGTGACTCGCTGCCAGGTGAGCTCCCAGTACCCATTCTCTTGGGCATGAATGTTTTGAAGGACTTGGACTTGCCTCGTTTGCTGGCCAAATGTGAGCATTCAGAACGGTGTGCACAGTGCTGTGGCCTGTGAGCGGTCTGGCTTAACGTGATTCGACTCTTCGAGGCCTAACAGCGAGCAGTTAAGAGACAGCCTGAACGGGTGGGGGTTGTCCTCACACGCCCAAACAAAAGTTGGTCCTGGCTCTCCTCCAAGAGGTAGTCTGCTCCCTTCCTGTCAGGGCCCAAAAGAAGCTGCAAGGGGCCATGGTAATGGTATGATTAGGGGTACCGGGGAGTGGACAGCCCGTACCTCATTCCATGTTCATAAGGGGAAAGTGCTGGTCCAGCTTACCAACTTGGGAACCTCCCTGATCCCACTCCCCAACCACACCACCGTTGCAGATCTCTACGTGGCTCTTGTTTATTGCATCTTCCGGGCCCAGCCAGGAGTTTAAGCTGTTAGCACCCCGTTACAGGCCGCCATGTCCTCTCTAAATGACAAGCAATACAGACTGCTGCTAGAAGAATTGGCGATTCCCTTCTGTACTATCCCTTTTTCTCAACAGTGACTTCGTCATCAGATACTGGAAAAACACCTGCTGGTATTTGCAACCAGCTCAGGGGATTATGGCTTCACGGAGGCAATAGACCAGTGATGGCGAACCTTGGCACCCCAGATGTTTTGGAACTACATTTCCCATGATGCTCATGCACTCCTCAGTGTAGTTAAGCATCATGGGAAATGTAGTTCCAAAACATCTGCCAAGGTTCGCCATCACTGCAATAGACCATCACATTGATACGGGGGATGCTCCACCCATCCAGGAGTGGTACCCACACATTCCCCCAGCACTTTGCTACAGGGTGGGGTCATTCAAAAGAGCCACAGCCCAATAGCCCATGAGCCACTCCGGTTGTCCTAGTGCACAAAAAATACGGGAGCCTGTGGTTTTGTGTGGACTATTGCAAGTTAAATGCCTGCACCCATCGGGATGCCTAACCACTACCCAGGGTGGAGGAATCACTAATGGCACTGGACCAAGCTAAATTTTTCTTGATGCTTGACCTGGCGGGCGGCTACTGGCAAGTACTGGTAAGGGAACAAGACTGTGAAAAGACTACCTTTATCACAACCCTGGACCTATTTGAATTAAATTGTATGCCCTTCAGACTGAGTAATGCTCCCAGTATGTTCCAGCGGCTGATGGAAAGGTGTTTGGGTGACTTCCACTTCAAGACTGTGTTAGTCTATATTGATGGCATCACAATCTTCTCCAAGTCATTTGAAGATCATATCCAACATCTAAACCGGGTGTTCATCCGCTTAATGCAATAACTCTTGAAGCTTAAGCCTAGCCAGTGCCACTTGATGTGTCAGAAAATCCAATACCTGGGGTACATTGACTCTGTGGACACCTCCCACCATCTTAGGACAGACCATCTCTCCAAGCACCAAAGTCAAGAGTCTCGGAGTTATCTTTGACTCAGAAATGACAATGGATGCACAAATAGGATCGGTATCCTCACCATCTCCTCTACCTGTTACGCAGACTCATCCCCTTCATCCCAGAAGAGGACAAAGCAGCAGTAGTTGGAACAATCATCAATTCCCGACTCGATTACGCTAACTCGCTCTATATAGGATTACCCCAATATCAGCTTGCGCGCTTACAACTCATCCAAAATGCGGCGGCAAGACTGTTAACAGGAAAAAAACCCTGGGAATCCATCTCCCCCTCCCTGAGGAGCCTACATTGGCTAACCGTAAAGATACGGATCACATTCAAGACCCTCTGCCTCACCCACAGATGCATACAAGGAAACGCACCTCAATACCTTCGAGAGAAAATAAAACACTACACACCCAATCGCAATCTTCGATCATCTAACCAAAACCTCCTTCTCATTCCCAAATACCGCTACAAAGCAAAGGGAGAACGAAGGTTCGCAGTCCAAGGACCTCGACTATGGAACGCACTTCCGCCCCACATCCGCATGGAAGAAAACCATCTGGTTTTCAGGAAAAAACTCAAGACCTTCCTCTTCTAGAAGCTGACAAAACCAAACGCATTAGCGCCTTGAGGCGATTCAGTTCGCATTGCAGCGCTCTATAAATCTTTCATTCATTCATTCATTCACATTGTAGAGGCGGGAGGGGTCTCCCCAGATCCAGCTAAGGTCCAGGCGGTGTAGGACTGTCACCCCCAAATGACTCTTACTGAGCTACGCTCTTTCCTAGGGCTAGTAGGATACTACCATAGGTTCATTCCCAAGTTCGTGAAAATTGACGCACCTCTCACCCAAGAAGGAGCCCTCACTCTCCATACAGTCCCAGTGGTGGGAACCCCAACAAAAGCCCTTTGAAGTCCTCAAACAAAACCTAACGTTGGCTCTCCTGCTGGTCTATGCCAACTACTCAAAGCCCTTCAAGTCCTGGTGGCCACCCTGACCCAAGAGCAAGAAGGATGCAAATGAGCGAAACCACCATAACTACAGCTCCTTTAAGCTGGAATTGCTGGCCCTGGTGTGGGCCATCACAGAGAAGTTTGCGGCCTATCTCATGGGCAAAGAAATAGAAGTCTTTGCGGATAAAAATCTCTTGCCTACCTGGAAACGACCAAACTAGGGGCATTAGAGCAGAGGTGGGTCGCCCGATTGGTCCGTTTCAACTACAAGATCTTTGATAATAACTTAAAGTCCAGGGCAATTTTTTGATTATTTTTTATTTATTTATTTTTTACACACACACACATTAAAATATGCATTACTTGCTAATAAAATGCCCAACACCACCGCAATGATATATTTTTTTCAGAAAACAGAGTCCCTATGGAATAAAAAGGCACCAGTTGCAAATATTTACGTTGCATGAATTTTTTGCTCAATAGGTTATTAAATGCATGTTTTTTTGTAACAGTACACTCAACTGAATTCTAATGCACACAAACACAATATAATACCCAATTTTTCTGTAACATATCAAAGATGCCAAACATGTCAAACCTTAAAATTGAGGGCGCCCACAAAATCACGTCTAACTTCAGTACCCAAAAGGGCTTCGGAAAGCCTTTGCAGGTCATCGGTTTAGAGATAATCGTGAACGATGACCCTAGATTTACGGTGATCACTCAGACATGCACAACGATGGCCGATATGTGTGGCACAATATTTATGCTCTAATACAGGTGCACTGATTACGTTTAAGACCTAATTGCGCGGTCGTGTGACGTTGTACCAAAACAAAATTGCCGTCCTTTTTTCCCCACAAATAGAGCTTTCTTTTGGTGGTATTTGGTCACCTCTGCGGTTTTTATTTTTTGCGCTATAAACAAAAAAAGAGCGACAATTTTTAAAAAAAAAACAATATTTTTTACTTTTTGCTATAATAAATATCCCCAAAAATATATAAAAAACCCCAATTTTTTTCCTCAGTTTAGGCCGATATGTATTCTTCTACATATTTTTGTTAAGAAAAAAAAGTAATGCAATAAGCGTATATTGATTGGTTTGCGCAAAAGTTATAGCGTCTACACAATATGGGGTTGGTTTTATGGCATTTTTATTATTTTATTTTTTTTATTAGTAATGGCGGCGATCTGCAATTTTTATCATGACTGTGACATTATGGTGGACACATTGGACACTTTTGACACTATTTTGGCACCATTGTCATTTATACAGTGATCAGCGCTATAAAAATGCACCGATTACTGTGTAAATGACACTGGCAGGGAAGGGGTTAACACTAGGGGGCGATCAAAGGGTTAAGTGTGTCCTAGGGAGTGATTCTAACTGTGGGTGGGAGGGGCTACCACTCACATGACAGCGACCACTGCTCCCGATCACAGGGAGCAGTAGATCCCTGTCATGTCACTAGGCAGAACGGGGAAATGCCTTGTTTACATATAGGCATCTTCACGTTCTGCGGCTCCGTGACACGATCGCGGGACACCGGCGGACATCGAGTCCGCGGGACCCGCGGGCACGGTCACGATGTACGCAGCGCTAGACCCGCCAATTAAAGGGGATGTACAGGTACGCCCATTTGCCCACCGCTGCCATTGTACCGACGTATATATTGGCGTGCAGCCGTCGGCAAGTGGTTAAAGTGATTGTATGCAATTTTTTTTTTTTCGTCAAAAAAAAAAAAAAAAAAAAGAAGGTTATACTTACCACCTCTATGCAATTAAATTGCATAGAACAGTCCCTTTCCTGCTCATCTGCAGATCCCCCCACCCCCCCCCCCCCCCCACCCCCGTCGGCACTGTCCACTCCTCCCTTCTTAGCAAGCTTGTTGCTATGGAGACATGCGTGCTGTCCCTAGACATACACAGTGCCGGAAAACGATGCCACTACTTCCTTCTCACAGGAGTTTGACTGACAGCAGCAGGAGCCTATGTCTGCCCTCCGTTTCTTCTGTGAGTCCAGGAAGTGAGGAGAGTGGGGCTGCAGCCAGAACAGCGCTGGAATGGTGACAGGAGCCAGGTAGGGATGGGGGCGGGTAGGAAAAGAGGTGGGACATCTTTTACCTTAAATAAAAAAAAATTAAAAACCTAGAATCTCGCTAAACATATAAGTGAAATTGTGTCATCGTACACTGACCAATCAAATGAACAGTCATACACCTAGTGAGCAGAAAAATGAACAAAAGTGTACAAATTGAGAAAGATTAAAACCACTTGACCACTGGGCACTTAAACCCCCTTCCTAACCAGACCAATTTTCAGCTTTCGGTGCTCTCACACTTTGAATGACAATTACTCATGCAACACTGTACCCATATGAAATTTATGTCCTTTTTTTCACACAAATAGAGCTTTCTTTTGGTGGTATTTAATCACCGCTGGGTTTTTTATTTTTTGCGCTATAAATTAAAAAAAAATGAAAATTAGATTAAAAAAAAAAAAAGAATTCTTTGTTTCTGTTATAATTTATTGCAGAGTATTGGCAGAGTATTGGCAGAGTATTGGTAGAGTATTGGCAGAGTATTGGTAGAGTATTGGCAGAGTATTGGTAGAGTATTGGCAGAGTATTGGAGAGTATTGGCAGAGTTTTGCAGTGTTGCAGAGTATTGCACAATGTTGCAGAGTATTGCAGAGTATTAAAGTGTTGCAGAGTATTGCAGTTTTGCAGAGTATTGCAGTTTTGCAGAGTATTGCAGAGTATTAAAGTGTTGCAGAGTATTGCAGTTTTGCAGAGTATTGCAGTTTTGCAGAGTATTGCAGTTTTGAAGAGTATTGCAGAGTGTTGCAGTGTTGCAGAGTGTTGCTATGTGTAAGGGGGGCTTTGGGAACACTAATTTAAGGGGGAATGCTGGGAACTCTGATGTAAGTCAGAGGTTTGGTGAGCAGAAACCCCCTTACATCAGAGTTCCCCTTTACACCAAAGCCCATAGCGTTCCCCCTTAAAAATAATATTTTTCCATACATGGCTAAAGCGTTCGGGTTTGGCTTGAGGAAAAAAGGTGGCAACCCTAGGTGGAGGTGGACTGACGATGTGTGCAGGGAAGATTTTATCTTCAGAAGAAGGGTGTGGAAGTGTAAATTTCAGCACACCAAATGGATATCAAATACACAAAATCCTGTATTTGATATTCATTCTGTAGGCTGGTTATATATACACACACAGCAGCTGTGTATTTATTATTATTATTTTTTGTCCATAGCGTTTGTATTGAGTTTGTTTACATTTCAGCACAACCTGAATCCGAATCTCATCCCTCGTTACAAGAGGATGCTAAGGTGAGAAGGCGACATCTCCAAAATGAAGAGAATGTTCCGGTTCTGTAAGTGGGTAAATGTTCTGCCCCTGAAGGGGTTAATCTAGGTTTCCACACTATATATGTGTGTATCATCATCTGCTGGAGATAAAAGACCTCACAGTGACTATGGAGGAGGAGGACGGACATGACGGGCGTACGGTTGTCACCTGTCCGGGATTCACCCGGACAGTCCGGGTTTTGAATTATGTGTCCGGGTTTCAGTCCACCTGACACATTATTCAGACAGGAATGTAGCTTGGAACGGGGCTTGGCAGGAGGGTGAGGGGTCACTATGTGCGCCACATTACTTTTCTCTTTGGAGTGTCCAAAGGTGTCCCAGGTCTTTTACAGTCAGGGGCGGACTGACCATACGGGCACTCGGGCACTGCCCGAGGGCCCCATGCCACTAAGGGGCCCCATCGGGGTTGCCAGCCTCAATAAAACTAGGGACAGTATGTCAAAATCTGTGTTTTTTTAAAAAAATCCCAAGATTATAGCTGCCCCGACTCTTCAGTACCTTTTCAGTGTGTGTATGTGTATTCTGTGTGTGTACACTGTGTGGCCCCGTAATCTCCTATTGCCCGGGGGCCCCATGAGTTGTCAGTCTGCCCCTGGTTACAATCCTATAGTGTATACTAAAACGAAACAAAAAAATTTAAATTTACTGAGCGCCACTAAAGTGTTCAGGTTTGGCTTGAAGAAAAAGTGGCAACCCTAGACGGGGGGTTACTGGGTGTAAATAGAAAATAAGATCTTATTACCTCCTCTGCTGCCAATCCGCCGTCTTCTCACTACTTCCTCCCGACTCACCTCTCACCCAGAACTTCCTGTTTATACCTGACATCACTTCCTGCCTGTCTTCCATAGAGATTCCCTATCTCGGTATAAGTGAGATCACCACCTTGTGGAGCTCAAAGGAACTCCCCATGTAACATCTCATAGTGTGAACACAGCCTTGTGCTGTGTGTGTATTATTATTATTATTATACAGGATTTATATAGCGCCAACAGTTTGCGCAGCGCTTTACAACATCAGGGAAGACAGTACAATTACAATACAATTCAGGAGGGATCAGAGGGCCCTGCTCATTAGAGCTTAAGTGGAGGGCCACCCTAAAATAAAAAATAGCATCAAAAATCGTAAAAAGATTTAAAAAAAAAAAATTTGAAAAAAAAAAAAAAATTTACCTGAAACCCTTGTTGCTACGCAGTCTTCCTAATCTGCCTCTTCCTATTCCGCGGCGTGTCCTGCTCCTCGTTGAGCGGCCCCGTTTCCTTGTGGGAACTGTGTGTGTCCCAGAAAACCACGGGGCCATTCACAGAGCGCCGCGCCGCTCGCCCATGCGCAGTAGGAAACTGGCAGTGAAGCCGCAAGGCTCCACTGCCTGTTTCCCTTAGTTAGGATGGCGGCGCCGGCAGTCGATCCGATGGACGGATCAGCCTCGGGGGGGCCGACATCGCGGGCTTGCTGGACAGGTAAGTGGCCTTATTAAAAGTCAGCAGCTACAGTGTTTGTAGCTGCTGACTTTTAAAAAAAAAACAAAAAACGGCTGGAACCCCCCTTTACAATCCAGAAGGGAGGGTCAAGTGGAATAAAGGGTAGTAGCTGTGAGGGATGATCAGATGGACAAAATGAAAATATAGTTGTTAGATGTGGGTGGGATAGGCTTCTCTGAAGAGTAGGGTTTTCAGGGATCTGTAAAAGCTAATAGAGTAGGAGATAGACGGACAGATTGGGATAAGGAGTTCCATAGGCTTGGCGAGGCTCTGGAAAAGTCCTGGAGACGAGCATGGGAGGAGGTGATGAAAGAGCTAGAGAGCACGAGGTCTTGAGAAGAATGAAAAGAACGAGTAGGTTGGTATTTGAGACTAGGTCAGTGATGTATCCGGGGGCAGAGTATGTACTATATATCCTTATAGATGGGGTCATCTCCACTCCCACCAAGGGGGAAAGAAATATATTACTGCCTAGTCCAGCCTCTCTCAGCCAGGGTCCCTCCAAAGGTTTCTAGGGGTTCCTTGAGCAATGAACAATTTCTGTCTCTCAGTAACAACTGACATGAATGATCTGTAAGGGGGGCAGTCTTCTCACTGATGATGATGTAAGAACGTCAGCTGACCACTGATATAAGGGGGTCCTTCTCCCATTAATCACCAATGTAAGAGACCACTACACTGACCACTTTTATAATGGGGGTCCTTCTCCCATTGGTCATCAATGTAAGAGACCACTACATTGACCACTGATATAAGGGGGTCCTTCTCCCATTAGGCACCAATGTAAGGGACTACTACACTGACCACTGATATAGGGGATCCTTCTTTTTTTTTAAATTATTATACAGGATTTATATAGCGCCAACAGTTTTTGCAGCACTTCTTCCATTGGTCACCAACGTAAGGGACCATTACACTGATCACTGATATAAGGGGGTCATTTTCCCATTAGTCACCAAGGTAAGTGACCACTACTGACCATAGATATAATGGGGTCCTTCTCCTATTAGTCACTAATATAAGGGACCACAACACTGACCGCATATATAAGGGAGTCCTTCTCCCATTGTTCCCCAAGTGTAAAGGACCACTACACTGACTATTAGTAATGAGCTCTGGGCAGAATTGTTCTTGTTTGTGGGTTTGGCAAAGAACTGAACTAAACAGATGTTTGGCTGAATAGAACCTTTAATTGCTGTATTATTACCACTGCTAAATGAGACAGCTTTCATCTCAGGCTGATTGTTAGCAAACCAGCGGCTTCTGGAATTAATCAAAAGGAGAAAATCCATCAAAATGGTGATATTGGTCAGAGACTAATTGGTATAATTGTCAGGCTAGGTCTTGGTTACAGAGTGAAGGTTAATGCTGCTCATACTATATATAACCCTTATCTACATCATAGACATTTTCTTCAGCTTCTTTCTTTTCTTAGTAAATACAATAGAAATCTTTACAATCCTATAGAAGTAGTTGGAGCCATGAGTAGTCATAGAAAGGTTCAGCATTCCAATAGTAGAGGAAGAGGCGGTCTGGTGACTTTCTCACCACTGTCACAAATAACCCCAGAAATGTGTCTAATACATGTATTTCCTATGATGGTCAGACCCATTTAGTGGTCCCAATGTGGTACTTCCCAGATTGAGATAGTTGTCACGGAGGCTTTTGAAAGGGGACTCTAGGCCCGGGGTCCCTAATTAAGTCCTAGCTGCCTCATTAAATATAGTGGCTGCTTCACACGTTGAGACTAGCAGATGCTGATGTCATCAGCGAACCAGCTGTCTGGGCCCCCCTGCCATAATGTTTTTTATTGTAAGTAGGTCTCCTGCTATTGTCTGAAGGTGTTCTGTATTTATATTTATGTTAATGTGTATTGTACCTTCTGACCTTGGAGCCGGCAAATCTGACCTGCAATGAGACATCTGGGTCATCCAGGTGGCTAACTAATGTAATGTTTATAGTATATGTCGGTTGTTGTAATTATATTCCTGAGTACAGGTTGTATTGTTAGGGTAATATGATCAGGAAGGGGGGGGTGTCCTCCTGTGGTGTATATATGCTGTATTTTTGTTCAAATAAACAGTTCTTATTCTGGTTTACTCCAAAACTGGTGTTGCCTAGTTTTTGGGGTAACTATAGCCAGATTTACTGGTGTTGGGTTCCAGTGCTTGGGAAGAAGCTTCTTGGCGGAGATACCCAGTAAGGGTGTCCAGAGTTCGTCACAGTAGTTCAGGAAAATTCTGCTTTGTGGCCACTTGAAGGTGCTGATAATCATAGGAAATTAACCACTTGCCGACCGCCGCATGCCGATATACGTCGGCTGAATGGCACGGCTACGCAAACGGCCGTACCCGTACCAGTATTGCCAACCCCACCAAGTGAAATTTACTGGCAGGATGCGAAAATTTATGAATGGCACCAATTTTTTACTGGCACTGCAAAAAAGTACCTAAAATGGCTGTTTTCTGTGCTAAACTGTGCAGCTATTAGTATTTAAACTATAAGCATGTAGATAGTGCTATTAGCAATGTATTTAAGTTAAACAAAAGTCAAAAAACGAATTTCTCTATTTACATGAAGGTCAGGTTAATATAACCCAGCCAGCACAGAGTTCCCCCTTACAGTGCAAGGGAGAACTCTCCGGTCCTTGATGTAAAGGAAAATGCCACAGATCATGATCTAAGGCGGAACTCTGACGTAAGGGGGGGCTTTGCGCTCCCCTTTAAATCAGAGTTCCCACTTACATCAGGGTCTGTAGCATTGTCCTTTACATCAGGGTCCGCAGAGTTCTCCCTTGCACTATAAAAGGAAATCCTGCAGACTCTGATGTAAAGGGGAACATTGGGAACTGTAATGAGGGGGAACTCTGGTTACCAGAGATTACCTTCTGCAGAGTGAATACACTAAGGTGGGGGGGGGGGTTACTGATATAAGGGGGACCATTATTTCAGTGCTCCCTTACATTATTGTGTTCACTCCCCCCTTACATCAGTGACCCCTCCTCAGACTGACCTCCTCTCAGGTACACCGTGCAGGGCTCAATCAGGCAACTCCAGCTTGGTGACTCTGGTTTTATCCTATAGTCTCCTCTACACAGTCCACACACATCTGACATCTCTCGTGATCCCCAATCTGACGGCTCTTCCACTTTTGTCTCCACTCCAGGCTCCCCCTGAGAGACTGCAGACATGATAAAAGACAAGAGATGGTCAGAGATTGCAGACATGATACAGGAGATGGTCAGAGACTGTGGACATGATACAGGAGATGGTCAGAGACTGCGGACATGATACAGGAGATGATCAGAGACTGTGGACAGATCTATTAGTGACACTGGTGACAGGGGGTGAAAAGGTTAACTGGGGGGTGATCAAGGGGTACCCTAGACCTGCCTGGGCCTACTACTAATTGCCCTAACACTTTTTACAGTCACAAATGACACCAATGCAGTGATCAGTGAAAAATCTGACAACTGCAATTGGTGACACAGTGACAGGGAGTGAAGGGGTTAACTTGGGGGGGGGGGCAATCAGGGGGTGACAAGTGTACCTATGTGTACTGGTGTTAGTGTAGTGTTGTGCAACTCACGTTTAGACGTCCTCTCTCCTCTCTGGATCCAAAGAGAATTCCAGAGAATGAGATGACATCAATTCCCCGGCCTGTGTTTACACTTACAGGCAGGGGAAGCATTTTCATTCGCCAGAACCAATCAGCAGGTCCAGGCCAGAAATCATTGGCCTGAACATGATGACTGATCGGTTCTGCAACGAGATAGACTGCTGCAGGCCCACTGCCCGTGGGAGCGAGGGACGTACCGGTCAGTGTTGCCAACCACCCGTAGATTTACGGGCAGCCTGTAAAAACAGGGCGCTTTTCCGGTGCCCGTAAATGTCTGTAGGAGCCGAACGGTGCCAGTAAAAATGGCTGCGACAGGCTCAGGTGAGAACTGCGCATGTGCTATCTCCAGAAATCCCAGAGACAATCCGATCATGAGCCCGCCCCGCGCCACCTGAACATGTTGATCATATCCCCCTTTATCTCCTCTTCTCAAGAGTGAATAAATTCAGTTCCTCTAATCTTTTCTCATAGCTGATCTCCTCCATGCCTCTTATCAGTTTGGTTGTCCTTCTCTGCACTTTCTCCAGTTCCCCGATATCCTTTTTGAGAACTGGTGCCCAAAACTGAACTGCATATTCCAGATGAGGTCTTACTAATGATTTGAACAGGGGCAAAATGATATCTCTCTCTCTGGAGTCCATACCTCTCTTAATACAAGAAAGGACTTTGCTCGCTTTGGAAACCGCAGCTTGGCATTGCATGTTATTATTGAGCTTATGATCTACCAAAACCCCCAGATCCCTCTCCACTACGGATTCCCTCAGTTGTACACCCCCTAGTATGTATGATGCATGCATATTCTTAGCCCTCAAGTGCATAACTTTACATTTATCTACATTAAACCTCATCTGCCACATAGTTGCCTGATTTGACAGAGCATTGAGGTCAGCTTGTAAATTGGAGACATCCTGTAAGGACATTATTCCACTGCATAGCTTGGTGTCATCTGCAAAGACAGAAATGTTACTTTTGATCCCAGACCCGATATCATTTATAAAGATATTAAAGAGTAAGGGTCCCAGCACTGAACCTTGGGGTACACCGCTGATAACCCTAGACCATTCAGAGTAAGAATCATTAACCACTACTCTCTGAATTCTGTCTTTTAGCCAGTTTTCTATCCATTTACAAACTGATAGTTCAAAGCCTGTAGACTTTACCTTACACATGAGCCGTGTATGCGGAACTGTATCGAAAGCTTTTGCAAAATCCAAGTATACCACGTCCACAGCCACCCCTCTGTCCAAGGTTTTACTTACCTCCTTATAAAAAGAAATCAGGTTTGTCTGACAACTTCTGTCTTTCATTAATCCATGCTGTCTTTTGCTTAAAATGTTTTTTTCCAGCAAGTACTCGTCTATATGGTCTTTTATTAAATGCTCCAGTATCTTCCCGATTTTTCACTGATCACTGCATTGGTATCATTTGTAACTGTAAAAAGTGTTAGGGCAATTAGTAGTAGGCCCAGGTAGGTCTAGGGTACACCTTGATCGCCCCCCAGTTAACCCTTTCACCCCCTGTCACCAGTGTCACTAATAGATCTGTCCACAGTCTGTCATCATGTCTGATCTCTGATCATGTCCGCAGTCTCTGAAAATTTCCTGTATCATGTCCGCAGTCTCTGATCATCTCCTGTAACATGTCCACAGTCTCTAACCATCTCCTGCACTATGTTCGCAGTCTCTGACCATCTCCTGTATCATGTCCACAGTCTCTGATCATCTCCTGTATCATGTCTGCCGTCTTTGACCATCTCCTGCACTATGTCTGCAGTCTCTGATCATCTCCTGTATCATGTCCGCAGTCTCTAACCATCTCCTGTATCATGTCATGACTCTTTTTCATGTGATCAGCTGTGTCCAATCACAGCTGATTGCAGTGTGAATAGGAAATGCCGGTTATCGGCATTCCTATTCTCATGCTGACAGCACGTGAGGAGAGCAGAGCCCATAAGCGGCTTTTCCCAGTGGGGACATCTGCACTGATAATCAGCAATATATAATATTATAATATTAATAATAAGCCTACTGCTTAACAACCAGCTATTCTTCTCACAGAATTCTAATCGGTCGATCAATTTTTTCGACCGATCCAAATTCTAATCGTTCCGAAAATTTGGAATTCGTTAGAAAGCGAATAAACAAAACAAATTTTAACAAATTTCAACAAAATTCTTTACTATTCATTACGATTTCATTTGGAGATTCGAATACATCCAAATCTCTAAATAGCCAAAAATTTGTCAGAACTTGTATTCAGACCGAAACGAATTGCACATGTCTAGTAACAAGTCTTCTCAGACTCCTAGCTGTTGCCATCAGTTGTAGGCTAATGGATCATCTCAGACTCCTAGCTATTCCCATCAGCTGTGGGGTAACAAGTCCTCTCGGACTCCTAGCTATTCCAATCAGTTGTGGGGTAATGGATCTTCTCAGACTCCTAGCTGTTCCCATCAGTTGCGGGGGAATGGATCTTCTCAGACTCCTAGCTTTTCCCATCAGTTGCGGGGTAACAAGTCCTCTCGGATTCCTAGCTGTTCCCACCAGTTGTCGGGTAATGGATCTTCTCAGACTCCTAGCTGTTCTCATCAATTGTGGGGTAACAAATCTTCTCAAACACCTAGCTGTTCCCTTCAGTTGCGGGGTAGCGAATCCTCTCAGAGTCCTAGCCGTTCGCATCAGTTGCGGGGTAACGAGTCTTCTCAGACTCCTAGCTGCTCCTATCAACTGTTGGGCAATGAGCCTGGCCGCTGGCCTCTCGATGGATGGGTCCTCTGGGCAGGAGGTGCTCTATATAAACCTCATCAACCTGTACCTCTGTGCTTGTGACGGTGTCTATTTCCTAGCTTCCTGTGTGTTTCCTTGTCTGTCAGTCCTTATTTGTTATTATCTTAATTTACTTGTTGACCTTTACCTTACCTTTGCATCACTCTTTGGACTGCTCCTTGAAATTGACCTTGAATGCTGAGTTCTGCCCTCGGAACTGTTTTCGGACTGCATTTGCTTGCTATCTGCCCTGACCTAGGACTGTCCCCGGATTCAGCTACCAGCCGCTGTCTACTACCTGGCCAGCTTCAACACTACAGGTACCCTTCCTTGTCCCAGTTGAATAGCCCTGGTGCTGTCTGGCTAGTATATATTTAGCAATGTAGGATCTGGAAAGCAACCAAGTACATGGTTACATAGCTACATAATAGGTAAGGTTGAATAAAGATACCGGTCCATCCAGTTCAAAGTGTGTGTGTGTATTTCCCATATCCCTGTATTTTGCCTTTGCTAAGATCCCCATCTAAGAGTTTTTTCAAACTATTACAGAGTGCCCTAGAGAGAGACGGGAAAAGTCCTGTTCAGGGTTCATACGTCTCCCAGGCTCCTCTCATACACGTTCAGGGATCTCTGATCCATGATCCAGTTCAGGTCTTGGTTCTCTCCCCCAGACTAATTTAAACTCACCTGAGGCAGCCAGTGCTCTTGGCCTGGGAACCTCAGACAACTTCTGTCTAGGAGAGAAACAGGTTGGTAAAAGCTATTAAGCTGTGTATGTGGAAGCTGACAAGCTGTAGGCTTGCTCAGCCTGGTAGTTAGGATCTGTAAATATTGTATAGTTAGTGCCGAGACACGGCTAGGTTTTTGTTTGGCTATTTTTGCTCCTATTAGTTTTTTGGAACACTGTACAGCACCTGTTTATAGACTTGTATATATCACCAATAAACACCGCACTGTTTGTCACTACTTCCCTGGATTTGGTATCAGTGCCTGAAAGACTGCTCATCCCAGGGAGCTTTGTACCGCCTACCTGTCCCCCAGGTTAAACGCTTTCTGCTGACACCACTGACTGTGGAAGGCAGCTTCACATCTTTACTGATCTAACAGTAAAGAACCCCCTAAGCATTTTAAGGTTGAAGCGCCTCTTCTCCAGTTTCATTGAGTGTCCGTGTGTCTTCTTAAGGTCCCTGAAACTGAATAGTTTCACCATTGAGGTATGTGTATATAACCATCATTTCCCCTCTCAAGGGTCTCTTCTCTAGGGAGAATACGTTTAGTGCTTGCAATCGTTTCTCATAACTGAGATCCTACAATCCCCATATTACTTTTGTTTCCCGTCTCCGGACTCTATTCAGTTCCAGCGCATCCTTCCTGGGGACTACTGACCAGAACTGGATGTCGTACTCAAGATGTGGCCAAACTAGGGTTGCCACATCATCCCTTTAATCCAGGACACATATGAATTACACAGGTTCTGAGGCTGATCTAATGCAGATAAGGCACCAAGTGAGTTTAATTACCACCTTAATCAGCCACAATTTTAGTTTTATCTCTGGAGTAAATACTCTTTTTAATGCACGCTTCTATCCTGCTGGTTTTGCTTGCTGCAGCTTGGCATTGCTAAGGCCTGTGATCTACTACCAATATTGTTAAAAGGCTCGTTGCCGCTGTCCACACAAGCCTTGGCATTATGCCACTTGACTCTCCTCCATCTCACCATGACCCTTTGGGCACAAAGATACCTGCAAAGACTTACAAGACATTCCCCGTTCATGAACAGATAGACTGTGCAGTCTATGAGGATTGGGTCACTCCCATGGCTCCCAACTGTCCCGGATTTTGAGGCAATGGCCCTCTGTCCCTCTTTCCTCCACATTTGTCCCTCATTTTGGTCTGATCTATATAGTTGTATATAAAATGCACTTTTTATCTTTGAAAAAGTGTTTCCCAGCGCTAAACCTTTCACCCAATTTCTAAATTGCTGCATTTGTAGATTTTAAAAGCCAATATAAAGGAATAGTAGTGGTAATACAAAAAACTTGTGGCTTCAACTAATCATTTTTTTTGGTATAATTCTCCTTTAAGGCAGCATGGCAGGGTGTGTGTCCTACACCTACATACTTTAATAATAGGTGTCCCTCGTTCCCATCTCAAAAAGTTGGGAGGTATGCAGTCCTGAAAGGATTTGCTCCATTACCCCTTAGTTTACATTCACCCGTGTGTTGGGGATGCCTGGCTGATGGCTGAATGGGATGGGTGGGAATGAGTCACTGGTTTTCAGGATGCCCGTGGCCACTGATTGTCTGATAGGGATTAGCTTAACTGCTCTGGGTACAGTTTGAGCAGGGTTAGCAAACTTCAAAGAAGTTCGGAGGCCAAACCCTATTGAACTGGATCTGTCAAATTAAAAATGCCAAAATGTATAATTCCTTTAAATAACATGCCCGGGGGGGTGACCTTATCCTGCCGGTGAAGGGGTATCTCTGTGACACACCCCTTGCCACGCCCCCTTAAAGGAAAATTGTACAAAAAAAACAAGATAGGTTAAACTTACAAGTGCTTTTTTTTTACCATTACTATTCCTTTATATTGGCTTTTGGAATTTACAAATGCAACAATTTAGAAATCAGATTAAAGGTTTAGCACTGGAAAACACTTTTTGATAGCTAAAAAGTGAATTTTATGTACAACTATATAGATCAGACCAAAAGGGAGGGACAAATGAGGAGGAACGAGGGACAGAGGGCCATTGCTCCAAATCAGGGACAGTCCCTCGAAATCAGGGACAGTTGGGAGCTATGGTAATATATTTCTATCCCCCTTGGTAGGAGTGGAGATGACCCCATCTATAAGGATATACAGTACATAGTACATACACACACAGCACAAGGCCGTGTTCACACTATGAGACGTTTCTCAGAGCTGCAGTTCCTCTGAGCTCCACGAGGTGGTGATCTCACTTCTACCCAGACAGGAAGTCTCTATGGAAGACAGGAAGTGATGTCAGCTACAGACAGGAAGTTTCAGGTGAGAGGTGAGTCAGGGGGGAAGAAGAGAGAAGACATTGCTGCAACTGGCAGTAGAGGAGGTAATAAGATCTTATTTTCTATTTACACCCAGTAAATATGGTTGCCACCTCATCCCTTTAAACCCAAACACATATTAATTACACAGGTTCTGTGGCCGATTAAGGTGGTAATTAAACTCACTTGGTACCTTATCTGCATTTAATTAGCCTCAGAACCTATGTAATTCAAAGGTGTTTGGGTTTAAAGGGATGAGGTGGCAACTCTACCAGTAACCCCCCCGTCATGTCCGTCCTCTTCCTCCATAGTCACTGTGATGTCTTTTATCTTCAGCAGATGATGATACACACATATATAGAGTGGAAACCTAGATTAACCCCTTCAGAGGCAGAACATTTACCCACTTACGAGGCCGGAACATTCTCTTCATTTTGGAGATAAATTCTAGTAATATGGTCCTCTAAACAAACAGCACTGACAATAAATAGACAAGACAATGACCATCTTGACCCTACATGGCCTGAAAAGGGCAATTATTACACTACACGGGCAGCAAATGGGCAATCATTACAATATGCAGCCAACACAATGATGGAGTGCAGGGGTCTGGAGTATGGAGCATAGAGCCCCTTACATTGCTGGTCAGTAGGAAGAAAACATCCCCCAGCCTGCTATGAAGAATATGTTCCATCACTGGTGTTAGAGGGAGGAAAATACTGAAAGTTCTGAGGCACTTAGAGAAGCTAAGGGGCCCCTTAGGCGGTAGTGGGGTTGAAAGGCTCTGAGGGAGTAGTTGGATAAACAGTTCTCGGGGGTCAGTGGGGCTGAAGGACTCTGGGTCCTTGATACGGTTGGTGGGCAGCAGGGCTCTAAGGGAAGAGGAGGCTGTAGGGCTCGGGACTTCAAGGTAGGGTAGGTATCCCCCTACAGGGGCTAGGTCTTGGTCTATGATAGTCATCCCACCTGAGCCTACTATTCTGGCCTCCTGCCAGAAAAGGAAGGCAACCTTCACCTTTTTACCATCCCACTGGTCAAACAACATTTCCAAGAGACCAGGTAGAATGAAGAAGGGTAGTCCTTCACCCCTTGGTGGGCACTTGTACTTGGAGGAGATCTGTTTGAGTAACATAGCCTAACGGGTGGCCAGGGATCAGTGCTATGCATCCTTTGTAGGCAGTCCAATTCCTTCCATGACACAGTCTCTGAAAGTGCCCAGTGCTGTAATTTGAAGTTTCAGAAACCCACTGCCACTCTGTACAATGTCCTGGATACTACAGGTGACCAAGAGAACAAACAGCTCACCCCCCTTGCTGTCCTCCTCCTATTCACACTGGGCTGCCAGTAGAGGGATGAGAACAGAATCCTCCCCTTCAGCCCTGTACTCCTCCAGCCCCACTCCCCTATCCAATCCAATCCCTTCTCTTACTGCAGAGAGTGACAGTGACATCAAGCCTATCGGTCAGCAAGCTGCCGGAGATTGGTGTCTTCCAGCTGGAGTTCTGTCAATTAAACTGAGTAGCAGACATATCCAGTCAAAAGTCAGCAAATTCCCCTTCCTGGACATCATGATGACCCAACATTGACCTCACAGCACTGCATCAGAGCAAACAAGTCAAAAGAAGGGTCATATTTATCATTCCTTGTCTGATGCTCTAAAACTAGTCAAAACCAGTTCAGAAACAAAACAAATCCAACACAATTAAGGGACCTCAGAAATGTAGCAAACGCTAAACTTTTTTTTTTTTTTTTTAAAGCCTATGGCGTGCATAACACGCCCAAAAACTTCACCCGGTGCCAAAAAAATGTGCACACACATAAAGAGTGAAACACAAAAAAGAGCAAACGGGTACACGAGTGTGCCTTGCCCTGAATCCCCCGGGACGTTAGGCTCCAGACGGGGACAAGGGTACTTACAATTGGTCCATCTGGCCGAAACCAGACGGACCCCGTTCTCTGGAGGGCCTGCCGAAACAGACCCACCCAAGTACTAGGTGAGGCTCCCCCGAAGGGAGACCCCATGAGAGAGGGTAACCCAAGCCAAAAGGCCTATTATCCACCCCCTTCCACGACTTTCAGGGCTGGCCCGAGGACCTGCAACCCTACTCATCACACAGTGCAACAAACTGTGTACAAACATAAAAATACAAAAAAGTGACAAACATAGGCTTGATAAATAAAATAAAGTGGGGAAGGAATAAGTGAAGAGGAGAGTGAAAAAGTGGCCATTGTGTGAAACAATGAACAGGCCAGTGTGTAGCAAACACTAAACAGTCCAGACTAAATGTGTTCCCATGGAGGCAGCAGTTCTTAAATGTACAGCAACCCTCCTACTACCCCCCTCACATCCACATCCTCATTCTAGTATTGTGTGACCAATACCATCCAAATAATTCTTACTTTCACTTACCAAAGTTATCTGTCTACAAGGAGACCTGTATAGATCAAGTGATGGTACAAATGAGGATGGAGGAGGACCGGAGTCACATAACTGAGAAGATACTAAACCTCACCCTGGAGATCATCTACCTGCTGACCGGAGAGGTGAGGAGGATTCTGGGAGGTCACATGACATCACTCCTATCTCTATTAATAAAACACAGACCTGACCGGAGAGGTGAGGAGGATTCTGGGATTCTAACTATGATATTCCTATTGGTTTTCCAATACAGAGATTTCCTCTTGTGAAGTCAGGTGATCAAATGACCATCATAGTGCCTCCATGTGACTCCCTAAAACCCGAGAGACACAACATGGAGAAGATTCTAGAAGTCACCAAGAAGATGATGGAGCTGCTGACAGGAGAGGTGAGCGGTGCTGGGAATTCTGGGACATTATCCAGTAACAGACAAGGGATGTGTCTGGATGGTGACTGTATCATTGTGTGTGTCAGGTTCCTATAAGGTGTCAGGATGTCACTGTCTATTTCTCCATGGAGGAGTGGGAGTATTTAGAAGGACACAAGGATCTCTACAAGGACGTCATGATGGACAATCAGCCGCCCCTCACATCACCGGGTAAGAGGAGACTTTATTGTAAAGGAGAGAGCAGTACGGAGGGTCCACCTAGATCCCCCATCATCTGATAAACACATAGAAACAATGTATTCAGTCAGTGTGTGTGTTTCCTACAGATGGGTCCAGTAATGGGAACCCACCAGAGAGATGTCCCCGTCCTCTGTATTCCCGGGATTCCACACAGGAAGATCACACCATCCCTCACCACCATCAGGTAGATGAGGAACAATCACTGATAGTATCATTAGGATCTCTACATTATTTGCATTATAATTTTATAAAAATGTTTATTACATATTCAGAGTGACTCTAAAGTTGAAGGTACAGATGAGATAAAAGAGGAGGATGATGAGGATGGGGTGATTGAGGAGTTGGAGTCTCTAAAAGCATACAAATATCTGTACCAGGATAGCATGGTTGAGTCATCCAGCTACAGATGTCGCCGTCCTCTGTATTTCCGGGATTTCACACAGGAAGATCACATCATCCCTCATCACCATTACAACTTTGGAGAGTTGGAGCATCTGGAACAAGGACATGTCAAGGTGATGGGTGTTTTTTTTTTTAAATATGTGATGTCACAATATTAAAGCTTACATTTTACAGATAGTATTTTCTTTCCTTCTCCTGGTTTAGGGTGACGATATAAAAGTTGATATTAAAGCAGAAGAAGAAGAGACGTATGTGAGGGATGATCAGGAGTCTATGGAGGAGGATGAAATAATAAGGACAATTATAGAGGAGGACACTCCTACAGAGATCAGCACAGGTGGGTCATTAACACTAAATACATTCCTCTGTTTGTACTGGTCACTGAACGGTCCAGAGTAGGGCGAGTATAGCCACTAAGTGCAGTCTCAGGAGATGGGAGGCAGTGGTGTGGGACCTCTGCAACTTGTCTAAAGTAAACATTTAGGTCTCCACTGAATACCAATACCATGAGTTCTGACTCTTACCTTTATAATTTATATTGCATGTCTCATAGTCCTAAACCCTGAACTATATACTCTGTTTTGTACATGTCATAGTCCTGACCCCTGCACTATATACTCTATGTTGTGCATTACATAGTCCTAACATCGTTGTTATATACTCTAAGTTTTATTCTGACCCATCAACTATATACTCTATATTGTACATTACATAGTCCTGACCCCGGCAATATATACTCTGCGTTATACATAACATAGTCCTGACCCATGCACTGCATACTTTTTCTTAGGCACTATACAGTCCTAACGCCTTCATTATTTACTCTATTGTACACTACATAGTCCTGACCCATGCACTGTATACTTTTTCTTAGGCACTATACAGGCCTAACGCCTTCATTATTTACTCTATTGTACACTACATAGTCCTGACCCATCAACTATATACCCCATGTTTTGCATTACAGACTCTTGACCCCTGCACTACATACTGTATGTTGCGCATTACATACTCTTGACTCCTGCGCTACATACTCTATGTTGTACATTACATAGTTTAGATCAGCCTTTTTCAGTGGGATGTGGTGGAATGGAGTTCTTCCATCTTCGGTGCTGGCCCTGTGCTTGCTGCTCACTACTCTGAGTTTTCTGGCTTCTGTTTCTACAAGTGATAGTACACTTCTAGCAGTTGCACTAAACTCTCCATGCCCTGGACATGTCTAAGATTGTACAGGAGGAGGCAGGGGATGCACACAGCAACGCTCGTCTGGCTGCAGTAGCTCCTAAAGCCTGTGTCTTCCCAGAAGCTGCACTACCCATTCTACTAATATAAGATGAGGCTGCTCTTCAGCAGCTGTTCGCTATGATTATCTGCCAAAGAGGGGGAATTGGGGGTAGGAAGAGAGCTTTATACTGGGGGAGGGGGCATTTTGGGGGAAAGGGGGGGGGGTAATTTTTTGTTTAAAATTGTCAATAAGATATGCACTCATAAAACCTGCACTCTGTACGTAGCACACTCCTGACCCCTGTACTCTATACGTAGAGAACTCCTGAACCCTGCACTCTGTACGTAGCACACTCCACAACTCTGCACACTTTGCATAGTGCACTCTTAAATTCTGCACTCTTAAATTCTGCACTCTGTGCGTAGCACACTCCTGACCCCTACACTCTGTATGTGGAGCACTCCTGAACCCTGTACTCTGTACATAGCACACTCCTGAACCCTGTACTCTGTACATAGAGCACTCCTGAACCCTGTACTCTGTACATAGAGCACTCCTGAACCCTGTACTCTATACATAGAGCACGCCTGAACCCTGTACTCTGTACATAGAGCACTCCTGAACCCTGTACTCTGTACATAGCGCACTCCTGAACCCTGCACTCTATACATAGAGCACTCCTGAACCCTGTACTCTGTACATAGAGCACTCCTGAGCCCTGTACTCTGTACATAGAGCACTCCTGAACCCTGTACTCTGTACATAGAGCACTCCTGAACCCTGTACTCTGTACATAGAGCACTCCCGAACCCTGTACTCTGTACATAGCGCACTCCTGAACCCTGTACTCTGTACATAGCGCACTCCTGAACCCTGTACTCTGTACATAGAGCACTCCTGAACCCTGTACTCTGTACATAGCGCACTCCTGAACCCTTTACTCTGTGCATAGCGCACTCCTGAACCCTGTACTCTGTACATAGCGCACTCCTGAACCCTGTACTCTGTACATAGCGCACTCCTGAACCCTGTACTCTGTACATAGCGCACTCCTGAACCCTGTACTCTCTACATAGCACACTCCTGAACCCTGTACTCTGTACATAGCGCACTCCTGAACCCCGTATTCTGTACATAGCACAGTCCTGAACCCCGTACTCTGTACATAGAGCACTCCTGAACCCTGTACTCTGTACATGGCGCACTCCTGAACCCTGTACTCTGTACATAGCGCACTCCTGAACCCTGTACTCTGTACATAGCGCACTCCCGAACCCTGTACTCTTTACATAGTGCACTCCCGAACTCTGCACTCTGTACATAGCACACTCCTGAACTTTGCACTCTTTGCATAGCGCACTCTACACAGCATGCTCCTGACCTCTGCACTCTGTACATAGTTCACTTCTGAACTCTACATTCTATATATAGCACACTCCTGAACTCTGCACTCTGTATGTAGTAAACTTCTGACCACTGTACTCTGTACATAGCACACTCCTAAACTCTGCACACTTTGAATAGTGCACTCCTGAACTCTGTACGTAGAGTGCTCCCGACCCTGCACTCTGTACCTAGCGCACTCCTGATCAATGCACTCTGTACATAACACACTCCTGATCCCTGCACTCTGTACACAGCGCACTCCTGATCCCTGCACACTGTACATAGCGCACTCCTGATCCCTGCACTCTGTACATAGCGCACTCCTAAACCATGCACTCTGTACATAGCGCACTCCTAAACCATGCACTCTGTACATAGCGCGCTCCTGATCCATGCACTCTGTACATAGCGCGCTCCTGAACTCTGCACTCTGTATGAAGTACACTTTTTTTTTTTTCACATTCAAAAGTAGACTCTTGACCCCTGTGCTCTGTATGTAGAATACTTCTGAACTCTGCGCTCTGTAGGTAGCGCACTCTTGGAGGGGGTGTTGGGAGGGCGATTGAATTCCTGCACTTATTCTGTGAGGAAAAAAAGCCCTGGTTCAGATAGTATATACTGTTAACTATTTTATCTCATACAATGTGTTTTTAAGTTAAAAAGGCTGGACTTCTGCCCTTTACCATCTACCTGCTGCTATATATAAATGTAATATGTATTCTTTTTTCCTAAAACGTCTTTCAGGAAAGGCTCCTCCTCCTCGAACAGGAAACACCTCATCATCCAAAGCTTTAACAGGAGGCTTCCACGCAGCTACCTTCAGTTTTTTGTGTTTCCTCTGGTGAGAGCCAAAATCTCTCAGGTCTGTCCTGGGAGACAAGAGGTTCTCACCTTGAAACCCTTTTCTTTTTCCTGCCAGGAGTCTGTGATCCTCCCACTTGCCTCTAGCTGGATGGTTCCCGTAGGCTCTCTTCCCCTTCTGTGCTCGGGGAGAGCCTGTACTGCCTGGGAGTCCCGTCCTGTGTTTTTGACAAACGGGCGGTGTGCGGAGGCCCCCCGCAATGCGGGGCAATGGCGGTGAAGGCTGAAGCGCCCGCCATTATTCTCGTGGGAGAGGAGAGCTCTCAGTCACATCCTGTGCAGTGCACAGGAAGGGGGTGGCACTTCCGGGTCAGGCGCGCAGCGCCATTTTCGGCCGCAATGCGCAGGAGAAGAGAGCAGGGTCACCTGGTGCCTTTTAACTTCTGGTTCCAGGTCGGCGCAGCAGCGTTTTTGAATCCGGGAACCGGCCATTCATTCAGCCATGCAACCTCAGTGCGCTCTGCAGTGGAGGATGCAGCGGATAAGGGGGCAAGCCAAGGCACCAGCAAGGCCAAGGTAAGGGACTGTGTTCCTATTTACTGTGGACCTTTTCTCCTATGGGTGTTAACCCCCCTCCCCATGCTCCCTGGTGTATGTGTAATGCAGTGGCTAGTGGGTTAGCTCTCACAGCAGAGCATAAGGGACTCCAAAGTGGTGGGGGTGGCTTGCTTGGGCACAGGAAAGTGAGAGGTTGTTTCCTAGTGCACCTGGGTGTTTGTTTTTTACTTGTGGCTATATAGCAGCATTTTAGCATAGTCCTTTTGTTTTGTTTTTCTTCTGTTTGTCCAGGCCAAAAGCTCTGTTCAACCAGTCAAGGGAAGGTGCCCTGTCTGCAAAGATAAATTCAGCGAACCTTGGACAAAATCGCTTTGTGCAGATTGCATTGCAGATTTAGTCAGGGATGAGTCTCCATCCATTTGTGGCGATCTGGTTCCAACCATTAAGGATGAGCTCCGCGCCACCTTTTAAGCTTTCAGGTCAAACCTGATAGATGAGCCAGGTCCCTCAGGGGAGCCTAGGGCTCCGCAGCCATCTTCAGAATCCCAAGGGGTTTCTCTGATACAGGCAGGAGGTCCTGTCTCCCCAGGATACTTCCCAAGAACCTGCTTTCCACGCTCCAGATGGAACAGATTCAGAAGAGGAGGAAAATGAAGCAGGTGCCGTCTCTAAGTACATGTTGTCACTAGAAGAGGTAGGAGGACTCTTGATTCACACTACCTTGGGGATAGAGGAAGAAAAGAAGGAGTTCTCACTGCACGACCGCATGTATGCTGGTCTGGGAGACTCAAAAGGCCGTACTTTTCCGGTCCATTCGATAATCACAGATAGGATTAAAAAAGAATGGCTGGAACCAGAGAAGAAGCCATTTTTTTTCTCGGGCCCACAAGATAAGACTCCCGTTTGAGGAAAATCCTGACTCTATCTGGAACAAGGTTCCAAAACTGGATTCCGCTTTCTCGCAGGTCTCAAAGTCAACTGACCTTGCCTTTGAAGATATGGGCACGCTAAAGGAGCCCATGGATAAGAGGATGGACCTACTTCTTAAAGCCTGACAATCAGTTATAAACAATCTGAAGCAACATGTGTTGCCAGGAATTTAGAGCACTGGATTAACCACTTGCCGACCAGCCGCCGTCATTATATGGCGGTAGGTTGACACGATCCCGCGAACCATCGTAGCTATACATCGGTCGCTATAAGCAGGATAGCAGGTGCGTGCGGGGGTGCCAATGCTCGTGACTGGTGGTCGCGATGACCGCTGGCTATGAGCAATCGCGGGCACGAGAGGCAGAACAGGGACGTGCGTGTGTAAACACACACATCCCAGTTCTGTGAGGAGAGAGAGATCGTGACTTCCTACGAGCTAGGAACCACAATCTGTCATCTATAGTCTATCCCATCCCCCACAGTTAGAACACACACCCAGGGAACACAGTTAACCCCTTGATCGTCTCCTAGTGTTAACCCCCTTCCCTGCCAGTGCACTTCCCTGCCATAGCACTGATCGCTGTATAATTGTCAATCGACCCAAAAATGTGTCAAAAGTGTCCGATGTGTCTGCCATAATGTCGCAGTCTCGATAAAAATCGCAGATCGACGCCATTACTAGTTAAAAAAAAATCATAAATCTATCCCCTATTTTGTAGACACTATAACTTTTGCTCAAACCAATCAATATACGCTTATTGCGATTTATTATTTATTACCAAAAATATGTAGAAGCATACATATCGGCCTAAACTGAGGAAAAAATTTGCTTTTTTAAAAAAAAAATTGGGGCTATTTATTACAGCAAAAAGTACAAAATATTGTGTTTTTTTTTTTTCGAAATTGTCGATCTTTTTTTGTTTATAGCGCAAAAAAAAAAAAACGCAGAGATGATCAAACACCACCTAAAGAAAGCTCTATTTGTGGGAAACGTCAATTTTGTTTGGGTACAGCGTTGCACGACCGCGCAATTGTCAGTTAAAGCGACGCAGTGCCGTATCGCAAAAAATGGCCTGGTCATTGAGCAGCCAATTCTTCCGGGGCTGAAGTGGTTAACCAGATGAAGGCCCATGTTACTGCGGATTCCCCGAAACAAGAGATTTTGGACTCCTTTACAGCCTTATCTGCAGCAGTGTTATATATTGCATATGCCTCGGCAGAGTCCGTACGCATGTCGGCTAGGTCCGCAGCATTAACAAACTCTGCTAGGAGGGCCTTATGGCTAAAAACCTGGCCCGGGGATGCAGCATCAAAAAACAGGCTGTGTAACATTCCCTTTGCAGGGGTTTGCTGTTTGGTTCAGAACTAGGATCCATTCTTGACCGAATGGCCGATGAAAAGAAATTGTTTCCAGTCAAGAAGCATCAGGTGCAGACCCGTAAGCATTTTTTTCGGACTCAGAAATAACAGCAGGAAGATCAAACGCAGGGAAAAAGGGAGCCATGGTCTTTCCAGAAGCCCAAAGGTAGGAGTGGAGTGCTCTTCAATCCTCCTGCGACTTCTGAAAAATCACAGTGACTCCTTCCTCCAAATCGGAGGAAGGCTCCAGGAGTTTCTTCCGCAGTGGAGAGGCATTACACCAAACCAATTTATTCTAAACATACTCTCCCATAGATATGTGATCAAATTCACAGAAGAACCTTCAAAAAGATTCTTGGTGACAAACGTCCCAAGGGATCCAGCCAAGGCTCTCGCCATGAAGTCCCTAATCCAGGAACTGAGATCCCAGAGAGTCATTGTTCCAGTCCCTACAAGGGAGTTCTTCCAAGGGTTCTACTCGCACGTATTCCTTGTTCAGAAACCCTCAGGAAAGTTCTGTCTCATCCCAAATCTCAAGATGCTAAATCGATCGGTAGAGTACAGAGGATTTCGGATGGATTCCATTTTCTCAAGAAGCAGAGCTCTTCCGTGCCTAGCAGGAAGTATTCTAAGATGGGCAGAGCTCAATATTACATCATTGTCCGCGCTCCATCTAAAAAGCACTCTAAACAGGGTAGCGGACTTCCTCAGCAGAAACCAGGTGTACAAGGCAGAGTGGTGTTTGAACCCGGAAATCTTCCATATGATCGTGAAGAAATGGGGGCAGCCAAAAGTGGATCTTTATACTACTCAGGAAAATGCACAGGTGTCTCTCTTCTTCTCTCTGAACAGAACCGAGCCATCCCTGGGGTTAGATGCTCTGGCGCACAGCTGCAATTTTCGCCTCTGTTACGCCTTTCCCCCTTTTTCAGCTTATCCCTCAGGTCATCCAGAAGGAGGATATGACAGTAATCCTCATCACTCCCTTTTGGCCCAAGAGAGCTTGGTTTTCATCCCTTCTCCAGATGCAACTCAAACTGCTTTGGCACCTTCTGTTGAGACAAGACCTGCTGATTCAAGGTCCCTTACTTCACCAGGTAGTAGCAAATCTAAAGCTCACAGCTTGGCTTCTGAAGAGCAGCTCTTAAGGAAGAAGGGATTTTCAGACAGGTTGGTGGCTACCCTCCTATCTGGCAGAAAGAGTGTTACCAGAGCAATTTATTTCAAAGTCTGGAAAGTTTTAAACTCCTGGTGCACTGCATCCGGCTGATCCTTAAAAGATTTTTCTTCTATTTTGGAATTCCTGCAAGAAGGAGCGGGTAAGGGCTTAGCAGTCAGTACCCTCAAAGTTCAGGTATTTTTTGGAGAAATCAATCTCATCAGAACCCCTAGTGATCAAGGCCATCACCCGGTCCAGACCGGCAGTGATCAGAAGCTGTCCAAAGTGGGACTTATCGGTTGTTCTACAGGCCCTGACCAGGGAACCATTTGAACCTATTAATTTAGCCTCCCTGAGACGGATTACTTTGAGAACTGTTGTTTTTTAGTTGCTATAACGACAGCTCGAAGAATTAGTGAGCTTCAAGCTTTGTCAATCGGGAGCCATTTTTTTTGTTCTATCTTTTCAGACCGAATTGTTCTGAAGACAGATCCTAATTTTTTACCGAAGGTCGCTTCGGTCCAAAATCGAGCTCAGGAGATTATACTCCCTACGTTTTGCTCTAATTTATCGGAAAGGAAGGAAGAAGAATTCCTTACCTTGGATGTTCAGAGAGCAGTCTTAAGTTACCTGGAAGCCACTAAGGACTTTAGGTGTTCAGACGCATTATTTGTTTCATATGCTGGTAGTAAGAAAGGATGACAAGCTATCAGAGGAACCATTGCCAGATGGTTGAGAATGGCGATCACAGAGGCCTATTCCCTTTCAGGCCAGGAGAGTCCAGTTGGTATTCGGGCTCATTCTACAAGAGCTGGGCAGAAAGCTGGTGCCACCCCCAAACAGATCTGTAAAGCATCTACATGGACGAGTCTGATGACCTTTGCCCGTCATTATAAGTTAGACCTCCTGACGGCTGGGGATCAGGCTTTTGGAAGGAAAGTCTTGCAGGCTGTTGTCCCACCCTAAATGGGGTAAGTCTCGGTTACCCTCTCGGGTATTGTCCTGAAAGACGTTTTGGGAAAATTCAAGTTAGACTTACCGGTAACTTGTTTTCCAATAGTCTTTCAGGACAGCAATAACCCGCCCTTTTCTTGTTGCTGTAATACTATGATATAACTGTTGCTTATGTGTTGCAGCCGGGGCTGGAGGTTCTCTACAAACAACTGAAGGAAGCTGCATGGAGGCCTTCTGTTAAAGCTTGGAATGATGAGGTGTTTCCTGTTGGAGGAGGAGCCATGATCTCTTGGGTGCTGTCCTGAAAGACTATTGGAAAACAAGTTACCGGTAAGTCTAACTTGAGTTTTTTTACGCACATTTTCTACCAGCTGGACAATTTATATCTGATTAGTCCAGTCTTCATCTTGGTTGTTCTTCCCCATCCTCACTCTCCGACCTCTGGTGGGGCTCAGCCCCGCTGTTATTCATGTCTAAATCATGGACTAAATATGGAAGTGCAGGACTTCTTGTGTTGGGAAGATGACAATGAGTGATAGAGGGGGTGGGGAAACTCCTTCTATAATCCTCTCATCACTGTCAGTGCTTTAAAAGACAGTTCTCGTTGTTTCCTCACTCTCTGACTAAGGTCCATGAATAAAGAAATGAACTGGTAGGAGATTTACAGGACCCTTTTTTTAGTTACCTTGAGGGGGGATTTGTAAGATCCTCAGAGACAAAGCTGCCTGATGTGGGTGGAGTCCTGGTTTAGGGGAACCAATCTGCTCATGTCTAGTAATAATCTTTTTATTTCTATTTTAGTAGATGGACGGGAGATGAGGAAAACCTCAGAGGATTGTCTCACTTTGTCTCCAGACTGTAAAGTAGAAGATGAGGACATCACACAGTATAGTCCAGGAGAAAACCCGACTACCTCAAATGTCCATCCGGCACCACACAGTGTAGATGGACCATCGTATTCCTCTTATCCTGAGGAACCTCAGACTGTGAGGGACGGTGCCGTCCTTCCAACAGATAAGAGGTTTTCCTGTACTGAGTTCGGGAAGGGTTTTTCAGAGAAGTCCAATCTTTACAATCATCAGAGATTGCACACAGTTGGGAAGCCGTATTCCTGTTCTGAGTGCGGGAGATCTTTTTCATGGAAGTCCAGTCTTTACAGACATCAGACGTCTCATATGAGGGTAAAGCCATATTACTGTCCTCAGTGCGGGAAATATTTTCAAGAGAAGTCCAATCTTTACAGACATCAGAGATGTCACACGGGGGAGAAGCCATTTTCCTGTTCTGAGTGCGGGAAATGTTTTTTACAAAAATCAGATCTTGTCACACATCAGAGGTCTCACACGGGGGAGAAGCCGTTTTCCTGCCCTGAGTGCGGGAAATGTTTTTCAGGGAAGTCCTGTCTTTACAGACATCAGAGAACGCACACAGGGAAGAAGGCCTATTCCTGTTCTGAGTGTGGGAAATGTTTTTTAGAAAAATCAGAACTTATCAAGCATCAAAGGACTCACACGGGGGAAAAGCCATTTTCATGTCCTGAGTGCGGGAAATGTTTTTCACAGATATTCAACCTTTACAGACATCAGAGATCTCACACGGGGAAAAAGCCACTTACCTGTCCTGAGTGAGGAAATTGTTCCTCACGGAAGTCCTGTCTTCCTGTACATCAGGGATTCCACACAACCCTCGAGGTGTATTAGTGCCTTGAGTGTGGGAAATGTCTTCTATATGAACGTTGCTCGACATCACAGCTCTCATGTGGGGAAGAAGCACACCCTGATATACACCTCAGATATACTCCATGGCTGATCTTCGTCATGTAGGAAATGGTTCATGGAGCAGCACAATGGCTAAGTGGTTAGAACTTCCACCTAGCGGCACTAGGGTTGTCGGTTCGAACCACAACACTACCTGCCTGGAGTTTGCATGTTCTCCCTGTGCCTACGTGGGTTTTCTCCGGGTACCCCCGTTTCCTCCCATGCTGGTAGGTTAATTGGATCCTGTCTAAATATGCCATAGTGTATTGGAAGGGGGTGACAGACACTCTAATGAGGGTCTCATTAGACCCTAAATACTGTATTCTAAATCTGCTAGATGAACTGGAATGGGAACCCCATACCAGAGAAGCCCTCAATAGGGCCCTTTTTATGGCTCGTAAGTTGATAATGCTACACTGGAAGTCTGAATCACCCCACCACGGTCAAGTAGTGGATCACTGCACTAGGTAACACACTGAGAATGGAAAAAAGTTGTATACCAGCATAGGGGTTGCTCTAGAAAATTTGAAAAAAGATGGGACCCATGGTTGGGAACCCCGGGACTTGCCCCGGATGACCTAATCATGGATAGACTTTTGAGGCTCAATGTGGGCTAAATACGCTACTCATTCTGTACTACCACTAGACCAAGGCGGGCGGGGTGAACTGTCACAGATTATGGGCAGGGGGTGCTGTGGGACCTGACCAAGGTCGTTTGATAATTGTTGATGGTGACTATAGTAAAAAAACGTACTGCTTCTATTGTATATGGAATTGTACATATTTGCTATATATGTTATAACTGTGGATCTTTGGACTGTATACTTTGAATTCTAAATAAAAACTTCTTTTTGGATTAAAAAAAAAAATTGCCCTAGTGTGTGTGTGTGTTTTTGTGTATGTATGAATGTGAGGTAGGGACCTTTAGATTGTAAGCTCCTTGTGGGCAGAGACTGATGTAAATGTACAATATATATATGAAGCCTTTTGTAAATTGACAGCTCTATAGAAGTACTTGTTATAAATAATAATAAGGAGATCAGAGTTCCCCAAAGACATGGATGAAGAAGTGTTGTACCGTGTTGGCCGTTGATAGCAGTAGAAAAATAAAGAATAGAATCCTTACCTTTTGTTGGTTGAGTATATTTTCGTGATGTAAGCTTTTACAAACACTTGAGGTCTAAAAAAAATATATATTGTAACAAGAATTTGCCAAGCCATAACAAATGTTGGTTGTATTTTATTTCATACAATGATTTCCTATGATCATTAGCTCCATCTAATGACCATAATGCGGTATCAAACAATTTTTCACGATTGAGGTATTTCAGAAAAAAATACCACATTATGGCCACTAGATGGAGTTGACGATCAGAGGAAATCACTGTGTTAATTAAATTATGAGCAGAATTTTATAACAGCTGGATGCTTGTCACTCTCATCCAACATTTTTTTTTCTGAATAATTTATTTTGTCAGGCATGGTTTCATACTAATAACCGAGATCCTACACCTGCACTTATGAGTACAGTGGACTTTGAAGAATATCAGTTAATAAAACCAACAATATTAATTGTGCCAAGGCCGGGGGTGGCAGGGCCGCGGGGGGGGGGGGGGGGTTATGTGATTTTTCGTGGGCAATTTGTCAGAATAATGGCTGGTGTTAGCGCTGCAATCATCATGGCACCATTGTTGAAATGGTGTCAGGATGATTGAAGCGCATTATTTCTTATATTGCATTGTAATCTATAATGCAGAGTCAGTGGGAGCCCTAAGCGTGTCACTTGCCACTGTCGCCTGCCACCAGATGCAGTTTGTTTCTTGCCACCAGATGCAGCTTGTCACCTGCCTCATCACCTGCCTTCAGATGCAGCTTGTCACTTGCCTTCAGATGCAGCTTGTCACTTGCCTTCAGATGCAGCTTGTCACTTGCCTCATCACCTGCCTTCAGATGCAGCTTGTCACTTGCTTTCAGATGCAGCTTGTCACTTGCCTCATCACCTGCCTTCAGATGCAGCTTGTCACTTGCTTTCAGATGCAGCTTGTCACTTACCTCATCACCTGCCTTCAGATGCAGCTTGTCACTTGCCTCATCACCTGCCTTCAGATGGAGCTTGTCACTTGCCTCATCACCTGCCACCAGATGCAGCTTGTCACTTGTCTCATCACCTGCCTTCAAATGCAGCTTGTCACTTGCCACCAGATTCAGTTTGTCACTTGTCTCATCACCTGCCTTCAAATGCAGCTTGTCACTTGCCTCATCACCTGCCTTCAGATGCAGCTTGTCACTTGCCTTATCACCTGCCTTCAGATGCAGCTTGTCACTTGCCTTCAGATGCAGCTTGTCACTTACCTCATCACCTGCCTTCAGATGCAGCTTGTCACTTGCTTCATCACCTGCCTTCAGATACAGCTTGTCACTTGCCACCAGATGCAGCTTGTCACTTGCCTCATCACCTGCCTTCAGAGGCAGCTTGTCCCTTGCCTCATCACCTGCCTTCAGATGCAGCTTGTCACTTGCCTTCAGATGCTACCTGTCACTTGCCACCAGATACAGCTTGTCACTTGCCTCATCACCTGCCACCAGATGCAGCTTGTCACTTGCCTCATCACCTGCCTTCAGATGCAGCTTGTCACTTGCCTCATCACCTGCCTTCAGATGCAGCTTGTCACTTGCCTCATCACCTGCCTTCAGATGCAGCTTGTCACTTGCCACCAGATGCAGCTTGTCACTTGCCTCATCACCTGCCACCAGATGCAGCTTGTCACTTGTCTCATCACCTGCCTTCAAATGCAGCTTGTCACTTGACACCAGATGCAGCTTGTCACTTGCCTCATCACCTGCCTTCAGATGCAGCTTGTCACTTGCCTCATCACCTGCCTTCAGATGCAGCTTGTCACTTGCCACCAGATGCAGCTTGTCACTTGCCTCATCACCTGCCACCAGATGCAGCTTGTCACTTGTCTCATCACCTGCCTTCAAATGCAGCTTGTCACTTGCCACCAGATGCAGCTTGTCACTTGCCTCATCACCTGCCACCAGATGCAGTTTGTCACTTGCCTCATCACCTGCCTTCAGATGCAGCTTGTCAATTGTCACCAGATGCAGCCTGTCACTTGCCATCAGATGCAGCTTGTCACTTGCTTCATCACCTGCCTTCAGATACAGCTTGTCACTTGCCTTCAGATGCAGCTTGTCACTTGCCTTCAGATACAGCTTGTCACTTGCCTTCAGATGCAGCTTGTCACTTGCCACCAGATGCAGTTTGTCACTTGCCATCAGATGCAGCTTGTCATTTGCCTCATCACCTGCCACCAGATGCAGCTTGTCACTTGCCATCAAATGCAGCTTGTCACTTGCTTCATCACCTGCCTTCAGATACAGCTTGTTACTTGCCACCAGATGCAGCTTGTCACTTGCCTCATCACCTGCCTTCAGAGGCAGCTTGTCTCTTGCCTCATCACCTGCCTTCAGATGCAGCTTGCCACTTGCCTTCAGATGCTACCTGTCACTTGCAACCAGATGCAGCTTGTCACATGCCTCATCACCTGCCACCAGATGCAGCTTGTCACTTGCCTCATCACCTGCCACCAGATGCAGCTTGTCACTTGCCTCATCACCTGCCTTCTGATGCAGCTTTTCACCTGCCTTCAGATGCAGCTTGTCACTTGCCTCATCACCTGCCTTCAGATGCAGCTTTTCACTTGCCTCATCACCTGCCTTCAGATGGAGCTTGTCACTTGCCACCAGATGCAGCTTGTCACTTGCCTCATCACCTGCCACCAGATGCAGCTTGTCACTTGTCTCATCACCTGCCTTCAAATGCAGCTTGTCACTTGGCACCAGATGCAGCTTGTCACTTGCCTCATCACCTGCCTTCAGATGCAGCTTGTCACTTGCCTTCAGATGGAGCCCCCATTACATCAGATGTCCCCAGCAGAGCCCCCCTTACATCAGATGTCCCCAGCGGTGCACCCCCCCCTCACCTCAGGTGTCCTAGTTGTCTCCACCGCCATTGCAGAACAGAGGGGGTATACAAAATAGTGTCTACCTCCGCCGGCCGCCTGGTTACAATAGAACCCCCGCCCCGTTCCATAACAGACCGGCAGCGGGGCGGGGGGTAGGCAGGCGAGGCGGGGCGGAGCGGGATGGAGGGTGGACGGCGATGCAGGAACTCCGTCTAGTCACCCAGCCGTGTTC
This sequence comes from Lithobates septentrionalis, assembly GCA_037952835.1. Lineage (NCBI taxonomy): Eukaryota > Metazoa > Chordata > Amphibia > Anura > Ranidae > Lithobates > Lithobates septentrionalis. The sequence goes on from JBBDGP010001914.1 coordinate 648,385, forward strand.
TTGGTCTGCCTTAAAAATGGCGGCTGGCAGGCGAAAAATCGTGAAAAAACGGATTTCTCGGGACATTAAAATAAAAAATAAATAAAGAAATAAAATAAAATCGGTTCTCTAGGTTTTGCAATTCCTGGATCATGGTCTTCAGACTGGAGGCTTTGAAGAGATTTGGGTGGGAAGAAGCCTCTACCCCTGTGCCCATTCTTTCCTGACCGAGGCTCTAAGACTGATGTTCCTGCCTGCTGCCTGAGCCTGCCTGTGCTGACCATATCTCTGCCTGCTGCCTGTACGGATGCAGGGCATTTTATGGGCCATGTTCCTGCCTACTGTCTGGAGAAATACTTTGGATTTGCTGACCATATCTTTGCCTGCTGCATGTACTTTTTATGGATCATGTTCCTGCCTGCTGCCTGGACCAGTACATATACACATTATATATATATATATATATATATATATATATATATATATATATATATATATATATATATATATATATATATATAACATACACACACAACATAAGGCTGTGTTCATAGTATTAGATGTTTCTCCAGGGCTGCAGTTCCTCTGATCTCCACAAGGTGGTGATCTCACTTCTACCAAAAATAGTCGACTCTATGGAATACAGACAGGAAGGGAAGTCAGGTACAGACAGGAAGTTCCGGGTGAGAGGTCGGTCGGGAGGAAGTAGAGAGAAGACATTGCTGGAAGTGGCAGTAGAGGAGGTAATAAGATCTTATTTTCTATTTACACCCAGTAATCCCCCCGTCATGTCCGTCCTCTTCCTCCATAGTCACTGTGATGTCTTTTATCTCCAGCAGATGATGATACACACATATATAGTGTGGAAACCTAGATTAACCCCTTCAGGGGCAGAACATTTCCCCACTTACCGGGCCGGAACATTCTCTTCATTATGGAGATGTGTCACCTCCTCACTTTAGCCGTCTCTTGTAAGGAGCGATGAGATTCAGATTTGGGCTGTACTGAAATTTGCACTTCCACATCCTTCCTCTTTATTGATCTTCTGTTCTCCTGGCAGTCCACAATTTCCTCTACTCCCCTACTCTCCTGCAGTGGACTGTCCCCCCTGTCCAGTGAAGGGCTATGGGCTCTGCATTGGTCTAGATGACTTCAGAGAACCTATAACCATTGGAGAATAGGGGAGAAGAGACTGCGTGGACCGGTCTTAGAGGAGCCTGTGGGAGGGGAACATCGGGGAAGTAAAAGTGCCCAATATTCCAATTATGTTGAGCTGTGAAGGCTTAGATAAAGATATTTATGGGGAGGTGAATGCCTTTTGGATTAGGGCTGAAACTAACGATTATTTTCATAATCAATTAGTAGGCCGATTATTGTTTTGAATAATCGGTTAATAACCTTAAAAGTGTGGTGTAGAATTGATTTAATATGTAAAGTTTAAAAAAAAAGGCAATTTATTCTTTTTTTTTTTCTCAAACAAAAAGGTTTTTATTTCAGCAAAAATTATTACATACATTTCCGGAACAGACATATTAGAGTATAAAGTAGCGGTACAATCAGACATGAAGATAATACATATTGTATTCCTTTTCCCCCATATTTTCCCAATCAAACCTATCCTATTATTGCGTCTCTCCCAATAATCCTCCACCTGCACGTCCATATCTTCAGCAAAACAAAATACAATCGTTTGTTCTTACTTATTGCAACAGTACAGTTATCGGTTTCTCTAAAATAAACGGTCCATCACTAGATCTACTGGCGCGAGTCCAGGGACCCCCAGCCACTGTGCCCAGAGTTTTTCGAATTTTTTGGATGTTCCCCTGTGTTGAAAAATAATTTTTTCCAGACGGATGGTGTTTCCCATTTGTGTGATCCACTCCTGTTTCGTGGGAGGGTCTTCAGATTTCCAATGCCTAAGAATTAACATACGTGCCTGAAATAGAGTTCTATTGACGGCTTGCTTAAGAATATCACCTGTCAATAAGTCATCTATTATCCCTAATAGGCATGGTTTGGGGTCTAATGGTATCTGTATCTGGAAGACCATATTAATGGTATCCAGCACATCTTTCCAATATAAATGAAGTTTAGGGCATCTCCATAGGAGGTGGATAAGATCTCCGTGCTCTCTACGGCATCTTGTGCATGTGGGATCTGTGCCAACACCCATACGAGCAAGCCTAGCCGGTGTATAGTGTACCCTGGACAATATATACAACTGGGACAGTTTTTGAGCAGCATTCAATGAGCACAAGGGGACCGCCTGCAGAGCCTCGTCCCATTGTTCCTCTTCAAACGCGCCAACATCCTGCTCCCACCTGGCCATAACCTTCAATGGCGAGTCCCCCATAACCAAACCCAGAAGCATAGCGTAGCAGTCCGATATGAACCCTTTATATGTATTTATTTCTAGGAGGAAGTTAAAGACGGGCGCGGGTTCTAGAGTCCAGGTCTCTGGACCTCCCTGGGCATCTATCGCATGTTTAAGTTGCTGGTAGTAAAAATTCATGGAGAGCGGTAACCGAAAGGCCTCTCTAAGTTCCGAAAAGGATCTCAGCTTGCCATCTTGGAATATATGCGTCATGTGTGATAACCCATATTGCTTCCATTTCCTCCCATATGGTATTTTTGCTATTTCCATGTAGTGGTAATTTTCCCAAATTGGGCTATATTTAGTATATCCTTGTACTTTCTGTAGCATCCTGGTCTTATTCCAAATCTTTTGCATAAGAGCATAAGTTGGAAAGAGTTTGTTGGATTTGTTGTAATGCAACGCCTCCAGCCCATCCAGGGCGTCACACTTGACTGTAAAGCGAAGTAGCTGGGCTGAAGGGTCCCGCAGATTTAATTCTATTTCCTGTGTAGGCCTCAGAACTCTGGTAATGTGTTGTAGCTGGGCAGCTAGGTAATATACCCAAGGATTAGGGAGCGCCAGGCCCCCGTCGTCCTTGGGACGCTGGAGTTGCTCAAGTTTAATTCTGGGTGGTTTTGATAGCCATATAAATGATCGGAAGAGTGAGTTAATAATTCTGAACTTTTTTAAAGTAATGACCATTGGGGAATTGTGGAGAATATATAACAGTTGGGGCATAAGGATCATTTTTATTAGATTAATCCTACCTACTTGTGATAGCTTCAATTTGCTCCATACTTTGACCCGGTCACGACAACGATTGATAAGAGGGGTTAGGTTTAAGCTGACATAGTCTAACACACGGGGAGTAACTTGTATGCCTAGGTACTTGAGAGATGTCGATACCGGGATGTCCATTATATTGTCTTGAGAAGGGGGGAGCTCACGATCCAACAATAGAAGGGAGGATTTGGTCCAATTAATAATTAGACCCGAGTACTGCCCGAATCGGCCAATGACTCTCATTGCCTCCGACAGCGACGCTGACGTATCACCAAGAAGCAGCATGGTGTCATCAGCATACATGATAACTTTCTCATGGACATCCCCGTATCGAAACCCCCGGACCAATGGGTTGCTGCGTATCATAGAGGCTAAGGGCTTTATGGCCAGGGCAAACAAGAGGGGAGACAGGGGGCAGCCCTGTCTCGTACCTCTATATAAATTGAAAGGTGCGGAAATCCATCCCCCCTCTCTAATGACTGCCATCGGAGAAGAGTATAATAGCTGTACCCATTTAATGTAGTTGTCCCCAATCCCAAACTTCCTCATTACTGCCCATAAATAATCCCATTCGACGCTATCAAACGCCTTATGGGCGTCCAGGGAAAGCAGTGCTCTATCTCCCGTATTATCTGACTGGGATTGGATATTGAGAAAAAGTCTGCGCAAATTGATCGCAGTCGATTTCTGCGGCATAAAGCCGGATTGGTCTGAGTGTATTATGGTGGATATGACCTTGTTCAGACGCAGCGCCAGTACCTTGGCGAGGATCTTCACATCAGTTTGTAAAAGTGAGATCGGGCGATACGATCCCGGGTCTAGTGGGTCTTTGTTGGGTTTTAATATCAGGACTATGCTTGCTCTTGTCATTGACTGGGGGAGATCGCCATCTTGTTTTGCTGCATTAAATACCTTCAGCAGGTGTGGAAGTATAGATTCCCCATACTGTTTGTAAACTTCAATGGGGAGTCCATCGTCCCCCGGAGCTTTAGAGTTGGGGAACAGACTGGTCGCCACCTGTAGTTCCTCAACAGTAATGGGGTCATCCAGCTCATCACGAGATGCTTCAGATAGGCTGGGGAGCTGGACCTCATCTAAGTATTCAGTGAGCGATTCCTGTGAGTAATTTTGTTTAGATTGGTATAGTGAGGAGTAAAATCTCACCAATTCTGCTAGGATCTGGTCTGGGCTATTTGTTAATCCTCCCTGAGGGGAGCGTAGTGCTCCAATCGATGGAGAGGTCTGGTGGGAGTGGGCAATAGTTGCTAACAGACGACCAGTGTGTTCTCCCTCCTCATAATGTGCAGTTTTTTGAAAGAACCTCTTTCTCTCTGCAGTAGACGATGTGACCCTATATAGCGCCTCTTGCGCTGAAAGCCATGCATCCTTATTAGCCTGAGTAGGATCAGCAATAAATCGCTCCTCTAAATCTACTGCCATATGTTCTATTCCCTCCCCATGCGCACGGGTCCTCCTTTTAACTGCTTGAATTTCAGCAATAAAAATGCTTCGAAGGACTGCCTTAAAGGCCTCCCATGATAGAGCAGAGGGAGCCTCACTGGCATGAACCCGCCAGTATTCTGCAATATGGAGTTCTATTTGCTCATGGGAAGGGAAGAGATTCAGCCAGAATGCATTCATCTTCCACGGAGCCTTAGCCGTCGTGGAAGGAGGACGCACCTCCAGAGTCACAATCAGTGGTGAATGATCAGATACACTTCTAGTGCCATATGTCACCGTCGAGATGTAGCGGTCCGCTACTCCCGAACACAGGCAGAGGTCAATCCGTGATAGAGAGGAGTGGCCCCTGGAGAAGCAGGAGAACTGACGTACCTCTGGATTCCCCGCTCTCCAGGGGTCCTTCCATCCCACCTCCCCCATAAACCTACTGAGTGCTGTACCGCCCCCCCCCCCTCCCCCTCGCTACTGGTGGGTGCTTGTCTAAAAAAGGGTCAGTGTAGTTATTAAAGTCTCCGAAGGCATACAACGGGACCCCAGGATATCTAACATGGTATGCCAACAGAGCTCTCACCACTTGGTTGTTATACGGAGGAGGCACATACACAAAGGCTAATATACATTTGAGAGTAGATAACCTACACAAAAGAAACACATATCTCCCTTCTTGATCAATTTCGGAGCCGAGCTCCACGTATTCTATGGAACTATGCACCAATACACTCACACCACGAGAGTATGAGGTATGGGTGGAATGGTATGCCTTACCCACCCAACGAAAACCAATGCAAGACAATGAGTCCTTGGTGAGGTGGGTTTCCTGTAAGGCGCAGATGGCCGGGAGATGTTTCCGAAGTAGCGATGATACCATAGTCCTCTTCAGGGGATCATGCAGCCCTCTGACGTTCCATGAAAGCACAGTTACTGTGGTCATCTCACATTGAAGAAAAGGTGACTGGTATCGGTAACACACTGCTTGCTTCTCCTATGTTCACAAGAAGGAGACAGGAGGGCTGCTGTGTGGCATCGAAGTGGGAATGTTGGGTAAGCGAATAGCTTGAGGGTGGGAAGAAGGGCCATGTGATCACCCGCATAACAATGTAGCTTTACAGTTCCGGAATAAGTCTGTACGTATAAAGAAAACCTCAAGACGCACAACGGTGCGCCAAACAAACTTGGGGGCCTCTTCCGAGCCAGGTTCCACGCCTGTACCAGCTCATCACCTAGAAGGGCCCGCTTGCTTTGTAATCCAGGACTCCAAGATGTCAAAGTAGATGACAAACTTCTGTGGGACAACGGGTCCCATAGGCAATCCAGGGGCTCCTGGACCTCCAGCCCAAAGTACCTGATGGGTACTGACATGCACTTCATCAGGGTTTAACTTGCATCCGAGCTCGCATTATTTGGTGAAGAAATCATTGTATGTTTCCGGCACTGCCCCCGTCCGGGGGAGAAATATGAAAAAAGACCTGTACTAGTATGAGTGGCGTCAATCAAGTTCCATGCCTGGTCTCCGCTCTTGTCTGAATTCATTTTCGTTGGCATCCAGCCAGTCAGAGGCCTCCGCCGGGTGTTCAAAGAAATGTGCTTGACCTCGTAGAGTAATTCTAAGTTTCGCTGGATATAGCATTGCATAGGAGGCTTGTAGCTTTTGTAGGCGTTTTTTAATTTCAGTGAATCTTGCGCGACTCTTCTGAACCGCGGCGGAGAAATCGGGGTAGAAGGAAATACGGGTACCATTATATTGGACATTCCTTTTCTCTCTGGCTAGCCGCAAAATTATCTCTCTGTCCCGGTAATTTAGAAGACGGGCCAGGATCGGGCGAGGAGGGTGCCCCGGGGGGAGGGGTCTGGTGGGTACTCTGTGGGCCCGTTCCACAGCATATAGGTGGGTAAAGGCATCCTTGCCAAATACATCCGACATCCATTGCTCTATAAACTGCGTGGGATCACGGCCCTCTGCTTTCTCAGGAAATCCCACGATGCGCACGTTATTGCGTCTGAGGCGATTTTCGAAATCCTCTGCACGTGTGTCAGTGGCTCTGGCTAATCGTGTGGTAGCCTGGGATTCTCTGATCATGTGGGGAAGCTTATCTTCTATTTCACTAATTCTGCTTTCTGCTGCAGTGGTCCGTTCTCGGATCTTCTGGATGTCTTGCCTGAGGAGACTAACCTCCTCTTTCAAGCCTCCAAATCGTGCTTGCAAGTTATTGACAGATGCTGTGCATTTGTTTACCGCTCTCAGTATGGCTGCAAGTGTGGGCTGTTCACCCCCCTCCTCCTCCTCACAGTCATCAGGCTCCTCAGCTGCACCACTGTTAATGTCCTCCTGTGTTGTAATGGCGCTTGCCCCCTGTGTTGTCTCCCCCTCCTCCTCATCAGGATCATTGTGTATATCAAAGTCACAGTGAGACTGGGCTGCTAACAGGCTGGATTTGTCGTTAAGTTTCTGGGTATAGTACCTCATGTCCTTGGGGTGGTCAGCGGAGCCGTCCTTCATGCTTTTCTGTTGTTTGTTCTGTGCCTCTTTCAGTTTGTCAGCGCCACGCTTCTGTGCTGATGGCGGAGCGGCGCCATTTTGCTGGTCCATCCTCGATCCTTCTCCCTTCTGTCCTCAGGTCATCATACCCTCTGCACGGACCGGAGCAAGTGCGGGATGTAGCAGGGACTTTCCCAGGGCTGGTAAGTAGCTTTTGGGGCGAAGTCAGCACCGGGAACCGGATCAATTCAGGGTAACTGTGGGAGCTCTGTGACTAAGCGTCTGCTCACATGCCGCGCTGGCCACGCCCCCCCGGCAATTTATTCTTAAATATCTCTATGCAGTGCTAAATATAAATAACCAACTATATGGTTAGACAGCAAAATCTCTAATCCACTCTGAGAATAACAGACCGAAGAGATATACTGTATATACTATTAGAGGAGATATACTGTCTATACTATTAGAGGAGAGATATACTGTCTATACTATTAGAGGAGATATATACTGTACATACTATTAGAGGAGATATATACTGTATATACTATTAGAAGAGATATACTGTATCTACTATTAGAGGAGAGATATACTGTATATAGTATTAGAGGAGAGATATACTGTCTATACTATTAGAGGAGATATACTGTATATACTATAAAAGGAGATATACTGTATATACTATTAGAGGATATATACTGTATATACTATTAGAGGATATATACTGTATATACTATTAGAGGAGATATATACTGTACATACTATTAGAGGAGATATATACTATTAGAAGAGAATTACTGTATATACTATTAGAAGAGATATACTGTGTATACTATTAGAGGAGATATATTGTATATACTATTAGAGAAGATATATACTGTATATACTATTAGAGGAGGAGATATATACTGTATATACTATTAGAAGAGAAATATACTGTATATACTATTGGAGGTTGAAAATGGTAAACATCATCAGACTCATATCTTTTTTTATTTAAAGAAACAAAATTAGACTGTTTTGCAGTTTTTCAAACAGAACTGTAATATATTATATGCTGGCCATACAAAAACAATGTCTTCCTTCAAAAAAAAAAATGTCATTTTAAGAACATTTGTTTGATTTTCTAATCGTTAGTGGGGTCGAATCGACGTTCGCTTTCAACCACAGTGACGGGAAAATTTGGAAATAATAGAAAACTTCTCGGTCAAAGGAATTTTCAGAAAGTGTATGTGGTTTTCGTTCAGAAATTACATTCATTTTAAAACAGAATGTTAAAAGCAAGTGAAAATTTCAAACAACAATTCTTTCATTCAGCGAATGTACAAAGATTTTTCATATGAATATTCTTGTCTGAAAATTGATCGGTGTGGCCAGCATAAGGCTCGGTACACACCTATGCAGTTTGCTTTTCATCTGTTTCTGCAGTGCTTTTTGCTGTGTGTTAAGTACAGTATAGAGTGCCCCAATAGCAAGGTAAAGAAAACTTCTGCCTTTAGAACCACTCACTTCCTGCCCAGGACTACATGTCCCATGAGGCATTGCTCCTCACACATTCAAAAGTTCTCAGGCACTTACTGACATGCATGGACGGTGTACTGAGCTGTATGTGTGCTGCACTGTATTTCCTTATATGTAAACAAATAATGCATTCTGTATGAAGGCCAACTAATCGGCTGGCCAATTAATCGATTATGAAAATAGTAATCGATAAATTTCATAATTGATTAGTTGTTTCAGCCCTATTTTGGATGAATTTTCAGATTTTTTTTTTTTTTTTAGAATGTGGTCATGGTGTTTTACTCTGTCTATTATTAAATTATGAGAAGGGTACAGCTTTTCTGTCAGTATTAAAGCAGAGTTCCACCCATTTTTTTTAACTTTTAATCAATCTAATGCCCATCCTCCTTTCTATCTAAAATGGCAAATTATTTATTTATTTTTCTAAATACCTTATTTTCCTTATTTTCTGGAGCACTTTGGGCTCCAGCCGTCTAGGAGATGATGTAATTAGGCGATTCCCATGGACTCCTGGGATATCGGCGTCATCTGTCCGAGGAGTCCATGGGAATCGCCTAATGCTCTAATGTCTTCAATACCGGAAATTACGCGATCGGGAAGACGGGAATGTCTTGGTTGACATGTTGCTATAGCAGTGGGGCGGGAACTTCCGCTGACGCTGCCATTGCTATGGCAACGTGTCAGGACAAAAGAGCGCTGTGCAGTGGCATTACTGCGCACGGGTGAGATCAGCAGGTGCATGCTGGGTAGCCAGCTGCACTGAATCCTGGAAATGAATACAAGAGGGCTCCAGATGCCCACAGCAGAGATGGACCCTACTGGCTTCCGAGATCAGGTTAGTTTTAAAGGATTTATGTATGTAATGCACTAAGCGAGTTTTTTTATCACCTTAATCAGCCGCAGAACCTGTGTAAATAAAATGGGTTTAAAGGGATGATGTGGCAACCCTAATCTGGCCCCACAACCACTGGTCCATGTTGTGGAGAAGAAGCCCTTGTCCCCCATCAACATGGGAACAAGGTGCTTTGGAGGGGAGCCCCCTGCCCCAAAGCATGTTGAGGGCATGTGGCCTTGTATGTTCAGGAGGGGGGGCGCTTGCTTATCCTCCCCTTCCTTTCCTGGCATGCTCAGAGAAGGGGCTGGTATAGATTTTAGGGGGGGACATGCTTTTTTTTAGTTTTGTTTACATTCTGCTGACAGCAGGGAATTCTGCTGACAGCAGATAAGTCATGGTTGTTAAGGGCGCAACAGCCAGATTGCTGGCCCACTCCTTAACAACCAGCTATTGTCAATGAATTTGGATCCTTCAAACATCAGAATGAAACAAATTAATTTAGCTTGTTTCGTAACCATTCTATTCGGATTTGTTGACATTCGCTACTGTTTATCCCCCTGAGGAAGACACAGCATATCCCTGTGTCGACACGCGTTGGGGAGGGGACAGGAAGGGGTAGGAATCAGCACAGACATTGTCTGAGCAGTGTGGAAACCAAATTGGACACAGAGCCTTACTGGATTTGATATATTTGCCAGCTGTAGGGTGCTGCGCTGTAAGAAAGTGAGAAAGTGATTTTGTCTTTTAATAAATGTTGTTTTAAACGATAAAACACCATCCCAGCCTATTTTTTTTTATACATCTATTGAAGACAGCACCATTGAACAACATAGGATCCTGCAAAATCCACTTATAGAGCCCAGAGGTTGTTCAACTGTGTTGTAGACCAAACTTAATTGTGCGGTCACACCCCCGAGGTGAGTAGAATCACACGGGGGGGCACGAGTTTGACATCACTGTGGATTTATATGGAGCACCATCACAAAGAATTTATTAATTTGAAAATTATAAGAGGACTTTTTGAAAAGTTATGATTTGTGCACTTTTTGTTTCACTCATTTGATGATTTTTTTTTTTGTTAGTTTATTGGCACATCAGCACTTTGTGATAATTATACATTAGTCACTTATGATACATTATTGTCATGTTAGCACTTTATGCAAAATAACCAGTTTTTACGTTATGGATGAATATGTGTATTGCATATATGTATTACTGTACACTGAGGATATTTGTTTTTTTTTTTTGTAAAGCGCGGCACATTATTTTGATTTATGAAATTCGTTACTATTGTCTTTCGGAGATTCGGATACATTTGAATCTCAGAATAACCAAAATTTTGTTTGACTTTAAATTCGAAACGAAACAAACAGCACTTGTCTATTCCTGAAGTTTCTCCTAAAGACATGCATAAAGGGTATTGCACTGATCCCTGCCAGCCCTCCGCTCCCGTCCATCCCAGGCACTTATATGTGACGACATATGGAATGATGAGAAAGAAGGGTTGGCAGGGATCAGCGTGCCAGAGGAATGTGTCACTGACACTTCCCTGCTCTGCACATGGATGAAATCGCTTCACTACTTATGGGCAGGACCAACATTCCTTACATGTGGGGGGGGGGGTACCTTTCTTGTGTGCATGCTCACTAATGCCCAGGACCTGTCATCTCACTCCCAGTGACAGAGTAGGGGTTCCACCATGCACCAAGTATCCCGCCATAGACCTCTCTACGTGCACTTAGTTTAGCTCCTTCAGTTCTCCCATACCTGTAAATAAAGTGGAATATCGCGCTGTGAGAAATAAATACATTGAGCTAATACAAAAATAAACAAATTGAGCTAAATACAAATACCCAGACAAAAGCAGCGCTAAACCCACCAAAATTGAAATTGTACAGTGAAGATCAATATGGAAAAAATAATGTAAAAAGTGATCTATATTTTGAATATAGATTAATTTAAACTAAAAAGTCCATCTTCTTAATTCCACAGTGCTAGTAGAAGAACCAAACTTGTGATGTAATCAAAAGTTCAATATTATCCTCCACCGCACCACCAGTGCTAAACACCCAAAATGCTTGCTTACCAGACAGGCAAGCAATAGAAGCTTGCGACCTATACCCGGCCAGGGCCTTTATCCGGTCAGGCGCCAAACAGATGGATACCAGGAAGAACCCTCAGGCTGATCTCTATACCAAACAGGGACCGCCAAACTCGTGGTTCACGGATACCAAGTGTGGGTAGATGTGGATAACGTTCAGATGTATCCCAAAATGAAAGAAGGGTACCATAGCGTAATACTGACAGACATATTTATTAGAAAATGAGAAAGCCACTTACAAGATTGTAGTATTTAAAAGCAGATTAGCCGGCCGGCTCGTACAAACACCCGTCCCTCGAACGGCACATGTGAGACGTCAGCTCCTCCCGATGCGCGTTTCGTCATATAATGACGTAGTCTGGGGCCCCATAATATTAATAGGATAATATTGAACTTTCGATTACATCACAAGTTTGGTTCTTCTACTAGCACTGTGGAATTAAGAAGATGGACTTTTTAATTTAAATTAATCTATATTCAAAATATAGATCACTTTTTACATTATTTTTTCCATATTGATCTTCACTGTACAATTTCAATTTTGGTGGGTTTAGCGCTGCTTTTTTCTGGTTTCTCCAATACCTGTGGCTGGATCCATGGGGTCTCCATGCCGTGGGTTCAGTCTCAAATTCTTTAAAAGGCACCAAACGCTGGGAAGGGAGTCAGAGCACCGACCCCCTCGCTAACCAGAGTACCCGTCACTCATTCCCAGTGCCACTCTTTCGATAACTGTCTGCTATTTCTTCCACACCAGTACTTGGTTATCCATAGCAACTGCACAAACTCCTCTGCTGAGTAAACCTGCTGTGGTGGCACTTCAGTTCCTTCTCTACACTACTGTTTGTACTTATCAGGTCCTGTTAATTTGGATACACCATTTACCTTCATACGCTTCTTTAAGTAACTTCAGAACGGTTAATAAGCTTTTACTGGAGGTGCAACGGGTCAGTACAGCAGCAGTAGACAAATGGATCAGTCCTTCCCCAGCTAACTATCACGGCTGCCCAGATCATACTTTAGCAGGTTTAGTAAGAGTCCTTTTAGTCCATTAGAGGCAGTGTCCTAGTTCCAGGCAGTAAATCCCGAGGGGGGACCCGAAGGCAGGGGTCACAGATGACATCTTGTAAAAGCCATTCCCTCTAGTCCAGTGGTTCTCAACCTGGCGGTCGGGACCCCTCGGGGGTCAAATGACGATTTGCCAGGGGTCACCGAATCCTGGGCTGTTCCTGAATCCCGCACCGCTCTCCCAGCCTTTTCGCGGCCGCCCAGCAGGACTGTCCCTGGAGCCTGTGGCCGCCCGGCTGGGCTGTTCCTGGAGCCCGCGGTCACCCACTCAGCCTCTTCGCAGCCGTCCATTCAGTTCATGGCATGGCTGGGGGGCAGAGACTAGAGGTCAGCTGACTGGTGAGGAATGTGAAGTGGGAGGGGCTAGGGGATCTCCTGATTTCGGCATAGGTGTCACTGCTGCAAGACACCACAAAGTTGGAGACACAGTGAAGCCGGAGACACAGTGAGTAACACTACCTGTGATTAAAGTTGCAGTTAAAAGTCCTCACTAAAGTTCTCAGATCAGCAGATGACCTTAATCAAGAGCACCTTAGTTGGCTGATCAGAACTCCCCCCAGCACTGCCACTCATCCCATTCCCCGCACCCACCAAGGAGTAAGAGAATGGATAAAAATAGAGAATACATGGAAGGGAGAGGAAAAGAGGGGGAGGAACAAAGAAAAAGGGAGAGAAAGAATAAGAGAAAGAACAAGAAACACGGCTAAAGAGAGGGATGGGGAAAAAAAAAACAAGAAATTAGGATTGAAAGAGATAAAAGGGAAAGAAAGGAGAACAAAGAGCGAGAGTGCTACATCCTAAAATGTACCAAAAGGGGTTATAATAGTGTACGAATGGAAGGGACTCAGGGAGCGCTAAATGTCTGCGGGTTAGGGGCGCAAATTACTTGTCTTGCCTTGGGTGCTGACAACCATGCTACGAAAATAATTTTACTGTTAGGGGTCCCCACAACTTGGGAAATTTTATCAAGGGCACTAGAAGGGTTGAGAACCACTGCTCTAGTCCCATTGGGTGAGGCGACTCTGAGCTCTCCTTTTGTTAGTATGGACCCATAGCAATGGCCGGGGCCATGAACACGCGGGAAAGGGAAAGAATCACCTTAACCCCGTCCTAGCTCTTGGCAGCCTGTAACTCACGAAATAAACAGCTCCTATAAATAACAATGCAGTTAAAGCAGGAACCCAACAGTTCAGAAAGGGCTAAAATATTCACAGGCACTACGTAAGCGACTGCTTACATAGCGCTCTACTGTCCTTTGCTATTTTGTTCTCTACCCTGCGGACCTCTGCACTGATGATCCCTATATACTGCGTTACTGACCCCTGTACAATGCTACATAGTACATAGTACATAGTTAGTCAGGTTGAAAAAAGACACAAGTCCATCCAGTCCAACCATAAAAAAAAAAAAAAAAAAATAAAAAAAAAACGTACAATCCAATATACCCAATACTATACCCACAGTTGATCCAGAGGAAGGCAAAAAACCCCAGCAGAGCATGCTACAATTTGCTACAGCAGGGGAAAAAATTCCTTCCTGATCCCAGCGAGGCAATCAGATTTTCCCTGGATCAACTTTACCTATAAATGTCAGTACCCAGTTATATTATGTACATTTAGGAAAGTATCCAGTATGCTCTACTATCATCTGCCCTATTGTTCTCTACCCTGCTGAATTCTGCCCTGCTGACCCCTCTACATACTACTGACCTCTGTACACTTATCTACATCCTACTGACCTCTGTACACAGCCCTACATCCTGCTGACCTCTGTACATTGCCTTACATACTACTGACCTCTGTACACTGCCCTACATCCTACTGACCTCTGTACACTCCTCTACATACTACTGACCTCTGTACACTCCTCTACATACTACTGACCTCTGTACACTGCTCTACATACTGCTGACCTCTGTACACTGCCCTACATACTACTGAGCTCTGTACACTGCCCTACATACTACTGACCTCTGTACATCGGCCTACATACTGCTGACCTCTGTACACTCCTCTACATACTACCCTGTTTCCCCGAAAATAAGACCTAGCGTGATTGTCGGTGATGGCTGCAATATAAGCCCTACCCCCCAAATAAGCCCTACCCTGTTTCCCCGAAAATAAGCCCTACCCTGAAAATAAGATCTACAAGGACTTTAACTAGGGCTTATTTGGGGGGTAGGGCTTATATTGCAGCCATCACTGACAATCACGCTAGGTCTTATTTTCGGGGAAACAGGGTACTGACCTCTGTACACTGCCCTACATCCTACTGACCTCTGTACACTGCTCTACATACTACTGCCCTCTGTACACTGCTCTACATCCTACTGCCCTCTGTACACTCTTCTACATACTACTGACTTTTGTACACTCCTCTACATACTACTTACCTCTGTACACTGCTCTACATCCTACTGACCTCTGTACACTCCTCTACATACTACTGACCTCTGTACACTGCCCTACATCCTACTGACCGCTGTACACTGCTCTACATACTACTGACCTCTGTACACTGCCCTACATCCTACTGACCTCTATACACTGCCCTACACCCTACCGTCCTCTGTACACTCCTCTACATACTACTGCCCTCTGTACACTGCTCTACATCCTACTGACCTCTGTACACTCCTACATACTACTGCCCTCTGTACACTGCTCTACATACTACTGCCCTCTGTACACTGCTCTACATCCTACTGACCTCTGTACACTGCCCTACATACTACTGACCTCTGTACACTGCTCTACATACTACTGACCTCTGTACACTGCTCTACATACTACTGACCTCTGTACACTGCTCTACATCCTACTGACCTCTGTACACTGCCCTACATACTACTGCCCTCTGTACACTGCTCTACATACTACTGACCTCTGTACACTGCTCTACATACTACTGACCTCTGTACACTCCTCTACATACTACTGACTTCTGTACGCTGCCGTACATATTACTGGACAGAACTCAACCCAGATGAAACTCAGAGCAGACAGCCAGTCATGAAACTAGTCAAGCAGGTCAGCCTGGTTGTTCTGCCTTCATGATAAATTTCTGTGTAAGACTTAAGGTGACGAATTACTCTCCAGACATGAACAATATTGTGAATGGAAGTTAACGCCAAGTGTCCCACAGAAGATAACTTTATACAGTTTATACAATATTTTTACAGCAACATCTTTTTACTTCGATTTTTCTACGTTTTCCCTATGCCATCCTTACATTTTTATTAGAGTCTTGCTACTTCATTTCTTTTTCTTTTTTTTTTGTTAAAGGGCACCACACCCCGATGATCTTTGACCTCTTCCATGTTGTTCAGGTAAATCTCCACCTCTCAAAGGTTGTCTATCCCTCTTCTACAGAGAAACCTGCATAGAGCACATGACCACATCAATGAGGATGGAGGAGGACCAGAGTCACATGACTGAGAGGATCCTAAACCTCACCCTGGAGATCATCTACCTGCTGAGCGGAGAGGTGAGAATTTGGGGAGGTCACATGACATCACTCTCATCTCTATTAATAAAACACAGACCTGACCGGAGAGGTGAGGAGGATTCTGGGATTATAACATGATATTTGTATTCGTTCTTCAATACAGAGTTTTATTCTTCTGAAGTCTGGTGATCACATGACCATTACAGTGCCTCCACCCCGCTCCCTGACATCTGAGATAAACCGCAAAAAGAAGATTCTAGAGGTCACCAAGAAGATGATGGAGCTGCTGACAGGAGAGGTGAGCGGTGCTGGGAATTCTGGGACATTATCCAGTAACAGACAAGGGATGTGTCTGGATGGTGACTGTATCATTGTGTGTGTCAGGTTCCTATAAGGTGTCAGGATGTCACTGTCTATTTCTCCATGGAGGAGTGGGAGTATTTAGAAGGACACAAGGATCTCTACAAGGATGTCAGGATGGAAAATCAGCCGCCCCTCACATCGCCGGGTAAGAGGAGACTTTATTGTAAAGGAGAGAGCAGTGCGGAGGGTCCACCTAGATCCCCCATCATCTGATAAACACATAGAAACAATGTATTCAGTCAGTGTGTGTGTTTCCTACAGATGGATCCAGTAATGAGAACCCACCAGAGAGATGTCCCCTTCTTCTGTATTCCCAGGTTTCCACAGAGAAAGATCACAACTATGCACGGTGTGAGCAGGTAGATGAGGAAAAAATATTGGTATCTATGATTTATACACAGCATGTTTGTTACAATGAATGTTTATTATATATTCAGGGTGGAAGAGATAGAAAGAGATGTCCCCGTCCTCTGTATTCCCGGGATTGCACACAGGAAGGCCACACCATCCCTCACCATCATCAGGTAGGTGGAGTTGAGGGTCTGGAACATAAAGTGATTGAACACTCTGACATGTGGAGATGATGTGTGGACTCTACAAGATGATATTTTCTATGTGATCTCAGATCATAAATACTTCTATTTTACAGATGTTATTTTCTGCCATTCTGTTGGTTTAGGGTGAAGGTCTGATGATCATTAAAGTTGAGGGTGAAGTAGAAGAGACGTATGTGAGGGATGATCAGCAATATACGGAGGAGGCTGGAATGACGAGGACATTCAAAGAGGAGGACACTCCTACAGAGATCAGCACAGGTGAGCCATCATATATTCTTCTCTTATCTCTGCTCTGTTACTGCACACTGATTGCTTCAGTGGAGGCACGCTAATATAAGAGGTGTTTTAGACCCCTTTCAAGCAAAAAAAAAAGCGCCTGAAAAGCTCACGATAACCTATTTCCATTAAAACAAATGAATGCTTTCACACTGGGGCACTGCACTGGCAGGGTGGTGAAAAAACGCCCCTCTCCATTGAAATTAATGTAAAGCTCTTCAAAAGCGCTCAGTGTATTACTGGCAGTTTAGAAGCGCCTCAGTGTGAAAGGGGCCTTACTGATCATCAGGTAAGAACAGAGGGGAAAAAAAAAAACTAAAAATAAGAAAACTAATGCAGCCACTACATCTAATGATTGGTAAATTGCAATATATTACATTTTTGTTTTTGACTTTAATAACACTTTAAAATGAATCACCGCCCAGAAAAACAATTAAAATGAAATATTACAAGATCAAAAATCGAAGGATAAATGTTAAGGGATGGCATACGCAAATCTGCTCAACCCTGTACAAATGGTAACAGAGATAGAAATAAATAAAAGTAAAAAAACAGAAACAAATGCCAGACATGTTCTATAACTACGGACTTGACTAATATTACTAAAACGATGGTCATTTAATCCATAGGGGGCGTAAGGCTTCATATTGTAAATCCATCTGGTTTCTAGACAAGATATTTCACGTCTGTTATTACTCCCCCTCCAACCCTTATGCCAGTGGGATCTTTGTTATGGCATGCAGAATAGTGTCTTGAAACACTACGATGTTTAAAACCCTTGAGAATATCTGCAATATGCTCACCAACTCCCATCTGCAGGTCCTGTAAGGTCCTATCCATATACTGTAAAATAACGGAGTGGGCAACTACATAGCAAATGAGGTTTAATGTTGAAAAATGTAAAGTAATGCGTTTGGGTGCTAAAAATACGAACGCAAGTTACTCACTAGGGGGAGAACCTCTGGGGGAATCCAATATGGAGAAAGATCTGGGGGTCCTAGTAGATGATAGGCTCTGCAGTGGCATGCAATGCCAAGCCGCTGCAAGCAAAGCCAACAGAATATTGGCATGCTTTAAAAAGGGTATTAACCCCCCCCTTCCCCCTCCTTCCCCTTCCCCCTCCCCTTCCCCCTCCCCTTCCCCTTCCCCCTCCTTATCAGGTTGGATTGAAAATGGTTACTTATGTAAGTCTATCTACGATGGTATAATACTATAATGTATTAAGGTGTACTGCTAAGTGATACTTCTGATATTTGCACAATTGGAATATCTGATAAACAATGACTACAGTTTGAAGGTTGATTTTACTGTCATTTTCCTCTATACTTTGAATGCTTTAAATCATTCTGTAATGTAATACTGATTTGTTTAATAAAAATTTTCTGTTAAAAAAAAAAAAAAGGGGATTAACTCCAGAGATAAAACGATAATTCTCCCGCTCTACAAGACTCTGGTCTGGCTGCACCTAGAGTATGCTGTCCAGTTCTGGGCACCAGTTCTCAGGAAAAGATGTACTGGAACTGGAGAGAGTCCAGAGAAGAGCAACAAAGCTAATAAAGGGATTGGGGGATCTTAGCTATGGGGAAGGAATATAAGCATTGAACTTATTCTCTCTGTAGAGGAGATGTTTGAGAGGGGATATGATAGCGATATACAAATACTGTACTGGTGACCCTAGCATACTTTTCAGTGAAAGGGAGTATTAAAAGACACGTGGCCATTCACTGAAATTGGAAGAGGAGCGGTGTAACCTTAAACTGCATAGAGGGTTCTTTACTGTCAGAGCGGTTAGGATTTGGAATTCTCTGACGTAGGCTCTCTACCATGTGGTCACAGAGCAACTAGGAAGTGCAAGTTATTGGCATTCCTCTATTTATGCTCAGTGCAGTGATTATCAGTGCAGCCCTATTAGCGATGCCCACCAGTGATACCTTTCAGTGCCTATCAGTGCCCATTATTACGCCTACCAGTGCCCCTAAAGGCTGCCCATCAGTGCTGCCTATCAGTGCCCATCAGTGCACATCTGTGAAGGAGAAAACGTACTTATTTACAACATTTTATAACCGAAACAAAGAAAAAACATTTTTCAAACTTTTCAGTTTCAGTTCAGAAGGGGGTGAAAGTGCCCGGTATTGAAGTGCTTAATAGAATTTGATTCCAAAGCAATTTTTCCTCACCTAATTGAAATACAGAGGATGTTTTACCAGTCTTTTGAAGTGTTAAGAAATGTACTTTTCTAAGCCTTGTCTCTGCAAATTACTAACGCTTACTGAGGGAACATGGAAGACATAGGAAGAGTCTAGCTACGACTGAACTAACCAGCATCAAATAGGAGGGAGGACAGAGGGAGAAGCCAATATCATGCTGTAAACAAGTTGTAGTGGCCCAAAACTGCTGGTATATGTCAGAATACCACAAAGCAATAATAAGCTGATGCAGCTCAATACCACACAGAAAATTAATAAATGGACACTTGTTCTATGCTAAAGGTTCTAAGGCTGCTTTCACACTAAGGCGTTTTACAGGTGCTATAGAGCTAAAAATAGCGCATTCAAAGCGTCTGTAAAGAGCCTATTCTCTCACTCCAGTGTGAAAGCCCGAGTGCTTTCACACTGGAGCGGTGCGCTGGCAGGACGCAAAAAAAGTCCTGCAAGCAGCATCTTTGGGGCACTGTAGGAGCGGTGTATACACCGCTCTTACAGCGCCCCTGTCCATTAAAATCAATAGGCAGCAGCAGCGCTTTGCCGGCGCTTTTAACCCTTTTTCGGCCGCTAGCGGCCAAAAGCTCCACAAAAACAACGGTAAAGCAGCGCTAAAAATAGCCCCCAATGCCCCAGTGTGAAAGTAGCCTGAAGCCGCGTACACACAATCAGAAATTCGGCCAGCAAAAGACCGATGAGAGCTTTTGGTCGGAAAATGCGACCGTGTGTATGCTCCATCGGACTTTTGCTGGCCGAATTCCCGCCAGCAAAAGATTGAGAGCAGGTTCTCAATTTTTCAGTCGGAAAAAGTTTAGATCGGAAATTCCAATCGTCTGTACCAATTCCAACGCGCAGAATTCCTACGCATGCTCGGAAACCATTCGACGCATGCTCGGAAGCATTTAAACTAATTTTTTCGGCTCATCGTAGTGTTGTACGTCACCGCGTTCTTTGCGGTCGAAAGTTCAGTGAACTTTTGTGTGACCGTGTGTATGCAAGCCAAGCTTGAGCGGAATTCCGTCGGAAAAACTATCCAAGATTTTTCCAACGGAAAATCCGCTCGTGTGTACGCGGCATTAGAGTCTATACTTTGAACTTCTTGTTTAACAAACATCCCTTAACACATTGTCTAGGCTTGTGGTTGTGTGAAGAGCATGCACCTCCCATTCCCTATTGGTTCCTGCTCTTCTGACAAGGCTGTGTGACTATAGAAGTGATCTGGGAGGAGGAACAAAGGTCCTTTTTACTGATGAAGGAAAAATTCCCAGCTGGTAACTGGGGAAATCCCCAGATAAAATCTGCCTGATCCTGATAGAATCTTGATTTAAGTGAACTAACCCTCTTGTATCTTTTGGTTTGTGTTTTTATATTTTTCAGAACACACCATCGAGAAACCCTCAGTGGATCATCTCACATTATTTCCAGGTTGTAAATTGGAAAATGAGGATATCACAAGAGATTGTGCAGGGGAACAGACAATGGCCTCAACTCTTGATGGTGGACTTCACAGTATAGGTAGATCATCAAATCCTTCTGACTCTAAACAGCCTCGTACTGTGAGGGATGGTGCTGGAATTCATGGGAAGGAGAGATTTTCCTGTCCTGAATGTGGGGAAAGTTTTAGCTCTGAATTAAGTCTTACTGTACATCAGAGATCTCGCACAGGTGGGAAGTTTTACTCCTGTTCTGAGTGTGGGAAATGTTTCCTAGATATATCAGAACTTGTCATACATTGCAGATCTCACACAGATGAGAAGCCAAATTGCTGCCCTGAATGTGGGAAATGTTTTACAAAGAAATCAGGTCTGGTTAGTCATCAGAAAACTCACACAGGGGAGAGGCCTTATTCCTGCTCTGAATGTGGGAAATGTTTTACAAAGAAATCAACTCTTGTTGTACATCAGAGATCTCATACAGGGGAGAAGCCTTATTCCTGCTCTGAATGTGGGAAATGTTTTTCAAGCAAATCAAACCTTGTTGTACATCAGAGATCTCATACGGGGGAGAAGCCGTATTCCTGCCCTAAATGCAGCAAATGCTTTTTTTATAAATCAGCCCTTGTTATGCACCAGAGATCTCATACGGGGGAGAAGCCATATTCCTGCTCTGAGTGCAACAAATATTTTTTATATAAATCAGCTCTTGTTATGCACCAGAGGTCTCATACTGGGGAGAAGCCGTATTCCTGCCCTCAGTGCAGCAAACGTTTTTTTTATAAATCAGCCTATGTTATGCATCAGAAATTGCACACTGGGGATAAGCCACATTCCTGTCCTGAATGCGGGAAATGTTTTTCAAGGAAATCAGACCTTGCTATACATCAGAGATTGCACACAGGGGAGAAGCCGTATTCCTGCCCTGAATGTGGGAGATGTTATACATCGAAATCAATCCTTGTTAAACATCAGAGATCTCACACGGGAAAAAAGCCGTATTCATGTCCTGAGTGCGGAAAATGTTTTTCATACAAATCAGAACTGCTTAAACATCAGAGATCTCACACGGGGGAGAAGCCTTGTGCCTGCCCCTTGTGCGGGAAATGTTTTTCACAAAAATCAGTCCTTCGTGTGCATCAGAGATCCCACACGGGGGATAAGCCATATTCTTGCCCTGAGTGCAGGAAATGTTTTTCAAAGTTGTCCTCTCTTCGCTCACATCGGAAGATTCACACAGGCCAGAATCTGTATTCCTGCTCCGAATGTGGGAAATGTTTTTCACAAAAATCAGGCCTTCTTTTACATCAGAGATCTCACACGGGGTTGAAGCCGTATTCCTGCACTGAGTGCAAGAAATGTTTTATACAAAACTCAGATCTTGTAAGACATCAGAGATTTCACACTGGGGAAAAGCTGAATTCCTGCCCTGAGTGCGAGAAATGTTTTACACGAAGCTCAGACCTTGTAAGACATCAGAGAACTCACACTGGAGAGAAGCCGTATTCCTGCTCTGAGTGTGAGAAATGTTTTTCACAAAAAACAGACCTGGTTATACATCAGAGATCCCACACTGGGGAGAAACCATATCCCTGCCCAGAGTGCAGAAGCTGTTTTACATATAAATCAAACCTTGCTAGACATCGGAGATCTCACAGGTGTAGGGAGGAGTCGAACATTCCTGGGTTCAAGTCTCGCAAGGTTCGCTGAACTGCTCCTAAGGTCTGAATTAGGTTTGTCCCGATACCACTTTTTTAGGACCGAGTACAAGTACCGATACTTTTTTTTTAAGTACTCGCCGATACCGATTACCGATACTTTTTTTAATGTCACGTGACAGTGTTTTGTTTTTTTTTTCTTTTTTTTTGGGGGGGGGGGGGGGTGAACGGTTTCTGTGTGTTTTTTTTTATTTATTTACATTCATTATTTTTTACAATAATTTTTTTTTATTCTTTATTGCAATATGTGTGTGTGTGTGTTTGTTTGTTTTTTATCAGCCCTGTTGGGGGGCTTTGGTGAGATATTAGAGGTCTTAACAGACCTCTGATATCTCCCCTTTGAGACAGAGAAAGAGACGGAGGATAGAAATTCCCCAGTCCCTTTCTCTGCAGCCTCAGCTGTACTGAGAATGAATGGAGAGAAGACAGCGGGTCCTCTCCATTCATAAACTGACACATCGTAATCACAGGAGATTACAATGTTTCAGTTATGTGAATAGACAGAGTCAGCTGACTCTGTCCATTCACACAGTGGAGAGGGACAGAGAAGGAGAGGGGGACAGCGGAGGAGGACAGAGCAACAGAGGGGGACAGCGGAGGAGGACAGAGCAACGGAGGGGGACAGCGGAGGAGGACAGAGCAACGGAGGGGGACAAAGCAATGGAGGGGGACAGAGCAACGGAGGGGAACAGCATAGGGGGACAGAGGAACGGAGGGGGCATGGAGTAGGATGCGGTGACAGTCAGCGGTGATCGCGTGTGGGGGAGTTACAAGCACCGATCACCGCTGTATGTCACTAAAGCCGCGGGGGGAGAAGCTTGTAACTCCCCCACGCGCCGATCACCGCTGACTGTTTAGGTATCGGCGGAAGCATCGGGAGCATTTGCCCGAGTACAAGTACTTGGGCAAATGCTCGGTATCGGTGCCGATACCGATACTAGTATCGGTATTGGGACAACCCTAGTCTGAATGTTAATCCGAACCCCACGGAAGTCAAAGGGAGCAGAGTTTTTTTAATCAATTCTGTCAATTTTTAAGACATTTTCAAAGGGCATAGGGGATTGGGCACTGACTTGGGAGATATTGAGATGTATACCAGGAAACTACAGACCAGTCAGCCTAACATCAATAGTATGTAAGGTATTTAAGGGACTGAGTGTTTTTTGTGAGTTGGTCATTGTTGATCTACATCGCTGGACAATGTAATTGATGAATTATTAACATTGCTGATTTTTTTTTTTTTTTAAATAAAGGACTTGCCAAAGGTGTTTGTGTGCTTATGTAGCAAAGTGCCCCTTTACCCACCTTCCTAGGTGGCTGGAACAGAGCCCTTAACTCTATTACCCACAATCTTACTCCTGGGCATGGGAAATAATTTACAGCTTCTTACAACCTATGGGGTTTATTAGAACTGATCCTGATGTAGCAGCTGAGACTGGGCTAGCTTGCTGCAACCAGGTACAGGGCTCTTCTATGTCAGAATCAGTGAGCAGGCCCCGGATGGGCATAAGATCACCCAGCACTGAAAAAAAGGCCCAGTCACATTGGTGGTCAGTGTCCGTAAAGCTTCGCCAATACAGTCATTCAAATAAAGTGGCATTGCTCATAAGTGCCTGAACTTCTTTACCAGAGACTTCTGCAGCCGTACCTGTGTGGAGCTTGCTATGGGGTTTCTGTTCTCGGCTACCTGGGCTATCCTCTGCACCCAGTTCCTTGAGATCTAGTAGGCAAATGTGAGAATTTTTTGTGGTTGTTAGGATACCGAATGCTGGTGTCTTGCAATAGCAGGGAGACCGGATCAGTGTGGCTTCACTTAATGAAACTGAAAACAGACTGTGTGTGATTAAAGAAAGATTAATTAGTAATGAAGCAAAAACCCATTTGACACAGGACAGCAGGTGGCATTTTAGTTTAGTCAGGCAGGACAGCGATCGGTAGCATCAGGTTGGTCAGCAGGGTCAAGCTGGGTAGTAAACAGGGGATCAATGGAGCCAGACTGGACAGTGGGCAAAGGATCAGTGGCATGAGACTGAGCTGAAGAAGAGGTATCAGCAGACTCAGACTGGAGGTCTGGAACATGGGTATGGTGCATAGTGGCTTAGGCAGCTGTTGAGGACCCCGCTTGGCTGAGTGAATCAGTCTGTTCCAATCATAGATGGAACTTCCTAAAAAGATTTGAGCAGATATTGTTATAGAAAAAACCCAGGGTACTAAGAGTCCCAAATACGAAATGTTGGCAGTCAGAGGCAGTCTACAGTTAAAGTGATTGTAAAGGCAGAAGGTTTTTTATCCTAATGCATTCTATACAGTAAGATAAAAAGCCTTCTGTGTGCCTCAGCCCCCCTAATTTTTACCTGAGGTCCATCTCGATCCAGTGATGTTGCATGAGAGACTCGGCTGTCCGGGACTCTCCCTCCTCATTGGCTCCCGCTGCTGTCAAGCAAAGTCAGTGAGCCAATGAGGAGAGAGAGGAGGCAGGGCTGTAGGGGCACTCAACAAGAGTGAGGGCCCAGGAGCGATGAAGACGGACCCGAGAAGAGGAGGATCTGGGCTGCTCTGGGCAAAACCACTTCACAGAGCAGGTAAATATAACATGTTTCTTATTTTTATACAAAAAAATTGAGACTTTAGTATCACTTCAATATTGCTACAGGTTAAACTGATGTAGCTGGCACAGGAATTGGTAGGACTGCAACAGATGGCCTTGGGTAAATCTGGATGGGATCTTCTCGTACTGGGACAGGCTAGACTGGAGCTGCTGGCATGAGGATACATTGAACCAGAGCTGCTGGCAGGGAGGTAAGCTGAGATAGAACTGTTAGCATTAAGGACGTCTGAACGGGAGCTGTTGGTATGAAGGTAGACTGAACAGCTATTGAGGGAGGTACGGATAGTGGATGAATAGTATAGTTTGGGAAGAAGGTGAAGATGTCTGAGGGATACCCGTAGGTAATGGAGCTGTAGAGGGGATCCTCAATGGGTTAAATACAGGTAATGTGCAGTAAGTGGCAGCAGGGTACTGATATACAGAAAGTAAGGAGTGCATAGTAGCAGTTGTGGTTGCTAAGGGTAAAAAAAGGAAGGGATTCTTGGTGTCCAGAAGCAAGATGGAATCAGTGCGAATCAACTGAGACTGGGGATAATATTTCTAACCAGTCTTGGAGTAAAGGCTAAACAAACTTCAATCTGCAATTTCTCTGTCTGACTAGAGAGTGGACAGCAGTAAAACCATCTAACAAAGTCCTAAAATCCATAAATTATTGATCAAGAAAGTAAGCTTTATCATCCTCTAGCAATCACAATATAGACTCAGTCTGAGACTTACTAAAAAGAGACAAAACGGCAGCAGGCAGCAAGGTTCACAAGATCCTCCGGCACCGAGAGATCCTGCAAAGCATCCGGACATTAATCACCCCTTCTGATCATACCGAGGGATCGGGTACATATACAGCACTGCCCGAAGCCTGTAAAGATGGTCCGGCACGGACCGGCGGGGCTTAAAACAGCCGATGAATGGCCGCTTACACAGACCGTGGGGAGATCCAAAGATGGCGCCGGCTCCTCTTCCTCCTGCAAGAAGCCGCCGAAGGACAAGCAGCAACAAGCCGGTGAGTCTCGCTCCCCTGCCCTCACACAAAAGTCTGCTGTCACTTCAAAAAAAAATAAACCACCAACCACTATAAGGGAGCATTTTGCTGACTCTCCACAGAGCCCACGTTTGTCACCCTTGGCTGCAGCCCCAGAAGTGGAGGAATCAGACCCATGGGAGGAGGCAGGCGGATGGGAAGAGGACAGTGAGCCTGGGGGCCCTTCACAGCCAGCTATGGCTGCGGGGGGAGCTGGAGAGGACAATGAAGGGTAAGAGGAGCTCACTTTAAAGCATGTTATGGAAGCTATCCATCAGTGCCAGTCCACGCTGACAACACAGAGTAAAACAGTCAGACTGGACCTCCCAATTGTTAAACATGACGAGCAAAAGATCCGTTCCAGGATCTCTAATGCAGAACAACGCATTAGTCATATGGAGGACTCCATGCAACCTATGTCTGCTATTCTACGCATGCAGCAACAAGATTTAAAGGAAAATGCTCTGAAACTGGGAGATTTAGAGGACCACATGCGCAGAAACAACCTGTGTTTCGTTGGCTTTCCGAAGGGAACTAGAGGCAAAGAGCCTGAACTGTTTCTGGAAAAATGGCTGAAATCGCTAGTGGGGCCGGAGACTTTATCCTCTTTGTTCGCAATTGCATGGGCGCACAGAGTTCCTATGCGCCCCCCTCCATCAGGAGCTCCTCCACGCCCTCTTCTGGCGAAGCTACTTCATTTCAGGAATAAGGATTCCATAATGTGTGCAGCCCGTAATCTCTCTGACATCAAGTTCAACGGTAACCAAATCTCAATTTTTCCAGACTTTTCTGCCACCACAAAGAAACAGAGAGCTGCTTTTACTGCGGTGAAGAGGCACCTTCGAGATAAGCAGCTCAGCTACAGCATGTTATACCCTGCCAAACTAAGGGTCATCAATGATGGCAAGGCTTAATTTTTTCTATCTCCCTCAGAAGTCTCTGATTGGCTCGATGGTCTAGGATAAGCCCTTACACTCTTTTTATGGAGCTTTAGTTTATCGGTTACCAAATCTGGTTTAATTTTTAGTGGCAACTGTGGTTGCGGAGTTGTTGGCTCTGTTCATTTTCTTCTAGTTTTCCTTTTAAGACTCTCCTGGCTCAGTAGAATTACCTGGCAGACACAGGAAAGCAGAAGCTGTGATATTTAGACCCTGATTCTTCTGCATTTGCAATGATCTTAAGGAGTCCTACCCTTTAAGAGACGTACTTGCGGGGATGGGTGCTCTGCCCTTACAACTGATTAGTGACTGCCAATGCACTTTATAACAGGTCTATGCCCAGGACTGGCATCAGTTGGGGGGCGGAAGCTTTAAATAAGAATTCCTAGAAGGATGCACAACTCTAGGTCTTATCCTATGAAGGTGCTAATATTGCTCAACATGACATTTACAGTACTTTTTTGTAATACTAAGTTTTTCCAATAGACTATATGGAACTAATATCACTTTAACTGAGGGATCTTTCTGGTCACCTCTCAGGTTACTTTCATGGTTACTGGGAGAAAGCTCGTTGAAGTTTGGGGCAATGAGCAGGGAGGGGGGAAGTCTGTATTTACTTGTTTTTCTTTTCCTTTTGTTTGTTGTTTTTTTTTTTCACACTGCACAGATATGCTTTAAAAAGGTACTAACAATGTGTTGCTGGTATCATAGTCAACTTGTGGAAATTCACGCCATGTTGGATACAGGTATGCCTGGAACATCTAGGCGGTCTCGAGAGTGTAACAATATTTTTTGAGTCATTGTCCTTTCTCCCAAAAAATGAGTCTTACATGTCTTACATGGAATGTTAGAGGCCTGAACTCAAAGATTAAACGATCTATGCTGAATAGGTTAACACTACCTCGCCTCCACCCACCAAGGGAAGCTGACAAACAGAAGGAGCTCAAGAGATTTGAATGCTGGTCACATTGAACTGTGGGAGATGTAGTTCAGAAGAAGAGTCATGCTGTGGAAATCAATAGACTATTGGACTACAGTTCCCAAGGAGTGAATGTCTTGAGGAGGAGAAAGACGTGTATTTTACAGGGCTGAAGGTAGGGTGACTTCATTTCACTGTGAGGGGGACCGGAGTGTGCGCATTGATACTCCTGAGTGCCTGACACCTGCTACAAGCTTGCGGCCTGAGCCAGAAATCAGGGCACTGTTAACCAGTGTGCTGAGGACTGGATTTGCTCCAAGCAAACCCAGAAGTGAGCAGACACCTGAACGGTGGGACTGAAGCAGCTGTATTGCTGGGACTGCTGAGTGGACACTGCTGCCATTAACTTGTTGTTGCTAGAAGACCATGAACACATAGGGACTGGCCATATAACTAGCAGCATTATTTACAGCATGCAGACCTCATTGAGACTGCACTTATATGCACCACCATAAAGACTGGGCCCCAACACTAGCTGGATGAAGATTTAGGTCTAAAGACTACTCACTAAGATAACTGCTTCACAAGAACTTTGCCTTGGAAAGGGAGGCAAATGATGAGGTAGTAGATAGGACTGAGCTCCAAAGAGGGGTTTTTTGTCCCTTCCAGCAACTGGCTCCCTCTGCCCTTCTGACCCACCATCACTGTGCAGCCTCTCGGGAAAGGTCCAGGATGAAGCCACTGTGCAGGCACTGCTGAAACTGCTCTCTTTAACCACCTGCCACCCAGGCCAATTCTGACATTGCTCTCCTACATGTAAAAATCATCATTTTTTTTTTTTGCTAGAAAATTACATAGAACCCCCAAACATTATATATATTTTTTTAAGCAGAGACCCTAGAGAATATAATGGCGGTCATTGCAACTTTTTATCTTGCACGGTATTTGTGCAGTAATTTTTCAAACGCATTTGGGGAAAAAAACTTTTTTCATGCTTTAAAAAAAAAAAGTGGAGTTAGCCCAATTTTTTTGCATAATGTGAAAGAATAAGTTATGTTGAGTAAATGGATACCTAACATGTCACGCTTCAAAATTGCACACGCTCGTGGAATGGCGCCTAACTTCGGTACTTAAAAATCCCCATGGGGCGACACTTTAAATTTTTTTACTGGTTACATGTTTTGAGTTACAGAGGAGGTCTAGGGCTAGAATTATTGCTCTTGCTATAATGTTCACAGCGATACCTCACATGTGTGGTTTGAACACTATTTTCATATGTGGGCGGGACTTACGTATGCGTTCGCTTCTGCGTGCGAGCACACGGGCACTTAAAAAAAAATGTTACGGTTAATTTTACTTAAAATTTTTTAGCTTGACACTTTTAAAAAAAAAAAGCGGTGAGTCGGTAGAAGCACCAGAGGGGGGGGCATCCCCGCTCCCCGCCCGTAAGAACGATCAAACGGCTGTCCAGCCGCTATGATCATTCTTATGGTGTAGGGAATCGCTGGCTAAAAAAGACAATATCTGAATAATACCTGAAGCTGCAGGCATCATTCAGATATACCCGCACAAAGTCAAGGACGTCATATGACTGCCGGCGGGTGGGAAGTGGTTAAAGAACCGTCTAGAGGCAGACACATACACATAAAGATACCTTTATAGTTTCATAGTTGGTAAGGTTGAATTAAGACACTGGCCCATCCAATTCAACGTGTGTGTGTGTGTGTGTCATTGTCACAGCATTTCCCATATCCTTGTATGTTGTGTTCACTAAGATGCACATCCAAGAGTTATTTAAAACTATCAATACTTCCCGCTGACACCACCGATTGCTCCAAGTCCTTATCGCCCTGACAGTGAAAAACCCACTTTAAAGCCACTATAATTGATTGGTAAGTCTCTAATTATTTTTTGTTAAAAATAACAAACAAACATGTTATACTTAACTGCTCTGTGTGTGGGTTTTGCACAGAGCAGCCCTGATCCTCCTCTTCTCTGGTTCCTCTTCGGTGCTCCTGGCACCTCCCTCCTGTTGAGTGCCCCCGCAGCCAAAAAACTTGCTATGGGGCACCCCAGCCGAGCCACAGCTCCCTGTGTCCATTCAGATACGGAACCGCAGACCAGCCCTGCCCCCTTTCATCTCCTCATTGGCTCACTGACTTTGATTGACAGCAGCGGGAGCCAGTGGTGCCGCACTGCTGTCTCAGCCAATGAGGAGGGGAGTCTTGGACAGCCTAGTCTACCATACAACATCACTGGATCTAGGTGGACCTCAGGTAAGTATTAGAGGGCTGCTGCACACAGAAGGCTTTTTATTTTAATGCATAGAATGTGCTATGACGTACTACGTGGTTTTTCAGCTCTTTAGCGCCACCCTTTGGGCTCCTTCTGCTAATTTCATGTTAGTAGAAGTTTGGTGAGTGTTGATTCGCGCTTTTCTTTTTGTGTTTTTCATTTAGCGCTTTTCAGTTGGTGCTTTTCAGTTTATTTCTGAACGGCCGTTCGTCAATCAGCCATGTTGCAGAATCGGAAGAGATAACGTGTTATTTATTATTGGCCTTGGAGTTATTGCTTTGACATTTATTTTTTTGGGTTGAATAATAATGATTTGATTTTCTATATTTTCGGATGCATAGAATGCACTTTTTTGTTAAGTTCTATTGGCAGATAGCATGTCTAATTTTATTTGTTTTCTTTTTTTTTATGCACAGTAAAAAAAATTGAGGAGAATAATACTTGGCTATGTGTTTTACTTCAAATGACAGTTTGGGAGTAGGCAGTTACATTTAAAAAAATACAATGTAAAATTGACAAGGGACACCAACAAAAACTACAGGATAATGGTGTTGTGGTAACTTGCACCAAAAAAAAAAAAAAAAAGCATAATAATATTATTCTTGATATCACTAGAAAAAAAAAGCCTTTGGAAATTTGTTTGCAAAAAATCCATCAGTATCACCAGTAAAGCAGCTTCATTATTATCCCATTAAAGAAGAAGAGAATGTACGTCACGAATGTTAATTCTCCATTATGAACGCTCGTTTACAAGACCGACCGCTTCTGCTTCCGAGCATGCGTGTTTGTACTTCGGACTTTTGTCCGACAGACTTGTGTACACACACACTCGGAAAATCCGTCAACACACCTTGGTCCACGGAAAATTTTAAAACCTGCTATCCAACATTTGTCTGCGGAAAATCCGACAACAATTGTCTTTCACTGTCAGAAAGGAGATTCCTGCTCCCAACAGTCTGGTATAATTGCAGTGCCTGGTGATGGAACTCAGAGAGTGTTCCAGTAGTCATCGTGGAACCTGAGGGGTGAAAACTGATGGGACAGTAGCCAAAACCCATGGACTGTCCTGCAGCATCTGGGACCCGTGGTAACAATCACTAGGCTGTGTTCACACCATGAGACGTTTATCAAGGCTGCAGTTCCTCTCAGCCCCACAAGATGGTGATCTTACTAATACCAAGACAGGAAGTCTCTATGGAATACAGATAGGAAGTGATGTCAGGTCCAGACAGGAAGTGATGTCAGGTATAAATAGGAAGTTCCGGGTGAGAAGTGAGTCGGGAATAAGTACAGAGGAGACATTACTTGAAGTGGCAGCAGAGGAGGTAATAAGATCTTATTTTCTATTTACACCCAGTAACCCCCCCGTCATGTCCGTCCTCTTCCTCCATAGTCACTGTGATGTCATTTATCTGCAGCAGATGATGATACACACATATATAGCAGGGGCAGAACATTTCCCCACTTACGGGACAGAAACATTTTTTGTGACCCGTAGTTTTGCATGAAGAACGGTGTCAGATTCCATCATCCGCTGTCCAAGACTTATATTTGTCAATTCCCAGAAGTATTCAGGCCGTCTCAGATGCCAAAGTTGGTCCAACACCATATTGGGTAACGATTTTGTTCTTTTACAATACTTGTCCAACCCCTGTAGAAGATTCAATGAAACAAAGGGTTTGATTTACTAAAACTGGAGAGTGCAGTCTGGTGCAGCTGTGCATAGTAGCCAATCTGCTTTTAACTTCACCATGTTCAATTAAACTTTGACAAAAAAAAAACTAGAAGATGATTGGTTTCTATGCACAGCTGCACTAGATTTTGCACTCTCCAGTTTCAGTAAATCAACCCCAAAAGTGTAGCTGATAGAGAAGTGTATAAAAATAGACTCATGGAGGCCAAATACATTATCAGTGCTACTAAAGCATAGAAAGAGGAGGGAATGGATATATCTATTAAGAAAAGCTACAAACCTTCATTTAGGTCAAGCATGTCTAAAGTGCTGCCCGCGTTCCGGTTTCAAAGGGCCCAACTGGTAATTTGGACATATATATCTTTTGTGGTCCCCAACGAATCTCCGAGCCCCGGGTCCACAAAAGATATATTCTGGCTGCCTCAGAGGGGACAGGAAGGGGCGGTACGAGTGCCGTACAGACAGGAGAATTTCCTTTTTATGCAGCGGCCTCTGTAATTGGAAGTCCCGTCTCCTGCGCTGCCATTGGAGGACTGTTCTGTCCATCATAGGAGGCGGGACTTTGTATTAAAGAGGCCAGCGAGAAAACAGGAGTTTTTACTGTATGTAACCTGTTGCCGCCTGTCCCGCCCCCCGCCCTTCACTGTCCCCTCCGAGGCTGCAGATGGGCATGGATCAGGCTTCACTGATGGCAATGGTGAGACTGCATTCATTGCAATGGGGGTGCTGCATTCATGGCAATGATGGGGCTGCATTTATGGCAATGGGGGTGCTGCATTCATGCTAATGGGGGTGTTGCATTAATGGCAATGAGGGTGCTGCATTCATGCCAATGGGGGTGCTGCATTCATGGCAATGGGGGTGCTGCATTCATGGCAATGGGGGTGCTGCATTCAAGGCAATGGGGTGCTGCATTCATGGCAATTGGAAGTCCCGTCTCCTGCGCTGCCATTGGAGGACTGTTCTGTCCATCATAGGAGGCGGGACTTTGTATTAAAGAGGCCAGCGAGAAAACAGGAGTTTTTACTGTATGTAACCTGTTGCCGCCTGTCCCGCCCCCCGCCCTTCACTGTCCCCTCCGAGGCTGCAGATGGGCATGGATCAGGCTTCACTGATGGCAATGGTGAGACTGCATTCATTGCAATGGGGGTGCTGCATTCATGGCAATGATGGGGCTGCATTTATGGCAATGGGGGTGCTGCATTCATGCCAATGGGGGTGTTGCATTAATGGCAATGAGGGTGCTGCATTCACGCCAATGGGGGTGCTGCATTCATGGCAATGGGGGTGCTGCATTCATGGCAATGGGGGTGCTGCATTAATGCCAATGGGGTGCAGCATTCATGGCAATGAGGGTGCTGCATTCGTGGCAATGGGGGTGCTGCATTCATGGCAATGGGGGTGCTGCATTCAAGGCAATGGGGGTGCTGCATTCATGGCAATGGGAGTGCTGCATTCATGGCAATGGGAGTGCTGCATTCATAGTAATGCTGGGGCTGCATTCATGGCAATGGGGGTGCTGCATTCATGACAATGGTGGGGCTGCATTCATGGCAATGGGAGTGCTGCGTTCATGGCAATGGGAGTGCTGCATTCAAGGCAATGGGAGTGCTGCATTCATGGCAATGGGAGTGCTGCATTCATAGTAATGCTGGGGCTGCATTCATGGCAATGGGGGTGCTGCATTCATGGCAATGGGGATGCTGCATTCATGGCACTTGTGAGGCTGCAGATGGGCACTGATAAGGCTGCATTGATGGGCACTGACCCTTATTTTGCTTAACAGTTCTTTATTTAAAATTTACGTTTTTTCCTAAAACTTCCCTCTTAAAGTGAAGGTGCATGTTATACGCCAATAAATACGGTATATCCAAATAACATGCCCAAGCTCATCTCTTCACAACACACAGCCACAAAGGCAAGAGAATTCTTGTTGGACAGTGTATTAGTGCTTAGATGAACACACTTAGACCAAATTTTAATGGTTCAAAGAATGTCAGGCAACATGGTCGGCCCTCACGCATGTTCACTTCATCAAATCTGGCCCTCCTTTGAAAAAAGTTTGGACACCCCTGATTTAGGTACAGTACATTTAGTGATTGAAGGAAAAAATATAATGGAATCACGAAAATTAAAACTGTGCACAACACTTATATTGAGGGAGACCTGGATGTAGCAAACCATTTAAATTATTACTTCTGTTCAGTCTTCTCAGAAATACATTGTACTAACAAATAACATTAACAAGTTGGGGAATCATATTGGTTCTAGTAATGTTCAATGTTCATTTTTAGGATTTCTGGAGACAGAGGTAGCAGAGGGAACTGGCTTGGTTAAACTTAATAAAGCAATGGGCCCGGATGGTATTCATCCCAGAGTTCCACGAGAATTTAGAGGTATAGTTGTTGGACTATTATTGGATCTCTTCTAATAGGAGAAGTTCCCCATGACTGGCGGACAGCTAATATTGTACCTATCCACAAGAAGGGCAGCAAAGTAGAAGCTGGAAAATACAGGCCAGTGAGTTTAACATCAATTGTAGTCAAGGTAATGGAATCACTCCTGAAAATAAGGATCATTGATCACCTAAAAATACACAACTTGCTGGACCCAAAAGCAGCATGGCTTTTCTGAGGGCAGATCATGTCAGACTCATCTGATTGAAATGTTTTACTATATTACCAATGTTATGGACCAGGGTGGTACTGTGGACCTGGCATATCTTGATTTCAGCAAGGCATTTAATACAGTTCCACATAATGATCTAATAAAAAAGTTGTACAAGCTAGGACTTCACCCTTGGGTGGTTCAGTGGATATGCAGTTGGCTAAAGGATAGACATCAGTGTGGTTGTAAATGGGGTTCACTCAGAACAGAGACCAGTCACTAGTGGTGTACCACAAGGCTCTGTACTGGGTCCTTTTCTAGTTCATATATACAGTATTTAAGTGATATAACTAAAGGATTGGTGGGCAAGGTATGTATTTTTGCTGTTGACACAAAGGTGTGTAATAGGATTGAAATCCCTGGAGGTGTCTGTAACATGGAACATGATTTGGCATTGCTGGAAGATTGGTCAAAGCAGTGGAGACTGAAGTTCAATATTTCTAAATGTAAAATAATGCACCTAGGGAAAAAGAATCCCTTAAAAGAGTAGATTATTTGGGATTCAGTGTTGGCCAGGAAAATGATTTGGGGGTACTTATTTCAGATGATTGCAAAATGATTAAGCAGTGTGACCGGGCAGTGGGAAAAGCACATAGAATTCTAGGATGCATCACCAGCAGGAGGAAGGAGGTCCTGATTTATCTATATTTATCTTTATATCACTGGAGGAGTCACCAGCAGGAGGAAGGAGGCCCTGATTCCTCTATATAGATCTTTAAATCACTAGAGGAATCACCAGCAAGAGAACAAAGGTCCTGATTCCTCTATATAGATCTTCATATCACTAGAGGGATCACCAGCAGGAGGAAGGAGGTCCTGATTCCTCTATTTAGATCTTAATATCACTAGAGGGATCACCAGCAGGAGAAAAGAGGTCCTGATTCTTCTATATACTGTAAATCTTTAGTGAGACCTTATTTAGAATACCGTGTCCAGTTCTGGAGACCTCACTTATAAAATGATATTGATACTATAGAAGGAGTCCAGAGATGGGCAACAGAAATGGTAAAAAGATCTGAAGGATAAAATATATCAGTGGAGACTACAGGAAGTTAATATGTCTAGGAGGAAAGAAGGGAACAGGGGAAAATGACTGCATAAAAAAAAATTCACACCACCCTGCAAAGACGAAGCTCCCATCCATCCATTTATGTAAATGGGCCAGACGGGAAGTGGTTAAAAAGAACTAAAATAAATCCACAGCCAAAGTATGAGCTGCCCAAGTACAGGACAGCCCTCATGCTGTTCTGGAAAACTCTGCTGGTTCGTTAACAACATGACAGCTTTAGTGCTTCCCCCAAACCTCGTGTAAAGGTTTACAATATTCCCTATGTTGTCCTCAAAGCTTTGTGAGAAGGACCCTCCTAAAACGAAGCAAAAATAGTTCACAGACAAATCAGACTAAACTTTGTAATTCTAATTTCTGACCAGGCAGGCAGGACAGAATGTAATAGGTGTGCAGGGTGCACAGAACCCAACAAACATGAAGTAGCCAAAATACATGTGTAGAGTTACAGATTACCCTCTCCAAGACGTTTATGGCACTAAAACTGTAAATAACTAGAACGACTAAAGCCTTCGCCAAGTGGAAGAGTGGGTATCTGGGATACATTGTGGGTAGGGGTTTGGTGAAATCTCAGATGAGTAAGGTAGAGGCTATTCACCCCACCCCATTGCAAAGAAACAGGTCCAAGCTTTTCTGAGCATCATTGGGTACTACTGTTTTTGTGTCCCCAACTTTGTCACTATTGCTTCGCCATTGACTGACTTGATGAAATCTAGGAAGATAGTCATGGTCAAGTGGAATGACAAGGCTGAAGAGGCTTTTCTAGAGTTTAAAAAAGCCTTATGCCAGTATCCAAAAGAAATTCTAAAGAATTGTCATTGTCCAAACAGATGCCTCTAGTAAAGGCTTAGGAGTTGTTTTTCCCTCTTTAAGAGGGACGATAACAGACATTTTGAAGTACTAAGGGGTTCTCACCCATGCAGGGTAAGGGGTTCCAGGGTGGTCCAGTTGGAGAGGAGAGAACTGGTTCACAGTTCTCTCGGGATTGGTAAGACCTCATTTGAGGCCTTGACTTCAGAGGCTCGGAGAGACTTTGGGTGAGAAAGAGCCTCCAACCCTGACTAATATTATTTGTATTAAGGGAACTTTTTAAATCTAACCATGGTCTTTTAATGCAGGGCTCAAAATTTCAAGTCCTGAGCTACTAGCCAGGCCTTAAAGTGGATGTAAACCCGAATTTTTTTTTTTTTTTTTTAATATCATACTGTAGAGTATAAGATTTGTTATCATTTGAGTCCAGTCTTGCCACACAGAGTTAATCCATCTCTGAGCAATCCCCTTTTATTGTTCAGTGAGACAATTCTTGACAAACTGAGAAAAACTTTGTCAAATCCTCCCCCTTGCTGTGAGTGACAGGTGATTTACATCTCGTGCACTAGCCTAAGAGACATGCAGTATTTTTAAATTCCCTCCCACTCCTTTCTTCAGCAGCTCTGCAAGGATT
This sequence comes from Lithobates septentrionalis, assembly GCA_037952835.1. Classification (NCBI taxonomy): domain Eukaryota; kingdom Metazoa; phylum Chordata; class Amphibia; order Anura; family Ranidae; genus Lithobates; species Lithobates septentrionalis. The sequence continues at coordinate 685,602 of JBBDGP010001914.1, forward strand.
GGCTGTTCCACACCTCACCATGATTTGGCATTCTGAAGTCATGTGGTTACTTTCCTGTCTTTTCACTGGATGTTAGAGATCATAGCAGAAGTTCAGCAGAAGTTCAGTGTTAGAAATACACAGAAGAATATGAATATTGACAAGGGGATTGTAGAGGTGGGCGGGGAGTCTACTGACATCACGACTCCACCCACCGAGCTCCAGACAACAGACCCACCCACAGAATCTGCAGTTTTTCAGGTCTAATAACAGAGAGAGGGGAGACATTTGAGAGGTAAAGATACATGCAGGAGGCATGTATATCCTTATAGATAACCCCTATGGCAGTAGTTTAGAAATGATGACATTGGGTTTACATCCACTTTAAGAGTTACTCACCACCAGTCTCCTCACCCAACACCTACCCTGCCCTGCTACTTATTCTGCCCCTAAACATGCTCTCATAAATGAACTCACTAATTAAGTTACAAAAATAAATATTAACAACTTTATTAGTGCCCATTAGTGCAGCCTCATCAGTGCATATCAATGCAGCCTATTAGTGTCCATCAATGCAGTCTATCATTGCAGCCTCATCAGTGCAACTTATCGTTGCCGCCCCATTAGTGCCGCCTCATCAGTGCCCAGCAGTGCAGCCTCTTCAGTGCAGCCTCCTCAGTGCCCACCAATGCAGTCTCATCAGTGCCCATCAATGCAGCCTATCAGTGCCATTAATGCAGCACGAGGATTACAAGGAGGACAGCCGGCCGGAACACACAGAGCGAGGATCTCCCACTGTAACACAGCTTGGATCTGAAATGCCGGAAGCTGTCAAACAAAGTCCAGCCGCCTGGACCAGCTCCTGTGTAAGACATCACACTACTTAAATTACCCGGCATTGCACCTGTGTGCTGTCTATCATAGGAGCCGATCCAAGAGGTGGGACTTTGATAGCAGCCGGTATTTCAGATCCAAGCTGTGTCACAGAAGGAGTTCCCCTCTCTGTGATCTGGCCGGCTCTCCTTTTCCTCTCTTCTCCTCTCCTCTTCCTTCCCCACAGTTTCCTGACCAATCACTGGGAGGAGAATCTGCTCCCATTCAACGCTCCACACTCGCCCTCAGCTTATTTCCACTTGGCAAATGTGAGCAGGCGAGTGGAAATTTTGAGGGCTGTTTAAACAGTGTATTATCTCATGAGTTTTACCATACAAAATAGTTCTTTTGAATGTTAGTTATAAGCGAATCATGATTATACATGTATGAGTAAGATAATAACTATGAGAGAGACAGAGACCCATCTTGTCACTGGACTTCTGATAACACAGTTAAATGATTAGAACACAGGAACACTTGTCACATATTCTATGCTTCTGGTCCGGGTGAAATACAGCAGCAACAATAGTAACTCCTGCATGGAAGGTAATGTGGTCCAATTGTGTCTCTACTTCCTGAAAACCCCCCATTATAATGTATCACAGTCCTTCAATCAGGGTTTCTGACCCAGCTAGCAGGGACAAGATGTACCTGTCTATAGCCAATTAATTCTGATATTTACCAAGCAACAGCTTTTTACAAATACAGACAGTACAGGGAAGCAGATCCCTACACATGTACCATTTGCCCTCCAGGGGCAGCCCACCTATTAATGCTTTACCTCCCTATTCTAATAGGCTACAACCAGTACAGTCCAGATAAATCTCTTTCTACAGAAAACCTGCACAGATCACATGAGCACATCGATGAGGATGGATGAGGAGCAGAGTAGCATGACTGAGAGGATACTAAACCTCACCCTGGAGATCATCTCCCTGCTGACTGGACAGGTGAGGAGGATTCTGGGAGGTCACATGACATCACTGTTAATAAGACACAGACCTGACCGAAGAGGTGAGGAGGATTCTGGGAATGTGACATGATAGTACTAATTTTGCTTGAATAGAGTTTTCCTCTTGTGAAGTTTGGAGATCATGTGACCATCACAGTGCCTCCACGTGACTTCCTAACACCTGAGGGACACAACATGCAAAAGATTTTGGACGTCACCAAGAAGATGATGGAGCTGCTGACAGGAGAGGTGAGCGGTGCTGGGAATTCTGGGACATTATCCAGTAACAGACAAGGGATGTGTCTGGATGGTGACTGTATCATTGTGTGTGTCAGGTTCCTATAAGGCAGGTATAGGCAACCTTGGAGACGTGGAGATCTACCTGAACTCGGTAGTTTGGCACCCTTTTTTAAATTAAATTAACTATCAAGGCCTAACCAGATAGTAAGAAAAACTTAGAAAAATATAATAAAATGAATGTCACTGTAAAAATTTAAACTTAGCCTACCTTAAAAGTGAACATTGTCAGTTAGTAGAGCAGTGGATGGTATGTGACCAGTGTCCATAGGGCAGTGGATGGTGTCAGTAGGGCAGAGGTCGGTATCAATAGGGCAGTGGATTGTGTCAGGCAGTAAAGCAGTGAATGGTGTCAGTATTTTTTTTTTATTATTATTTTTATAATTTTATTTTATACATTATTTTTTTACAATTTTTAGAAGCTCTGTTGGGGGGCTGTGGTGAAATATCAGGGGTCTAGACCCCTGATATCTCACTTTTGAGACAGAGAAGGGGACTGAGGATTCCCCAGTCCCTTTCTCTGCAGCCTCAGCTGCACTGGACATTAAATAAATGGAAAGTGCTCTGTGCTGGGTGGCTTCCTGTTCATTCACAAACTGAAGTATAGTAAACACACTTTACTATGCTTCAGCTGTGAATGAACACAGAGAGTGATCAGTACCGATCACTCACTGCATTTATTCAGAAAAGGAAGGGGCCAGTAAATTACATATTTCCCAGGCCCTTCCCCTGCTCTCCATACTGAAAGCATCCGGCGGGAGAGGAGAGGAGCCGGCCTGTATGGGGAGGGGGGGGGGGGCAGGGAATCAAACAGGGGGGCCCAGGCAGCAGAAAACAGAGGAACAGGGACAGGAGGGGCGGCGGCAGCATTTACTTGATGCAGGGCTCTGGATTTTCCTGGATGAATTCTGGTGGGAGGAAAAGGAAAAGAAGCTGAATTTCAACTGTTGCAGGAGGGAAATACAGAGGATTCCCAGTAAATGCCACCGCAACCCCTCCTGACCAAGTTCCAGGGGTCTGCAAAAAAGGATCCTGATTTACCTGTCACCTGCCTGCGATCGATGGGGTGCCGACTAATGCTATAAGGCAGTGTTTCTCAACTCCAGTCCTCAAGGCGCCCCAACAGGTCATGTTTTCAGGATTTCCCTCAGGTGAAATAGCTGTGGTAATTACTAAGGCAGTGAAACTGATCAAATCACTTGTGCAAAATACTGGACAGCCTGAAAACATGACCTGTTGGGGCGCCTTGAGGACTGGAGTTGAGAAACACTGCTATAAGGTGTCAGGATGTCACTGTCTATTTCTCCATACAGCAGTGGGAGTATTTAGAAGGACACAAGGATCTCTACAAGGACGTCATGATGGACAATCAGCCGCCCCTCACATCACCGGGTAAGAGGAGACTTTATTGTAAAGGAGAGAGCAGTACGGAGGGTCCACCTAGATCCCCCATCATCTGATAAACACATAGAAACAATGTATTCAGTCAGTGTGTGTATTTCCTACAGATGGATCCAGTAATGGGAACCCACCAGAGAGATGTCCCCGTCCTCTGTATTCCTGGGATTCCACACAGAAATATCACAACTACACACAACGTTATCAGGTAGATGATTGACAATTATTATTGGTAGTTATGATTTATACACAGCATTTTTTTTACAATTAATGTTTTATTATATATTCAGAGTGGAAACCTCGGGGATTATAATATTGTAGTTATAGAAGGGTATAAAGAGAAGGAGTATGAAGTGATGGAGAAGCGTTATAAAGGACAAAATGATCTCAACAAGGACATTGTGATGGAGTCACCTAATAATAGAAACCCACCAGAGAGATGTCCCCGTCCTCTGTATTTCCGGGATTCCACACAGGAAGGTCACACCATCCCTCACCATCATCAGGTAGGTGGAGTTGAGGGTCTGGAACATAAAGTGATTGAACACTCTGACATGTGGAGACGATGTGTGGACTCTACAAGATAATATTTTCTATGTGATCTCACATCATAAATACTTCTATTTTACAGATATTATTTTCTGCTATTCTGTTGGTTTAGGGTGAAGATCTGATGAACATGAAAGTTGAGGGTGAAGTAGAAGAGACGTATGTGAGGGATGCTCAGCAATATATGGAGGAGGCTGGAATGACGAGGACATTCAAAGAGGAGGACACTCCTACAGAGATCAGCACAGGTGAGCCATAATATATTCTTCTGTTATCTCTGCTCTGTTACTGCACACTGATTGGTCCAGAGTAGGGCGGGAGATGAGTGATATCAACCAATAATAGGTTGATAATAGTCCCTGATACCCGTCCTGCACATTATTTTTTTTTTTTTCTCTCAGATAAACTCCCTTTTCTGTGCTGCAGAAACAATTTGTATACTCCGATATGATATATGTAGGTTCTGGGGTTCATCTGGCAGTATTAGGTTGTTTCACTCCTAGTTACAGTAGCACAGATTTAATAACACAGATTGTGCCTTTTTTATAGGTTGGTCTCACTTCTTCAAGCAGACATATAGCTAAATGTTAACATAAAACTCTATTTACAGTCTTGTCGCAATGTGACAAAAAAACTGAAATACTTATCTTTACAGAAGTTAATACTGCTTCAAGCTCCCTCCAGTGCTGCATATCACCAGAAGCCTAGGCCTATGGTCACTTGTTCTATGATAAAGTTTCTACAAGGATGTGGAATTCCCTTCCACAGGCGGTGGTCTCAGCGGGGAGCATTGATAGCTTCAAGAAACTATTAGATAAGCACCTGAATGACCACAACATACAGGGATATATAATGTAATACTGACATATAATCACACATAGGTTGGACTTGATGGACTTGTGTCTTTTTTCAACCTCACCTATTATGTAACTATGTAAGTCTGAACTTTGAACCTTTTGTTTATCAGAGATCACATGACCCAGTGCCTAGGCTTGTGGTTATGTAAAAAACATGCACAATGTCCCCATTGTTTGCACTTCTTCTGACAAGGCTGTGTAAATGTAGAAGTGGTCGGAGAGGAGGACCAAAGGTTCTTTGGCTGAAGAGGGGATGTAACAGCTGTTCACAGAGAACATCTGCTCACTAAAATCTATCTGATCCAGATGGAATCTTGATTTAAGTGAACTCACCTTTTAGTATCTCTTGATCATGTTTTTATTTTTTCTCAGGAAACACCATCGAGAAACCCTCAAAGGGTCGTCTCACTTTATCTTCAGGCTGTGAAATGGAAGATGAGGACATCACAAGAGATTTTGCAGGAGAAAAGACAATGAGCTCAGCTATGGATGGTGGACTTCACAGTGTGGATGGACCATCTAATCCCTCTGACTCTGAGCAACCTTGTACTGTGAGGGAGGGTGCCGGAATTCAGGGGGAGCAGAAATTTTCCTGTCCTGAATGTGGGGAAAGTTTTAGCTCTGAATTAAGTCTCATTGTACATCAGAGATCTCACACGGGTGAGAAGGTTCATTCCTGCTCTGAGTGTGGGGAATGTTTCCTTGATAAATCAGAACTTGTCATACATTGCAAATCTCATACAGACATGAGGCCAAATTACTGTTCTGAATGTTGGAAATGTTTTACAAAAAAATCAGACCTTGTTAGACATCATAGATTGCATACGGGGGTGAAGCCGTATTCCTGCCCTGAGTGCGAGAAATGTTTTACACAGAAATCAGACCTTGCTAGACACCAGAGATTGCACACGGGGGAGAAGCCGTATTCCTGCCCTGAATGTGGGAAAAGTTTTACATGGAAAACACAATATATTAGACATCAAACATCTCACATGGGGGAGAGGCCGTATTCCTGCCCTGAGTGTGGAAAATGTTTTTTACGCAAATCATACCTTGTTATACATCAGAGAACTCACACAGGGGAAAAGCCGTATTCCTGCCCCGAATGCCAAAAATGTTTTTCGCAAAAATCAGAACTTGTTAAACATCATAGATCTCACACTGGTGAGAAGCCGTATTCCTGCCCTGAGTGTGGGAAACGTTATTCTTGGAAAACAGACCTTGTTTTACATCAGAAATCTCACTGAGGGGTGTAGGGAACATTCCTGGGTTCAGTTCCTGGGACTGAACTTCTAATTTCTGAATGTTTGTCCGAACCCAACTGAAGTCAATGGGAGTAGAACCTTTAAAATCAATTCAGGCCAGTTTAAAGGCTCTTAGGCAAGAGATTGTCAATGGGCTTGGGGAGCTGGGCACTGTCCTGAGGGATATTGAGATGTATACCAGGACACTACAGACCAGTCAGCCTAACATCAATAGTATCTAAGGTATTTGAAGGAATGGTATAGGACTCTTTACAGGAATTTGTCTGTGATAAAGGTATCATAAATGACAACCAGCAAAGATCCTTGTCGGGCCAACCTGTTATCGTTCTATGAGAAAGGAAGTGAGAAATTGGATGGTGAAAGTCCAGTGGAGGGAGTTTATCTAGATTTTGTACCTCATAAATGTTTAATCTATAAAATAGGTTCTGTTGAAGCTGATGCAATTGTATGTACTAGTGTTAAATGACTCATTCTCTAAATGATGGGCCACAAGGTTCTGCCTTGGGACCAATGTGATTCAATATGTTTTTTAAAGATATACTGTAGAAGTTGGCACAAAGAGCTCAATTTTGATGCTGGCTGCTGATACCTGGAGGACCTCAATTATGAGAATCAATTGCATAGATTAGGTTATTCACTCTGGAGAAGAGGACCTTAAGAAGATACAGTATATGATTACAATGTACAAATACACTGTTCAAAAAAATGAAAGAAACACTTTTTAATCAGAGTATAGCATTAAGTCATCTAAACTCATGGGATATTGATCTGATCGGTGAAGTAGTAGAGAGGGTGGTTAATCAGTTTAAGCTGCTTTGGTGTTAATGAAAATAACAGCAGGTGCACTAGATGGGCAACAATGAGGCAACCTCCAAAACAGTAATGGTTTTACAGGTGGAGGCCACTGACATTTTTTCCCCTACTCATCTTTTCTGACTGTTTTTCACTAGTTTTGCATTTGGCTAGGGTTAGTGTCACTACTGGTAGTATGAGGCGATACCTGGACCCTATAGAGGTTGCACAGGTAGTCCAACTCCTCCAGGATTGCACATCAATATGTGCCATTGCCAGAAGGTTTGCTGTGTCTCCCAGCACAGTCTCAAGAGCTAAGAGGAGATTCCAGGAGAACAGGCAGTTACTCTAGGAGAGCTGGACAGTGGCATAGAAGGACCTTAACCCATCAACAGGACCGATATCTGCTCCATTGTGCAAGGAGGAACAAGATGAGCACTGCCAGAGCCCTAAAAAATGACCTCCAGCGGGCCACTGGTGTGAATGTCTCTGACCAAACAATCAGAAATAGACTTCATAAGGGTGGTCTGAGGGCCCAACATGCTCTAGTGGGCCCTGTGCTCACTGCCTGGCACTGTGGACCTTGATTGGCATTTTCCATTGAACACCAGAATTGGCAGGTCCGCCACTGCGCCCTGTGCTTTTCACAAATGAGAGCAGGTTCACCCTGAGCGCATGTGACAGACATAAAGGGGTCTAGAGCAGCCGTGGAGAACGTTATGCTGCCTATAACATCGTTCAGCATGACCGGTTCAGTGGTGGGCCAGTGATGGTCTGGGGAAGCATATCCATGGAGGGACACACAGACCTCTACAGCTTAGATAATGGCACCCTGACTGCCATTCGGTATCGGGTTGAAATCCTTGGACCCATTGTCAGACGCTGGTGCAGTGAGTCCTGGGTTCCTCCTGGTGCACAACAATGTCCCGCCTCATGTGGTGAGAGTATGCAGCCAGTTCATGGAAGAAGAAGGAATTGATACGGCCCCCGCGCTCACCTGACCTAAATCCAATTGAACACCTTTAGGACATTATGTTTCAGTCCACCCATTGCCACCAGGTTGCACCTCAGTCTGTTCAGGATCTCAGTGATGCCCTGGTTCAGATCTGGGAGGAAATACCCCAGGACACCATCTGTTGTCCCATTAGGAGCATCCCCCAACATTGTCAGGCTTGCATACAAGCACGTGGGGGCCATACAAACTACTGAGGACCATTTTGAGTTGCCGCAATGAAATTTCAGCAAAATAGACTAGCCTGCTACCTCATTTTTTCACTGTGATTTTCAGGGTGTCTTTGAATTCAGCCCTCCTGTAGGTTTTTATTTCCATCAAACAATGTGGCATCCTTTCATTCCTAACACATTACCCAGTCCATACCAGTATAGATCCCAACACATTACCCAGTCCATACCAGTATAGATCCCAACACATTACCCAGTCCATACCAGTATAGATCCTAACACATTACTCAGTCCATATCAGTATAGATCCTAACACATTACTCAGTCCATATCAGTATAGATCCCAACACATTACCCAGTCCATATCAGTATAGATCCCAACACATTACCCAGTCCATACCAGTATAGATCCCAACACATTACCCAGTCCATACCAGTATAGATCCTAACACATTACTCAGTCCATATCAGTATAGATCCTAACACATTACTCAGTCCATATCAGTATAGATCCCAACACATTACCCAGTCCATATCAGTATAGATCCCAACACATTACCCAGTACATACCAGTATAGACCCTAACACATTACCCAGTCCATACCAGTATAGATCCCAACACATTACCCAGTCTATATCAGTACAGATCCCAACACATTACCCAGTCCATACCAGTATAGATCCCAACACATTACCCAGTCCATATCAGTATAGATCCTAACACATTACCCAGTCCATACCAGTATAGATCCTAACACATTACCCAGTCCATACCAGTATAGATATCCAGCATGACATTTTTCCCCATTGAGATTTGATGTATTTTCAAAGTGTTCCTTTAAATTGTTTCAGCAGTGTGTATCAAAGGTAAATGCTCTAACTGTAATAAACTGTTTACTCTAAGGTCCCTGTAGAAGACATGTGGCCACAGTTTGAGGTTTGAAGAAAGGAGGTTTAACCTTAGGTTCCGAAAAGGGTTCTTTGCTGTTAGAGTAGTTAAAATGTGGAACTCCCTCCCCCAGGAAGCGGTACTAGCTGAAAGTGTCGAAAGCTTCAAAACACACACACACATGTAAGGGAACTCTTTATCCACTTGACGACCGCCTCACGCCGATGTACGTCGGCAAGGTGGCACGGACAGGCAAAATCACGTACATGTACGTGATTTGCCTTCCGCGGGTGGGGGGTCCGATCGGACCCCCCCCGGTGCCCGAGGCAGTCGTGTTTTGTTCCCCGGCAATCGGAGGTGAGGGGGAGGCCATCCGTTCGTGGCCCCCCCCTCGCGATCGCCGCCGGCCAATGGGAACATTCCTTTGCTGCTGTATGCTAAACAGCAGCAAAGGAAATGATGTCATCTCTCCTCGGCTCGGTAGTTTCCGTTCCAGCGCCGAGGAGAGAAGACATCAATGTGAGTGCACCAACACTACACACTCAGTAGAACATGCCAGGCACACAAAACACCCCGATCCACCCCCCCCATCGCCCCCCGATCACCCCCCCCCCTGTCACAAACTGACACCAAGCAGGTTTTTTTTTTTTTTTCTGATTACTGTATTGGTGTCAGTTTGTGACAGTTACAGTGTTAGGACAGTTACTGTTAGCCCCCTTTAGGTCTAGGGTACCCCCCTAACCCCCCTAATAAAGTTTTAACCCCTTGATCACCCCCTGTCACCAGTGTCACTAAGCGATCATTTTTCTGATCGCTGTATTAGTGTCGCTGGTGACGCTAGTTAGGTACGTAAATATTTAGGTTCGCCGTCAGCGTTTTATAGCGACAGGGACCCCCATATACTACCTAATAAATGTTTTAACCCCTTGATTGCCCCCTAGTTAACCCTTTCACCACTGATCACCGTATAAGTGTTACGGTTGACGCTGGTTAGTTTGTTTATTTTTTATAGTGTCAGGGCACCCGCTGTTTATTACCGAATAAAGATTTAGCCCCCTGATCGCCCGGCGGTGATATGCGTCGCCCCAGGCAGTATCAGATTAGCGCCAGTACCGCTAACACCCACGCACGCAGCATACGCCTCCCTTAGTGGTATAGTATCTGATCGGATCAATATCTGATCCGATCAGATCTATACTAGCCTCCCCAGCAGTTTAGGGTTCCCAAAAACGCAGTGTTAGCGGGATCAGCCCAGATACCTGCTAGCACCTGCGTTTTGCCCTTCCGCCCAGCCCACCCAAGTGCAGTATCGATCGATCACTGTCACTTACAAAACACTAAACGCATAACTGCAGCGTTCACCGAGTCAGGCCTGATCCCTGCGATCGCTAACAGTTTTTTTGGTAGCATTTTGTTGAACTGGCAAGCACCAGCGTCAGGTTAGCGCCAGTAGCGCTAACACCCATGCACGCACCGTACACTCCCTTAGTGGTATAGTATCTGATCGGATCAATATCTGATCCGATCAGATCTATACTAGCGTCCCCAGCAGTTTAGGGTTCCCAAAAACGCAGTGTTAGCGGGATCAGCCCAGATACCTGCTAGCGCCTGCGTTTTGCCCCTCCGCCCGGCCTAGCCCAGCCCACCCAAGTGCAGTATCGATCGATCACTGACACTTACAAAACACTAAATGCATAACTGCAGCGTTCGCAGAGTCAGGCCTGATCCCTGCGATCGCTAACAGTTTTTTGGTAGTATTTTGGTGAACTGGCAAGCACCAGCCCCAAGCAGCGTCAGGTTAGCGCCAGTACCGCTAACACCCACGCACGCAGCATACACCTCCCTTAGCGGTATAGTATCTGAACGGATCAATATCTGATCCGATCAGATGTATACTAGCGTCCCCAGCAGTTTAGGGTTCCCAAAAACGCAGTGTTAGCGGGATCAGCCCAGATACCTGCTAGCACCTGCATTTTGCCGCTCCGCCCGGCCCAGCTCAGCCCACCCAAATGCAGTATCGATCGATCACTGTCACTTACAAAACACTTAACGCGTAACTGCAGCGTTTGCAGAGTCAGGCCTGATCCCTGCGATCGCTAACAGTTTTTTTGGTAGCTTTTTATTGAACTGGCAAGCGCCAGCGGCCTAGTACACCCCGGTCGTAGTCAAACCAGCACTGTAGTAACACTTGGTGACGTGGCGAGTCCCATAAGTGCAGTTCAAGCTGGTGAGGTGGCAAGCACAAGTAGTGTCCCGCTGCCACCAAGAAGAAGACAAACACAGGCCCGTCGTGCCCATAATGCCCTTCCTGCTGCATTCGCCAATCCTAATTGGGAACCCACCGCTTCTGCAGCGCCCGTACTTCCCCCATTCACATCCCCAACCAAATGCAGTCGGCTGCATGAGAGGCATTTTCTTTATGTCCTCCCGAGTACCCCTACCCAACGAACCCCCCCAAAAAAGATGTCATGTCTGCAGCAAGCGCGGATATAGGCGTGACACCCGCTATTATTGTCCCTCCTGTCCTGACAATCCTGGTCTTTGCATTGGTGAATGTTTTGAACGCTACCATGCACTAGTTGAGTATTAGCGTAGGGTACAGCATTGCACACACTAGGCACACTTTCACATTGTCTCCCAAGATGCCATCGCATTTTGAGAGACCCAAACCTGGAACCGGTTACCGTTATAAAAGTTAGTTACAAAAAAAGTGTAAAAAATATATAAAATAAAAAAAATAGTTGTCGTTTTATTGTTCTCTCTCTCTCTATTCTCTCTATTGTTCTGCTCTTTTTTACTGTATTCTATTCTGAAATGTTTTATTGTTATTATGTTTTATCATGTTTGCTTTTCAGGTATGCAATTTTTTATACTTTACCGTTTACTGTGCTTTATTGTTAACCATTTTTTTGTCTTCAGGTACGCCATTCACGACTTTGAGTGGTTATACCAGAATGATGCCTGCAGGTTTAGGTATCATCTTGGTATCACTCTTTTCAGCCAGAGGTCGGCTTTCATGTAAAAGCAATCCTAGCGGCTAATTAGCCTCTAGACTGCTTTTACAAGCCGTGGGAGGGAATGCCCCCCCCCCACCGTCTTCCGTGTTTTTCTCTGGCTCTCCTGTCTCAACAGGGAACCTGAGAATGCAGCCGGTGTTTCAGCCAGCTGACCATAGAGCTGATCAGAGACCAGAGTGGCTCCAAACATCTCTATGGCCTAAGAAACCGGAAGCTACGAGAATTTTATGACTAAGATTTTGCCGGATGTAAATAGCGCCATTGGGAAATTGGGGAAGCATTTTATCACACCGATCTTGGTGTGGTCAGATGCTTTGAGGGCAGAGGAGAGATCTAGGGTCTATTACAATTTTTTCAAAAAAGAGTACCTGTCACTACCTATTGCTATCATAGGGGATATTTACATTCCCGGAGATAACAATAAAAATGATTAAAAAAAAAAAAATGAAAGGAACAGTTTAAAAATAAGATAAAAAAGCAAAAAAATAAAGAAAAAAAAAGCACCCCTGTCGCCCCCTGCTCTCGCGCTAAGGCGAACGCAAGCGGCGGTCTGTCTTCAAACGTATACAGCAATTGCACCATGCATGTGAGGTATCACCGCGAAGGTCAGATCAAGGGCAGTAATGTTTGCAGTAGACCTCCTCTGTAAATCTAAAGTGGTAACCTGTAAAGGCTTTTAAAAATGTATTTATTTTGTTGCCACTGCACGTTTGTGCGCAATTTTAAAGCATGTCATGTTTGGTATCCATGTACTCGGCCTAAGATCATCTTTTTTATTTCATCAAACATTTGGGCAATATAGTGTGTTTTAGTGCATTAAAATTTAAAAAAGTGTGTTTTTTCCCCAAAAAATGCGTTTGAAAAATCGCTGCGCAAATACTGTGTGAAAAAAAAAATGAAACACATACCATTTTAATCTGTAGGGCATTTGCTTTAAAAAAATATATAATGTTTGGGGGTTCAAAGTAATTTGCAAAAAAAAAATACTTTTTCATGTAAACAATAAGTGTCAGAAAGGGCTTTGTCTTCAAGTGGTTAGAAGAGTGGGTGATGTGTGACATAAGCTTCTAAATGTTGTGCATAAAATGCCAGGACAGTTCAAAACCCCCCCAAATGACCCCATTTTGGAAAGTAGATACCCCAAGCTATTTGCTGAGAGGCATGTCGAGTCCATGGAATATTTTATATTGCGACACAAGTTGCGGGAAAGAGACAAATTTTTATTTTTTTTGCACAAAGTTGTCACTAAATGATATATTGCTCAAACATGCCATGGGAATATGTGAAATTACACCCCAAAATACATTCTGCTGCTTCTCCTGAGTACGGGGATACCACATGTGTGAGACTTTTTGGGAGCCTAGCCGCGTACGGGACCCCGAAAACCAAGCACCGCCTTCAGGCTTTCTAAGGGCGTGAATTTTTGATTTCACTCTTCACTGCCTATCACAGTTTCGGACGCCATTGAAAGCCCAGGTGGCACAAAACCCCCCCAAATGACCCCATTTTGGAAAGTAGACACCCAAAGCTATTTGCTGAGAGGTATAGTGAGTATTTTGCAGACATCACTTTTTGTCACAAAGTTTTAAAAATTGAAAAAAGAAAAAAAAAATGTTTTTTCTTGTCTTTCTTCATTTTCAAAAACAAATGAGAGCTGCAAAATACTCACCATGCCTCTTAGCAAATAGCTTGGGGTGTCTACTTTCGAAAATGGGGTCATTTGGGGGGGTTTTGTGCCACCTGGGCATTCCATGGCCTCCGAAACTGTGATAGGCAGTGAAGAGTGAAATCAAAAATTTTCACCCTTAGAAATCCTGAAGGCGGTGATTGGATTTCGGGGCCCCGTACGCGGCTAGGCTCCCAAAAAGTCCCACACATGTGGTATCCCCATACTCAGGAGAAGCAGCTAAATGTATTTTGGGGTGCAATTCCACATATGCCCATGGCTTGTGTGAGCAATATATCATTTAGTGACAACTTTGTGCAAAAAAAAAAAAGTGTCACTTTCCCGCAACTTGTGTCAAAATATAAAATATTCCATGGACTCAATATGCCTCTCAGCAAATAGCTTGGGGTGTCTACTTTCCGAAATGGGGTCATTTGGGGGAGTTTTGTGCCACCTGGGCATTCCATGGCCTCCGAAACTGTGATAGGCAGTGAAGAGTGAAATCAAAAATTTACACCCTTAGAAATCCTAAAGGCGGTGATTGGTTTTCGGGGCCCCGTACGTGGCTAGGCTCCCAAAAAGTCCCACACATGTGGTATCCCCATACTCAGGAGAAGCAGCTGAATGTATTTTGGGGTGCAATTCCACATAGGCCCATGGCCTGTGTGAGCAATATATAATTTAGTGACAACTTTTTGTAAATATTTTTTTTTTTTTGTCATTATTCAATCACTTGGGACAAAAAAAATAAATATTCAATGGGTTCAACATGCCTCTCAGCAATTTCCTTGGGGTGTCAACTTTCCAAAATGGGGTCATTTGGGGTAGTTTTGTACTGCCCTGCCATTTTAGCACCTCAAGAAATGACATAGGCAGTCATAAACTAAAAGCTGTGTAAATTACAGAAAATGTACCCTAGTTTGTAGATGCTATAACTTTAGCGCAAACCAATAAATATACGCTTATTGACATTTTTTTTACCAAAGACATGTGGCCGAATACATTTTGGCCTAAATGTATAACTAAAATTTAGTTTATTGGATTTTTTTTATAACAAAAAGTAGAAAATATCATTTTTTTTCAAAATTTTCGGTCTTTTTCCGTTTATAGCGCAAAAAATAAAAACCGCAGAGGTGATCAAATACCATCAAAAGAAAGCTCTATTTGTGGGAAGAAAAGGACGCAATTTTCGTTTGGGTACAGCATTGCATGACCGCGCAATTAGCAGTTAAATCGACGCAGTGCCAAATTGGAAAAAGACCTCTGGTCCTTAGGCAGCATAATGGTCCAGGGGTCAAGTGGTTAATCTAACATTAGTTGGTGGACCCAAATCCCTAATGATATTGTGGCAATTGCAAGAGAATAGACACACGCACACCAAGATGTATAGAAATGCTATTTCGATGTATTGAAGATGGATTTATTTTTATAGACAGTGGACGAGTCCTTTGTTACATAATACAACAGATGTGAGCCCATGGTTACATGCACAATAGATGACAACAGAAGAAAAGTCAGTTAATCGCTGGAATGTGGTGCCCATCACAATCCACACCCACTTCAGTGTGACTTCTTGTTTCAACTGTTCTAGAAATACCTGTTAATTTAGCTTGTGTTAGTTCCATATACACACACAACAAGAAAAACAGCACATTTAGTTAATATAAAATCAATATACAATGGAGGTTTGCTAGAAAATGTCTGCACTTCAGTATAAGCTAAGCTCATTTCCATCCCATTTCCGTCATAAAATTGACCACACCTTACCTATCTGAATTGAATGTTTTAGTCCACTGTACTTCAGATATATGTGTAACCTGGACTGTAGCTAACTGCTGTGGAACTTCTTCTTTTGTTGCTACCGTATTATCCTTTCGCATTGCGGACAGGGATAAACTTCAATATTCATTAATGCAGAAGTGCAGCAGCCACCTTAAAAAAGACCACTTTGCAATGCTCATCTATGGAGTGTCTCCAGTGCCGAGTCAGCCATCTTGGCTGGATCTGCTTCAGTTCTGGAGGTGACTGGCTGATGCAGCAAAGCAAGGAGAAGTGATCTGGAGGGAGGAAAGCAAAGGAGAGGGTAGTCTGAAAGAGAGTGGGTGTGTGGGGAATAGACTGAGCTGCTCCTGGCTGAATGGATCCCTTCTGTAGCTGATTCCATTCAGTTGAGAACTCAGAGAAACAAAGAGACCAATAATCTATTCCCTGGGAGGATGTGAGGTGTGATTTGGATGCCTGGTGTGATCAGACTGTACTAGAGAACACTCTCACTGCTTGCAAGGAAGGAAAAGAGGGACTGTCTTATTAGGATTGAGCCTAGGTTCACACTAATGCCCCGTACACACGAGCGGAAATTCCGCCAGCAAAAGACCGATGTGAGCTTTTGGTCCGAAAATGTGACCGTGTGTATGCTCCATCAGACATTTTTCGGTCGGAAAAAGTTCCGATCGGAAATTCCGATCGTCTGTACCAATTCCAACGCGCAAAGTTCCTACGCATGCTCAGAAACAATTCGACACATGCTCGGAAGCATTGAACTTAATTTTCTCGGCTTGTTGTAGTGTAGTACGTCACCGCGTTCTTGACGGTCGAAAGTTCAGCGAACTTTTGTGTGTCCGTGTGTATACAAGCCAAGCTTGAGCAGAATTCCGTCAGAAAAATCTTGGATGGTTTTTCCGACAGAATTCCGCTCAAGCTTGGCTTGCATACACACGGTCACACAAAAGATTTTTCCGATGGAAATTCCGCTCATGTGTACGCGGCATAACAGCATGTCAGTCCAGATTTTTGGAGCGATTTCAGAGACATCTGTGCGGGTTGCTGCCCAGTGGTCCATGCAAATCTCACCCCGAAGTCACCAAAAGTAACACAGAAACTACTTTTGTGAATCGGTGCGTCGCACCAATTTGGACGCTGCCATTGCCGTCAATATCCGCCAATTCGGCATGCGATTTTAAATGTCAAATTGCATATCAAATCGCTGCAATGTGAACCTAGGTTAAAGCGAGACGTCACAGTGATTCCTATCCCTGTCTGGGGGCTTTATCTGAATCAGAACATGTTTCCGGACACTCAAAAAAAGGTGCCCTGGGTCTGGTAAGAGACTAACATTGAAAAAGTTGATCCGTTGTCTGCTTGGATTGAAACCATTGTGCTTTGTTCAAGGGCCATAACTTTGCTGGCCAATGTTTTTCTTTCTTCAATCATTGGCCAGTAGGATACATTTGGGGCTGTTATAACAAGTTAGAACTGTCTTTATATACTGTTGCTAGGTAAATGCAATCCAGTTCTGTTAATTACTGTTAGTCAGAATACTGCAGGGGTTTAAGCATATTTCTCAGAGTAACTTTATTCTCTTATTGATTGTATAAGTACACTTGCTAATCCTTTCTCCTTTTAGGCCATGCTTGGCCTAATAAATTCTTTAAAATACCTTATGGTGCGTTGGTAAGTTCTTGGTGAGCGATCAGGTGTGCAGAGAAGTCACAGAACAATTCAGAAGCTCCTCTGGGGGCAACGCTACAAGTGGGAGCTCATCTGAGGAGTTGAATTTGGGACTGAAAACGAGAGATGGCCGTCATTACCTGCCAAGCCACCATGATGGACCTTGTCACTGCTCCCGAGGGGCATGAAGAGCAGAATGGCAGGTTTAGGCTCTGTGTAGTTATGGGCTTCGCTAGTGTCACCTGGACAGATGAACAGATCCAGCAAGTGGTATCGACACTGGTACCTACCCAGAAACCACGAAAGTTGATCAGGCAGCCTCTTGCACTTAAAACGGAACTTCAGTAATGTTTTCAACTTTCCATCTATTAAATCTTCTGTCCATGTTGTTTTAACTTTGGATGGTAAACATAATACCTTATACAGCGCACTTCCTGTTTCTTGCCTCGTAAAAAGCCTAGGCTTATGACATCATGCACAGCTCGTGAGAGTTTGCCAGGAAGGGAGGGGGGGTAAGTCATAAGAGGGCCAATGAGAGCTGGAGGTGTGCCTCTGTGTGTCTGTGTAAATCCAGGAAGTGAACAGGCAGTAGCTTCAGCTGCCCACAGTTAAAATGGTTGCAGCCAGACTCAGTGAAGGGAGATTGCTGCAGCATTTTTAGCAAGTACATAATCACAGTATATATAAAATAATATGCAAAGTGGTTGGAGGGAAGCTTCAGAATGGCAAAGATGTTTTTATTAAAAAATATGTGAGCAGACTGCTGTTCCTCTTTAAGTTTGATTAGAATGAAGGAGAGGAATCCTGACTGGCTTTCAAGGAGATAGCCTTCAGCTGCCAGGGGATATTAAAGGCTAGGCTTACCTTTGTTCACCTTTTCTTTTTTTGTTTCTAAATTCCAGCTCTATGTACAAAATATAGCATTGATGTACTTCTTTTGCAGAAATAAAACAGCTTTCCATTTATTCTAAACATGCTTACCTCTCTGTCTTCGTGGCTGATTAAAAACACTTCTCCATTACTTCTGCCCTACTTCCTGGACAGACTATAGGTCGTGACACAGGAAGGAGTTGACCAGCTGACCTCATTAGCATACACCCTGCATCATCTACCCTCTTACCTACCCACTCACTTCCAGGTGCATGTTTTTTAAATGAAATGCAATCGATCAGTGATCACTGTTCTCACTAAACATAGGCATTGTTTTTTTTTCTTCCTACCTTAACTTTCATATTGCATAGATCGTTCATTTGACAGAGTATAGTGAGTGATCAGATAACAACCTATGTGGATAGAGCTGCAGTACTGAAAACAGGAGAAGTGTGTTCCTGGGTTCTGTAAAGCTCACCATACACTATGTAATCTCCGTTAGATCTACCATCAACTATGTAGTACAAGGTCCTGCCTGACTGAATACAGATTCAATGGGTAGATAGGTGGGCCCTCCTATTCCATAGTTCTAAGAAATCTAAAGGGAATCGTACAGAGCTCGCACAATCAGCTTGTTTATGGCTGTAGAGTAGTGGGAGTCCATGTTTTATGGCTTGTTTTCCCACGACATGCATAGGGCAGCCCAGTGATTTCAATGGGTTGCGTTACATGTAGCAAAGTAGCTCATGGGACATTTTGACGTGTTGTGGTTTACATGTTTTTTTTACTGTGTATCTTGCAGTGTTTTTCCCTTGTTTCCACGTGGCAATATGTGTGTTTGCTTCCGTTAACAAATAATGGCACCAAAACAGCCACCGGTTCATTTTAGGTGTATACAAAACGGTAGGGAGCAAGATCAAAGTTAGGAGCAGAATCAGAGCCAGGGGCAGAGCATTAATAACCAGGTGTGTGGCACATATGCACATAAGGCACTGAGAGAAGCTAGAGGAGGGGTTATATACCTTCCCAGCAGTTAGCATTAGATGGAGACTGACTACTAAGATCCATAGTTGCCAACATTGTATAAAAAAAAAAATTAGGGGGCAGGCATTCATTTGAAGGCGTGACATAGCGGGGAAAGAAATATGCGGCATGCGATTTAAACTTTAAAAATGGGTGTGGCTTAAAGGGGCATGGCTCAAATGGGGTGTGGTTAGAGTCTGAGATGATTGAGGGATGGAGGGAGAAAGAAAGGGAGAAAGAGAAAGAAAGAAAGAGATAGGGAGAAAAAGAGAGAGAAGGAAGGAAAGAAAAAAGGATGGAGGGACAGCATTATTCTATTATTACATTGTAATATAAAATTGAATAGTTCAACTTACCATAATGCAGAATCAGAAGGAGTCCTGAGTGTGTCACTTGCCACGTCGCCTGACACCAAATGCCATCAGGCGTCCCCAGCAGAGTCCCTCTTTACACCAGCTGTCCCCAGCACAGTCCCTCCTTACATCAGGTATCCCCAGCGGAGTTGCTCCTTACATCAGGTGTCCCCAGCGGAATCCCTCCTCCTGAAAGTGGTTATGGAGTGGTTTTTATAAGCTAGCATTAACTGAAATTGTGCCTGGGTATTCAATCTAGTTATGGCAGTAGATAGATTGGGTGCTTCCGTAGATTTCCAGAGATAAGCTATTGTAAGTCTTGAGGCTATTAAAATGTGGAGCACAATTGTTCTATGTATAGTGGGGTATTTCTCAAGGTCTATACATAGTAGGGCTGAGGCGGGAGTAAGCGTGGAAAGGTTTCCTGTAATATCTGCTATAAATGATGAGACTGAGTTCCAAAAGCTTTTCAGGGTTTTGCAACTCCAGAGGGTGTGTATAAGATTTCCAGTTTGCTCATTACACCTCCAACAAATGTCGGGTGTGAATGGGTAAATTTTGGATAATTTATACGGGGTTAAATACCACCTGTTAGTTATTTTTTGAGCATTGTCCCAGTGTTCTATACATGATGATTTGTGGATTATTTGGAATGATTTTTTCCACTGGTCCCATGAGAAGTTTTGACCTAAATCTCTTTCCCATTTTAACACGTGAGCATTTTTATTATCTGGATGGGAGGAGAGTATCCCATAGAAAAAGGAAATGCCTTTCTTTGTATGGTCCTCATGATAATTCTATCACATCATCAGGATTGAAATCTTTTAAACGTTTACACTTTCCAAGCTTACTCCTAATAGCTTCCATAAGGATTAAGGGTAGATTTTTATATAATATGATTCCCTGTTTGATCCATTCATCTACTGAAAAGCGGATTCTGCAATATTTAATAATTTCTGTAGGGAGGCATATTTTAAAATTTTTTTTAATATGTCTAGTTTTAGAAAGTATGTGTTTCCAAGCAAATAATGTAGTTTTAACACTCAGTAGATTTGGAGTGATTACTTTAGGGAGAATGGCTGTGGCTATTGCTAGTGCATACAAGTCAGAATTATTAGTAGATTCTTGTTCTATGTTTAGCCATAACTTCTCTTTTTTAGGGTAGAACCAATATTTTTTATCTGCTCTAAAATGGATGCATAGTAATAGTTCTTGACATCTGGTAGATTCATTCCTCCATTAGCTTTAGTGGTGGTGAGGATTGAGAATGCGACTCTAGGTTTTTTTTTAAATTCCATATAAATTGTTTAAGTTTGGTATTCAATTGCGTGAAGAACTTGGCAGGTATAGGGATAGGGAGACATCTGAAATAGTATAGAATTTTTGGTAAGGTTTGCATCAGCTATTTTGCCGACCCAGGATAGATGTGTTTTTTGTATATTCATTAGGTCTCGATTAATTTGTTTTAGAAGGGTAGGGAAGTTATGTCATAGTTGGAGGTGAGGTGAGTTGTATTCCTAGATATGTTATTGAGGTATTGTCCCAAATAAATCCATGTTTTGTACTTAAGTCTATAATTGTTGTGGCAGGTATATTCATAGGTAGGATGTGACATTTACTTTGATTGATGTTGTAGTATGACACCTCTTTGAATTTATCTAGTGCTGTAATTACTGATGGTAAAGAAATTTCAGGCTTGGTTAGTGTCCGTATTATGTCATCGGCAAATAAGCCTAATTTGTGTACATCTCGGCCAAAGGTAATACCTTTGATTTCTGGGGAAGAGCGTATATATTCCGCTAAAGGTTCTATCGCTAGGGAAAATATTAGTGGGGATAAGGGGCAATTCTGTCTAGTCCCTGCATAAAGTTCTTCTAAAGTTGGGGATCCCGCTTATACCCAGACAGGAAGTCTCTATGGAAGACAGGAAGTGATGTCAGGTACAGACAGGATGTTCCGGGTGAGAGGTGAGTCGGGAGGAAGTAGCGAGAAGACATTGCTGGAAGTGGCAGCAGAGGAGGTAATAAGATTATTATTATACAGGTTTTTTAGCGCGAACAGTTTGCGCAGCGCTTTACAACATAATAAGATCTTATTTTCTATTTACACCCAGTAACCCCCCGTCATGTCCGTCCTCTTCCTCCATAGTCACTGTGATGTCTTTTATCTCCAGCAGATGATGATACACACATATATAGTGTGGAAACCTAGATTAACCCCTTCAAGGGCAGAACATTTCCCCACTTACGGGGCCGGTGTTCTGTAGAATAGCGCAGATCGTCAGATAATGCCTCTGATGATCTACGCATGCACAGTACGTAACGTCACTCCAGCCAAACTGCCGACCGGCTGGCGTGACGTTAACACTGCGCATGGGCAGATTGGCGAAGATCTGATGATCAGCAAAGACAGAACACTGGGGCACACCGCACTATTCTACCACCTCCCAGCCGCCAGGCACGACCCCAAAACAGGCTCTACCCCCTCCACACAGCCCGGGCCGTTTCTCACCTTTTTTCCACCGCCCTCCACACTACAGATGGCCTTTCGTGAATGCGCACAGTAATCAGCCTAGGCAGGGAAATCCCCAATGACAAAAACACCCCTAATGTGGGGCCCCGCTTCCTGCACAGGGCCACATCCACCGATCGACCCCCCCCCCCCCCCCGCTGAGTTCTCTATGCTTCTTGTCCCAGGCAGAACACAGAGGCGGCCACAGGGCACCTGACCATCGGGGGGGGGCTACAAATCCCAGCATGAGCCATCCTAGGTGGGACCGGGGTGCTCTGACCTGTAGTCCTACAACACCTGGAGAGTCAGCTGGGGAGGACGATGTGAACTCTGTACATGTGATCTATTGCAGGGGTCTCCAAATGAGGGTTGCCACCTTTTCTTCAAGCCAAACCCAAACACTTTAGCGCCGCACAGCAATTTTATTTTTAGGGGAACACTGTGGACTCTGGTGTAAAGGGGAACTCTGATGTAAAGAAATAGATAGGAAGTAGTTCTGGACAGCCGCACTCCGAAGAAATTGCCTTTTATTCAAAAAACAAAATAAAAAATACATGCCACAGCAGAACAGAAGAGCTATGATTAAGCACTGTGGTGTGAAACGCGTCAGTCTTCTGTTCTGCTATGGCATGTATTTTTGATTTTGTTTTTTGAATAAAAGGCAATTTTTCAGAGTGCGGCTGTCCAGAACTACTTCCCATCTATTGCTATATGCATTGCCAGCACCTGTGGCTTCTAAACTGGTGAAGAGGTTTACTATTGTTTGACCTTAATGGAGCGGTGATACCTCCCCTTCCCTCCGATGTAAAGGAGTTACTGCTCACCAAACCTCCAACTTACAGAGTTCCCAGAATTCATCCTTAAATTAGAGTCCTTAAAGCCCCCTTTACATCAGAGTCCACAGGGCACCCCTTACCTTAGTGTACTCACTTGCATGGAGGCAGGAGAGGGAAGGGAGGGAGGGGGGAGACTTCAGTTACAGACATTGGATGGGGAGCTCACTCACCCGAGGATGGAGGCTCATGCATCAACACCTTCCGTCCACCATGTATCTGAGCTGAGTTGCTGAGCTTCAAACTTCCAGCCCCACACATCCCTTTCCTGAGGCACAGAACGCTGGGGATTGGTGTGTGGGTGGGCAGACAGAGGGGTAGGGGTAGGAGGAGCAGATCAAGCCCTCTCTCCTGTCCGTGTATGGGGGCGGGGCCCCTTGTGCACACCTGTGCACTTGGCATCTGTTGTACTTGATTACTTGACGAGCCACAGTCCATCCTGAATATTGTATCTGGGTGTCAAATGGTCTGAAACCTGGACATATGATTCAAAACCCAAACTGTCCGCGTGAATCCCGGACAGGCGGCAGCCCTAGTCCAAACCCCAGGCGGCGGGCCACATCCGGCCCGCTTGTGCCTTTTCCCTGGCCCGCGGCTCACCCAGACTCGTAGCATTGCCAATCTGCTGCCTTTAAAAGCAGCAGTTTGGCAGTATGACTGGCAGGTCCCGCCAACAAAGCCGCTCCCCCACACCCTCCCATGCTGCCACGCTGTGCTGAGGATTGGCTTCTGGGACTGCCTGTCCTAGCAACCAGTGACGTCATCAGCGCAGCACCTCCCGGCGTCCCGCCCGCTGTTTGTATTAGAGATCCTTCCACGTGTGTAGCAGCGGGCGGGAGTCGGGAGGTTCAGGAGAGCTGCTCAAGGCAAATGGCAAATGTACATGTACAGGAGACTCTGCTGGGGACGCTGATGATGGGGAGACTGCTGGGAACACTGGTGGGGAGACTGATGCCGGGGACACTGATGGTGGGGAGACTGCTAGGGACACTGATGGTGGGGAGACTGCTGGGGACACTGATGATGGGGAAACTGCTGGGGACACTGATGATGGGCAGACTGCTGGGGACACTGATGGTGGGGAGACTGCTAGGGACACTGATGGTGGGGAGACTGCTGGGGACACTGATGATGGGGAAACTGCTGGGGACACTGATGATGGGCAGACTGCTGGGGACACTGATGGTGGGGAGACTAATGGTGGGGAGACTGCTGGGGACACTGATGTGGGGAGACTGCTGGGAACACTGGTGGTGGGGAGACTGCTAGGGACACTGATGATGGGGAGACTGCTGGGGACACTGATGGTTGGCAGACTGCTGGGGACACTGATGATGGGGAGACTGCTGGGGACACTGATGATGGGGAGACTGCTGGGGACACTGATGATGGACTGATGATGGGGAGACTGCTGGGGACACTGTTGATGGGGAAACTGCTGGGGACACTGATGATGAGGAGACTGCTGACGGGGACACTGAGGATTTGGAAACTCTGCTGGGGACACTGATACTGGGGAGACCGATGATGGGGACACTGATACTGGGGAGACTGATACTGGGGACACCGATGATGGGGACAATGTTGATGGGGAGACTCTGATGGGGACACTGATATTGGGGAGACTCTGATGGGGGACACAGAGGTGCGGAAAGGCTCTAATGGGGACACAGATGTGTGGAAGGGTCTGGTGGGGACACAGACATGTTGAAAGGCTCTGATGGGGGACACAGATGTGCAAGGAGACTCTGACGGGGACACAGACATGCGGAAAGGCTATGATAAGATTATTTAAATTTTATTCATTTATTTATAAATAAATAATTTTTTCGGCCCGCGAATATTTGTAAAATCTACAATGTGGCCCTTGGGCTAAAAAGTTTGGAGACCCCTGATCTATTGAATACAGAGAGGGGCAGCGTTCTGTGCACAGGAGGTTACCATGTAGTGGTGACAGGTCTGGTAGGTGGAGGATTCTGCCTCCGCGTTTTGCTGATCGTTGGATAATGCCTCTGACAATTTATGCATGCGCAGTGTTGATGTCTGTGGTTTACAGCCACTTTAACCACTTAAAGGCCGTGCCTATTTTTCAAACTTGTTTTTTTACAAGTTAAAATCATTTTTTTTTTGCTCGAAAATTACTTAGAACCCCCAAACATAATACATTTTTTTCTAACACTCTAGAGAATAAAATGTTGCAATACTTTCTGTCACACCGTGACAGCGGTCTTACAAGCTAACTTTTTTTGGAAAAAATACTTTAATTAAAAAAATAAGACAACAGTAAAGTTAGCCCACTTTTTTTTTTTGTATAATGTGAAAGATGATGTTACGCTGAATAAATTGAATACCCAACATGTCAGGCTTCAAAATTGCGCCCGCTCGTGGAATGGCGACAAACTTTTACCCTTAAAAAATCTCCATAGTCGACGTTTAAAAAAATCTACAGGTTGCATGTTTTGGGCCACTGAGGCGGTCTAGGGCTAGAATTATTGCTCTTGCTCTACCGATCGTTTCTTCACGTGAGCTCGTCGGGACGGGGCGCGTAAATTTTTTTATTGTGATTATTATTTATTTTACTGTTTTTTTTTACCTTTTATTTTTTATTTTTACACTGATCTTTTAAAAAAAGAAATTGTTTCACTTTTATTCCTATTACAAGGAATGTAAACATCCCTTGTAATAGAAAAAAAGCATGACAGGAACTCTTAAATATGAGATCTGGGGTCTGGGGTCAAAAAGACCTCACATCTCATATTTACACTAAAATGCACTAAAAATTTATTTTAAAAAAATGTCATTGAGCTATGGGCGGTAGTGACGTTTTTACGCCCTACAATGGTATGGAGCCGGGTGGGGGCCACCTTCACCTCACTCAGCTCCATGCCAAGGAGGGGAAAGGACCCGATCGCCTCCACCGCTGCCAGCGGCTCCAGTAAGCGGCGGAGGGCACCGGAGCACAGGGGGGGGGGCCTTTCCTGCCACAGATAAAAGTGATCTCACAGCGAATCTGCCACTGAGACCAATTTTTTCTGAAAGCGGACCACCGGCTGAAGAAGTGGATACCGGGGTTAGGGCAGCTAGCTGCTGCCATAACAATGATATTTCACTTCAAGGAGCAGCCGTTACATGACGGCGGGCAGTCTGTAAGTGGTTAATACAAGCACACCTATTTTTCTGATATTACAAAAATGAAAATTATTTTGGGGCTACTACTTCTGCTGGTTAAAGCACTCTGGGTACCAGGTGATGAAAACATGTCCCTGCCAAAAAAGCCTTTTTTTTTTTTAACTGGAACAAATCACAGAATCACAGAATAGTAGAATGGGGTGCTGCTGGTGTCTGTAAGAATGGCTCATTGTAAAAAAAGAACAATTTCACAGCCAAAGTACACTGTGTCTAAGTATACTGCTGATGATGCTGTCTTTGAAAACCATGTTGGTTTCCTAACACCGTGTACAACTTTAGGGCAAATTCACATCAGCCACTGTGTTACAATGCAGCGTCTGGTGTGCGGTGCAGTACGGCGGGTGCACCACAGTTCGTTGCACTGATCTCCGTGCATCAGACTGTTCATTTTTTGAATGAACTGCATTGAAATGTCACAGAAACATTCCATTAAGATCGGTTGCCGGCCGCACAGTGTGAGGTGGTGGATTGCCTTGCACTGAAACTCACCCACACAGCGTATCCAGCGTTGTCCTGCTGTGATCCTCTTCTCTGCAGCTGCCGCCGGGTACCGTGTCACCATGTTCCTCTGTGACATCATCTGGAGGCTTCATTGGCTCTGCCGGGTTCTGGCGCAGCATTCCGATGACACGCCACTATGCTACACTGCAGATGTTAACTATGGTAGCAGGTGCTGCATATATACTTTAATAAAAAGGTGTACTTAATAATATACTGCAAAGAGACCACTATACACATACAGTAGCACAGACCGAGCTATCTGGCACTGTGCATGTGAGATAATAACAACAGGACAGAGATACTTCTGTCACCAGACTTCAGACACACAGAAGCTGCAGTAGTAAAACATAGCTCCCAACTGTCCCTTATTTCGAGGGACTGTCCCTGATTTGGAGCAATGTCCCTCTGTCCCTCATTACTCCTCATTTGTCCCTCATTTGGTCTGATCTATATAGATGTATATAAAATGCACTTTTTATCTTTCAAAAAGTGTTTCCCAGTGCTAAACCTTTCACCTAAATTCAAAATTGCTGCATTTGTAAATGTTAAAAGCCAATATAAAGGAATAGGAGTGGCAAAAAAAGCCCTTGTGGATTTAATTAACCTTTTATTGGGTTAATTCTCCTTTAAGGGGGTGTGTCAAGGGTGTGTGTCAGAGGGGCGTGTCCTATGCCTACATACGTTTGCAAGTAGGTGTCCCTCATTCCCATCTCAAAATGTTGAGAGGTATGGTAAAATGTTTAGAACTCGGGGACACTTGCTAATAGTCTCTGCCTCTGCCCTGGATGAAAAACAGCAGCAGCTTCTGCATGGAAGGTCATGTGGTCCAAATCTGTCTCTATTTCCTGGAAACTCCCCTTTATAAAGATATCACAGTTCTCCAATCTAGGCTTCTTACACAGCTAGCAGGGACAGGAAGTACCTTTATATAACCATTTAGGTCTGTGATAATTACCAAGCTATTTACAAATAAAAACAGTAGAGGAAAGCAGCTTCCTACACATGTGCAAGTTCTCACTGGGGCAGCTCACCTATCTCAATATTGTACAACCAATACAGTCCAGATAATTCTCTTTCTACAGAAAACCTGTATAGATCACATGACCACACCAATAAGGATGGAGGAGGACCGGAGTCACATGACTGAGAGGATACTAAGCCTCACCCTGGAGATCATCTACCTGCTGACTGGAGAGGTGAGGATTCTGGGAGGTCACATGACATCACTCATATCTCTAATAATAAAACACAGACCTGACCGGAGAGGTGAGGAGGATTTTGGGAATGTGACATGATATTACTGTTTTTGCTTTAATAGAGTTTTCCTCCTGTGAAGTCTGGAGATCATTTGACCTTTACAGTGCTTCTACCTCACTCCCTAAAACCTGAGATAAACAGCAAAAAGAAGATTCTAGAAGTCACCAAGAAGATGATGGAGCTGCTGACAGGAGAGGTGAGCGGTGCTGGGAATTCTGGGACATTATCCAGTAACAGACAAGGGATGTGTCTGGATGGTGACTGTATCATTGTGTGTGTCAGGTTCCTATAAGGTGTCAGGAAGTCACTGTCTATTTCTCCATGGAGGAGTGGGAGTATTCACTCACTGCGTTTATTCAGAAAAGGAAGGGGCCAGTAAATTACATATTTATCAGCCCCTTCCCCTGCTCTCCATTCTGAATGGATCCCTTGGAGCATCTGGCGAGAGGGGAGGGGAGCTGGCAGCACTGTGTGGATGAGGCGGGTGCCCAGGGAATCAAAATGCGGGGCCCAGGCAGCGGAGAACAGAGGAACAGGGACAGAAGGGGCAGCAGCAGCATTTACTGGATCCGGTGCCCTGGATTTTCCTCCAGCAGCAGCTGAATGCCAGCGGGGGGGGTAACCAAATTTCAATTGTTGCAGGTGGGAAATACAGAGGATTGGTTCCAGTAAATGCTGCCACAGCTGCTCCTGTCCAAGTTCCAGGGTCTGCAAGGAAGGATTGTCCTGTCACCTGCCTGTCAATTGACGGGGTGCTAACTAACGCTAAAAGGTGTCAGGATGTCTCTGTCTATTTCTCCATACAGGAGTGGCAGTATTTAGAAGGACACAAGGATCTCTACAAGGACGTCATGATGGAGAATCAGCCGCCCCTCACATCACCTGGTAAGAGGAGACTTTATTGTAAAGGAGAGAGCAGTACGGAGGGTCCACCTAGATCCCCCATCATCTGATAAACACATAGAAACAATGTATTCAGTCAGTGTGTGTGTTTCCTACAGATGGATCCAGTAATGGGAACCCACCAGAGAGATGTCCCCATCTTCTGTATTCCTGGGATTCTACACAGGAAGGTCACACCATCCTTCACCATCATCAGGTAGATAAGGAACAATCACTGACAGTATCATTAGGATCTGTACATTATCTGCATTGTTACAATTTATGTTATTTTAATTATATTTTCAGAGCAGAAACCTGAGAGATTCTAATGTTGATATTAAAGAAAAGATAAAAGAGGAGGATGAGGATGTGGTGATGGAGGAGTCAGAGTCTCTAAAAGGACAAAAAGATCTGTTCCAGGACACCATGGTGGAGTCATCCAACTGTAGAAACCCACCAGAGAGATGTTCCCGTCCTCTGCATTTCCGGGATTCCACACAGGAAGATCACACCATCCCCCACCATCATCAGGTGGGTGGAGTTGAGGGTCTGGAACATAAAGTGATTGAACACCCTGACATGTGGAGATGATGTGTGGACTCTACAGGATGATATTATCTCACATCATAAATACTTCTATTTTACAGATGTTATTTTCTGCCATTTTGTTGGTTTAGGGTGAAGATCTGATGAACATGAAAGTTGAGGGTGAAGTAGAAGAGATGTATGTGAGGGATGATGAGCAATATACGGAGGAGGCTGGAATGACGAGGACATTCAAAGAGGAGGGCACTCCTACAGAGATCAGCACAGGTGAGCCATAATATATTCTTCTCTTATCTCTGCTCTGTTACTGCACACTGATTGGTCCAGAGTAGGGATGAGCCGAACACCCCCCTGTTTGGTTCGCACCAGAACCTGCGAACAGGCAAAAAATTTGTTCGAACACGCAAACACCGTTAAAGTCTATGGGACATGAACATAAATAATCAAAAGTGCTAATTTTAAAGGCTTATATGCAAGTTATTGTCATAAAAAGTGTTTGGAGACCTGGGTCCTGCCCCAGGGGACATGGATCAATGCAAAAAAAGTTTTAAAAACGTCCGTTTTTTCGGGAGCAGTTATTTTAATAATGCTTAAAGTGAAACAATAAAAGTGTAATATCCCTTTAAATTTTGTAAGATAATTTACAATATTTTGTTGCGCTAGGGGACGACAGCTATGGATGGGGGTGAGCAATATACAAAGGGATAGTAAGTTATATAAAATAAAGAATTAAAAGATATTAATTTAAATAACAGTCATCTGTGAGTTACAATACATTTATATGTTAAAAATAATGATAATAGAAAATAAAAGATGAAAAATAAAATATGAAAAATGGTAAAAAAAAGTCCAGGGATGGTGCTGGGTTGATGAACAGAAGTCCAGGCATAAAAACTGGGATAAAATGAGTGGAGGGGGGAATGCAGAGTATAGGTCTATGACCTCAGGGGGAGAGATGCAGATACAAACACAGGAGGCAGCTTGCTTGAAGGGCAGAATTCACCTTTGGAGGGAGATAAAAAGGAAGAAAAGCAGCGCCGACCTAAGTGCAGTACTGTAGCATAAACATTTATTACAGGTTAAAATGCACTCACTCAGAGTAAGGTAGATACAGGCACATCAAGTAAAAAATCCATCCGGGAAGCTGTGTGGTGGGCAGCAGGGCTCCACAGGGGGCGATCCTGAAAGCTGGAGTGTGTTACACTTGTCTCCTTGTCCCGTCTGACGGCGCAGGTGGTAACCAGTGTCACAGGCTGGGTTGAGACAGGCACAGCGTGGATCGTCTGTTAAGTTGTATTTCCCGGGTATCAGTGACGCTGGGGGCGTGCACGCGTTCGGAGCATGCGTGCTCCTTCATCAGGCTATGCCTGACAGCAAAATGACATTTCAAAGGAAAAAAAGTTATTTAAAACTACTCGCGGCTATTAATGAATTGCCGGTCCGACAATACACATAAAAGTTCATTGATAAAAACGGCATGGGAATTCCCCACAGGGGAACCCCGAACCAAAATTAAAAAAAAAAAAAATGACGTGGGGGTCCCCCTAAATTCCATACCAGGCCCTTCAGGTCTGGTATGGATATTAAGGGGAACCCCGGCCAAAATTAAAAAAAAAAATGGCATGTGGTCCCCCTCAAAATCTATACCAGACCCTTCAGGTCTGGTATGGATTTTAAGGGGAACCCTGTGCCAAAATTTAAAAAAAAAATGGCGTGGGGTCCCCCTAAAAATCCATACCAGACCCTTATCCGAGCACACAACCTGGCAGGCCGCAGGAAAATAGGGGGGACGAGAGAGTGCCCCCCCTCCTGAACCGTACCAGGCCACGTGCCCTCAAGATTGGAAGGGGGGTTTGGGGTAGCCCCCCAAAACACCTTGTCCCCATGTTGATGGGGACAAGGGCCTCATCCCCACAACCCTTGGCCGGTGGTTGTGGGGGTCTGCGGGCCGGGGGCTTATCGGAATCTTGAAGCCCCCTTTAACAAGGGGACCCCCAGATCCCGGCCCTCCCCCTGTGTGAAATGGTAAGGGGGTACAAAACTACCCCTACCATTTCACAAAAAAACTGTTAAAAATGACAAGAGACCGTTTTTGACAATTCCTTTATTTAAATGCTTCTTCTTTCTTCTATCTTCCTTTGGTTTCTTCCTCCATCTTCTTCTTCTTCTGGTTCTTCCTCTGGTGTTCTCGTCCGGCATCTTCCTCCTCGGCGTCTTCTTATCTTCTTCTCCTCGGGCCGCTCCGCATCCATGATGGCATGTAGGGAGGCTACCGCTGTGTGACGCTTCTCTCTTCATCTTTTTCTCTTCATCTTTTTCTCTTCATCTTCTTCTCTTCATCTTCTTGTCTTTATCTTCTTTTCGGGCCGCTCCGCATCCATGATGGCATGGAGGGAGGCTCCCGCTGTGTGATGCTTCTCCTCCTTTGACGGTTCCTAAGTAACGGGGAGGGCGGAGCCATCCGGTGACCCTGCCCCCCTCTGACGCACATGGACTTGACGGGGACTTCCCTGTGGCATTTCCCATGACGTCAGAAGGGGGCGGGGTTACGTAACGGGTGACCCCGCCCCCTGCTGACATCACGGGGAATGCCACAGGGAAGTCCCGTCAAGTCCCCGTTATTTAAGAACCGTCAGAAGAGGAGAAGCCTCACACAGCGGGAGCCTTCCTCCATGCCATCATGGATGCGGAGCAGCCTGAAAAGAAGATAAAGAGAAGAAGATGAAGAGAAAAAGATGAAGAGAAAAAGATGAAGAGAGAAGTGTCACACAGCGGGAGCATCCCTCCATGCCATCATGGATGCGGAGCGGCCCGAGGAGAAGAAGATAAGAAGACGCCGCGGAGGAAGATGCCGGACGAGAACACCGGGGGAAGAACCAGAAGAAGAAGATGGAGGAAGAAACCGAAGGAAGATAGAAGAAAGAAGAAGCATTTAAATAAAGGAATTGTCAAAAACTGTCTCTTGTCATTTTTAACATTTTTGACAGTTTTTTTGTGAAATGGTAGGGGTACTTTTATACCCCCTTACCATTTCACACAGGGGGGAGGGCCGGGATCTGGGGGTCCCCTTGTTAAAGGGGGCTTCCAGATTCCGATAAGCCCCCTGCCCGCAGACCCCCACAACCACCGGCCAAGGGTTGTGGGGATGAGGCCCTTGTCCCCATCAACATGGGCCAAAGAATGTCCAGCGCTCCGAATGTCTCACAAATAATTAGCAGCAGTCCAATAATAAAGGTTAAGAGATTTAATATATGTGTATAATAAAAACACTATAATAAAAACAATAGGTGAACAGTATATTGTCCCATGTAGATAACACTGTATGACACTTAAATAAGAAAGTTTATAACAGCCAGAAGGTCCAATCAGCAGCAGGCAGTCTAAAACTGGAGATCCATCCAAAAAACCTAACCCCAGGCTAAGGAGCAGATAGAAGGGGGTTGGAGGGGAGATGGAAGCCCCAGCCCACCAAACCCAGGAGACTCACACTGTAGACACCAGCTTTAGATGGAAAGGCTCACCGATACCAGGGGACAGATCTGTGGATGTAGTGTGAAGACAGGCTGTGGATCCACCGGGAGGAGAAGG
The DNA here is from genome assembly GCA_037952835.1 of Lithobates septentrionalis. NCBI lineage: Eukaryota > Metazoa > Chordata > Amphibia > Anura > Ranidae > Lithobates > Lithobates septentrionalis. The sequence goes on from JBBDGP010001914.1 coordinate 718,318, forward strand.
TCTCGCAGACGCTCCGTGTCAGGACTATGAAAAAGCGCAAACGCGCGAAACGCTTTGTCAAGGCAACCCCTGACAGAGGTTCCACTCAGCACCATGCCACGGTGACAATCCATCCTTCCATCTACCCACCCGTGGGAGCTTCACATGGTCTACACACAGCGTTCTCCCATTCACCTGCTAATTCCATCTATCTACTTTTGGCTGGCAGCCCATGTTTTTCATTGGACTTTCTGAGTGACACCACTCTTCCCTGAGGTTTACTCCACGCAGAGGTGACACAGACCGGCAGGCTAATTGTTTCATGTCCCCAGCCTGTTCTCTGGTGGCCTCCTGTCCACCTTGTCACTCCCTGATAGCCTGATTACAATCACAATGGCTTAACCAAGTGTCACTGCCTCTTACTGAGGCTTTTTCATTCAGAGGGGACACAGACCGGCATTTCAGCTGCCTAGTGCTATCAGCTGTTTCTCCGGCGGTTCCCCTGTGTGAAGCCGCGCCCTCCTCCTCCAGCTGGGCTGACGTCATCGCTCCCTGACACGGAGCGTCTGCGAGACCTTCTCCTCCCGGTGGATCCACAGCCTGTCTTCACACTACATCCACAGATCTGTCCCCTGGTATCGGTGAGCCTTTCCATCTAAAGCTGGTGTCTACAGTGTGAGTCTCCTGGGTTTGGTGGGCTGGGGCTTCCATCTCCCCTCCAACCCCCTTCTATCTGCTCCTTAGCCTGGGGTTAGGTTTTTTGGATGGATCTCCAGTTTTAGACTGCCTGCTGCTGATTGGACCTTCTGGCTGTTATAAACTTTCTTATTTAAGTGTCATACAGTGTTATCTACATGGGACAATATACTGTTCACCTATTGTTTTTATTATAGTGTTTTTATTATACACATATATTAAATCTCTTAACCTTTATTATTGGACTGCTGCTAATTGTTTGTGAGACATTCGGAGCGCTGGACATCCTTTGGTCATTGTTTTAAATCTGTATCTATCAGTTACGGTTAGTCCAGCTGCACTGATTTCCCTTCCCCCCCCCCCCCGATTTCAAGTCATGTCAATCTACTTAGTACATGTTATGTGTCACATGGAGGACTGACTATACAGTATATGTTATTATTTTTTTACATGCCTTGATTGAGGTCCCTGGGTTTACACTCATTGGCGCTGAATTAGTATTGTGTTCCCATCAACATGGGGACAAGGTGTTTTGGGGGGCTACCCCAAAGCACCCTCCCAATGTTGAGGACATGTGACCTGGTACGGTTCGGGGGGGACGCTCTCCCGTCCCCCCCTCTTTTCCTGCGGCCTGCCAGGTTGCGTGCTCAGATAAGGGTCTGGTATGGATTTCTGGGGGGACCCCACACCGTTTTTTTTTTAAATTTTGGCCTGGGTTCCCCTTAATATCCATACCAGACCTGAAGGGCCTGGTATGAAATTTAGGGGGACCCCCACGTCATTTTTTAAAAAATTTTGGTTCGGGGTTCCCCTGTGGGGAATTCCCATGCCGTTTTTATCAATGAACTTCTATGTGTATTGTCGGACCGGCAATGCAATAGCCGCGAGTATTTTTTTTTTCCTTTGAAATGTCATTTTGCTGTCAGACTGTTCTAAACACGGGAAACATGCGCCCCTTTACAGGCATACTATAGACATGTCCGTTTTTAAAACTTTTTTTTGCATTGATCCATGTCCCCTGGGGCAGGACCCAGGTCCCCAAACACTTTTTATGACAATACCATGAATATAAGCCTTTAAAATTAGCACTTTTGATTTCTCCCATAGACTTTTAAAGGGTGTTCTGCGGCATTCGAATTTGCCACGAACACCCCAAATTGTTCGCTGTTCGGCGAACTGGCGAACAGCCGATGTTCGAGTCGAACATGAGTTTGACTCGAACTCGAAGCTCATCCCTAGTCCAGAGTGGAGCTGGAGACGATTTCAACCAGTAGTAGGCTGACAAGAGTCACTGATACCCTTCCTGCACATTGGATCTTCTTTTCTATCAGATAAACCCCCTTCTCTGTGCTGAAGACACAATTTATGGACTCAGACATAATTTATGCAGACTCTGGGGTTCAGGCACAGTAGTACAGATATGATAACACAGATTGTGCTTTTCGGAGGTCTGTACATTTTGATTTAGCCAACTTATACAGTAGCTAAATGTTAACATAAAACTATTAACAGTCTTGTTGAGAAGTAAGAAATCAGAATGGGCTTTAGGTGTGGTTCGAATTTCTACCTGGTCCTTAGGGTCTGATATAGAATATAAGAGGTACCTCAAGCAAAAAAAAAAAAAAACTTGCGTGAGGTCTCCCCAACTTCTACTAAACCAGCAGGTCTGGATTTTAAGGGTTAACCCTACTTAAAATATAAGAAAAAAAAAAAACATGGGGTCCCCCAAAATCCATACTAGGCCCTTATCTGAGTATTTATTTTGGCTAGCCCAAAAATGGCAAGTGAGCATGCACCCCCCCTCCTGTACCATACCGAGCCACATGCCCTCAACATGAGGAGTGCGCCTTCCCAAGGGGGATACCCTGGCAAAGCATCTTGCCCCCATTTTAATGAGGACATGGGCTTCTTCCCCACAAACTTGGCCCGGTGGTCGTGGGGGTCTGCAGGTAGGGGATTTTTTGGAATCAAGAAGCCCCTTTGAAAACAAGGGGGTCCCAAAAATCAGCTACCCAAATGAGTACCCCTAATGTGAAGTAATTAAACATCACGACCCATGTTTTGACAAATCCTTATTGGGTCCGCTCACATTTCGCATCATCAGTAATACCGCTGTTATTTCTTTCACTTCCCTCATCAGCCAAAGGTTTGGCTCAGCTGAACACCCATTTAGTTAGGCCATTTGCCCAACCTCTGGAGAAGCAACCTCTGGGAGCGCACCACTGTATATGTAGATTTTGGAGTTCATCTGGCGGTATTAGGTTGTGTTTTTCTCCTAGTTACAGGAGCACAGATATAATAACACAGATTGTGCCTTGGTCCCTCTTCTTCGAGCAGACTTGCAGCTGAAAGTTAAAATAAAACTTTATTCGTAATCCTCTTGGGATGGAAATTAATTAGGAACTTAAAAAACTGATTCATCTTTTCAGAAGAAAATACTTCTCCAAACACCCTTCAGTGCTGTGTGTCACAGAAGTTTAGGCCTATGGTCACTTGTTCCATGCTAAAGGGTCTGCTAGTCTGGACTTTGGACCTCTTGATTATCAGAGGCTATTGACCCAGTGCCTAGGCTTGTGGTTGTGTAAAGAACATGCACCTCTTAGTCCCCATTGGTTCCTGCTCTCAAGGCTGCTTAAATGTAGAAGTGATCTGGAAGGAGGACAAAAGGACCTTCCACTGAGGGGAGGAAGGGTTCCAATTGGCTGGAACACCCACAGACATCTGTTCTCTCAAATCTAACTGATCCAGATGGAATCTTGAGTTAAGTGAACTAACCATCTTTTATTTATTGATCATGTTCTTACATTTTTCCAGGACACACCATTGAAAAACCCTCAAAGGATCGTCTCCCTTTATCTCCAGGTTGTAAAATGGAAGATGAGAACATCACAAGAGATTGTGCAGGAGAAAAGACAATGAGCTCAGTTATGGATGGTGGACTTCACGGTGTGGTTAGACCATCAAATCCCTCTGATCTCTATACTGTGAGGGATGGTGCCATAATTCAGGGGGAGGAGAAATTTTCCTGTCCTGAATGTGGGGAAAGTTTTGTCTCTGAATTAAGTCTTACTGTACATCAGAGATCTCACCAGGGTGGGAAGTCTAATACCTGTTCTGAGTGTGGGAAATGTTTTTCACACAAATCCGAGCTGCTAATACATCAAAGATCTCACACAGGCGAGAAGCCGTATTCCTGTTCTGAGTGTGGGAAATGTTTTTCAAAGAAGTCCAGTCTTTACAGACATCAGATGATTCACACTGGGGAGAAACCATATTCCTGTCCTGACTGTGGAAAATGTTTTTCACAGAATTCAGACCTTGTTAGACATCAAAGATCTCACAGGGAGAAGCTGTATTCTTGCCCTGAGTGTGGGAAATGTTTTTTACAATTGTCCCATCTTTACATACATCTGAGGTCTCACAAGGGGAAGAAGCTATATTCCTGTCTTGAGTGCTGGAAATGTTTTTCACGGAAATCAGGTTTAGTTATACATCAAAGATCTCACACAGGGGAGAAGCCGTATTCCTGTTCTGAGTGCGGGAAATGTTTTTCAGATAAGTATGGTCTTTCCAGGCATCAGAGGATTCACACAGGGGAGAAGCCATATTTATGTACAGAATGTGGGAAATGTTTTTCAACTAAATCAGACCTTGTTAAACATCAAAGATCTCACAGAAGGGAGAAGCCGTGTTCTTGTCCTGAGTGAGGCAAATGTTATGCAAAGGAATAAGATTTTGTTATGCATCAAACCTCTCACATAGGGGAGAAACTTTATTCCTGTACTGAGTGCAGGAAATGTATTTCACAGAAATCAGAACTTATTAGACATTAAAGATCTCATACAAACGAGAAGCCATATTCCTCCTCTGAGTGTGGGAAGTGTTTTTCAAAGAATTCAGTCCTTCAAAAACATCAAGGATCTCACACAAGCAAGAAGCCATTCATGTGTCCTGACTGCAGGAAATGTTTTGTAGAGAAGTCCAGTATTTACAGACATCAGGGGATTCGCACAGGGGAGAAGCCATATTCCTGTACTGAGTGTGGAAAATGTTTCTCATAGAAATCCAGTTTTTACAGACGTTAGAGGATTCACACAGAGGAGAAGCCTAGTCCTGTGAGTGTGGGAAATGTTTTTTTATAGAAATCATACAACATTATACACCAGAGATCTCACACAGGGGATAAGCCATATTCCTGCCCTGACTGTATGAACCCTCTGAGACAGGTTGTTGGGTTGTTTAGATAAATTTAGTTTTTGGCTCCTCTGTAATCAGCGGAGCAGCTTGTGATTGCTTTGGGCTTTCTGGGCTCCACTGGCACCCTGCCTTCTAGGATGATGCGAGAATGTTGTGAGCTGGAAAAGCAAATCAGCAACCTGAATATTTATGTTGCCTCAGCCAATCACTGGGGGAGGGTGTTCAGAAAGTGGCTGGGAAAGTGCATAAATAGTGTGGTGTCTGGAGCTGCCTGGTTCTTGTCCAGGAGGAGAAGTTTCCAGCCTAAAGGGCTACTGCCCTTCTAGGCAGCCCAGCTGAAGTTCTGCCTGCGCTCATCAAGGTCCCAACTATGCTAAAGCTGGGGGAGCCTGTTGCTGAAAGTCTCTGGATCTGGTCTGGAGAGTTCACTGGATAAATGGCTGGCTTATATTGGTAGGAAGCATCCCAGTATCCAGGCATATTGTGAATACAAACCTAAGTGCAGGATCCTGGTGACTGTTGCTGCTGCTTCCCCTTGTGTTTCAGTACTAGTGCTTGCCTGGCCTGGGATATTTCTGACGGTGGCTCAGTGCTGACTATTTTCTGAGCTATTACTAAAAGGACTGTCCTAAGGAGTAGCGACAGGGTCCTCTCGTTACTGTTCAGTGCTAATAGAGTATCCCACAGCTCCCTATGTCCTCTCCAAATATGTGTAGTAATAATCATGCCAGACCCTTAGGTCCAGTATGGCGTTTAAGGTGGACCCAATGCAAAAAAGTTATGTTGTCCCTCCAATAGTAATAGACCCTCCAGGGCTGCTATGGATTTTAAGGGTGAGCCTTGCACAAAACACAAGAAAAAAAACTGCTACTGTCTCTTAATCAGTCTGTGTTTGGTGGGGGCTGGGGGACAGTCTCTGTGGGAACATTCTTTCTCTGTGTGGTAGTCTGCGTGGAAGTGCTGGCAGTCTCTCTGGGGGGACACTGGCATGGGCAGTCTCTGGGAGCACTGTCAATCTCTGTGTGGGCAGTCTCTGTGGGGCAGTCTCTGTGGGGACACTGACAGTATCTTTGTGGGTAGCAGTCTATGTAGCCTGTGGGGGGCGGTCATTCTGTTGAGGGCAGTTGCTCCCACCTGGCCACTCTTTTGGGGCCGGTCTCTTAGTCAGGAAGTGGAGGCAGCAACTCAATCTTAGGGCTTTTTTACTCAAGCTTTGCTCCAGGTTTAGATCGCTCTTCAGAGAGCATTTGAAAGGAGGTAAGGAGGTGTTGTATTGCCTCCTCGCTGCCTGCTTTAATCCCCTGAAACCTTGCACTAGCGCACTTCAACAGTGTGCATTGTGAGGTGCCTGTAGAGTGGCCCAGAGCCTTTGAAAGTGGGGGGTATAACTCCTGCCACAGCATGTGTACACTGCACTGCCTCTGCAGCTAAAGGGCATAACGGTTGGGGGGGGCATTAGAAGCATGGCTCATCTGCAGAGTTTTACCGTCCCCCACCGCTAGTGTGAACATGCCCTTACTGTGCCCCTCCCTTTCTCTTCCTCCTCCCTCTCTCCCCCCCCTTTCTGTCACTGAGTGGGGACACTGGTATAAGGAGGATAAGGAGGATCTGATTTAACCACTTCAGTCCCAGAAGGATTTTCCCTCTCAATGGCCATTTTTTGCGATACAGCACTGTGTCGCTTTAACTGACAACTGCGCGGTCGTGCGACGCTGAACCCAAACAAAATTTTTGTCCTTTTTTTCCCACACATAGAGCTTTCTTTTGGTGGTATTTGATCACCTCCTGTGGTTTTTATTTTTTGCGCTATAAACAAAATAGACTGACAATTTTGAAAAAATATTTACTTTTTGCTATAATACATATCCAAACAAAAAAAAAAAACTAAAAAAACTAATTTATTTATCAGTTTAGGCCAATATGTATTCTGCTACATATTTTTGGTAAAAAAAATCCCAATTAGCGTATATTGATTGGTTTGCGCAAACGTTGTTATTGCGTCTACAAAATAGGGGATCGATTTAGGGACTTAAAATTTTTTTTTATTGTTTTTACTGGTAATGGTGGCGATCTGCAATTTTTAGTGGGACTGCGACAAATCTGACCCAAAGTGACACTTTTTGGTGACCAGTGACACCAATACAGTAATCAGTGCTATAAAAATGCACTGATCACTGTATAAATACACTAGCAGGAAAGGGGTTAACACTAGGGGGCGATCAAGGGGTTAAGTTTTCCGTAGGGAGGTGCTTTCTTACTGTGGGGGGAGTGGACTAACAGGGAGTAGAGAGAGATCACTCTTCCAGATTGCTAGGAACAGCAGATCTCTCTCTCCTCCACTGTCAGAACGGGGATCCGCCTGGTTTACATTGGCAGATCCCCTTTCTGCCTCTGTGAGGAGCAATCGTGGGTGGCCAGTGGGCATCGAGTCAACTGGACCTGCTCCCCCCCTGCAGCGGGCGTGCGCTCCCCCCGTGTGCAGCGGACGCGCGTGCCCGATGTACCCATGTGTACGGACCGACACACGGGTAAGTCGGTTTGCGTAGCTAAGCCGCCTTGCCGCAGTATATTTGTGGTGGGCGGTCGGCAAGTAGTTAAAGAAGTGAGGACTCTGATTAAAAGGGGAAATCTACAGACTATGCAAGGGGGAAATGCTGGGAACTCTAATGTAAGGGGGAAACGCTGGATACTCTAATGCAGGGATGTCAAACTCAATTTCATCGTGGGTGGCATCAGCATTATGATTGCCCTCAAAAGGGTCGGTTGTAACTGTAAGATTGGATGTCCAACGCATCCCCTCCCCTTTCATTAGATATCAAGAGCCACCCCACCATCAGAGGTTAAGTCCCCCACTCTCCCTTACATCATAGGGCACCCCCTTTCTTTATGCTGCTGCTGGGAAGAAGCTGGATGTATTGCTTGAAAGCAGAAAGCAAGGGTCTGGAGGAGGACCAGAGGAGAGCTGGAGCTCTCCTTCAGCTGCAGGAGAGGTGCGAGGGCCACATGAAATGGCCTAGAGGGCTGGATTCCGCCTGCAGGCCTTGTGTTTGACACCTGTGCTCTAATGTAGGGGAAATGCTGAATACTCTGATGTAAGGAGGGAAGCTAGGGACTCTGGTTTAAAGGTGGACTTTGGACACCCTAATGAATAAGGTAATGCTGGGGACTGTGATGTAAGGGGGAGGGACTCTGGGAACTCTGATGTAAGGGGGAAACGCTGGATACTCTAATGTAAGGGGGAAACACTGGATACTCTGATGTAAAGAGGGAAGCTAGGGACTCTGAATTAAAGGGGTACTTTGGACACCCTGATGACTAAGGGAATGCTGGGAACTCTGATGTAAGGGGGAGAGACTCTGGGAACTCTGATGTATAGGGGAAAGCTAGGGATTTTGATGAAGGAGAGGACAGTGATGTGAACATGACACTCTAGCACTCATCCTGACTGCTTTTCAATCCATATTTTGTTCTGTTTGTTACTTACTCCTGACCCCTGCACTGTATACATTATGATGTACATAGTCCAACCAAGGTGTTCATTGTCCAAACAGCTACTGGCTTTAATTAAATTATTTTTTAAGATGGGCTCAGTCAAAATATTTTTGTGTGTGTGTGCATAAAAACATATTTTTTAATAAAAAAGTTTAAATAATAAAAAAAACATCCTTTGTACTGAGGTTTATTTGTGTCTGCGTGGCACATTAATTAGGAGTATTTTGTGGGTACAAGGTGTGACACGTTGGGGTTTTGTAGCTCAGTGGTAGTGCCAAAATAGTGAGTTTACTCCACGCCTTGACTTTTAAAAGAAAGTCAAAATTCATGTGGGTATGTCTTCCCACGAAGGGGGTTCTCACTATCAATATGAACAAACATAATATTTATCCCCCTGCCTCTCTTGTGGCAACTTTACTGCTCTAAGTACCTCTTCAGGGTCGTCCTCGAACATCATTATCATTTTGGTGCTATAACCACTTTAAGACCAAGCCTTTTTCTGACACTTTTTGTTTACAACTAAAAATCTGTACTTTTTGCTAGAAAATTCCTTAATGCTCCCAAACATTGTATATATATATATATATATATATATATATATATATATATATATATATATATATATATATATATATATATATATATATATATTTAGCAGAGGCCCTAAAGAATAAAATGGTGGGTTTGCAATTTTTATATATCACATGGTATTTGTGCAGCATTTTTTTGGAAAAAATATACTTTAATTACCTTTAATTGCACACAATAACCCACTTTTTTGGTAAAATATAAAATATGTTGTTACGCGGAGTAAATAGATACCAAACATGTCACTCTTTAAAAATTACGCACGCTCATGGAATGGCGACAACCTACATCGCCATAGGTGACGCTTTAAAAGCCTTACCAGTTTAGAGTTACATGGGAGGTCAGTCTGGTGCTAGAATTATTGCACTCACTCTGCCGTTCGTGGCAATACCTTATATGTGTAGTGTGATCACCGTTTATGTATATACATGCGTCTGCCTTTGCGTGCAAGGGATGGGGGCGCTTAAAATTTTTGTTTTTATTTTATTATTAATTAAATTTTTTATTCTTACACTGTTTCTTTAATTTTTTTAGCACTTTTATTGCTGTCACTGGGAATTTAAACATCCCTTGTGATGGCAATAGGCAGTGACAGGTACTCTTTATGGAGAGATCTGGGGTCTATTAGACCCCCAGATATCTCCCCTTTCCCTTACAAGCATCTGATCACACCAAGAGCATTTGTGTTCAGATGCTTTCCAAATGTAAAAATGTCACTGTTTACATCCAGGAAACCGTAAGTGAGTAAAATGTTTGTTGCTTCTGGTTTCCATTACCATAGAGCACATCAGACACCTTCCGGTCCTCCATGAGCTCTGTAGTAAGGTGACGAAGCACCAGCTGAACACTCGGATCTCCTGGTGGGACGAGAGAGCCCGGGAGAGCTGCACAAGGCAGCGGAAAAAGTGGGATGCTAATTAGACATTAAGAGTGATTTTACAAGAAACCGACTGCTGGCTGAAAAAAAACCACCAGGATGATGCCTGCATAACCACTTGAAGTCAAATGACAAAACATATATGTGATTTGATGGCAAGTGAATAATTATAGTGCCTGGTGATAGAACCCAGAGAGTGTTCCAGCAGTCACAACATCCTGGATCCTGCAGGATAAGGACGCACTGGGACAGTAGTCAAAATCCTGAGTATCTCGGACACCTGACAACAATGATAAGACCATGTTCACATTATGAGATGTTTCTCAGGGCTGCAGTTCTTCTGAGCTCCACAAGGTGATGATCTCACTTCTATCCAAGAAGAAGAAGAAGACCCTATGGAAAACCAACAGGAAGTGATGTCAGGTACTCTTTATAGAGAGATCTTGGATCTATTAGACCCCAGATGTCTCCCCTTCCCTTACAAGCATCTGATCACACCAAGAGCGTTTGTGTTCAGTTGCTTTCCAAATGTAAAAATGTCACTGTTTACATCCGGGAAACAGGAAGTGAGTAAAACTCTTGTTGCTTCTGGTTTCCATTACCATAGAGCTTGTCAGACACCTTCTGGATCTCCACGAGCTCTGTAGTAAGGTGACGAAGCACCAGCTGAACACTCGGATCTCCCGGTGGGACGAGAGTGCCGCGAAAGGCAGCGGGAAGTGTGGGACGCTAATTAGACATTAGGATTGCTTTTACAAGAAAGCCGACCGCTGGCTGAAAAAAAACCCACCAGGATTATGCCTGCAGCTGAACATTTGGATCCCCTGGTGGGACAAGAGAGCCCAGGAGAGCTGCGGAAGGTGGTGGGAAGAGTGGGATGCTAATTAGACATTAGTATTGCTTTTACAAGAAAGCGACTGCTGGCTGAAAAAAAACCATCAGGATGATGCCTGCAGGCATCATTCCGGTATAAGCACTTGAAGTCAAATAACAAACATATACGTGATTTGATGGCAAGTGGATAATTACAGTGCCTGGTGATAGAACCCAGAGAATGTTCCAGCAGTCACAACGTGGTCACAACCTGGATCCTGCAGGATGAGGACGCACTGGGATAGTAGTCAAAATCCTGAGGATCTGGGACACCTGACAACAACAATGGCAAGACCATGTTCACATTTTGAGATGTTACTCAGGGCTGCAGTTCTTCTGAGCTCCACAAGATGGTGATCTCACTTCTACCCAAGAAGAAGAAGACCCTATGGAAATTAAACAGGAAGTGAGTGATGTCAGGTACAGAGAGGAAGTGATGTCAGGTACTGACAGGAAGTGATGTCAGGTAACAACAGGAAGTGATGTCAGGTACAGACAGGAAGTTCCGGGTGAGAGGCGATTTTGGAGGAAGCAGAGAGGAGACATCGCTGGAAGTGGCAGTAGAGGAGGTAATAAGATCTTATTTTCTATTTACACCCAGTAACCCCCCGTCATGTCCGTCCTCTTCCTCCATAGTCACTGTGATGTCTTTTATCACCAGCAGATGATGATACACACATATATAGTGTGGAAACCTAGATTAACCCCTTCAGGGGCAGAACATTTCCCCACTTACAGGGCCGGAACATTCTCTTCATTTTAGAGATGTGTCACCTTCTCACTGGAGATGAGAAGACCATACCTGGGTTCAGTGTGAGACGGGTCCACAGAACAGAACTAAAGTTCAGGTGCCGAATCTGAACCCCAGTAAAGACAATTGGAGCCGAATGTAAAAAAAAAAAAAAAAAAAAAAAAAGAACAGTAATGGCCATTTTCTAGGCTAATAGGCAAGAGATTGTCAGACACATGGTAAGGGGGGGATGGGCACTAACCCGGGGGGAGATGGGCACTAACCCTGTAGGAGCCGCCGCCCCACAGTACATGTATGTGGGGCAGTTGGCAACCGGTTAAATAACATGTCTGGAGGATTCTCTGACCCTGCCTGTGAAGTGGTGTATCTGTACGATGTATACAACCTACTACAATAACACTGACAGTTACAAAGAAAAACAATGCTGTTTAAATTGCTGGCAAATGACAGTTCTCAGCTGCTTACTTTTGTTTGCAAACAGTCGGGAACATTTATCTACAGTATATCAGACCCTTATCCTACGTTTAGGGGCCGCTATAAATAGTAATGGAGGACTCCACAAAAAAAAGTGTGTTGTACCCCCTAATATACGTAGCAGACCCTTATCCTTCATGAGGGTCTGGCATGGACGTCAAAGGGAACCCTGCCATAAAGAAATTTTTATATGGTGACCCCTAAATTCAATACCAGACCCTTCAGGGCTGGTATGAACTTTAAGTTGGAACTCCATGCAAAAAACAGAAAAAGTTCACATAAAGGGGAGGATGAGTGTGTGACCTCCCTCCTGAACCATAGCAGTCAACATACCCTCAACATGGGCTGGATAGAAACAGAAGAAGAAGGACGGCAGAAAAAAGATTAAGTGGTCCATTGAGTCTTCCCCATTTTTTTTATTATATATATATATATATATATATATATATATATATATATATATATATATATATATATATATATATAACTTTTTTTGTCTGAGTATAGATGTTGCAAGCATGAATCCCCTTACTGTTGACTGACTCCCTACCTTTGCTGGAAGTCTATTCCGAGCATCAACTACTGGGGGTGGGGGTCTGCCCAGTCTGAGGGCCCCTTTTAAAGGGGACACCCAAATACTGTCCCCTCATATGAATGAGTAAGGGGTAATGTAGCAGGTATACTGTGGTAAAAACTGTCCATTGACATAACAGTCTGATGACATTGTGGGCTCCTTTTCATCACACCACGACACTGCATTATCATAAAAGGTAAAAAATGTCAAAACAGAGAGCACAAAAACATTTCACCCCCTCTGTATTCCCCGTACCCCCTAATCTATCCAATTCTTCCAAAAATACTCTAGTGACAGCCCACAGGAATAGTTGGGTGGATTTTGTCCAGGTGGTGGACAGCAAATAGAGCAGGCCCCAATTAGGAGAGATCAGGAAGGTGTTTTCCAGCCATGAACATTTAGATGTTGCAGCATCTCAGACAAAACTGACAAGTGGGTAGGAGAGTATGTTGTCACCTTGATTAGAACAACTGTATCAAAAAATATTCCCAGCAGGCCGGGGGCTGAAGGTGAGAGAGAATATGATCTGGGAATAAATATCTTTGCTGGGTCACTACTGTTATGCCTATGTGCCTGATATATATAACTGATGATTGGATCCATTAATTAATGCTTATCCTGACCTGTGCTTGAGACCTTTGTAGTGAGGGTCAAACCCCAAACCTGAGAGGGTGCTTAAAAAAGGGATGATAAAGGTTTCACTGGCGGGTTGTACATCACCAGGAGTGCACTATTTACACAGTGTAGAGTTCAGGAGTGTGCCAAATACAGAGTGCAGAGTTCAGCAGTGTGCTGTGCACAGAGTGCAGAGTTCAGGAGTGTGCTGTGTACAGAGTGCAGAGTTCAGGAGTGTGCTGTGTACAGAGTGCAGAGTTCAGGAGTGTGCTGTGCACAGAGTGCAGAGTTCAGGAGTGTGCTGTGCACAGAGTGCAGAGTTCAGGAGTGTGCTGTGTGCAGAGTTCAGGAGTGTGCTGTGTGCAGAGTTCAGGAGTGTGCTGTGTGCAGAGTTCAGGAGTGTGCTGTGTACAGAGTGCAGAGTTCAGGAGTACATGTCGTGCAGAGTTCAGGAATGCGCTATGTAGAGAGTGGACAGTTCAGGAATAAACTGTGTACAGAGTTCAGTAGTGCACTATGCGCAGAATGCAGAATTCAGGTAGGCGCTACGTACAGGGCTCAGGGTTGAGGGCTCAGAACTGCGTTAACGTAAAGGGCCCAGGAATGCACTACGTACAGGGTGCAGGGCTTAGGAGTGTGCTTCCTACAGGGCGCATGGCATGTGAGGAGGGACCAATGGTCATTTTTGGGGGGGGGGGATCGGGGAGGAGAAACAATTACAAGCTCAGTTCTCAGTTTTAGAAAGATTGAGTTTGAGGAAGTGGTGTAACATCCATACTGATATGTCACTCAGTGAGTTTGGGATTTGTGAGGAGATTGAGGCGGTGAGCTGAGTGGAGATATAGATCTGGGTGTCTTCAGTATAGAGATGGTATTGAAAGCCATAGGAGGGTATCAACTGGCCCAGGGAAGAGAGAATAGGAAGGGCCCAAGGACAGAGCCCTGGGGTACTCCAACAGAAAGAGGAAGAGGAGCGGATGAGATGGTAGGAGGAGAACCAGAAAAGAGCAGAGTGATAGAGGCCAAGTTATGCTGCTTACAAACAACCGGTTTTGCCGTTGGAATAAACTCCGAAGGTTTCTCCGACGCAATTCCATTCAAGCGTCTTGCCTACACACGGTCAACCCAAAGTCCGACCGCCAAGAACGCGGTGACGTACAACACTTACGACAGGACTAGAAAAAGGAAGTTCAGTAGCCAATAGCTTCCGTCTCGTACTTGCTTCAGAGCATGCGTCATTTTTGGTCCCTCGGAACAGCATACAGACGATCGGTTTTCCCGATAGATATTGGTTCGGTCGGAAATATTCAGAACACGTTTCATTTCTAGGTCCGTCAGAATTTTCAAAAAAAAAAGTCTGATGAGGCATACATACGATCGGAATAGGCAATGAAAAGCTTCTGTCAGACTTTTTCTGTCGGACATTCCACTCGTGTGTACGCGGCTTTAGTGGTGTTTGTTAACCACTTCAGCCCCGGAAGATTTGGCTGCTGAATGACCAGGCCATTTTTTTTGGGATTCGGCACCATGTTGCTTTAACTGACAATTGCGCGGTCGTGCGACGCTGCACCCAAACAAAATTGATGTCCTTTTTTTTCCCACAAATATAGCTTTCTTTTGGTGGTGTTTGATCATCTCTGCAGTTTTTATTTTTTGCGCTATAAACAAAAAAAGCGACAATTGTGAAAAAAAAACCACAATATTTTGTACTTTTTGTTATAATAAATTTCCCTTTTTTTTTTTTTAAAAAAAGCTAATTTTTTTCTCAGTTTAGGCCGATATGTATTCTTCTACATATTTTTGGTAAAAAAAAAAAAAATCGCAATAAGCGTAAATTTTTTATTTTTTTTTTATTTAAATAATCTTTATTCGATTTTCAAAAATATATAAAATGTGTTTTGTTTTCTTTTTACAGCAGTTATTAAATACACCTTATACAAAGCCTTTTATATATATAATAAACAAACAAAAAAAAACCTTACATTCCAATTTCCCCCTTTTTGCCCCCCCACCCACTCCCCTCTATACCCCATCCTACCCTCCCCCCTATTTACCTCCTTATTCCTACCTCACCTTCCTATTTACTTAATATCATACAACCTTTACCTTAGCTCTTCCTACATACAATTTACATGGGATAACCCACTTCTTCTAACCAAGACATCCAAATTTTTTTAAATTCATTTAAATTTCCTCTCCTTGCATATAAAGGAAAATTTATTATCAAATACTTACCGTAATTTTCCTTTCCTGATGGACTCCATGGCAGCCTACGTGTGGGTTAACCCCGCCTCCTCTCCAATGCTATAGGACCCCATTCCCATAAAAGAGTACTCACCACTAGCTACTGCGTTCCGTAACTAGCCTACTCGTTGACCAATGGGTGGGAACTCCGTCTGCCATGGAGTCCATCAGGAAAGGAAAATTACGGTAAGTATTTGATAATAAATTTTCCTTTTTCCTGACAGACTCCATGGCAGCCTACGTGTGGGAAATAACTAGCCAACCACACGGGTGGGTATGCTTGAACAAACATAAATTTTAATTTGTCCTATCGGTCGATAGGATTTGTAACCCAAAGTTTACAGAGGATAGAGAGGCAGGCTCTATACAATAATGCAACATGAAGGTATTAATAGAAGCCCATGAAGCTGCCTTGCAGATGGTATCTGGAGCCACATGTCGAGCCGCTGCCCACGAGGCTGCCATTCCTCTGGTGGAATGGGCTGTCACCGCCTTTGGAGGAGCCAAGCCCTTAGCCCTATATGCCTGTTGTATGGTCTGTACGATCCAGGACGCGATAGTCCTGGTTGAGGCTTTCTTCCCTATATTGCTGCCTGAGTGAAGCACGAAGAGATGACTAGAACGTCTAAAGGGAGAAGTAACTTTGAGATATTCTTTAATAGCTTCGCCCACATCTAGAGGGTGATTCTCAGTGGACCCTGGGGTCCTAAATGTAGGTAAAACGATCTCTTGATTGACGTGGAATACTGAAGACACTTTCGGGTTGGAACCCAGCATAGGAATGAGGACTACCCGGTCCGGGAAAAACGTTAGGAAGGGTTCTTCGTGACCAAGTGATGCAATTTCAGAGACCCTTTTGGCTGAGGTAATGGCCACTAAGAAGGCCACCTTTGCTGAAAAGACCTTGATAGGGAGCGGGGAGGGCCCCGAAGTACTGAGTCCAGAGATTGAGTCAAGGACTAATGGAAGGTCCCATTTGGGGAACCTAGGCTTTCTCTGGGGCTTGAGTCTCGATGCACCTCGGAAAAATTGTCTAACCAGAGGATGAACTGCCCATGAAGTGCCGGAGAAGGCCGAAAGTGCCGAAACTTGGACTCTCAGAGAGCTGACAGATAGATGTAAATCTAGGCCCGTTTGGAGGAAACTGAGAACGTCCTGGACTTTTGGATGTCTAAAAGACCTGCCCTGAGGAGAGCAGAACTCCACGAATTTGGACCAGATCCTTCCATAGACTTTATTTGTACTGGATCTTCTCGAGCTCATGAGAGTGGATATTACTTCTGAGGCACAACCTAGGGATTCCAGCCTCTCCCTCTCAAGAACCAGACCCTCAGTCTCAGCACTGCAGGACAAGGGTGCAGGACTGACCCTTGAGAAAGAAGGTCCGGTCTGAGAGGGAGAGGCACTGGGTCCCGACAGCTGAGCTGGACCAGGAGAGGGAACCAAGGCCTGTTCGGCCAGTAGGGAGCTATTGTCACCACCTCCACTGGCTCTGCTCGGAGCCTCTGCAGGAATCTCAGCATAACTGGCAGGGGCGGAAAGGCATATGCCCGCTTGAACCTCCACTGATCCGTCAGGGCATCTGTCCCGATGGCTTGACTGCAGAGCCCCCGGGTGTAGAACTTCTTCAGCTTGCGATTGCAGGGGGAAGCAAACAGATCTACTTCGGGATCGGTCTTCAGTGACAAGATCCACCTGAACGTCTCTATGTGAAGAGACCACTCGTTGTTGTCCAACTTGATCCGTGACAGGAAGTCTGCTTGAGTGTTTTGGACACCTGGGACAAAGACTGCCGAGATGTTGGCAAGGTTTTTCTGCGCCCACGATAGGATGGGCTCGACTTCCCGAAGGAGTGTGGGACTCCGAGTACCCCCTTGCCTCTTCACATACGATACTGCTGTGGTGTTGTCCATTCTCAACAGCACTGACTCCCCCATCAGGAGATGAGAGAAGAACTGTAGGGCACACCAGGCCGCACGAAGTTCCAAGACATTCGACCCTGGGTTGGGGAGACATGTTTCCCACTTGCCTTGGGCCAGGTTCGACCCACAAAGGGCTCCCCAACCGGTACCGCTGGCATCGGTCGTGACCGTCACCCAGGAGATGGGAGCGATGGAGTGGCAAGTCAGGAGGTTCTTGCGCTGAAGCCACCAGAAGAGGCTGTTTCTCATTGTAGATGTTATGCGGATGACCTGATTCTTGTCCCCTGACTTCCATTGCCGTAGGAGGCCTGACTGGAAGGGACGCAATCTCCATAAGGCCCATTTGACCATGGGAGTCGTAGAAACCATCGTGCCAACGACTTTCAGGCACTGAGAGGCTTTCATTTGCCGGGCATGTAGAGCCCGGGAGACTCTGTCTCGAACTGTAGGAATTTTCTGTAGAGGAAGGGAGATAGTGTTTGCCACTGTATCGAACTGGGCTCCCAGATATATTAGACGCTGAGTTGGGCTCAGTTGACTCTTTTCTATGTTTAGGAGCCACCCGAAGTTGGACAGAGTGGAGATTACTTGATCCCGGTGGACCAGCAACTGCTCCCTGCTCTGGGACAGCACCAGCAGGTCGTCCAGGTAGTGGTAAAGACGTACCCCTTTGGATCTTATTAGTGCCACCGTAGCTAGGAGGACCTTTGAAAAGACCCGGGGGGACGTTGTCAGCCCGAAGGGGAGGCAAATAAATTGAAGATGATCTGACCCAATTTGGAAGCGGAGGTATTTGTGAAATTCTTTTTCCACTGGAACGTGGAAATAAGCGTCCTTCAGGTCGATTGATATCATCCAGTCGCCTGGTTGTATGGCTCTCTGAATGGTCACCAAGGTTTCCATCTTGAACCTTCCATTCTCTATGAATTCGTTGAGATATGTGAGGTCTATGACTGGGCGCCAAGAGCCCCCCTTTTTTTGAACTAGGAAGAGAGGGGAGTATATCCCCTGGAACCATTCGTCCTGTGGTACATGTACCACTGCTCCTTGAATTTTCAGGAGGTCCACATAGGACAGCAAAATTTGTTTCTGATCCTCTGCCCGAGGGAGAAGAGTGGAGACGAACCTTGGGTGCGGAGTCCTGGAAAAGGCCCATCTGTGGCCTGACGAGACCGTCCTTATGACCCAGAAGTCTGAGATCGAGGCCACCCAGACGTGCCGGAAGAGGAGCAGACGAGCCCCCACCCGGCCCGCCTGGGCGGGCGTAATCTCAAAAAGATTTAGCCTGATCACGAGCACTGGACGTTTGACTTTTAACAGGTTTGCGGAAGGATGACTGCCCTCTGCTCCAATTCTTCCTAAAGTCCCGGCCAGGCTTGTAGGAGCGTGCTTCCCTGGAGCGCTCCGGGATTCGTCTTCTGAACTGGGGCTTCTTTCGACCCAGCATGCGCCTGTCCTGGGGGAGAAAACCCGATTTGCCACCTGTGGCTCGCGTAATGGCATCGTCAAGCTTATTGCCAAACAGTGAGGACCCCTCAAACGGAATTTTACACCACGCTTGCTTAGAACCTGGGTCAGCAAGCCAGGGACGCAACCAGAGGGCTCTCTTGGCCGTAACTGAGGACAGCATAATACGAGCCAGAAGGCGGATCAGGTCGATGGACGCCTCCCCCAGGAAGACCGCTGCAAGCTTCAGCTCTGCGGCTGCTGAACTTCCAGCCAGCTCTTCTGACACGCCTTTAAGGAAGGATTCCACGTTCTCCGTCCAGGCCTCCATGGCCTTGGACATGGCCGCTAATGCCAGGGCTGGTTTACAGGCCATACCCGCGAGCCCATAGATTCTTTTTAGATCTAGATCTATCTTCCTCTCGAGCCCATCTTTGAAAGATACTGCGTCTTCTAGAGGAAGAGTCACATGTTTGGCCAGACGCATAAGAGCTGCGTCCACAAGGGGAGTATTCTCCAAACTCTTTACTTCTTCTGACTTGAAGGGGTACAATCTGGAGGTTTTATTAGACATGGAGGATTTTTTCTCTGTTTTACTCCATTCTTCCTCAATGATTTCCTTTAGCTCTGGAAGGAGCGGAAAGTTTGCGCGTTCTCTCCCCAGGTGCTTGAAGAATTTTTTCTGCTTGGCTGGGGGAGTGGAAGGGTCTTCCCACTTCAAGGCTTCCTTGATCGCTTTGATTAAAGGGGAAACCATCGCGAAGTCGAACCCTCCAATGACCTCCTCATTAATAGACTCATCCTCTGAGGAGTCAGAAGAGGCAATATAGGGCTGAGAAGTACCCGGATCATCACGGGCCTCTTCCGCCGGCGGGCCAGACGCGGTGGTAGACTGGCTCAATGTGCGAGGTGCTTCCCTCTCCATTAGGGATTGCTGTACCACTCGTTTCACAAGAGACTCTAAACGCTGGTTTTCCGTCTCTTTTTCCCCAACCGCACGGGCAAAACAACGGTCACATAAGGACTTGCCCTCCGGAACTCGTGTCCTACATCCCCAGCAGGCTCTGTGGTCTGAGCGGCTGTCATGGCGGTGGGAGCGGTGTCTTGAGGAGGAACGAGAGCGTCTCCTCTGGTGGGATCCGGACTGTGAGTCTCGTCTGGATGAAGATGAGTTGTATTGTGGCTTGGCAAGGTCATTGGCATTCTGGACCGCATTTAGCGGGTCCGACCTAGAAGGGCTGGAAGAGAAAAAAATAGGGGAAGGGGAGAGAAGAAAGGCAGAACATGGTATCAGCACAACAATAAATGTGCATAAATCTCATCCCCTCCCCTCACGAGCACATACCTTGTGCGTGAGGGCTGGCCACTTAAAGGCGGTGAATTGTCCATAACCTAGGACGCGAAATGTCACTTTAATAGTCTGCAGGGATAATGGTCTAAGAAAACCTAGGCATCAAATATGAGAAGGTTTTAGAGAAAGAAAAAACTCTGCTTGCCTCTTTTTTTTTTATATGTGCAAAAAAGCATGTATCAACGCATATTCAAGGCAAAGAAAACAGCTTCCTGCCGCATATATATATATACCTAAATAAATATATATAATGATATTTATAAAAGAACATTTTCCATTATTTTCCTTTTTTTTTTTTTTTTATATAGTTGCAGAGGTTTCAACCACTCACCTGGAGACCAGCAGGGATCCGCTCCTCCTTTCCCTACCAAGGGAGATCCCAACTCAGCAGGACAGGAGGGCGGAATTTAAATTCCCCGCTCGTGACGTCATTATCCCCTACTGCGCACGCGCAATGGGGGACCACCGTACGGCGCCTGCGCGGACGACGAACGAACCGCCGTACTGCGCATGCGCGAGCCAAACCTCGCTCTCAGGGTGGCTACAGCGCAGGTGCCAGCGGCAGAGACTGCCGCAACCCGGAAGTGCCGTGGCGGGCTGGAACGCACGCGAACCAGCCGCCATGAGGGGGACAGGACACACTGGACCACCAGGGAAACAGACTACACATAAAAACACTGCCATGGAGTATGAAATGCAGCCACAGACCTTGCCAGCCGTTGATGAGAACTGTCCGCCGGGCATACAGAGGCGACCACCCATCCACCAAGGGGAAACATTCAAGCCTCTTTAAGCTACTCGCCCGCTCATGGCTGGGCTTTTTGAGCTGCACCGCACAGGTATGCCAATCTTGGATCCAATCAATCTTGATGCGAACAGCATGTGTAGGTCCATAAAGGAGGACAAAAAAGGAACGCAGTAGCTAGTGGTGAGTACTCTTTTATGGGAATGGGGTCCTATAGCATTGGAGAGGAGGCGGGGTTAACCCACACGTAGGCTGCCATGGAGTCTGTCAGGAAATTACCTTTTCCTTCCATATTGTTTCCGTTACCGTTTTAAACCAGTCTTTTTTGGAGGGGGGTTTCTCTGCCTGCCACCTCTGTGCTATTAATTTCTTTGCCTGAAATAGGCACCTTAGTACTACTTTGTTTTTAATGTTCCCCAGCCTTTCCCCCACTCCCAGGATACACAGTTTTGGGTCCATTTTTAATGATAACTTGAAGATCTTATTTATGGTATCTAATATTTCCGTCCAATATCGATAAAGTTTCGGACATTTCCAGATCATGTGGATCAAGTCCCCGGTATTTTGGCACCTAGGGCATTTAGCATCCCCCCTCCGCCCCCATTCAAACAGTTTTTTAGGTGTATAGTATGTTCTATGTAAAAGCATTAGGTATGACATCTTCTGGGCGGGCGAAACTGAAACTTGGTTCCCCCCCTCCAATATCTTTTTCCATTGGTCATCCGCAATTCTACCCAAGTCTTTTTCCCACTTACTTCTGCACTTAAGGTCTTCTGAACTTATAATACTATTTCTGCATATCTGTGGGTAGAATTCCGCTATGGATCCCTTAGGGCCTCCGGTCCTACTTAATCTTTCATATATGGGGGAGGGCCTTGTTCCCCAAACTGAGCTTTTAGAGCGTGTTTGATTCGCAAATAGCTACAGTAAGAGCTATCTGGTATATCAAAAACCTCTTTTAGTTCTATAAACGTTTTTAGGGAACTACCGTTGTATAGTTGATCCAGGCTGACTATCCCCTTTCTTTCCCATTTCTTTATTTTCCCTATTGATCTTACTTCTTGTAGGTTCTTGTTATCCCAGAGCGGGGCACCTTTAACCATACCCCCCATTCCCCTCAGATCCTTTATAGATTTCCACACTCTAATTATTAGCTTCACCGTAGGGGGTCTAAAGGCAAAAGAATTCACCTCCAAGACCTCCACTAGTGTCTTATGTGGTGCTTCTACAGTCATCAGTCCCCTACATAGCGTATATTGATTGGTTTGCGCAAAAGTTATAGCCTCTACAAAATAGGCGATAGATTTATAGCATTTTTATTATTATTATTTTTTTACTAGTAATGGTGGCGATCTGCGATTTTTATCGGGACTGCGACATTATGGCGGGCACATCGGACACTTTTGACACATTTTTGGGACCATTGTCATTTATACAGCGATTAGTGCTATAAAAATGCACTGATTACTGTAAAAATGTCACTGGCAGGGAAGGGGTTAACACTAGGGGGCGATCAAGGGGTTAACTGTGTTCCCTGTGTGTGTTTCCAACTGTAGGGGGAGGGGACTGACCTAGAGGAAATGACAGATCGTGATTCCTAGCTATTAGGAACTCACGATCTGTCTCTCCTCACAGAACAAAACAGGGATTTGTGTGTTTACACACACATGTCCCTGTTCTGCCTCTCGTGCCCGCGATCGCTCATGGCCGGCGGTCATCGTGACCGTCGGCCACGAGCATCGGCACCCCCGCAGTGCAGCGGGCGCGCTCCTGCTATCCCGCTTAAAGGAGCCGATGTATAGCTACGACAGTTTGCGGGATCGTGCTGACCTGCCGCAGTATAATGACGGTGGCTGGTAGGCAAGCGGTTAAGGAGGAGTGGGTGGTCAACTGTGTCGAAAGCAGAAAGGTCCAAGAGTATAGAGTACTGGCAGTTGGTGTTAGCAGTTAGTAGGTGACTTTTAGTAGGGCAGTTTCAGTGCGGAAGCTGGACTGTAGGGGATCAAGAAGGTTGTTGTCAATGGAGGTAGCCACTCATACAGTTGTGAACAGGGCATTCAAGAAGCCTGGAGGCAAATGGAAGCAGGGAGATGGGTTTTAAGTTATTCAAACAGGTAAGGTTCAGTGAAGGTTTTTTAAGTAAAGGGGTAAACAGTGCATGTTTGAGCAGGGAGGGAAAGGTGTTGGAAGAATGGAGAAGTTGAAGATGTGGGTTAGAGAGTTTAGGATAGAGCAGGAAGGTGGACGCAGTAATTGTGAGGGAACAGGTGGTGAGTTGGGCCATGGAAAGAAGTTTGCAATTTCTTCAGTGGTAACAGGGTTGAAATGATTGCAATCTCCTGTACAGGTTCCAGCTAAAGAAGAATGTAAATACTTTGCTCCCCCACTGATCTCATCTCTGCATGCTGCCTACACACTGCAAGAGAGGTCAGAGCTGTACAGATTAAGATCAGATCGTTGTTTAGGTGAGACAATAAGAGAGAGAACAAAAATAAACACCCCAATAACCTGGACAGGGTTACAGATGTGTAAGTGCAGCAGTGATCACCATGCATGAAATATTGACAGCAAAGAGTCAGCCCATTAACTCCTTACATTCCCATCCTAATATTGTACAACCAAGATCGTCCGATAATTCTGTGCTATCCGTCTACAGAGAAAACTGCATAGATCACATGACCACATCAATGAGGATGGAGGAGGACCTGAGTCACATGACTGAAAGGATACTAAACCTCACCCTGGAGATCATCTACCTGCTGACCGGAGAGGTGAGGAGGATTCTGGGAGGTCACATGACATCACTCTTATCTCTATTAATAAAACACTGACCTGACCGGAGAGGTGAGGAGGATTCTGGGATTCAAATATGATATTCATATTGGTTTTCCAATGCAGAGTTTTCCTCTCCTGAAGTCTGGAGTCCATATGACCATCACAGTGCCTCCATGTGACTCCCTAAAACCTGAGAGACACAACATGCAGAAGATTCTAGAAGTCACCAAGAAGATGATGGAGCTGCTGACAGGAGAGGTGAGCGGTGCTGGGAATTCTGGGACATTATCCAGTAACAGACAAGGGATGTGTCTGGATGGTGACTGTATCATTGTGTGTGTCAGGTTCCTATAAGGTGTCAGGATGTCACTGTCTATTTCTCCATGGAGGAGTGGGAGTATTTAGAAGGACACAAGGATCTCTACAAGGACGTCATGATGGACAATCAGCCGCCCCTCACATCACCGGGTAAGAGGAGACTTTATTGTAAAGGAGAGAGCAGTACGGAGGGTCCACCTAGATCCCCCATCATCTGATAAACACATAGACACAATGTATTCAGTCAGTGTGTGTGTTTCCTACAGATGGATCCAGTAATGGGAACCCACCAGAGAGATGTCCCCATCCTCTGTATTCCCGGGACTCCACACCGGAAGATCACACCATCCCCCACCATCATCAGGTAGATTAGAAACAATCACTGATAATATCATTAGGATCTGTACGTTATCTGCATTGTTACAATTGATGTAATTTTTAATATATATTCAGTGTGGAAACCTGAGATATTCCAAACTTGAGGTTAAAGCAGAAGAAGAAGAGACGTATGTGAGGGATGATCTGCAGTCTATGGAGGAGGATGGAATAACGGAGACATTTATAGAGGAGGACACTTCTACAGAGATCAGCACAGGTGGGTCAAAACTGAAAGAACTGAGGGATTTTGTGACTGTTTTACAATGTTACTCTGTTGTTTGTCAGTAGTGTCGGGTGAAGGGAAATTCCATGAGATACTTGCATTGTTCCAGATTAATGACTGCAGACTATGGGCCCTTTCAAACGAGTATTCTGATCAGGTCCACTTGTCTGTTTTTCAGGTGGACCTGAATGAAACTTCCATGCAGCTTAATGGACAGGAGGATGTAAATGAACTTGTGTCCGTTTACACCTGCTTACCTCCGAAGTTTGTCCAGGTCTGGAAAAAAAAATGGAAAAGTTCTGCATCCTTTTCAATTTTTCTGGACCTAAACATGACAGATTGGAGGTAGCCTGATGTAAACAGACATAAGTCTGTTTACATCTGACCACCCATAGAGCCATCATAGGTCTGCTTGTGTCCGCTGTGTAAATACGGACACAAATTTGGCATGGCTGTTTAAATACTGACATCCATCTTATGTCTAGTAATAATCTTTTTATTTCTATTTTAGTACATGGACAGGAGATGATGGAAACCTCAGAGGATTGTCTCACTTTTTCTCCAGACTGTAAAGTAGAAGATGAGGACATCACAAAGTATAGTCCAGGAGAAAACCCGACTACCTCAAATGTCCATCCGGCACCACACAGTGTAGATGGACCATCGTATTCCTCTTATCCTGAGGAGCCTCAGACTGTGAGGGACGGTGCCATCCTTCCAACTGATAAGAGGTTCTCTTGTACTGAGTGCGATAAGTGTTTCCGTTTTAAATCTTGGCTTTATGAGCATAAAATATCTCACACAGGAGAGAAGCAACATTCCTGTCCTGAGTGTGGGAAATGTTTTTCAAAGAAGTCTAATCTTCAAATACATCAGAGATCTCACACAGGGGAGAAGCCGTATTCCTGTCCTGAATGCGGGAAATGTTTTTCAAACGTATCCGGTCTTTACAAACATCAGAGATCTCACACAGGGGAGAAGCCATTTTCCTGTCCTGAATGTGGAAAATGTTTTGCACAAAAAGTAACACTTGTCACGCATCAGAAGTGTCACACGGGGGAGAAGCCGTATTCCTGTGCTGAGTGTGGAAAATGTTTTTCAGAGAAGTCCAATCTTTCTAAACATCAGCGATTGCACACAGGAGAGAAGCCATATTCCTGTCCTGAGTGCGGGAAATGTTTTTCAGAGAAGTCCAGTTTTAACAGGCATCAGAGATTGCACACGGGTGAGAAGCCATATTCCTGTCCTGATTGTGGGAAATGTTTTCTTCATAAATTTGCAGTGCGCACACATCAGAGGTCCCACACAGGTGAGAAGCCATATTCCTGCCCTGAGTGTGGGAAATTTTTTTCAAAGAAGGATCATCTTTACAGACATCAGAGAGTGCACACAAGCGAGAAGTCACATTCCTGTTTCGAGTGAGGGAACCTTGAAGTGTATCGGTGTTGTGAGTGCAGGAAATATTTTCTATAAATATAAATAAGAATTCTGTTTAGAGATCACACACTGGGAGATGGCACACCTAGATATACACATCAGAAAACATGTGATTGATCATTGTCGTCATGTAAGAAACAGTTCCTAAAGAGAGCAGAGTTCACCAAAGACATGGATGATGTGTTGTACTGTGTTGGCCATTGATAGCAGTAGAAAAATAAAAATGGACTCATTACCTTACTCATTACTTGGGAGTTTTTCTGGTGTTAATACCTTAACCTGTGCACCACAGAAAAATATACAAAAAAACAAGATTTGCTTACTGTTGATGTCATTGTGACGAAACATGTAGAGGCGGAGCGGCCGTTACATCACGTAACTTCAGGTATTTGGTGCAAGTTCCTAGACATCTTGCTGGCTGTACTTGTGCCGGTCGGGCACTGATTAATGTAAGGGGCCGTCTATTTTATGTCCTTTTTTTAATGAATAAATTTACTACACTATGAGAAACCTTTTTTTTCCCTGGGTTACTTGGTTACATGTATGAGATGTATGGAAGGAGAATCCTATAATTTGCCTAAGCTGGTCCTTTCTTGGAAGCACATGGAGTGGAAATCAAGTGCATATTGACTACTTTTGATGAAATGGGCACTGGCGTTATGGTGAGTGTATAGAGTGAACACTAGTCACTGGGTGTCTTTGTACGGTGTGGAAAGGACAACTCAAGCTTTTTATAAAAGAAAACAATTGGACTTATGTGACAAGCATCCGCCCAGCTGTGACAAATTCTTTAATAAAGTGATTTCCTAAAATTGTCGTGCATTTAAAAGCCACACTGGCATTTTCCTGATTGAGGTAAAACAGGAAAAATACTGCAATATGGACACTAGATGGAGCTGACGATCATAGCAAAAATAAATTCCTCAAACTACAGGTTGAAGTGAGATGGAGATCTGTGGATACATCATTTAACACCTTCAAGGAGAATACAGAGGTGTGGCATACCTGCTCCAAGTAAAATAACAGGTTCTGTCTCTGATAAGAGAAAGCAGCTCCGGAAATCCTTATGTGAGAGAGGTGGGAGATCACGGACCAATCTTCAGAGTGAAATGGCCACCAGCTACAGTACCTAGAATTGTCCATAGGCAACACTTTAAAAGCCTTTACAGGTAACTGTATCAGTTTAGAGTTAAACTTGATCTCTTGTTCTAGAATTCTTGCTCTCACTTTGACATTTGTGGGGATAACTCATATATGTGGTGCAATCACCATATGCATGCTGGGTGTACAAGCGTATTTTCATGCGAGCATGGGGGGGGGGGTGCTTTTTTTTTTCTAATCAATATATTTAATTTTTTTCTTTACACTTTTTTCATTTAACTTTATTGCTGTCGCAAGAGGTGAACCATCTCCTTGTGATAATTTTGGGAAGTGACAGGTGCTCTTTATTGAGACATCAGGGGTCTATTAGTGTTTGACCAGCTGCTTCCCTGGCTGTACCGGCCAGGGAATGACAGCACAGAAACTGAAAGTGACTAAATCCTCTGCGGTTCTGACTTCGTTTTGTATTGTATAATAAGGCTTTGGTGGGTACTAATACAGACACCATGCCCTGGATGTAAATTATATAGTTGTATGATGGACTGGCAAGCATCAGTTGCCTAGTACATCCTAACCTTTTAAACACCAGCGCTGCAGTATTTCATGGTGATGTGGTGAGCACCAGAAGTGCAGTAGAAGCTTGGTAGGCGGCTAGCACTAGTAGCATCCCGCTGCCACCAAGAATTTGAACACAGGCCCGTAGAGCTCATAGTGTCTTTCCAGAGGTGCTTGCAAATCCTAGTTACATAGTTACATAGTAGGTGAGGTTGAAAAAAGACACAAGTCCATCAAGTCCAACCTATGTGTGTGATTATGTGTCAGTATTACATTACATATCCCTGTATATTGCGGTCATTCAGGTGATTAGCTAATAGTTTCTTGAAGCTATCAATGCTCCCCGCTGAGACCACCGCCTGTGGAAGGGAATTCCACATCCTTGCCGCTCTTACAGTAAAGAACCCTCTACGTAGTTTAAGGTTAAACCTCTTTTCTTCTAATTGTAATGAGTGGCCACGAGTCTTATTAAACTCTCTTCTGCGAAAAAGTTTTATCCCTATTGTGGGGTCACCAGTACAGTATTTGTAAATTGAAATCATATCCCCTCTCAAGCGCCTCTTCTCCAGAGAGAATAAGTTCAGTGCTCGCAACCTTTCCTCATAACTAAGATCCTCCAGACCCTTTATTAGCTTTGTTGCCCTTCTTTGTACTCGCTCCATTTCCAGTACGTCCCTCCTGAGGACTGGTGCCCAGAACTGGACAGCATACTCCAGGTGCGGGCGGGCCAGAGTCTTGTAGAGCGGGAGAATTATCGTTTTATCTCTGCAGTTGATCCCCCTTTTAATGCATGCAAATATTCTGTTTGCTTTATTAGCAGCAGCTTGGCATTGCATGCCGTTGCTGAGCCTATCATCCACTAGGACCCCCAAGTCCTTTTCCATCCTAGATTCCCCCAGAGGTTCTCCCCCCAGTGTATAGATTGCATTCATATTTTTGACACCCAAATGCATTATTTTACATTTTTCTACATTGAACCTCATTTGCCATGTAGTCGCCCACCCCATTAATTTGTTCAGGTCTTTTTGCAAGATTTCCACATCCTGCGGAGAAGTTATTGCCCTGCTTAGCTTAGTATCGTCTGCAAATACAGAGATGGAACTGTTTATCCCATCCTCCAGGTCATTTATGAACAAATTAAATAGGATTGGTCCCAGCACAGAACCCTGGGGGACCCCACTACCCACCCCTGACCATTCTGAGTACTCCCCATTTATCACCACCCTCTGAACACGCCCTTGTAGCCAGTTTTCAATCCATGTACTCACCCTATGGTCCATGCCAACGCACCTTATTTTGTACAGTAAACGTTTATGGGGAACTGTGTCAAATGCTTTTGCAAAATCCAGATACACCACGTCTACGGGCCTTCCTTTATCTAGATGGCAACTCACCTCCTCATAGAAGGTTAATAGATTGGTTTGGCAAGAACGATTCTTCATGAATCCATGCTGATTACTGCTAATGATATCATTCTTATTACTAAAATCTTGTATATAGTCCCTTATCATCCCCTCCAAGAGTTTACATACTATTGATGTTAGGCTAACTGGTCTGTAATTCCCAGGGATGATTTTTGGGCCCTTTTTAAATATTGGTGCTACATTGGCTTTTCTCCAATCAGCTGGTACCATTCCAGTCAATAGACTGTCTGTAAAAATTAGGAACAACGGTCTGGCAATCACCTGACTGAGTTCCCTAAGTACCCTCGGATGCAAGCCATCTGGTCCCGGTGATTTATTAATGTTAAGTTTCTCAAGTCTAATTTTAATTCCGTCCTCTGTCAACCATGTAGGTGCTTCCTGTGTTGTGTCATGAGGATAAACACTGCAGTTTTGGTTACTGAAGCCCCCCGATTCACTCGTGAAGACTGAGGAGAAGAATAAATTCAATACCTCTGCCATCTCCCCATCCTTTGTAACCAGATGTCCTTCCTCATTCTTTATGGGGCCAATATGGTCTGTCCTCCCTTTTTTACTGTTTACATACTTAAAGAATTTCTTGGGATTTTTTTTGCTCTCCTCCGCTATGTGTCTTTCATGTTCTATCTTAGCCATCCTAATTGCACCCTTACATCTCTTATTGCATTCTTTATAAATTCTGAATGCTGTGGATGATCCCTCAACCTTGTATTTTTTGAAGGCCTTCTCCTTTGCTTTTATATGAATTTTTACATTGGAGTTAAGCCATCCAGGATGTTTGTTCGCTCTTTTAAATTTATTACCCAATGGGATACATTGGCTAATGCCCTTATTTAATATGCTCTTAAAGCGGTTGTATACCTATATTTGTAACTTTTACCTACAGGTAAGCCTATAATAAGGCTTACCTGTAGGTAAAAAAAATATCTCCTAAACCTGTAAGGTTTAGGAGATATTCCCCTTGCAATGAGCCGCTAACTGCAGCGGCGCATGCGCACAGGGGACTCTCGGCTGACAGCCCGGCAAACTCCGGAGCTTGCCGGGCAGAAGTCTCCCGCGCGCATGCGCGGGAGTGACGACATCGCGGCTCCGGCCACTCACAGCGCCGGAGCCGCGATACCCGGAAGACACGCCGAGGGGAGATGTCGGCTCCCTCGGCGTGGACCAGGTGAGATGCCGGCGCCTCGTTCTAAGGTAAGTATCTCATAATGAGCTAGTATGCGGTGCATACTAGCTCATTATGCCTTTTCCCTTGCAGGTGTAAAAAAAAAAAAAAAAATGACAGCGGGTATACAACCGCTTTAAAGCAAACCCATCTCTCCTCTGTATTCTTTGTTCCTAATATTTTATCCCAATTTATGCCTTTTAGCAAGGTTTGTAGTTTAGGGAAGTTGGCTCTTTTGAAATTCAGTGTCTTTGTGTTCCCTTCATGTCTCCTATTTGTGTGATTTATACTGAAACTAATTGACCTGTGATCGCTGTTACCTAAATTGCCCCGTATTTCCACATCTGTTATCAGGTCTGTATTGTTGGTAATCAGTAGATCTAGTAATGTTTTATTTCTAGTTGGTGCGTCTACCATCTGACCCATAAAATTGTCCTGCAAGACATTAAGGAACTGGCGAGCCTTAAATGAATGCGCGGTTCCCTCCGCCCAGTCTATGTCTGGATAATTAAAATCCCCCATTATGATAACACTTCCCATCCTTGCTGCTAATCCAATTTGTGATAGGAGATCCGTCTCCACTTCCTCCCTCAGGTTAGGGGGCCTATAGCATACTCCCAGTATTATTTTCCCCTTAGCTTCATCCCTTTGGAGCTCTACCCATAAAGATTCCACCTCCTCCCTAGCCCCCTCAGTGATGTCATCTCTCACATTCACTTGTACATTATTCTTGATATATAGGCATACCACTCCCCCTTTTTTACCCTCTCTATCCTTGCGGTATAGGGTATACCCTTGAATGTTTGCCAGCCAATCATGAGAGCTGTTGAACCAGGTCTCTGAAATTCCCACAAAATCCAAATCCTCCTTGTACAACAGTATCTCTAGTTCACCCATCTTGTCCGCCAGGCTCCTGGCATTGGTGAACATGCCACATAGTTTAGACCGGTCGCATATTGTCCTCGTATTGGGTGTTTCAAGATTGCAACTTGGACTTGCTACTATACTCACCTTGTGTTTTTGTGCTTTGGTTAACCTACCACTAATGCCCCCAATACTACCCTCTGGAATATCTTCCGCGCTGGCTATCACTGTCTCTGGACCCTCCCCCCCATCGCCTAGTTTAAAAACCCCTCTAACTTTTTGGCCATCTTCATTCCCAGCAGATCTGCACCCTCCTCATTTAGGTGCAGTCCGTCCCTTCTATAGTACCGGTTACCGACTGAGAAGTCGGCCCAGTCCTCCAGGAACCCAAACCCCTCCTTACTACACCAGCTCTTCAGCCACTTGTTTACTTCCCTAATCTCCCTCTGCCTCTCTGGTGTGGCTCGATGTACCGGTAGTACCTGATAAGCTGCCTCCATTATGGATTGGATTTTTTAGCTGTTTTTCACCAGAGACCTCTACAATTTGATTGTGGACCAAACTAATGTTTATGCCAACCAGTATATCCTCGCCAACCCAAATTCATACCTTGCCAGGCCATTCGAGTTGAAACCTGTCACGATTTCTGAATTTAAAACTTTATTAGGCCTAATGCCGCGTACACACGGTCGTACTTTTCGTCTACAAAAGTCCAACAGACGCTGATGGACTAAAGCTGGCTGGTAATCCGATCGTGTGTGGGCTTCTCCGGACTTTCAACCGACTTTTTTAGCCTCAAATACGACGTACTTTAGATTTGAAACATGCTTCAAAACTTTTACTTCGTACCTACGACGGACCCCGAAATCCGCTCGTCTGTGTGCTAGTCCGACGGACAAAAAGCCACGCTAGGGCACCTATTGGCTACTGGCTATGAACTTCCTTATTTTAGTCCGGTGTACGTCATCACGTACGAATCCGACCGACTTTTGTGTGGTCGTGTGTAGGCAAGTCCGGTCGTTAGAAAGTAGGCCGCAAGTCCGCGGCAAGTCCACCGAAAGTCTGCCGGAAGTCTGTCCGACAGGCTGTCCGACTTTTGTAGACGAAAAGTACGACCGTGTGTACGCGGCATAACCCTTAACATGGGCATTACAAAAAAGAATGAACTGCAGTGATATTGGTCCAATTCATCATATGCCCATGTTCTTTGCTAGAGTTGGCTGAGCTGTTCGGCCCGAACATCGACTGTTCGGCGAACTTGCGGGCGCTCGGCAGGATTTTCGCCTGCCTGCATAGTGCATTCTAGGGCCCTAATTTGATGAAGCAATGCACCTGACTGCTGGTCATGTGTAAGGCTTTGCCCAGTCAGGGCACTGAGCACAGTCAGAGCCATGATTGGACAAAGTCATAATGACTTTGTCCAATCCTAAAGCTTTAAAATTCTTAAAGCTTATTAAACCATCCTCATCCTCTAGGACCCCAGGTTGCCCCCTCCAGTCAATTAACCAGAACCTCCTCCACATCCCCAAGACCCGTTATAAATTATAAGGCGAATGAAGGTTCGCAGTCCAAGGACCACGGCTATGGAACGCTCTACCCGCGGACATCCGCTCGGAAGAAAACCATCTGGCCTTCAGAAAGAAGCTCAAGACCCATCTCTTCAGAAGACCCAGATGGACACTAGTGGCAAAAACACCTTGTGGCGATTTAGTTCGCATATATATATAAGTTATTCATTCATTCATAGGACCCAAGCTGACACTAGTGCGCAGTCCGCCGCAGCTGCCAGAGCAGCTTATTTGACCTCCTTGTTCACAGCTACTCCTATCATAGCTCCCCATGACTAAGCTCCGAAGGGCGGCGTAAAACGTGTTGGGGGGGCATGGCCTGGTGGGAGCCCAGGCTGAGATTGTGTCTCTCTCATATAACCATAGGACTCCATGTATGTGCGGCACCAGGGATTTTTCCTCTCTTTCTTCCAGTGACTACAGGAGCTTGGATGAGCTACATCACTTGCTGGCACTCCGGTAGTAGTTGCAGTATCGCCCACATTACTCCTCATAGTGATCGAGCCTGAGCAGCACACTAAACAAACCGTAGGTCACTCCAGCATCATGCATGGCGGAGTCAGCTGAATTTTTTGAACACAGCATCAGCCACTTGCTTCTTGAAGATGCACAGACATTACTTGATTCTGATGTTGGTTCAGATGTAGAGGCAGGGAGTAACATGAGCCTAAAAAAAGAGAGGTGAACACTGATAGAAAACAAATTGGCAGTCATGTTTTCCCAGCATATTGTCAAGTTGGCTCCAGTGATGATGAGGATGGAGGGGATGATGATGATGAGGTTACTGATGCAGCTTGAGTGCCGGATAGAGCAGAGGAGGAAAGTGAAGGTGAGGCACAACTCCAAGGAGGCAGGATGTCCTCCAGAGGCAGCCATCATGGAAGAGTAGAGATCAGCCACCCTATTCCATCAGGTTGTGGAGCTGTGAACACCTGGCCCACTTGCCACAGCTCAGCTCTCTGGGCCTTTTTTAGCACATGTGCAGCCAATCACACTGTTGAAATTTGCAATCCCTGCTGCAAGCAGATCAAGTGTGGCAAAAACACCAGCCATTTGCTGGTATAGCAAAGGGTGCAATGTTTTTTTTTTTAAATGGCGTTGGGTCCCACAAAATCCACATCAGACCCTTATGCAGCCTGGCAGGCCAAGAAAGGACAAGGTGCTTTGGGGCGGGGGACAGAGCCCCCCTGCCCCAAAGCACCCACTACCCCCATGTTGAGGGCATGCGGCCTGGTAAGGTTCAGGAGGGGGAGCACTCGCTTGGCACCCCTTTTCTGGCCTGCCAGGCTGCGTGCTCGGATAAGGGTCTGGTATAGATTTTGGGGGACCCCACGCCATTTTTTTTAAAATTGTGGCATGGTGCTGCATGTGGCCATTTGCAAATGTATTTTTCACTTTTTATTGCCAGCAATGTTTTATTTATTTTTATTCAGTGGGGAAGCCCATTGACAGCTGATGACTCATCAGTTGTTAAGGACGCTGTGGTCGGCTTCCCTGCCCAGCTCCTTAACAACCAGCTTACACTGTGCCCTGATTGAGCTAAGTTTTGCCCAATGAGGGCTTAGAATGCACGGTGCAGCACGTATTGCGCTGCAGGGCAATCAGCGGGGTGAACACCTGCCGAACACCCTGCAAATTCGGGCATTTGCTGAACGGGTGAACAGGCAATGTTCAGGTCGAACTTTTGCTCTGCCTGAACCGTTTGCCCAACTCTACTTTTCAGTAGACGATCCACTGGGTTACTGGGTCAAGAGAATAGACCACTGGCCAGAACTTTGCCCAGTATGCAATTGAGCTGCCAGGCTGCCCTGCATTCAGCGTGCTTTCTGAACAGGCATTCAGTGCTGCCGGCGGTTTTGTGACAGATAAAAGAGCGTGTCTGTCCACAGACTCAGTTGACTGCAGACATTTGTCAAAATGAATCAATCAATTTTACATTCGAGCAAAGTGGCTGCACGTTGGGTTCCCAGGTTACTGACACCTTTCCAAAAACTGCAATGAGTGGAATATGCACGAAGCATTTTGGACATGTACCAACTGTCATTTTTGTTCGCGATTGTGGCTATGAATCCCTGCCCCATCCACCTTACTCCCCTGACCTGGCACCTTCGGACTTCTTCGTGTTTCCAAATCTGGAGAAACATTTACGGGGAAGATGTTTCCACGATGATGAGGCAGTCATTAGTGAAAGTTGATAGCTGGTTTTCCCCCAAATCTGCATACTTCTACGCAGATGCTATTAAAGGTCTGTACCACAGAGGTGAGAAGTGTGTAACCATAGGAGGTGGATAAGTAGATAAGGAAGAGTCAGTGGACTACATTTCAGATCCCTAGCACATCTGGATCTTGGTGAGGGTAAGAACTTATTAGCCTCCCCTCGTATATCAAATTGTCAACTTTCCTCATATTGCCGCACAACAGTCAGCATCATATCCACCTATAACAGTAGCCCTAAAGATTCCCATATCCACCAAATAAGTAGCCAGCCAAACGGTGCTATTACCTGCCGTTCCATCGCATGCTGCCTTTAACCACTTGCCGACTGGTGCGCGCCGACATATGTCGGCACAATGGCAGTGGTGGGCAAATGGCCGTACTTGTACGTCCCCTTTAATTGGCAGGGCTAGCGCGCATGCGCCCGCCGCGTACAGCTTGACCATGCCCGTGGGACCCGCGGACTTGATGTCCGCCGGTGTCCCGCGATCGTGTCACAGAGCCGCAGAATGGGGATTTCCCCGTTCCCTGGGATTACCCCGTCCTGCCTACTGACATGACAGAGATCACTGCTCCTGTCATCAGGAGCAGTGATCTCTGTCATGTCAGTGGTAGCCCATCCCCCCACAGTTAGAATCACTCCCTAGAACACACTTAACCCCTTGATCGCCACCTAGTGCTTAACCCCTTCCCTGCCTGTGTAATTTACACAGTAATCGGTGCGTTTTTATAGCACAGATCGCTGTATAAATGACAATGTTCCCAAAATCGTGTCAAAAGTGTCCGATCGCAGATCGCCACCATTACTAATGAAAAAAAAAATAATAAAAATGCCATAAAACTATCCCCTATTTTGTAGACGCTAACCAATCAATATACGCTTATTGCAAATTTTTTTACCAAAAATATGTAGAATAATATATATCGGCCTAAACTGAGGAAAAAATTTGTTTTTTTATATATTTTTTGGGGATATTTATTATAGCAAAAAGTAAAAAATAAATAATGATATTTGAAGCGCTTCACAATGTGCATGAAAATGAATATATAAGAATAAATATAAATAGTCAAATAAATCCAGCGGTGAGTAAAAATTCCTAAAAAATCCAGCAATCAAAATACTGTAAAATTATAAAAAATGTGAGTGTAGGGATGTACCTATCTGTGATGGTTTGACAGATCAAGACGCAACTAATAAGTGGTATAAATTTTTTAACGATAAAGGTCTGGATCTAGTACATTTTGCCTTAAAAAGGAAAGAAAGGAAATTAAACATGATTAACCAGCAAATTGCTGAATGCAAAACCACACTGGACCCTTTTAAAGAGACAGCACCTTTTTCATCACTAACTCAACAACTGAATAAAGTGTTAGAACAGAAAGATGTTGAATTGAAACAAAGGAAAAAGAGAAAATACCTCAGAGATACCAATGATTATCAGTTAGAACAGGTTTTCAATTGGCAAATCAATGCCAAACAAGGTAAAACTGGGTCTATAGCCTCATCACCAGATAGAGAGGTGAGGATAGTTAGCCCCAGGAGAAATACATATTATAGGACTCCAGAAAGGAGATCCAGGACACCAGAAACCCCAAGATATAACCAACAGAAACAATGGGAACAAAGTAACACACATGACAATGGATCAAGAACACCAAAACCTTGGTGGAGGAACAAAACAAAAAATAAATCACCAAGAAGACCTTACTGGAAAAATAATGCCAATAAAAGACCAAACAAACCCCACTATCCACCCTACAATCAATCAAGATCGCACCAATCAGGTAATGAATCGCAATATGATCAGGTGGAAAATGGCAGGTACCCCAGGTATGGGGAACAAGGATACTATCAACATTCAACTAGAACTGAACCAAGAGAAAATCAATATAATTTCAGAAATGACCCCAGAAACTCCTACCAACAACCTCATAGGGATCAGCCAAGGGATTATCGGTATGATCAGGATAGGAGAGATCATAGGGACTATCAACAGAGCAATGGTGAATCTCGAGACCACCAGTTCAATGGTAATAGGAATGGGACCAGAGAATACGACCAATACAGATATCCTGATAGGAGGAGCCCATTGCCTACCACCAATAGATACGAGCCTCTTAGAAATTACATAGAGGAAGAACAGTCAAGATCTTTTTTAGATTTCCGCAGAAACGAAGATCCCCCACCCCTACAGGAATATATAAACAGAGAAAGAAGTCCAAACACCATAAAAGGGGATGCAGAGCAGGATGGCAAACCCAAAAGAAAAAGAGAGTACTAGGGGAAGGCATCTACAACCTCAGCGGCAAAGAGCTCACACGAGCGGAATTAATCACACTGGACAAAGGCCTTAAATATGCACCAAAAAAGAATCTGGACAAATTCCAGATGTATATTGACATACAAAAATACACCAGGAAATTGAATATCAAGAAATACTTATTATCCAGACCACCATCTACATTGAACAAAGGAGTGGAACTTGGCAGAGGAGTACAGCATAGTGATTTAAGAAATAAGTCACTATTCAATCCACCCTCTACAAATAATGAACATATTGAGGTTTTTAAAAAAATGGTGATCAAAGACCTGGAACAACTCAAGTTCAGTAGAATCTCGGAATCCCAGCATATACAACAAGGTATAAAACAATTGGAAGCAAATAAAGACATTATAATTAGACCGGCCGACAAAGGGGGCGCCATTGTAGTACTAACTAAGGAATACTACCACCAGGAACTGATGGGACAACTTAACGATAATAACACATATCTGAAACTCAGTAGCAATCCTACTAGAGAATACAAACGAGATCTGTCCTCTTTGATTCAAAAAGGAATCAACAAAAATATTCTATCCAAAAAAGAATCTAGATATTTAGTACCGGATACATGTAGAGTTCCAATCATTTACACCATCCCGAAGATCCATAAGAATGCTGAGGCACCACCAGGAAGACCCATCATTAATGGGATTCAATCGATCAATGCAAGACTAGGGGAATATGTGGACAAATTCTTGCAACCCCTAGTACCTAACACTAAAGCTTATCTACGTGATACCAAACATTTATTACAAATATTAAAATCTCTGACCCTGGACCCTAATGTAAGATATCTGTTAGCAACTGCTGATGTTGCTTCACTGTACACAATAATTGAACATAGCGATGCAATAGAAGCATCTAAATGGGCTATGGATTCATTCAGCCATCTCATTTCTAAACAGAAAAGATTTCTTCTTAGAAGCCTGGCCTTTGGTATTCAACATAACTACTTCTGGTATAATGACAATTATTTTCGACAACTAACGGGTATTGGGATGGGAGCTAAATATGCCCCAAGTGTAGCCAACATATTCATGGCAAAATGGGAGGAGGATGCCATCTTTTTAAATACTCCAAAGGAACTGGTTCTATATAAAAGATTCATAGACGATTGTATTTTTATTTGGAAGGGTGATGAACTGAGTTTAAGATCCTTTTTCCAACGTTTGAATATGAACCAAAAAAATATTAAACTTGAACATCAAATTAGTGAGACTAAAATCCAGTTCCTTGATCTCGAAATAGAACTAACAGCCAATATCATCAGCACAAAAACTTTCTTCAAACCGGTGGAAAGGAACAGCTATATACCAGTAACGAGTTGCCACTATGAGCCATGGTTAATCAACATTCCGAAGGGCCAGTTTATTCGCTTACGGAGAAATTGTTCAGAAAATAATGACTATCTTAAACAAGCTCAGTGGATAGGTAAGAGTTTTGAAGAAAAAGGGTATAATAAATGTTTTATAGAAGAAAAAATAACAGAAGTCAATCAAACCTCAAGAGAAGCGCTGATCCAAGATAAAATCAAGGTAAATAACAAAACAGATGACATACCTCTGATAATGGACTTCAGTGTACAACACAGGAGGATGGAGAGGATTATAAAAAGACATTGGTCTATTTTAAAAACTGATACTACTTTGGCAAATATACTCCCAGAAAAACCGAGATTCAT
The DNA here is from genome assembly GCA_037952835.1 of Lithobates septentrionalis. Classification (NCBI taxonomy): domain Eukaryota; kingdom Metazoa; phylum Chordata; class Amphibia; order Anura; family Ranidae; genus Lithobates; species Lithobates septentrionalis. Next base: position 757,166 of record JBBDGP010001914.1, read on the forward strand.
TTATAGACGAGCTCCAACTCTAAGGGACATCATAGCTAAAAATGTATCCAACCCACCCAAGAGAATAACTGATTTAACCTTTTTTCAGGGTAAAGGATTCTATCCCTGTAAAAGGTGTTATGCCTGCATAAATACTAATCAAAATGGATACAAATGTCAGAAATTTTCTTCAACAAATACTGGACAAGAATTTGAAATAAAGGATTTTATATCTTGCAGGACTGAGGGGGTGGTATATGCTTTACAGTGCTCCTGCTCCCTCCAGTACATTGGCAGAACGAAGCGACCAATGTGGAAGAGAATAAGAGAGCATATCCAGAACATTAGAAACGGCTATCCAAAACACAGTGTTTCAAAACATTTTGATAGGTATCATAATAGAGACCCTAGGGGTCTCCAATTCTGGGCTATTCAAAAGTATAAGGCTCATTGGAGGGGTTCCCATAAAGTAAGGGAACTCAGCAAGAATGAATCCAAATGGATATTCCAGATGGGTACATTAGAACCCCATGGTTTGAACATTGAATTCGACCTGAATTGTTTTATTTCAGATTTTTAGAGGTTTTTCAGATTTATATATATATATATATATATATTTTTTTTTATGGTATATATTTTATTTTAATATTTTTTATTTTTATTTATTTTTTGGTCTAATATTCTCATTATTTGTCCAATACCAGTTTTTTCTGAGTGGCAATATTTGGTTCAGTTCTAGCATATAAATAATGGTCATCATCCATTTTTGCAATATTCTATCATGGAATTTTTAATTTTATATTTTAATATTATTTCCCTATTTCTTATATCATATCTTATTTTAATTTTATATATGTATATTTTATATATATATATATATATATCATGTCATCTTGTTTACTCCGTTTTCCATACATTTATGAGCAGAGCATGTGGATACCCCATTTTTGTGATATCATGGGGCACTGGTCAATTATCAAAACCGTTAGAGGCAATGCTTTGCCATATACTCCCTCTGTGAGATGTTATACCAATTGTGACCACTGGAGGGAGTTGAAGAAGTAAACGTGATTAGAGATATCAATATATATATTTTTTACTTTTTACACACTGCGTTTTTTACACATTGAATCGTGGTTTTGATAAACCAACGATATTCATATGAATTACATGTCTAATAAAAGTAGGTTTTAACAGGATTGAAGTCTATGCAGGAAGCAGAATGATGACAAACTCATGCTGTAGCCATGGCAACCACTCTGCTGTTGTGCTATAAAGCTGAGTCTGTCAGAGCTTGTATTATCCTTGAAAAAGTCACGTGACTGTGATGTAACGCGTGGGAGGAGCCAAGGACGCTCTGTGCAGATCAGCAGTTTCACACAGTGTACTGCACTGAATCTGCTCCTGTCTAAGGCGGCTGACTGCTATAGTAAAACCTGCATATGCCTTATCATTATAAGGCACACGTGAGTGGATTGAAGTTTGCCTGTGTACCTTGGTATCCTAATTATTGCACAATGATTGGTTTTTTCTCTTATCTACCTGTTTATGATTCTCACATTGGTTGTGAATAGAAGCAAAAAACACATTTTTACTATGAAGGTCAATGAGCACCTTAATTAAGCCAGTGTTTTTAAACAGCTTTGCTAGTGATCAAAAGCTCTATACCAATTAGGATTCTACACCTGCATAATTGAACCTTCTGAATACATCCCTATATATTTATTTTTATGTGGATTTTTTATGTGAATTTTTTTACACATTTGGTGTCACTAATTTTTTATAATTTTACAGTATTTTGATTGCTGGATTTTTTAGGAATTTTTACTCACCGCTGGATTTATTTGAGTATTTATATTTATTCTTATATATTCATTTTCATGCACATTGTGAAGCGCTTCAAATATCATTATTTATTCTTTTTAAGTGACTCTGAAAACACTCTCTTTTGATAGCAGCCTCACTTGGTTTTATGTGTAATTATCAGCTATTTAGCATCACAGCGCTTTGTGTTTTATATATATTTTTTCCAAAAAGTAAAAAATATTGCTTTTTTTTTTCAAAATTGTCGCTCTTTACACTATAGAAGGTAAATATACGTCAGGATCCTATGAGATAGTATGCGTCTCCTCCTTGAGCAGACCAGCTGCCTCCAGTACCGTCCTGTGCCTTCCCCAAGGTACTGGGGACGGTACTGGAGGCAGCTGGTCTGCTCAACGAGGAGACGCATACTATCTCATACAATCCTGACGTATATTTACCTTCTATAGAGTGGTGCACTGAAGCACCTAGTCCATGTGAGTACCCCGGACTGGGGCTTGTGTTTAATTAATTTTTTATATACCAAAACGTTATCACACTATCCAGCTTTTTCTGTTATCCCACATATATATAGAGACCAGGTTATTGGGCAGCCCAGGATTCTGCAGCATTCACAGAACCCGGAGGTGGTTTACAGGCGTGTTTTGACTGAACTTAAATGTGAGGTCACACGCTCTGTGGTGAGCATTCATTACCAAGAGGGGGGGGGGGGCGCCAGTGTGTGAACACACCAACACGTTTGGATCACCGCAATAAGAATCAAATATTTATGGACTTGTTGAGTTTGTTGCACATTTTGATGTGATAAATTGACGGGATATCACATATATGCACTACAGCACTTTTTGTTTCTATGTCACTGTATTAATAATAAGCAAATTGTGATTCTATCATATTAATTTGATCCACGTGAATAGCACTTTTAGTGCACTATTGTCACTTTATTTATATCAATGTATGGTAGACGTGATTTAATTATGCTAGTTTGATTCCAGTGGTTTCCAGTCTATTGCACTATTGTCACAACTTATTCAGACTTTTCATATATGTTTGTTTTTATTTAAAGACAGCGCGGCGTTTTTTAAACATAAACCCTATTATGATTTAGGAATCCAATCCCACCAGAGTGGCTGACCAGAATATAGGATAGCAGCTGGCCTGATAATGGCAAAAGCCACAAGGTGGACACAGAGGACTCTGCAGGGCACTCACTTAGGTGGGATCCTGGAGCAGAATCTAAGATATGACCGGGTCTTCACCATGGCTCCGAGAGGTGGAGATGTTGCGTTGCAGGTGATATCCAGGTTGTGGTCCTTTGACTTACCCAAGCAGGCTGCAAATGTGAGCAGACGAGTCTCCCTTCGCAGCAATAGGGCATTGGACTCACAAGGCAGCAGGGTACACAGGGAAATAGCCAGAGAACAGAGGAAAACACTGAAAAGGAACACAGGCTGGATGTGCATAGTTGTAGTTAATGAGGCTGGTTGGAACTCACAGGGCAAACAGACTGGTGCGGAGAGGCTAGTAACAAACTGAAGTGTAGCAAGAAAATTAGGTGAAGATAGGCCGAATGTAGGTAGGGATGCACAGACTGACAAGGGCAGGATACAGATAGAGGGACACAAGACTGTAAGCAACCTGGTACACACTGGGGGCAAGGTTTGAAACAAGCTGAGACACACTGATAGAAAAGCTGAGAATAAGCCGGGACACACTGGTAGCAAAGCTTGGGACACACTGGGTGCAAGGCTGGAAACAAGCTGGGACACACTGGGGGCAAGGTTTGAAACAAGCTGAGACACACTGATATAAAAGCTGGGAACAAGCTGGGACACACTGGTAGCAAAGCTGGGAACAAGCTGGGACACACTGGTGGCAAAGCTGGAACACACTGGGAACGAGGCTGGGAACAAGCTGGGTTACACTGGTGGCAAAGCTTGAAACAAGATGGGACACAATGGGAGCAAGGCTGGGAACAAGCTGGAAAACACTAGTGGCAAAGCTTGAAACAAGCTGGGACACAATGGTAGCAAGGCTGGGAACAAGCTGGAAAACACTGGTGGCAAAGCTTGAAACAAGCTGGGACACAATGGGAGCAAGGCTGGGAACATGGAAAAACTTGAAACGAGCTGGGACACAAAGGGTGCAAGGATGGGAACAAGCTGGAAAACACTGGTGGCAAAGCTTGAAACAAGCTGGGACACAATGGGAGCAAGGCTGGGAACAAGCTGGAAAACACTGGTGGCAAAGCTTGAACCAAGCTGGGACACAATGGGAGCAAGGCTGGGAACATGGCAAAACTTGAAACAAGCTGGGACACAATGGGAGCAAGGCTGGGAACAAGGTGGGACACACTGGGAGCAAGCTGGGACATACTGAGAGCAGGACTGGGAACAAGCTGGGACACACTGGGAGCAGGTGGGACACACTGGTAGCAAAGCTGGAAACAAGCAGAGACACTGGAAGCAAGCTGAGACAGACTGGGAACAAGGCTGGAAACAAACTGGGACACACTGGAAGCAAAGCTGGGACACACTGGAAGCAAAGCTGGGACACACTGGAAGCAAAGCTGGGACACACTGGAAGCAAAGCTGGGACACACTGGGAGCAAAGCTGGGACACATTAGAAGCAGTCTGGAAACAAACTGAAAACACGCTGGGACACACTGGTAGCAAAGCTGGAAACAAGCTGAGACACGCTGGAAGCAGGGTGTGACACTCTAGGGGCAAGACTGGAAACAAGCTGGGACATACTGGGAGCTGAGCAAGACTGGGAACAAGCTGGGACACACTGGGGCAAGGCTGGAAGCAAGCTGAGACAAACTGGGGACAAGGCTGGAAACAAGCTGGGACATACTGGGAGCAAGGCTGGAAACGAGGTGGGACACACTGGGAGCAAGGCTGGAAGCAAGCTGAGACAAACTGGGAGCAAGGCTGGAAACAAGCTGGGACACACTGAGAAGCAAGGCTGAAAAAAAACCTGGGACACATTGGGGGCAAGGCATGGGAACAAATGGGGACACACTGGGAGCAATAGGAATGCTAGAGGACACAAGAGGCACAGGAAAACACTTGTTGAGTATGCAGGGGGGTCCAGCTGCTAGCATGAGGATGCATTGCTCAAACCTTGAGCAAAACACACACTAGGCCCTGTCTGTGACTGGCCAGAAGGTGGCAACTGCGCACACAAGAAAAAGCTGGTGTTGGAGGATGGAACGGGTGTGTGTGACACTTATGATGTACAGTATCTAATTTTTTTTATTTCCTATAATTCTCAGTTCCATCTAGAGCTGGGAATCCCCAGTTGACAGCTTAATAGGCTGGATGGGGATATACCGGGTATTGGGTTTGCTTACAGCCAGTGGCTCCCTATCAACCAGCCTGAGCGGAAAGCTACCACATTTAGCAGCAGTAATAATAGTGCAACCAGAGGTCTGATTCTTTCTGTTTGTTAGTGGTCTCTTACATTGGTGACCAATAGATGAAGATTCCCCTTATCATATCAGTAATCAGTGGGAGAAGGACATGTTTACATTGTTATGAAATCTCTGTTACAGGGAGACACAAATTGTTCATTACTCAAGGGACCTGTAGAAACCTTTGGAGGAACCCTGGCTGAGAAAGGCTGGAATAGGCAGTAATATATTTCTATCCCCCTTGGTGGGAGTGGATATGATCCCATCTATAAGGATATACAGTACATACACACACAGTACGAGGCCGCGTTTACACTGTGAGACGTTTCTCGGGGCTGCAGTTCCTTTGAGCTACACAAGGTGGTAATCTCACTTTTACTGAGACAGGAAGTCTCTATGGAATATAGACAGGAAGTGATGTCAGGTACAGACAGGAAGTGACATTAGGTATAAATAGGAAGTTCCAGGTGAGAGGTTAGTCGGGAGAAAGTAGAGAAGAGATATTGCTGGAAGTGGTAGCAGAGGAGGTAATAAGATCTTGTTTTCTATTTACACCCAGTAACCTCCCCCGTCATGTCCGTCCTCTTCCTCCATAGTCACTGTGATGTCTTTTATCTCCAGCAGATGATGATACACACATATATAGTGTGGAAACCTAGATTAAATCCTCGGTCAGAACTCACTCCCCCGTCCCTTGGTGCTTACCTCTTCTTTTCTCTTCCCTCACCCTTGTGCTCTCTCCCTCTCTCCTTGGTCCCCTTCTCTTTCCTGTCTAATCTAATAAAAACCTGGGTACTCGACCTGGAGCACATATTAGTAGTCCTACTTCTACTTGCATTGCATGTTGGTACTAGTTATCCTCATATAGTATATGATTTGCACTTTTGTATCCTTAATGCACTTATCTATCTTAACTACTTGTTAGCTGTCCAGACTGTGATGTGATTGGATGGTTACCTTTTGTACGCTATATAAATAAAGAATTTGAAAAAAAAAGAACATTTTACTCACTTACGGGGCGGGAACATTCTCTTCATTTTAGAGATGTGTCACCTTCTCACTGGAGATGAGATGAACATTCCTGGGTTCCGTGTGTGATGGGTCCACAGAACAGAACTAAAGCTCAGGTGCCGAATCTGAACCCCTTTTGAAGAAAATGGGAGCCGAATGTTAATAAACAGTAATGGCCATTTTCTACGCTAAGAAGCAAGGCATTGTCAGAAAAAATGGCATGGGGAGGGGGATGGACAGTGACCTGGGGGACATGTAATAAAGAAAATTTATTTTTTTCAAGATTTGTTTGGCGAGTTGCAGCAATTATAATAATAACAACAGAGTGCAGGGTTCAGGAGTACATTATGTATAGAGTGCTATGTACAGGGTGCAGAGCCCGGGAGTGCACTATGTACAGGGTGCAGAGCGCAGGAGTGCACTATGTACAGGGTGCAGAGCGCAGGAGTGCACTATGTACAGGGTGCAGAGCGCAGGAGTGCACTATGTGCAGGAGTGCACTATGTACAGGGTGCAGAGCGCAGGAGTGCACTATGTGCAGGAGTGCACTATGTACAGGGTGCAGAGCGCAGGAGTGCACTATGTACAGGGTGCAGAGCGCAGGAGTGCACTATGTACAGGGTGCAGAGCGCAGGAGTGCACTATGTACAGGGTGCAGAGCGCAGGAGTGCACTATGTACAGGGTGCAGAGCGCACTATGTACAGGGTGCAGAGCGCACTGTGTACAGGGTGCAGAGCGCACTGTGTACAGGGTGCAGAGCGCACTGTGTACAGGGTGCAGAGCGCACTGTGTACAGGGTGCAGAGCGCACTGTGTACAGGGTGCAGAGCGCACTGTGTACAGGGTGCAGAGCGCACTGTGTACAGGGTGCAGAGCGCACTGTGTACAGGGTGCAGAGCGCACTGTGTACAGGGTGCAGAGCACAGGAGCGCACTGTGTACAGGGTGCAGAGCACAGGAGTGCCCCGTGTACAGGGTGCAGAGCACAGGAGTGCCCCGTGTACAGGGTGCAGAGCACAGGAGTGCCCCGTGTACAGGGTGCAGAGCACAGGAGTGCCCCGTGTACAGGGTGCAGAGCACAGGAGTGCCCCGTGTACAGGGTGCAGAGCACAGGAGTGCCCCGTGTACAGGGTGCAGAGCACAGGAGTGCCCCGTGTACAGGGTGCAGAGCACAGGAGTGCCCCGTGTACAGGGTGCAGAGCACAGGAGTGCCCCGTGTACAGGGTGCAGAGCACAGGAGTGCCCTATGTACAGGGTGCAGAGCACAGGAGTGCCCTATGTACAGGGTGCAGAGCACAGGAGTGCCCTATGTACAGGGTGCAGAGCACAGGAGTGCACTATGTACAGGGTGCAGAGCACAGGAGTGCACTACTACAGGGTACAAAGCGCATGATCAGGGTGGTAGGCTCAGGAGTGCATAGCTCACAAGCCAGTTTTCCCTAAATTCTCCCCAACCCCCCCCAGTACAGAGCTCTCTCCCCAAACCCCCCCCCTTCCTGTACAGAGCTCTCCCACCCCAAAATCCTCTCTACCTATCAGAGAGGGGCTGCTTCAGAAGGGCAGCTACAACTTATAGTGTGGCAGGCTGATGGCGTGGGCTTCAAGATGAGCTGTCACTGAGCCTAGAGTGGCAGTGCACATTCTCTGCCCCCCCTCTTCTGCTCTCATTAAAATATGCAGGGCAGGAAGGGTTCTGTGTTTGCAAGTGAGAGTAGTAAGCGGCATGCCAGTGCCAGAGAGCCTCCGTTCCTGACAATGACTTAATAGTTTTCCCTTTAAATCAAGCTCTAAAGAAGAATGTAAATACTTACCGCTGATCTCACCATTGAACGCTGCCTACACACTACAGGAGAGTAAGAGAGGACAGAGATGTACAAATGAAGATCAGCTTATTGTTTAGGTGACACAATAAAAGAGAGAACAAAATTAAACACCCCAATAATATGGACAGGAATTAGGGTTGCCACCCTATCCCTTTAAACCCGAAGACATATTAATTACACAGGCTCTGTGGCTGATCAAGGTGGTAATTAAACTCACTTGGTGCCTTATCTGCATTTAATTAGCCTCAGAACCTGTGTAATTCAAAGGTGTTCAGGTTTAAAGGGATGAGGTGGCAACTCTAACAGGGATACAGGTGTTTAGGAGCAGCAGTGATCACCATGTAGGAAAAACTGAGAACAAAGAGTCCGTCTATTAACTCCTTACATCCCCATCCTAATATTGTACAACCAATACCATCCAGATAATTCTCTGCTATCCATCTACAGAGAAACCAGTGTAGATCATATGACCACTTCAATGAGGATGGAGGAGGACCGGAGTCACATGACTGAGAAGATACTAAACCTCACCCTGGAGATCATCTACCTGCTGACTGGAGAGGTGAGGAGGAGTCTGGGAGGTCACATGACATCACTCTTATTTGTAATAATAAAACACAGACCTGACCGGAGAGGTGAGGAGGATTCTGGGGGGGTCACATGACATCACTCTTATCTCTATTAATAAAACACAGACCTGACCGGAGAGGTGAGGAGGATTCTGGAGATGTGACATGATATTACTGTTTTTTTTTCTTGAATAGAATTTTCCTCTTCTAAAGTCAGGTGATCATATGACCATCAAAGATCTTTCATGCGACTCCCAAAAACCTGAGAGACTCGACATGCAGAAGATTCTAGAAGTCACCAAGAAGATGATGGAGCTGCTGACAGGAGAGGTGAGCGGTGCTGGGAATTCTGGGACATTATCCAGTAACAGACAAGGGATGTGTCTGGATGGTGACTGTATCATTGTGTGTGTCAGGTTCCTATAAGGTGTCAGGATGTCACTGTCTATTTCTCCATGGAGGAGTGGGAGTATTTAGAGGGACACAAGGATCTCTACAAGGACGTCACAATGGAAGATCATCAGACCTTATTTTTTGTAAAAAGAGAATTTCACTTGAATAAGAGGATACTGACTTTCTCCTTGGAGATCATCTATCAGTTGACCGGAGAGGTGAGGAGGATTCTGGAAGGTCACATGACATCACTCTTACCTCTATTATTAAAACACAGACCTGACCGGAGAGGTGAGGAGGATTCTGGGAATGTGACATGATATTACTGTTTTTTCTTGAATAGACTTTTCCTCTTCTAAAGTCAGGAGATCATATGACCATCACAGTGCCTCCATGTGGCTCCCTAAAACCTGAGAGACACAACATGCAGAGGATTCTAGAAGTCACCAAGAAGATGATGGAGCTGCTGACAGGAGAGGTGAGCAGTGCTGGGAATTCTGGGACATTATCCAGTAACAGACAAGGGATGTGTCTGGATGGTGACTGTATCATTGTGTGTGTCAGGTTCCTATAAGGTGTCAGGATGTCACTGTCTATTTCTCCATGGAGGAGTGGGAGTATTTAGAAGGACACAAGGATCTCTACAAGGATGTCATGATGGACAATCAGCTGCCCCTCACATCACCGGGTAAGAGGAGACTTTATTGTAAAGGAGAGAGCACTACGGAGGGTCCAACTAGATCCCCCATCATCTGATAAACACAGAAACAATGTATTCAGTCAGTGTGTGTGTTTCCTACAGATGGATCCAGTAATGGGAACCCACCAGAGAGATGTCCCCATCCTCTGTATTCCCTGGATTCCACACAGGAAGGTTGCACCATCCCTCACCATCATCAGGTAGGTGGAGTTGAGGGTCTGGAACATAAAGTGATTGAACACTGACATGTGGAGACGATGTGTGGACTCTACAAGATGATATTTTCTTACATCATAAATACATATGTTGTTTTCTGCCATTCTGTTGGTTTAGGGTGAAGATCTGATGATTATTAAAGTTGAGGGTGAAGTAGAAGAGACGTATGTGAGGGATGATCAGCAATATACAGAGGAGGCTGGAATGATGAGGACATTCAAAGAGAAGGACACTCCTACAGAGATCAGCACAGGTGAGCAATAATATATTCTTTTGTTATCTCTGCTCTGTTACTGCACACTGTTTGATCCAGAGTAGGGCGGGAGATGAGTGATATCCTCCAATAATAGGTTGATAATAATGTCCTACACATTATATCTTCTGTAGATTCTGGGGATCAGCTGGGAGTATTGGGTTGTGTTTCACTCATAATTACAGTAGCACAAATATAATAACACAAATGCCTTTCATAGTTTTTTCCCTCTTCTTCCTATTTCTGACACTCGATGCTTATAGAGATGCACCGAATGGAAATTTTGGTGCCGAAACGGAAAATGCAGGATGCACTTGGCCGAAAAGGACAGTGTTTAAAAAATATTTTATATGTATATTTTTATTGCCGGCCATTATTGCCACCTTTAGTGCAAGAAAAGCTCAAGAAAAACGTATCCCTTTAAATTCTATGTATGTGGCCCGTTGGGCTTCCATTTTGGTGTTAAAAATCCTGCTTGCTGCATTTTTGGTTAGTTTAAAGAAAAAACACACCTCCCAGTTCAGATGCATTGTAAACCCAGCAAGAATGCATCAATAATGGGTTTGTCATTACAAGAAAGCCAACCGTTGTCTCTAAAAAAAACAGTATCGGGGTAATGCATGCAGCTGCATCATCCCGGGACAACCACTTGAGCAAAATCACGTACACGTATGTGATTTTACGGGAAGTTGTTAAAGTCACATAGAAACAATGTATTCAGTCAGTGTGTGTGTTTCCTACAGATGGATCCAGTAATGGGAACCCACCAGAGAGATATCCCCATCCTCTGTATTCCCAGGATTTCACACAGGTTGATCACACCATCCCTCACCATCATCAGGTAAGTGGAGTTGAGGGTCTAGAACATTAAAGTGATTGAACACTCTAAAACATGGACACGATGTGTGGACTCTACAAGATTATATTACTCTTCACTCATTGAAAGACACCGCTGGATCTGTAGATAGTGACTAATGAATTTATTGTACACTTTTACTATTTTTTTTACTGAAAGTGTAATTGATGCTTGAAATAAACTACCAGCAGAGGTTGTGAGACAATCAACAGTAAATGACTTCAAACATGCTTGGGACAAACATAGATCTAAATTCAAACAATAAAGTTAACGGAAGAAAAAAAAAAATGGGCTGACTTGATGGGATACTCTGTCTTTTTCTGCCATCAATTTTCTATGTTTCTTTGTTACTAGCAGCTGCGGGTAGGCTGTTGCAGCAGTACTTGCCCTACTAGAGTCTTCCTAGCAGGAGCAGTTTTTCCTGGATCTTAAAGGGACGCTCCTTATTCCTGAACACAGCCCGTATGGCCGCTGTTTTTCTGTGGGTGTGCACCTGGTGGGGGTGAGTAGTTTAATTTTGGGGGTCACTCCCTGTCTGCGCACATTCACCTTTTGTAGCCTTGACTGAGTCACAGTGTACAAGATGGAGTATGCCAGGTACTCTGAGGCAAAGATACTCTTTCCTTTTGTGCCAGTTGCGGGGTGTGTGTGGGGACACATCCCACTGCATCATCTGCCAAATCCCACCAGTCCTGGAAGCCTTTGTTTCAGGCTAGGACACAATCCAGGTGGTGTCAGGGTGCTTGGGGGGCCCGCCGTAGCTTTTGACAAATTTTCAGCAGCTATGGAGGATTTTGTATTCTGCATGAAGAGGGCTTGTTGCAGGTGCCCCATAAAAAACGCCCACTGCCAACGGCATCTACTTTTAAAGCCTCAGACAATGAACCTTCTTCTACTGCAGGTCTAGAGACCCCCATTGGTGTGGAAGCTCCCCCAGCTCCCTCATCTCCCTCTGACAGCGAGGATGAGTTTCAGGCAGCTAAGTTGGCAAATGAGAGGGGGTTGGTTTTGGCTTTTATTAAGGCTGTTTGGGAGACTTTAAAGGTTGAGGAATCGCCTTCCATGCCAGAGGTCTCCATGGTCCTGTTTGAGACTCATAAGCATAGACAATACTCAATACTCAAAACGTTTTCCTTATGATTCCTTCTTTGATGATTTAATCTACAAGGGTTGGGCATGTCCAGCTAAGATCATTACAGATGCCAGCCTACTCCATTAGATGGGAGTGCTGGGTCAATTGCTGATTCAGGGTCAATGGAAACCAGGCTTTCCATCAACATCATGCATAGTCAGTTATCCATCTTTTCCTATACCATTGAATGACTCTTCTCAAGGGTTACCCGATCAGGGTTCAGACACTGCCACTGCTGTGGTCTACTCCAATCACCACGGTGACACTTGGCAGGTATGCTGGAGGTGGCCCACATCCTCAATTGGGTGGAACTCCAAGTTCCAGCTTTGCCCACCATTCACAGGGTGGATAATTGGTAGATGTAATATCTCTGTTGTCAATGTCTGGATCAAGGGAACGATCTCTCCATCCCTATGTTTTTCACCAGATTTGTCAATGCTGGGGCACATCAGTTGTTCTCCTTGCATCCAGACTCAATCAGAAGGTTATCAGTTGTGTGCCCTAAGACAAAAGATTCCTGGGCTGATGCGTCGAATGTGTTGGTGACTCCATGAGGGATCTATGCCTTTCCTCCTCTGAAGCTACTACCCAAGTTGTTGCAGAGGATAAAGCAGGAGGACTGATTGTGTGAAGAGAGGAGTCTCAAATAGGGGAAATCTGGAAATCAACTCTGAGGTTAAGCTTTTGCTCAGTAGGTATCAATATGACAGGCATGCCTTCTTGGTTCTGTAAAGAGATTATGGGAAATATCACTCACCCAACAGCTATCAGAATTGCTAGCATAGCAGTTAAGTCCGTTGTGGACCTGGTTGACAGTACAGGCTCTCTGACTAGGTCTAAGTCGGGGATTATGGAGACTGCCAGGTCACATTTATCTAACCTCCTGGGAAGAAGGGACCTTGAGCAGGCAGGATTGTTAAACTTTCTGGACTCTACACCAGGGGTGGGAAATGGCAGTCCTCTTGCAAGTATGACAGAGAACATTACTGCAGATGATGGGATTGATATGCTTGCCATTAAAAAGTCTCCTGGGCCAGATGAATTGATAGCCAAGCTTTATAAACATTTTAACCTGTAACCTGGACGTTAGCTGATAACTGCTGTGGAACTTATTCCTTTGTTGCTGCCTCTTATGCTTCTGCAGTATGGGCAGGCTTAAACTAGATATTTATTAATGCAGAAGTGCAGCAGCCCTTTGAAGGAGACCCCTTTGCAATGGTTTTCTACGGAGTGTCTCCAGTGCAGGGACAGCCATTATGGCTGGGTCTGGATCAGTCCTGGGGGAACAAAGGTTAGCTGATGCAACACCACAAGAAGAAGTGTGTCTTCAAACTGCTAAGAAGAAAGGCGAAGATGGTCCTAAAGCTAACAGGGGCTTAGAAAAAGACTTGGCTGCTGCCTGAACGGCATTCTGCCATAGCTGACCGCAATCGGGTGAAATCTCAGAGAAGCAAAAAGACTGCTCATCACACAGGACCTTGCCTCAAAGACCGTAACCTCTGTGGGAGGGTTTGAAGTGTGATTTGGATTCCTGGTGAGATCAGACTGTATTAGAGAGCACTGCTATTACTTGTATGGAAGTAAAGGAGGGCAGCTTGAGAGAGAGACATCACAGCAACTCCTATCCCTGTCTGAGGTCTTAAACTTAATAGGAGCACGTGTCCACAGACCCAGAAGAGGGCAATCTGGGTCTGATACGAGACTAATATTACAAGAAGTTAATCTATTGTCTGCTGGGAACTGTTGTGCTTTCTTTAAGGGCCCCAACTTTGCCAGCCAATTTTTTTTTTTTGTCATCATTCACTGGCCAGTAAGATAAAATGGGGACTGTTATAGCTAGTTAGGACTTTCTTTATATAATGTTGCTAGGTAAATGCAGTCCATTACTGTTAGAATACTGCAGGTGTTTAACCATATCTCTCAGAGTAACATTATTGTCTTATCGATTGTTTGTATAAGTTAACTTTCTAGCCCTCCTTTTTTCTCCCTTCGCCTTTCAGGACAGCACCTTGGAGAGAGCGTAGCTCCACCTCTTAGACAGGAAACACTGCGTGACAACGCCCCTTTAAAAAGCAGCTGCTTCCACCATGCCGTCAGTTTTAGTGTTTCCTCCGCCATGGTGGAAGTATTGCTTGGGGAACCAGAGGGGCTGCGCTCTCTCCAAGGAGAGGGTTTTGGCAGGACCTCCACGTTTGGGTACTCAGACCAGCCCAGCTCCTTCCCGTACGTGAGGAGGGTGCTCCGGTGTCCCTTCCTTCTCCGGCTCACAGGAGTAATGGTCTGCCTGAAGTTTTCCACCCGGGGTGTTCGGGGGGCCGCGGTTGTGCGCAGTAAGAGCGTCCATGCCAGGCCTCTGCATGGCGGCGCCGAATCCCGGACAGCAGGTGATGTCAGTTCCGGTGGGCGGATACTTCCGGCGGGGCATAGCAGCGATTGGTTCCTGCTGCTGGAACGCAGGAGGAAGGGGCGGGTCCTCTGGCCGGGACTTCCTTTTGTTTGGCACATGGAGCCTAGTACACAGTGCAGCAGCTGCGGATTGCACTATGGAGACAGCGGAATCGTCAGCAGCAATGGCGGATGCAGGCGCCCAGGTTCCTGGCCAGGCCCAGGTAGGAGAGGTGCGGTGGCACCTCTTTCCTTTTATATCACTGGGTGTTTTATCTTTGATGTGGTTATTCAAAACCTGCTGCTGTCTGCTATGGGGTAACAGTTTCCATTAGCAGTTCAGCAAAGGAGTGAGACTCTGGGCACTTAGGGTGTTGGCTGGAGGTACTACTTTTCTCTGAAGCCTTAGTTCTAAAGGACCTGGCTTTTTCTTGTTTCTCGGTTTCAGAAAGCTACTGCCAAATCAGAGAGAACAGGGAGAAAGTGCCCATCATGCAAAAATCCTTTAAGGGACTCTTGGCCAAAACCACTGTGCAAATCCTGCATTGTGGATTTAGTAAAAGAAGAATCCTCACAAGAGTGCAAAGAGCTCTTATCTTCTGTGAGGAAGGAGTTAGCAGAGGCCCTAGGGACAGTGCGTTCCCTTGTAAAGCACGGCCAGAGTTCCAGCCAAGAGCAGAGTTCTCACTCCAGTTTCCCTCAGTCCACTTCCAGACAGGTGGAAAGTGAGTCGGAGGAGGAAAGGGAAAGCATTCCACCCTCAACCATTGATTCAGAGGAGGAGGAGGTGGAAGAAGAGTCAAGATCATCTAGATATAAGCTGTCACTTGAGGAGGTGGATGAATTACTCAAGGCAATTTTATACTACCCTGAAGATCCAGGAAGAAAAAGCTCAGCTGTCCGTGCATGACAAGATGTACCTGGGGCTGGAGGAAATTAAACACAGGGTGTTCCCTGTGCATAAAGTGTTAACAGACACTATTAAAAAGGAATGGAAGAATCCAGAGAGAGGACAGTTTTTTTCTAAAACCCTCAAAAGGAGGTTTCCTTTTGAGGAGAATGAGGAACTATTGTGGAATAAAAAACCAAAAATAGACGCTGCCTTTTCTCAAGTATCTAGGAAGACTGATTTAGCTTTTGAGGACATGGGTATTCTCAAAGATGCTATGGATAAGAGGGCAGATGGGCTACTGAAGAAAGCCTGGGACTCATCTCTAGCTAATCTTAAGCCAGCAATGGCGGCTACGGTTGTGGCTAGAAATCTGGAGTGCTGGGGGCAGGAGGCGGAGCCTAGCGGAGCAGACATGCATTGTTAGAGCTCCACACCGCTGAGGAGAGAAGAGAAGGACAAAGCGGAGCCTGCAGGCTCAAAAGGTATCCATTTGAACCTTTTTGCCCCAGGGAACAAACTGTGAAAGTTTGGGCAGGAAATATGGTACTGGGAGGAAACCGTGGCAGGAATAAAAATCACCTCACAAAGAGCTCACAGGCACTCACTGCAGCTGAAGCAGCTCCAGTCACCTCACAAGATACAGCATCAGGGCGCTCTCACAGACAGAAAATGTCACAGCAAGACTCTCCATTTGAGTCAGATACAGAACAAATCCTCTCACAAACTTCTCCACAAGCCTCCTCAGTATCCCCAGTAATATTATTACAATTTGAAAAGATGCTTCATAAGGCTTTAAAACAAACCTCAGACCAAATGACAAAAAGCCTAACCAAAGAAATAAGAGAGCTGGGAAACCGCACCGCAGCCTTAGAAATAAAAATGGATGAAATTGAAATTACAACCCAAGAAAATATAACAGAATTGGAACAATTAAAAAAAGAGAATTTAATACTTCAAACTAAGCTCGAAGATTACGAAAATAGAGCCAGACGTTCAAACTTGCGCATAAGGGGAATACCTGAAACTGTGACAGACCTGCAATCTACTATTACTGCTCTATTACAAGAACTAAAGCCAGATATCCCCATTGAACGTTTAGAACTGGACAGAGTACACAGAGCCCTCACAGCCAAAAAGAAAGATGGACCCCCACGTGATATAATCACAAAATTTCATTATTACAGAACGAAAGAACAAATACTAATTGCTGCAAGAGAAAAAAAGGAACTTAATTTTCAAGGACACAATTATCAAATTTTTGCTGACCTATCCTAACTTACTATTACTAAAAGACGATCCATGAAACCCCAACTAATGGAACTGCAACGCCACAACATTATGTATCAATGGGGCTTCCCCTTTTCAGTCAGATTTAACTACCAAGGTACAATTTACAGAAGCAGATCAGCAGATGAACTACAACAAACCCTTTTAAAATTAAATCTGACAGAACCCACAAGCAGCAACTCTCCCACACGCAGAAGAATGGCGTCATCTTCACCTTCAGGCAGCACCAAGAAAATTTCAGAACAAAATGGGAATCATCATTCTCACAAAAGAGGCCGTTATGCCACATCATCCATGGACCAAGAAGATTCAATGGACTGACATCCTAATTCCTGATATCTCTTCATTTATTATACTAAGAGATGGTTCTCTATAAAAAACCTATATTTATAACTGAATGTAACTGCATTCTGATAGTCACACACTGTGTGGGATCATGTTACATTTCAGTTATATTTCTTATTACTTCTGATTCATATAGCCTTAGAATATATAAGTGAAATAAGGAAATTCTTGTTCAGTTATATATTATCAGGTAATAACAATAGATTTATTACTTTTTACGACAAATATGTTCAATAATCCAGAAGTAATGGAAGCTTTTTCTTTCTTTTCTTAAAACAAATATATTATTACCTAACTAGTTCCTAGAATTATGTTTTTGTTTATTCTAATCTGAAGCAATACAACCTCAATTTTATGAGTTAACATATCTAAACAGTTACATATGAATACAATATGTAATTGTTTACTCTAAAAGGGTTAAAATCCCAAAATAATTCAAACTATCTTCATCAATACCAAAGTTATTAACAGTACCTTTCTAACTGAATTATTTAGCCTAGGGCAAGACTAATCATATACAACCACCCTGGAATAAATAATTTCAACAAAAACTATATTCTGCACTCCAATTAATGAAACATCATTTTGATGTCTTTTGACATAGCACTTCTCTCCTGTAAGCGGAAGATCCGTGTACCCCCATTAGCCCTCCTCATTCTCCCAACCATATTATGTGGGAGTGTGACGAAGGCACTTATTCCCCTGAGAGAGATATTTATTCTCTTTCACGGGTAAATTGTGATTACTTGCAAAAAATAATTTATACAATGTATCATCTAATCTCATATGTTTTTTGTTTACTCTTTACTCCAGAATTCACTGGTTTCTTTTCTATCTATTCATCTCTTCAGTCCTCACAGGTTGATCTGCGCAGTCAGCTCTGCATAATAAAAAGTAAGTCAAAACTATTTGATCTATTGCCATGGCACCACTGAATATACTTTCCCTGAATGTTCAAGGAATAAATGTCCCTCAAAAAAGGACCAAAGCCTTCCGTACTTTCCATAACAAGAAGGCTCACATAGTATGCCTCCAAGAAACACACTTCACCAAAGATTCTACTCCAAAATATATTTCTCCTTTTTATCAACAAATTTACACGGCTTCTGCCTGTACCAAGCAAAGGGGAACTCTAATTGCATTTCACCGATCCACACCATTCACCTTATCATCAGAAATTAAAGACCCAGAAGGTAGATACCTGATACTCATGGGTTATATAATGGATACAGCAATCACGGTGATTTCCTACTACGCTCCTAACAAACAACCTACACCATTCCTCTCACATATATTACAAGTGATTAATACACACAAAATAGGAACAGTGATAATGTGTGGGGATTCGAACCAAGTCCTCCTCCCATTTCTAGATAAATCACCTTTTACACCATCCAAAATAACCTCTAGATTACCTTTTTCTCAACTTCTTTCCAAATACAATCTGGTAGATTCGTGGAGAGAAAGTAACCCAATGAAAAAGAAATTCACTTATTTCTCGCACCCTCATCAAACCTTCACCAGAATAGATCATATTTTTCTAACAATAGGAATGATACCAGAAATTATTGCATCAGATATAATTCCGATTCCGTGGTCTGACCATAATGCAGTATACACTACTATAGCCTCAGCCATACCAAAAGCGCATGACCCAACGTGGTACTTACCGGACATAATGCTCAAACACCCACTACATCAGATGGCCATTGAACAAGCTTTAAAGGAATACATATCAATTAATAATACAACAGACATCTCCCCAATAACACTGTGGGAAGCTCATAAGCCTGTCTTGCGTGGTACAATACAAAGACAAATGGCACTATTTAAACGGGAACGCAAAAATCTAGCAAAAAAACTAGAACTCAGTTTTAATGCAGCCTACATATCATTTCAAGATAATCCATCTCAGAGTACAAAATCTCATCTGGAAAAATCTAGATTGGAATACGATCTATTTCTCACTGAGTCAGTTGATAAATCCCTCAAACGCTCCAAACACAATTTCTACATGAATACAAACAAACCAGGTACATATTTGGCTCGGGCATTAAATTCAACTAACAAATCTTTCAAACCAATACGTTTGAAATTATCAAAAAATGTTTACACTTGTAATCCAGTTAAAATAGTCCATAAATTTCACTCACATCTCGCAACTTTATACAAGACAAACAATGAATTTAATCCTACAGAAGCTGAATCCTTCTTCTCAAAAATAAACTTACCTGAGTTATCTCAGAATCAAAAAAGCAGTTTGGATGAGCCTATAACTATAGATGAAGTTGCTAACGCCATAAAAGACCTAAAACTTAACAAAAGACCAGGCCCAGACGGCTACTCGGCTTTATACTATAAAACATTCTCAGAAATACTCTCTCCCATTCTCACTGAAACTTTTAACAAACTTCTAGATGGACATTCTTTTCGGCAAGAAACACTAATGGCAATTGTTTGTATGATCCCAAAACCCCTTTCTGATGATACTTCCTGTGTGAATTATCGGCCTATCTCTCTGTTAAACCTCGATATTAAATTATTAGCAAAAATAATAGCAGAACGCCTCAATAGCATTATAGGAAAATTAATACATGGAGATCAAGTAGGCTTCATGCCAAATAGACAGGCAGGCGATAATATACGCAGGGCAGTGTTATTGGCACATATTGCTAAAAAACGGAAAATCTCTTTATGTTTTCTATCTTTCGATATTAAGAGGGCATTTGACACAGTATCCTGGCAATATATGCAATATTCATTACAAAAATGGGGTTTTGGACCCCACTTTTTAACATGGATCAAAGCATTATATAATAAACCCAAAGCCTATATAAAATATGCTGGATACAAATCTGAAGCCTTTAATATCGAAAGAGGTACCCGACAGGGTTGCCCATTATCTCCCTTATTATTTGCCCTTATACTCGAACCCATGGCCCAATACATCAAAACAAACCAAACTATAACTGGCATTGAAGTAGGAGGTATTACACACAAATTATGTATATTTGCAGACGATATATTACTTTTTCTAATATCACCACAGGTCTCTGGTCCTAACTTAATACCAGCTCTTGATGGATTTGCAGCCCTATCCGGCCTTATGATTAATCCTAAGAAATGCCTAGTGCTTAATATTTCACTCACAAACATGGAATTGATCCCGGCTAGGGCTGCACTCCCATTCACATGGGCAGGAAAATCAATCCCATATCTTGGAATTCATTTAACAGCATCTCATTCTGACTTATTCTCAACCAATTATCCTCCTGTATTAAGACAGATCACAAATCTAATAAAACAATGGTCGCAACTTCCTTTATCCTGGATAGGGAAGATTAATGCAATCAAAATGACTATTCTACCCAAATTGCTTTATCTATTCAGAGACCTCCCTATTCCAATTCCTTCCTATTTTTTGAGAATAGTACAAAAAAGAGCAACTTCGTTTATATGGGGCTCTTCTAAACCACGTATACCTATACACACACTACATCTTCCCAAAAATAAAGGAGGCCTGGGATACCCTAATTTTACTAACTACTACAGAGCAGCACATTTGGCCAGTCTGTCCAAATACCATGCAAAACAGGAAATCCCATTATGGGTATTTATAGAGGCTTCAGAAAATGACCCTCTATTAATATCAAATTTATTATGGCTTGATCCTAAAGACCGCTTTAAAATTCATAATCCCATAACTAAACACTTCTTATCTCTCTGGGATAAACTAAAAACCAAATATCAGTTACAATCTCCACACAATCCTCTCCTTTCTTTTATCAGAAATCCGGCTTTTAATCCGGCATGGATCTACCCAAATTCTTTTAAAGCTTGGACAACATCAGGCATTCAGACACTAAATGACTTCATAGCATCTAAATCATTCCTTTCATTCCCATCGCTTAGAGAAAAATATGATCTACCAAACTCTGAGATATTTAGATATCTCCAAATCAAAAATTTCTATACACCATTCCTAAAGGGGGATACACCATTATCCCAATTATCCATTTTTGAATCAATCTGTACAAAAGATCCATTTGCTAAAGGTACAATTTCATCACTTTATAATCAATTATATGGAGTAGCAAATCTTAATAGACCCTCTTGCGTTCAGAGGTGGGAGGAGGACCTGGGACGAACTTTAGAAGACACGGACTGGTCTAACATATGGCTCACATCTAAGTCATCTTCACCCAACATCTTGGCACTGGAGACAAATTATAAAGTCCTAACTCGCTGGTACCTTGTACCCGCTAGAGTGGCAAAATATTCACCTAATACCTCAGCTCTTTGTTTTCGAGGATGCCCAGAAATAGGCACATATTTAAACATATGGTGGACGTGCCCAGTAATCCAAACCTTCTGGAAGGAAGTCTTCGTGATTGCATCTAAAATATTTAAAAAAATAATACAACCAGATCCATATTTAACTTTACTTAATCTAAAACCGGAATGGTTAACACTCTCTCAATTCAAACTTATGATCCAACTAATAACGGCTGCAAAACAAACAGTGGCCAAGGCATGGAAATCTCCTACATTGGTACTAGCAGAAACAATTCACAGAATGAATAATACAATGTCCCATGCTAAGATGGTAGCAATCGATCAAAATCAAATTCCAAAATTTGAAAAACTTTGGCACCCTTGGATAAAACAACAGTTCCTGTCAAATTTCAATGACTCTGTCCTGTTGCCATGGTAACAGATTAAATGACTTACAGAGACACCCATTCTAAGGCTTCAAAGAGAACTAAAAAGAATAATAAACTGACGAGCGGGACAACCTTGTGGACCATACCTCCTACCTTTCAACCCTTTTTCTTCTTTCTCTTTCCTTTTCTCCACCTTACGATTAAAGCTCATTATCAGAATTTATTTGACCTATATACACTCTACTTGTAAACAATATGTATAGTAGGTATAAATCATTTAAATACCTACAAAAGTAACTAAGGAAATGATATATATCTTTAATTTAGGTTTACGTGAACCCAATGTTTAATATTTGAAATTTCATGATATTTACCTATATAAACCCTACTGTAAAACAATGAGCTTACTTTATAGATCCTTGTAAACTTACTTTATGTATCTTTATAACATTGTATACTCAATAAACTTCTTTTGACAAGGAAATCTGGAGTGCTGGTTAGAGCAACTTAAAAATCATGTTGTGGCAGGTACCTCCAGAAAAGACTTATTGGAGTCCTTCCCTACCCTGCTTAAAGCAGTAAAATATATGGCAGATGCCTCTGCAGAATCTATCAGGATGTCAGCCAGGTCTTCTGCGCTTGTTAACTCAGCAAGAAGAGCACTCTGGCTAAAGACCTGGTCAGGGGATTCAGCTTCTAAAGTAAAACTGTGCGGAATTCCCTTTTCAGGAGACCTGATGTTTGGGCCAGAACTAGAAACTGTCCTTGACAGGACAGCAGACAAGAAGAAAGCTTTCCCACAGAAGAAGAAAACGGTACAGCAGAGGAAAAAGTTTCGTCCTTTTCGACAAACCGATAAGGAAAAGGACCACACACAGAAGAGACCCTGGTCTTCTCAGAGAGGTAGAGGTGGGGTACTCTTTAGAACCCCAGAACAAACCCCTAAAAAACAATGACCATCTAGTAGGGGGGAGACTACAGGACTTCTTACCAATCTGGGAAAAAACAACAAAGAGTCCTTTTGTTCTGGGGTTAATCAAAAAGGGTTATCAATTGGAATTCTCACAAAGCCCCCCAAGTCGGTTTTACATCACAAACCTGCCAAAGGATCGGGAAAAGGCTCTGGCCATGAAGTCTCTGTTACAGGAACTGATGCAACAGAAGGTCATTTCCCAGGTTCCGAAAGATCAAGAGGGGAAGGGGTTTTACTCCCACATTTTTCTGGTCAAAAAGGGGGCAAGAGCAAAAAGGTCTCTCTGGTGGTGGAGGAACCTAGGAAATGTTTCAAAAGGGCTTCCTTGGGTCTTTCCGGTAACCAGAAGGCTGACTACAGATGCCAGCGCCTGGGGATGGGGAGCTCATCTGGAAGAAAAAACGGTTCAGGGAGTTTGGACCAAACCAGAAGCAAGAAGATCTTCAAATTGGAGAGAGTTAAAGGCTGTTCACTTAAGCCTCCTCTCCCTCCAGGAATTTCTAGTGAATCAACATGTCCAAATATTGTCAGACAATATGACGACAGTATTATATTTAACAAAGCAAGGGGGCACAAAAAGCAAAACCCTAATGGGTCTAGCGCATCAGATCCTAAGATGGGCAGAGAACAATGTGGCCTCTCTATCAGCAGTCCATCTAAAGGTGACGGAAAACACCTTAGCAGATCTCCTCAGCAGGAAAGAAATAAGGGAAGCAGAGTGGTCTCTCAATCAGGAATTATTCAAAATGATTTCCAAGAGTTGGGGTTATCCCCAAGTGGACCTCTTTGCAAAACAGGAAAATGCAAAAATACCAGTCTTCTTCTCTCTTCAGAGACAGGATCAAGCTCTCGGAGTAGATGCGTTAGCTCACAAATGGGACTTCCATCTGTCCTACGCTTTTCCCCCGTTCCAACTGATACCAAAGGTGTTAGCCAAATTCAGATTGGAGTCCACGGAGCTAATATTAATAGCTCCTTATTGGCCAAAAAGACCCTGGTTTTCAACCTTGATGAACCTCTCAGTGAAACCTGCTTGGAGATTACCAATCAGGACAGACCTGTTGAGTCAGGGCCAAATTCTCCATCCAGATCCAGCTTACCTCAAACTAACAGCTTGGTTTCTGAAGAACAAATCTTAAGACGGAAGGGTTTATCAGAGAAGCTTATTTCTACCCTTCTTGCAAGTAGAAAAAAAGTGACGAGAGACATTTACTTTAAAGTCTGGAAGATCTATAATTCTTGGTGTTCCAGTAAAAACTTTGATTTTCGTACCACATTTTCAGTTTTGGAATTTCTTCAAGAGGGATTGGAGAAGGGGTTAGCAGCAAGTACGCTCAAGACGCAGGTAGCTGCTTTATCAGTTTTTTTGGAAAGAACCCTGTCGGGGGAACCTTTTAATAATCAGATTTTTTAGGGCAATGGCAATAGTAAAGCCTAGACCTGTTGTTAGTTTTCCCAAATGGGATTTATGTTTAGTTCTTCAGGGACTAACTATGGCACCGTTTGAACCCATAGAAGAAGCATCATTACGTTTCTTGACGTTAAAGACTATTTTACTGGTAGCAGTAACTTCCGCACGTAGAATTAGTGAGTTACAAGCCCTTTCAATTAAAGAGCCCTTCATGAGATGTCTACAGGATAGGGTAGTCTTAAGGACGGATCCAGCATTTCTACCAAAAGTGGCTTCAGTTTTTCACCGTACACAGGAAATCATTCTCCCTACTTTTTGTCCCTTACCTTCGGGAGCAGGAGAAGAAGCTTTCCATACCCTTGATGTCAGGAGGTGTCTGCTTAAATATCTGGAAAGAACAAAGGAAATCAGAAAGTCATCCTCACTCTTTGTTTTAATGGAAGGTACTCACAAAGGAGGTAAAGCTTCCAAAAGCACCCTTGGAAGATGGTTAAAGCAGGCCATCAAAGAGGCATACATATCTTTGGGTCTGGAACCTCCGGAAGGGGTATTACCTCATTCAACTCGAGCAGTGGCGGCATCATGGGCAGAAAGGGCTGGGGCATCTCCTGAGCAAATCTGCAAGGCTGCCACATGGTCCAGTTTTTCGACCTTCATAAGGCACTACCGCTTGGATCTACTATCAGCCTCGGACCAATCATTTGGTAGGAAGGTTTTGCAGGCAGTAGTCCCACCCTGAAGTAAGTTTCTCGGTTATCCTCTCCAAGGTGCTGTCCTGAAAGGCGAAGGGAGAAAACCTTAGTTAGACTTACCGGTGACGGTATTTCTACGAGCCTTTCAGGACAGCAGCCTACTTCCCTCCCTTGGTTATCATATGTAAAGTATAATTATAGGACCTGGTAATTGATTATATTTTCCAGCATGTCGGAGGATTTCTTGGTAACAAGTGACGGCATGGTGGAAGCAGCTGCTTTTTAAAGGGGCATTGTCACGCAGTGTTTCCTGCCTAAGAGGTGGAGCTACGCTCTCTCCAAGGTGCTGTCCTGAAAGGCTCGTAGAAATACCGTCACCGGTAAGCCTAAGGTTTTTTTTTTTTTTTTTGGCTATGCTTGGCCCAAAAAATCTTTTGTAATACCTCAAGGTGTGTCAGTAAGTGCTGGGTGAGCAAGGTGTGTCATCTGCAGGTGTGCAGAGTCGGAACAACAATTCAGTAGCTCCTCTACGGGTAGTGCTACAAACTCAAAAACAAATATTTATTATATCGCAGCTTACCAATTCTTACATGTGATGACTGCATTAGTTTTATTTTTAAGGAATTCTTTCTTTTATTTTCATCTGGCGATCTGGCCAGTAAGCCTGTTGTTTTTCAACAGAACAAGCTGTGCTGCTGATGTAGCAATTAGAGAGTTTAGACAAGTCATTTAACGGCGATAAGGGTGCTTACAGTGATCAGCACTTATTTTTTTTATTATGTGAAACCTGTATCCCCAAAAAGAAAATTGGTTTGCTGTAACTGCTTAAAAAGTGTAAGCTGGAGTTTGGCTTCAGTTTGTTAGTGTATCTAAATCTGCTAGTACATCTAACCCCACTCTACTTCTAGATTAACAATATAAGGTTTTTTTTCCTGGCATTGGATCAGGCTAAGGCTTTCGATCATGAGTACATGTGGTTGCACCTTGGCAAGTATGGCCCAGAGGGGGGCTTTATTGATTGGCCTAAGACCCTTGTAGAGAGAGTTGGTTCAGGTGTGAGTCAGGGGTATCCTTTGTGCCCTCCGTGAACGATCCCTTAATTAAATGGTTAGAGAGCAGACCATTGTGTGGAGTACCTTTTTAGGCCATGGCTGGTGAGCCTCTCTTTAAGGTTGTGGCTTATGCTGATGAAGTGTCTGTTTTCATCTCTGGGACAGAAGACGCAAATTAAGCAGTATGGTTTAAAGATCAATCAGAATAAGAGTGAGGTTTTCTGGATGGGAGAGGAGTGTGAAGGCTTTGAGCTTTTAGATGCCTTCCAGATCCATATCAGAAAAATACGATTCATACCACAAATTATGGCCGTGCAAATTGGGTGAGCAGGCTGCAAATGCCAATGCCAAGGTGGCAATTGGGAAGTTCTCTTTGAGGAAAAGGGTGGACTTGATCAAAACCTACCTGAATCAGTTTTTTCGGCATGTCAGTTTTGTCTGTGTTTTGCCAATGTCTCTCTAAACGCAGATCTACAGTTGTTTCTTTCAGCTGTTATGGGTTAACAGGCTGAACTTCATTAAGAGGTAGCAGGGGGAGTCTCTCTGCGTCTTTTAGGCTCTCTCCACTAGAGGTCGACCGATATATCGGCCGATATTTTGGCATTTTGTATTTAATCGGCATCGGCCGATTGTGATGATAAAAAAGGCCGATTATAACTTCAGCGAGACTTGCAAATGACTTCTGTAATAGAAGTCAACGCAAGTTGCCTGAAGTTTTCTGTGAAGCGACTTCTTTCCTCTCTGGGCAGCCTGCCAAATCTGACAAAGGAACCTGAAAAGATACAATGTTTACACTAATCAATGGACTGAACTCTGTGTGTAGAAGCTCTCAGTTTAACCATTTAAAGACTAAATCTTTTCTGACACTTGTTGCTTACAAGTAAAAGTCCTGTATTTTCTGCTAGAAAATCACTTAGAACCCCCAAACATTATATATATTTTTCTTTAGCAGAGACCCTAGGGAATAAAATAGCGGTTGTTGCAATATTTTATGTCACACGGTATTTGCACAGCGGTCTTTCAAACGCAATTAAAAAAAAAAAAAAATACACTAATGAATTAAAAAAAGAACTAAGCAGTAAAGTTAGCCCATTTTTTTTTTTGTCCAAAAGTTTTGATTACCTGTTTTTTTGTGTATTTAATATTTAAGATATAGTTTTTTTTTTTTTTGTTTTTTTTTTTTTAATCTAAATTATACATACAAGTGTACTGATTGGAGGTTTGTTTTGTTTAATAAATGTTTAAATGTAAAAAAAATTCTGTATCGCTTATTACTTAAGTTTGCTTTCACACTGGAGCGGGCATGCGTTGACGGTAAAACACTGCTAGTTTTAGCGGTGCTTTATTGTTATTTTAGCGGCGCCGTTCGGCTGCTCTTGGGGCGCTTATAACCCAGCTAGTGGCCGAGGAAGGGGTTAAATGCGCCGCTGCCGAAACGCTTTGCAGGTGCTTCGGCAGCTGTGTGCATTTATTTCAATGGGCAGGAGTGGTGGAGGAGCGGTATACACCGCTCCAAAGATGCTGCTTGCAGGACTTTTTTTTTTTTAACATCCTGCCAGCACATCGCCTCAGTGTGAAAGCACTCGGGATATCACACTGAGACTGCAGGGGAGCCGTTTTACAGGCACTTTAGAGGCGCTATTTTTAACCCAAAAGCGCCTGAAAAATGCCCCAGCGTGAAAGGGGTCCAACTGTTAGATTTTATGAGATGAAGGAAAAAAATTAATCGGCCCAAAAAAATCGGCATCATATGTCGGCCATCGGCCACCGCGATTTCTAAATATCGGCATCGACCAGAGAAAAACCCATATCGGTCGACTTCTACTCTCCACTATAAAATGTAAGCTTTCCTGGTGGTCGAATATGGACTGGAAGCAGAAGTCTCTCTGTCTTATAGACTCACTGCACTATAAAATGTAAACTTTCCTTCCTTTCCAAGGGGTGGAGCATGGACTTGGTCTGTAACTTACCTCCCCAGGCAGATGTATGGTCAACTTAGTGGTATTCTTTTCTCTGATGCTCTTGAAGTATAACTAAAGTAATATGCTGGCAGAGGAACCACCTAGGTGGGTTGGTATTTTTCAGTTCTGGTTTAGGCCTTTTCTGCAGAGCTGGGAGAGTAGGGGGCCAGTAAGAAGCCTGACAATCCAACATGGTAAGCTCCTGACTTTATGTTGCTCTGTGCCTGAAAATTCTTCAGCAGTACCGTGTGACCGTGGAGGGGATTAAAGGAGTTGTAAAGGCAGAAGGTTTTTTATCTTAATGCATTCTATGCATTAAGATAAAAAAACCTTCTGTGTGTAACAGCCTCCCCAGCACCCCCTAATTACTTACCTGAGCCCCTTATCTCTGCAGTGATGTCTTAGCTGTCCCAGACACTCCTCCTGATTGGCTGAGAGACAGCAGCGGTGCCATTGGTTCCCACGGCTGTCAATTAAAATCAGTCAGCCAATCAGGGGAGAGAGGGGGCGGGGTCTGGACTTCATGTCTGAATGAATGCACGGAGCCCTGACTCAGCTCGGTGACCCCTGTAGCAAGCATTCATTGGCTGTGGGGGCACTCACCAGAGGAAGGGGCTAGGAGCAGCACAGAGGGACCCGAGAAGAGGAGGATCTGAGCTGCTCTGTACAAAATCAACTGCACAGAGGAGGTAAGGAAAACATGTTTGTTATTTTTTTTAAAAACAAACAAGCCTTTACAATCACTTTAAGTCTCTGACTAGGAAGGTCCTGGAAAGAAGTATTGTTGATTCTGTCTTGTAAGCCACTAGCCTTGAATGATTGCCCTGGCCCTTTTATGAGGAATGGTCAATGGCTGATTAATCTAGAAAGAATCCTATTGAAGTTTCAGGATTTGGCCTGGCTCTCATTCCATGGCAGACTCTTTGTGAAGGGGACCTGAAGTACTGATTTCTGGGCAATTGAGGTTGCCCAAGAGTGGAATGTGGCAGCATGGAGGACATGATCGACCATTACTTGCTTTAGTGCCTTTTCAAAGCATGGCTTCCACAGAATGGATGTATAGGGCCTTTCAGACTCGCATGGATTTTGATTTTGAGGCACTTTTTCTAGTTTAGTTTAGCAGTTTGTTAATTCACGTGGAATGTACGGTTTCAGGTTTTCATTCGTCAAAAAATCCTTCCTGTCAAGGTGGTGATGCACGACATTCTGGGTGATGTTGGGAAAATTTGGGGTCTTGAGAAAGACAGATGGTGGCAGGAGGTCTGGATAAAGGCGTGGAGGAATTTCAGACCTTTTTATTTGCGGTCTGTTGATCTCTGGGTGTATAGTTTTCTTCTCTATCCTTTTTGTGTGTGTGTGTATGTGTGTGTATACTGCATATGTTTTTATGTAAAGAGCTGTTTTAGGATCCTAATAAGCAAACATTTCTAGTAATTCTGGTGGACCCAGATTTGCTGCACCAGACCTTTTTCACGGATTTGGTCTGGTTGGTCAGACGTGCCATGGCCTCTTGTACTTCTCTCCCAACGCTCGTTCTTCCACCCTACTTTGCAGTTTCTGGCTTTTATGGCATGGCTGTTGAAAGTCAGGTGCTGAAGGACAAGGGCCTTTCTCCTGCTGTCATCTCCATGATTCCTGGGGCTCGAATGTCCACCTACCATTTAATTCATTATCATACCTAGAAGGCTTATTTTGCCTTTTGTGAATTCTGTTTTCACCCTTGTGGGTTTTCTGTTGCTTTTTTATTTTTATTTTTTTTGCTTTTATTTTGGCCTTCAGCCAGGGCAATGGAGAACAGATCTGAGTCACAAGCTGAGTTTGATAACAGAGGTTGGCAAAGTGCAGGCAGTGAGGTACAGAATTACTAGGCAGATGGGCAGTATACTTAAACAGGCAAGGGTAGTCCAGAGGCAGACCAGATGAAAGCCAGTTCAGTAACAAAGTCCAGCAGGACTCAGGATCAAGGATAGTAGAGATACAAAATGAAATACCATCCAGCAACGGTCCCATGCAGGCCTCAGGTTTAAATAGTCCACTAGGCACCGGAATCTGTGATGGAAATGTGTAAATAATGTTGTTGCGCTGTGTGAAATACAAAAAGTGCACCAAAGGTGCAATAATTACCAAGAAAGGCGTGTGCTAATTACAATCAGATATATAACATGAACTACAAATTATCAAATGAACAGAACAAAGTGGCAAAGTCCATATGAAAAAAAATCAAACAAAGATGAAAAATCAAACGATGTGATCCAGCAAATAAGGCTGTGACAATATGAAAATATATATTGCATACAAAGTGAATCATTCCACCAGTATTGGCAAATGGTCCGTGCTGAAAAAAATCTTCAATGATGAGACCTGTGTATCTGCAAGCCTCTCACCTTACTGCCGTAAGTTATATGGCATGAGTTAATCACAGGTGGTAGTATTCAGTAATTCCCTCTTAGTTAGATAGTTTAGTCCTTCTTGAATGGTCTCAATATGCGAGGTTTAAGCATAAAAAAGAAAAAAAGCTCATAGCGTGATTCCATAAAAAGAAAGGGAGTTGGCAGACAAAAGTAATTACACTCCCTTTTTTAATAAGAGCATAGACAACAATCCACGAGCGCCGAGCTCATATGCTTCAATGCAATCCAGGTAGCGCCTCTTATCCAGAGCCCTTATACTATGTCTCAGTACATGGGGTTTAAAAATGGGAAGGCGAGATGCCCATAGCGTAAGCCAGTTTTAAAAGAAAACGTATTATTTAACAAACTCACGTTTTTGCAAATGCAAACTGTAACAAACCACGAGCGACAGGCTCGTATCCTTCCGCTCCAATTCCGACGCGTGTCGCCACATCACGTGACTTCATCAGGGGGTAAGAATAGGTAAAAGTTCTATCCTTTAAATAGTGTAGTCAATTAAATAGACGGCGTCCATTTTCCCGTAGCCCGCCATAGAAATGAATGGCGCTGGCCATTTTACTTTGGTCTCCCATAGGATCCCATTATGGTGGCCATTTTTCATTGGTTCGTGGCACATAATACTGCGATCGTATGAGCATGACTACTCGCAAGGTGAACTCACAGAAAAAACATTATACTGAACAAGTAAATAGTACAGGGGCAAGGAAGGAATATAAAGAACATATTGAAATATATTAAAATAGTAAAGAAATAAAATGGTGTATAAATGTAAAGGGACGAGCCGCTTAGTAAGTATTAATAAAAGGGAGCCACAGAAATATCAAAAGTGACACAAGGATAATAGACAGGTAGCTAAAATGCAAATGGCATACTAATTAAAACCAATATAACAATAGTGTCACTTGAAACAAGAGATATAAGAATATCAAGCATATATGAATAAAATGTATAAATTGGATAAACGCATTAATATCATAATGATAGAACCTATATATAGTAAAATTTATATAAAAAACCTATAAAACTGTGATGGACATGCCTGTGCATCCATGTGCATGCCTTTGGGTGCGCATTCCTATGCACGTGTGTGCTATTGCATGCTTATGCACATACGCAAGAAAATTTGGCACAATCTCTCTGATGGCTGACAAGAGGTTCCTGACACTTGCTTGAAGTAAGCGCTCTCCTCATTCCTCCTCCACCAAAGAAGGTCCTCACCTTGGTTAGTGAGTCTCCATGCGTGTGTGTCATTGACAATGGTATTTTCTGCCATTCTGTTGGTTTAGGGTGAAGATCTGATGAACATGAAAGTTGAGGGTGAAGTAGAAGAGATGTATGTGAGGGATGATCAGCAATATACGGAGGCGGCTGGAATAATGAGGACAATTAAAGAGGAGGACACTCCTACAGAGATCAGCACAGGTGAGCGATCATATAGTATTCTTTTTATATTCTGTTATCTCTGCTCTGTTACTGCACACCGACTGGTCCAGAGTAGGGCGGGAGATTAGTGACATCATAGGTTGCTAATAGTCACCTCCCTGTACTCATACCCGTCCTGCACATTCTTTCTTCTTTTCTATCAGATAAACCCCCTTCCCTAAGCTGCAGACATAATTGACATATTCATACATGATTTATGTATAGCGATGAGCTGAGCATACCTGGGTCCCGTTTGAGGTGGGTTCAGGGAACTTGATGAATCCAAACCCAATTGGAGTCAATGGAAGCTGAATCTTAGAAACCAATAATGGCCATTTTTTCTATGCTTGTAGGCAAGGGATTGTTAAATAAATGGGGAGGGGGGTCTGGACATTGGCCTGGGGAACATGCACCAAAGGAATTCCCTTAATCTTATTACCCTAGATGAGGGTCTGGTAGAGATGTTAATGGGGGATGCTGTGCCAAAAAAAAAAGGATTCTGCCTTAAAATACATACCAGATCCTTATCCAAGCATGTAGCATGGCAGGAGCAGAGAAGGGGGACGAGTGTGCCCCTTCTGAATAATACCAGGCCACATTTCCTCAACATGGGATGGGGTCCCACATGGGACTAGGGGACCCCTTGTTCCCCTGTTGATTAGGACAAGAGCCTCTTCCCCCCCCACAACCCTGGTCCACTAGATGTGGGGCTGCAGAAAGGGGCATATCACAATCTGGAGGCCCCTTTTAAAAAAAAAAATAGGGCCCTCATATCATGCTTCCCCATATGAATGAGCAATGGGTACATAATACCCCTTACTTTTTTGTTTCAAACACTGTTTAATGCATTGATATACCTCCTTAGACCCAGTCTGTTTGGACATTATGGTCACCTGCTGATTTGGCTCCATTCACAGGCAGCTTAGCTCTTCAATAAGACCGTTGAATCCAACACCATTTTACTTCAGCTAACTGCAGTACAGAAAACGTTTTTTTTTTCCAGTCTTCTGAAGTGTAAGAAGATAATGAGTTTCCTTAGCCTGTCTCTGAGCAGAACTAACACAGACTGAGAGAACATGGAAGAAAGCAGGCAGGTCTAGCGGGGATTAATTAGCACAAAA
Organism: Lithobates septentrionalis; assembly: GCA_037952835.1. Lineage (NCBI taxonomy): Eukaryota > Metazoa > Chordata > Amphibia > Anura > Ranidae > Lithobates > Lithobates septentrionalis. The sequence continues at coordinate 789,950 of JBBDGP010001914.1, forward strand.
CAGGAGGGGAGGACAGAAGGACATACCAAATCCCATTCCTAAAAGAGCTGTAGTGGCCCTAAACCCCCACTAGATGTCGGCATACATCAAACAAAAGTAACCCAATGCAATTTGAAACAACACAGAAGAAATACAATTAGGTGGAACAGAACAGTTACTCATTCACATTCCCATCCCTATTTATGTAGATTCTGGGCTTCAGCTGGCATATGAGATTGTGTTTCAATCGTTGTTACAATAGCGTTTTCATTGATTGCTCCCTCTTCTTTGGGGTGACTTGTAGCGAAAGGGTGACCTAAAATTCTTTTAACAGTCTTGTTGGGATGAAAAGTAAGGGGAACGTAGAAAACTGAAACGCTTATATTTGCAACAGAAAATACTTCTCCAAACACCCTGCAGTGCTGCTTGTCATCAGAAGCCTAGGCCTATGGTCACTTGTTCTATGCTATAGGGTCTGCAAGTCTGAACTTTGAAACTCTTTATTATCAGAGATCACATGACCCAGTGCCTAGGCTTGCGGTTGTGTGAAGAGCACCTCCCAGTCCTCATTGGTTCCTGCTCTTCTGACAAGGATTTGTAAATGTAGAAGTGATCTGGGAGGAGGACCAAAGGACCTTTTAGTGAAGAGGGAAAGTCACAGCTGGTTAGGACATCCACTGAGAAAATCTGCGTACTGAAACCTAACTGATTTAGATGGAATCTTGATTTAAGTAACCTAGTATCTTTGATCATATTTTTTCCAGGACACACCATCAAGAAACCCTCAAATTATCATCTCACTTTATCTCTAAGCTGCAAAATGGAAGATGAGGACATCACAAGAGATTGTGCAGGAGAAAAGACAATGAGCTCAGCTATGGATGGTGGACTTCACAGTGTGGATAGACCATCCAATCCGTCTGACTCTGAGCAACCTCATACTGTGGGGGATGGTTCTGGAATCCAAAGGGAGGAGAAACTTTCCTGTCCTGAATGTGGTAGACACTTTAGCTCTGAATTAAGTCTTACTGTACATCAGCGATCTCACACTGGTGGAAAGCTTTATTCCTGTTCTGAGTGTGGAAAATGTTTTTTAAAGAAATCAGAACTTGTTATACATAACAGATTTCATACGGGCAAGAAGCAGTATTCCTGTGCTGAATGCGGGAGATGTTTTATACAGAAATCTGGACTTGTTCTACATCAAAGATCTCATACGGGAGAAAAGCCATATTCCTGCCCTGTGTGTGGAAAATGTTATACACAGAAATCTGGGCTTGTTCTACATCAAAGATCTCACACAGGAGAAAAGCCATATTCCTGCTCCGAGTGTGGGAAATGTTTTTCAGAGAAGTCCAGTCTTTACAGACATCAGCGGATTCACACAGGGGAGAAGCCATATTCCTGTCCTGAGTGTGGGAAATCTTTTTCACAGGTAGCCCATCTTTACATACATCAGAGTTCTCACATGGTGAAAAAATTGTATTCCTGTCCTGAGTGTGGGAAATCTTTTACACGGAAAGCAAGACTTGTTCTACATCAAAGATCTCACACCGGTGCAATGCCTTTTTCTTGCCCTGAGTGCGGGAAATGTTTTTTAGAGAAATCCAAACTTTACAGACATCAAATTATTCACACGGGGGAGAAGCCGTATTTCTGTCCTGAATGTGGGAAATGTTTTTTACAGAAATCAGAACTTATTATACATCAGAGATCTCACACAGGTGAGAAGCTGTTTTCCTGCCCTGAGTGCGGAAAATGTTTTTCACGGAAATCGTACCTTGTTATACATCAAAGGTTTCACACAGGAGAAAAGCCATATTCCTGCTCTGAATGTGGGAAATCTTATCCACAGAAATCAAAACTTGTCATACATCAGAGATCTCACACGGGGGAGAAGCCTTTTTCCTGCCCTGAATGTGGGAAAGGTTTTTCACAGAAATCAGACTTTGTTATACATCAGAGAACTCATACAGGGGAGAAGCCGTATTCCTGCTCTGAATGTGGGAAATCTTATCCCCGGAAATCAAAACTTGTCATACATCAAAGATCTCACACAGGAGAGAACCTGTTTCCCTGCCCTGAGTGCAAGAAATGTTTTTTGCAGAAATCAGAACTCATTAGACATCAAAGGTCTCACAGAGGGGAGGAACCGTTTACCTGCCCTGAGTGTGGGAAATGTTTTTCACATAAATCAAGCCTTGTTAATCATCAAAGATCTCACATAGGTGAGAAGTTGTATTCCTGTCCCAAGTGCGGAAAATGTTCTGTAGGGAAATCAGACTTTCTCACCCATCAAAGATCTCACACGGGGGAAAAGCCATATTCTTGTCCTGATTGTGGTAAAAGTTTTTCAGATAAGTCCAATTTTTATAGACATCAGAGGATTCACACTGGGGAGAAGCCATATTCTTGCCCTGAGTGTGGGAAATGTTATTTACGGAAATCACATTTTGTTAGACATCAAAGGTCTCACGTGGGAGAGAAGTCGTATTGCTGCCCGGAGTGTGGTAAAAGTTTTTCGGAAAAGTCCAGTCTTGACAGACATCAGAGGATTCACACAGGTTAGTAGAACTATGCCCCCTCTGAGTGTGGGAAATGTTCTTCACAGGTGTCTTTACATCAGAGACATGGGTAAGAAGCTGTATTCCTGTCCTGAGTGCAGGAAATGTTTTTCACAGATATTAGTCCTTGTTAAACATCAAAGATCTCAGGGACGCTTGCACGGTTGCTAACATGGTGGATGTGTGATCCTGGAGCTCCACCGTGCGTCTGCTTTCCTTTCCCTTTCATCTGGCTACTAATGGCTACAATCAGCACGTGGATCAGATATAGCAGCTTCTTGTTCATCCTCAAGGGCAAAATTGGAAGGAAAACCTCTTGATGTTATCCTCCAGAAGATCAATGGCCTTCTCAGGAGCCTACAATGGATCATTTCCTCTTAGAGCCCTTGCAAACTGGGGCGGTTTGCAGGCGCTATTGCGCTAATAATAGCGCCTGCAAACCGCCCTGAAAGTGCCGCTCCTTGCATTCCAGTGTGAAAGCCCCGAGGGCTTGCACACTGGAGCGATGCGCTGGCAGGACGGTAAAAAAAGTCCTGCCAGCAGCATCTTCGGAGCGGTGAAGGAGCGGACCCCTTCGTATTCTCATTAGGACTATTTGTGTTTCATCCAAACTGTTTCTTTTATTCTACAAGGGAAAGCAGACAATGGTATCCGCCTTGGAGTTGCTGCCAATGCCCTCCCAAGTACACCATTGGTATAGCCATGGTGCCTTGAGACATATTAACCTCCTAGGTTTTTCATAATGGACCTACTTTATTTTTGGGTCTGTACTACACCACCACATTTATCTTTATGTTTTATTTGTTTTTAATTGTATATGGCTGTATATACACTATATTACCAAAGTATTGGGACGTCTGCCTTTACACGCACGTGAACTTTAACCACTTGCCGACCGCCACACACAGATGTACGTCTGCAAAATGGCACAGGCAGGCAAATGGTCGTACCTGTACGTCCCTTTAAATTTGCCGCCCGCACGCCGCGAGAGCGTGCTCGCGGGTCCTGGGAACTCGATGTTCGCCCATGACCGTTGATTGCGGTGTTGAGAGGTAGAACGGGGAGATGCCTATGTAAACAAGGCATTTCCCCGTTCTGTCTTGTGACACAACAGAGATTACGGCTCCCTGTCATCAGGGGCAGTTATCGCTGTCATGTGAGTGGAAGCCCACCCCCCCCCCCCCACAGTTAGGACACCTCCCTAGGACACGCTTAACCCCTTGATCGCCTGCTAGTGTCATTTACACATTAATCAGTGCATTTTTATAGCACTGATCACTGTATAAATGACAATGGTCCCAAAATAGTGTCAAAAGTGACTGATGTGTCTTCCATAATGTTGCAGTCACGATAAAAATCGCAGATTGCCGCCATTACTAATAATAAAAAAAAAAATAATAACAAAAATGCCATAAAACTTTCCCTTATTTTGTAGAAGCTATAACTTTTGCGTAAACCAATCAATATACGCTTATTGTGATTTTTTTTTTTTTTTACTAAAAATATGTAGAAGAATACATATCGGCCTAAACTGAGGAAAAAATTAGTTTTTTTTATATATTTTTGGGGGATATTTATTATAGCAAAAAGTAAAAAATATTGCTTTTTTTTTTTTCAAAATTGTCGCTCTTTTTTTGTTTATAGCGCAAAAAATAAAAACCGCAGAGGTGATCAAATACCACCAAAAGAAAGCTCTACAACGTCGCACGACCGCGCAATTGTCAGATAAAGCGACGCAGTGCCGAATCGCAAAAAAATGCTCTGGTCAGGAAGGGGGTAAAATCTTCCGGGGCTGAAGTGGTTAATGGCATCCCAGTCTTAGTCCGTAGGGTTCAATATTGATTTGGCCCACCCTTTGCAGCTATAACAGCTTCAACTCTTCTGGGAAGGCTGTCCACAAGGTTTAGAAGTGTCTCTATGGGAATGTTTGACCATTTTTCCAGAAGCGCATCTGTGAGGTCAGGCACTGATGTGGATGAGAAGGCCTGGCTTGGAGTCTCCACTCTAATTTATCCCAAAGGTGTCGGGTTGACCACAGGACAGTCAAGTTCCTCCACCCCAAATGTGCTCATCCATGTATTTTATGGACCTTGCTTTGTGCACTGGTCCAAATCATTTGGTGGAGGGGGGATTATGGTGTGGGGTTGTCCTGACCTCAACCCGATAGAACACCTTTGGGTTAAATTAGAGTGGAGACTGCGAGCCAGGCCTTCTTATCCACATCAGTGCCTGACCTCACAAATGCGCTTCTGGAAGAATGGTCAAACATTCCCATATACACACTCCTAAACCTTGTGGACAGCCTTCCCAGAAGAGTTGATGCTGTTATAGCTGCAAAGGGTGGGCCAACTCAATATTGAACCCTATGGACTAAGACTGGAAAGCCATTAAAGTTCATGTGCGTGTAAAGGCAGATGTCCCAATACTTTTTGGTGATATAGACTGTGTTTGGTATTTATGTACCTTCAATACTGCCTTTACGCACTACAGGGCTATTGTCTTTCAGTCTTGCTTTCCTTGGCCTTTTTTTAATTGCATATTTACTAGGTCTTTGAGAGTATTGTCTTACAATGTAAAAGGCCTAAATTCTGTCAGGAGGAGATGGTCGGCCCTAAAAGAATTCAAAGCTATCCATGCAGACCTAATTATGAACAAAAAAATGCATTTTCGTTAGAGGGATTCTCTCAAGTTTACTTTGAAACATTTCCCAACCTCATTCGCAGCCTTGGCTCCATCAGGCGCGAGTTGCAATTTTGTTTAGATATACTTGTCCTTCTCATCATACGGTGGACATGCCTCTTTTCACTTTTAGGGCTAAAGTGTTTGGGATGCTCTCTTGACACCTTTTAGCTCCCCAAAAGGCAGCTTCTTCTGCAGGTCACTACTGCTGCTAAGAAAACACCTAAACTATATCTGGCTGAGACTAGAAATAGGAGCACGCAGACCATCATCCATGGAAAGACAGAAGCTACCAAGATAGAATTTCCACATACACCAAGTTGTGGCAGCCCTGCCCTGGATTGCACGTTTTCTCCCACCAGGTTTTGATGAATCTTCATTGGAACCTTGATCTGTAGATAAGTACTCTACTGTGGTTTGTATTGCAGGTCCCCAGGAACCTCCTCCCCCTTTTCTTTTTCATTTATTTTGAATATGTTAATGTTCTGTTTCTATATTATATCAACCTGAAGGTATCGGGTTTGTTGAATCTGTTGTTGTTAAAGTGATTGTAAGCCTTCTTTTTTGTTGTTTTTGTTTTGTTTTTTAAATAACAAACATATCATACTTGCCTCCACTGTGAAGTTTTGTTTTGCACAGTGTGGCCCCGAACCTCGTCTGCTGGGGTCCCCCAGCGGTGCTCGCGGCTCCTCCTCACATCGGTTAACCCCCTGGGAGAAGCGCCCTCCCTGGGGCTAATCTTGCGGGCGCGCTCCCGAGTCCAGCATTTGCGTGCATAGACACAGAATGCTTGGCCCCGGCGCCCACGTCATTGGATTTGATTGACAGTAGCGGGAGCTAGAGCTGCACGATTAATGGTCAAGAATCATTATCGCAATCTTGACTAAAGTGTTTCACAATTCTTTCTATGCAAGGAATTCTCTCTGCTCTTCTGAAGCCACAGCCCTCAAAAGAAAGGAAGAGAAAAATTGGGCAGTCTGCCAAGAATCACAACATTCTTTATCAGTTGAACTTATGGGTAAACATTGTAACAATTTGTCAATGGAATAGACTTGGTGTAAGTGAAAAAAGTTTAACCACTTAAACACTAAACCTTTTTCTGACATTTGTTGGTTTCAGTTATAATTTTTTTTTTTCTTTGCTAGAAAATTACTTAGAACCCCCAAACATTATCTATATATTTTTAGTAGACACCCTAGAGAATAAAATGCTGGTTGTTACAATATTTTATGTCACACTGTATTTGCGCAGCAGTCTTTCAAATGCAATATTTTTTTGTAAAAATTACTTTAATGAATTAAAAAAAGAAAAAAAAACTAACCAGTAAACTTGGCCCACTTTTTTTTTTTTTTTTTTTTGTATAATGTGAAAGATTTTACATTGCGAGAATCGTGATCTTTTTATCCTATACAAAAAAAATCGTGATTCTCATTTTGGCCAGAATCGTGCAGCTCTAGTGGGAGCCATTGGCTGCGCTGCCATCAATCTATCCAATCAAGAGCAGAGAAGGTGAGCGCGTCTCCACCAAGGGAACGAATGGGCTCAGGTGAGTACAACGGGGGGGGGGGGGGCTGGGGGGCCAGTCACTGTCAGAAGTTTTTTCACGTTAATGGATAGGATGCATTAAAGTGAAAAATTACGAGGGTTTACAACCCCTTTAAGCTCCTGCATCTCTCCAATGGCAGTGATTATTGATTATGGATGTATGCTCTGTTACTACGTTCACTGCTATGTGAAAGTTCCATAAAAAGTATTGAACAGGAAGTACTTGTCCTTTTTAATGGTCATTTTCTTCCAAGTTGGACACCCAAGGGAGATGTATACTTCTTAACTGCAGGCTTGTGGGTACACCCGACTCTTTTGAAAGTCCAAACTCGGGGCAAATTAAGTTCCCGCATCAAGTTCTAGACACATTGCTCAATTCATCTCACCTGTTTACTATTGTTGGAGGCGACTTCATGTCTTTGGTAAAAAAAAAAAAAAAAAAAAAAAGAATTAGCAATAAGTGTATATTTAAAAGAGAAGTATTAGCTTTGAAACGAAAAAAAAAATGTTGCACTTACCCAGGTCAATGCAGCATCGATCCAATGCTGCATCTGTCCCCTCCTGGCTGTGCACTGAGAACTGAGTGATCAAAGACCACTGATCGCTCAGTTCTCAGTGTTCTGTGAGCGGAGAGGCAGAGACTGTCATTGGAGCGCTGGGCAGTTGAGGGGGTGGGAGCGGCTGTCACAGACTCCCATTAGATTACTGAGAGGCTGAGCCAACTGTCAATCCAGGCTTCTGGGTGGATCCCAATCATATGTTGGCTGAAAATGGATCACAGGAGTGCAGAACGAACTATTGACTATTATGGTCATCAAGGTATTGATATAAGGTTGAGATTGTCCCCCTATCTCTAGAAGCCTCCCCACAAAGGTTCTCAAATGGTGTTACAGCTCTATCGGCAGCCTGAGTTGACATATTAGAGAAGAAATTACGGATTTGTAGGTATTTATAGAACTCAGAGCTGTGGAGGGCATGATTCTGTTAGAGATATTCAAATGAGCAAAAAGATAAACCTTGCAGCAGAGAGTCAAGAGTCACTAGGCCCTTTGATATCCAACTCGAGAACTTGTTATTTTTGTGAAAGGCCGGGGGGGAACTGAGGATCACCCAGGAAGGAGGCTAGACGTGGGGGGACTAGAGAGCAATTTAAATTTTATCCTATAAAGGGACCAGTGGTAGAGGGACTGACCCACTATGCTTTTGAGTGGTGCAACATCCTTAGGGGAGACGGAGCATGACCAAAGGAGAGCCGAAAGGTAGAATCCGCTCAAACTGGAATAGAGGAGGTAGAGGCTTGCCATTGTGCTAATTGTATGAGCCGTGAAGCCAAGAAATATTTACATAGATCGGGGCAGCCTAGGCCACCTCTAATAGGGGCTCTTTTTCTATGAACAGCTGCTCAAATGGGATAAGTGTAGACAGCTCCCTAATAGAACATCCATGGGCAGTCAAATAATGGTGCAATTGCTTGTAGTGCCAAAAGTTCATAGGAAAACTTTCAAATCTTTCTCTAAGGGTCCAGGGAGAGCAGCCTACAATAGAATTCTTTTGATTGAATAAAGGGATGGTGCATAAGGCATCTACTTTGTTGGAGGCTCTGAAAGCGTTTTTCTAAGGCCACTGTATATCAGCTCTAACGTGACTTAAACAAGATAACAATTCTCATAAGTATTAACTATAACAGCAATTGAAGAAAGCAGAAAACCTTTTCCTGAAAGCTCCCAGAGTAGCCTGCCTTCGCACTGTCACTTTTTCTACAGAATAATAGAAAGTCAATGGACATGACAAAAATCAAAAAAACCTCTTGAGATTAATCAAAAATTTTACAAATATGCTAATAAAACTCAAAGGATGCTAGCAAAGAAACCTAAGACTAAATCCTCATAATTCTACCCCTGACTTTTTTTTTTTCAATCTGATAGAACTCCGACATATTGTCCACAAACTTTTACCAAAACTTTTGAGGACTACTATAGAATTTCCAATCCTCTGGTCTTCAACCCCCTTTTAGTCAGATAAATTTGATAAATGTATGTCTTCCCTCCAGCTTCCTAAACTGTCCCCAACTGATCTAACTTCCTTAAATGTGGAAAAGGATTCTCCGAACTGTGGCCCGTGGGCTGGATGTGACCCATTGCTTGCCTTTATCTTGGTCTTGGGGCACTATTGCTTCCACTGACACCAAAGATGGAGCCACTATTCCTCCCACTCACACCAACAATGGGGGTTACTATTCCTCCAACTGACACCAGAGATGGGGAACTAAGTTTCAACTGCATTCTTGGTAACATTGCTGGGAGCCACCTTGCTTTTTATGTTTCTAGCCCTACGATATGATATAATGGGCCTGGGGGTGAGGGTGGGTTGTAAGATCGGATCTTCCAGGAGAATAAACTAATGTTTCCTGAAGATTTTATAATGGAGGAAGGAATTACCAGCTGTTGGCTTGCTGTAGTTTTGGGCATGGATCTTGTTTCCATCGTCGCATAGTGAGAGATCCAGGAAGGCTAGGGAATTATGATCCTTAACATGGGTAAACGAGAGACCTAGGGAGTTTTGATTGCAATATTCAGCAAATCTTTCAATAATGTAAGGTGGGCCATCCCAGATGACAATGTCATCTATATATCTGCCGTAAAAAAAACACGTGGGCGGCAAATGGGTTGTTGTGGGTTATGTGCATGGACTCCCAGTGCCCCATGGTTAGGTTTGCGTAACTGGGGGCTAAATTGGCGCCCATATTGGTCCCATTAATTTGTAAATAGTAGGCACCATCAAATTTAAAGTAGTTATGCTTTAAACAGAATTAGGTGGCTTCCGAGATGAAATCTGCTTGACTCGGGTTAATCAGCCAGAAAATATTCACCCGCTCTCAAACCTACTTCATGGGGGATGGAGGTGTAAAGAGATGTAACATCAAGAGACACTAACATACAGTATATGTTGGTTCCCATGTGTAAGATTGGAGTGTATCTAGTAAGTGGATGCCATCTCTAATGTAAGAAGGTAAGTTTTGGGCAAGAGGCTGGAGGAACAGATCTATATAGATCGAGAAGCCACTGGTGACACTCTCCACTATCGGGCGACCTGGTGGGTTGTTAAGAACCTTGTGTACTTTAGGCACGTGATAAAAGTAGGGGACTTTTAGAAATCTCTCTGAAGGAAAGCAGCCTCAGTTGTGGTGATGATGTTTTCCTCCTAAGGCCCTCTTGGTGAGTTGGGCAGATTGTACCGAAAAATTCTGGTAGGGGGTCTCGGGATAGTTTACTGTATTTGGTGGTGTCTGAAAGTAATCTCTGAGCTTCTGTGAGGTAGTCGTGTCTATTCTGAACTACTATACCCCCACCCTTGTCAGCAGGTTTGATGACAATATTGTGATTCCGGGCTAATGCCGCGTACACACGGTCGGACTTTCCGGCATACTTGGTCTGGCGGACCAGAGTGTGCCGGACAATCCGCCCGTGTGTGGGCGGCGGCGGACTTTTCCGGCGGACTTCTTCCCAAAAGCCCGCCGGACCTAGATTTGAAAAAAGTTTCAAATCTTTCCGTCGGACTCAGTTTCGGGCGGAAAGTCCGCTTGTGTGTGTGCTGGTCCGACGGAAAGCCCGCTCGTGTGTAGGCTGGTCCGACAGACCAAATACAACACGAGGGCAGGGTATTGCATCTCGCGCTCGCTGCAATAGGAAAAACAAATCTTCCTATTGCGGCGAGCGCGGGGCATACCAGGCCCTTAGGTCTGGTATGGATTATAAAGGGAACCCCGCTACGCCGAAAAAACGGCGTGGGGTCCCCCTGAAATCCATACCAGACCCCGATCCGAGCACGCAGCCTGGCCGGTCAGGAAAGGGGGTGGGGACGAGCGAGCGCCCCCCCCCCCCCTCCTGAACCGTACCAGGCCGCATGCCCTCAACATGGGGGGTAGGTGCTTTGGGGGAGGGGGGCGCCCTGCGCCCCCCCCCCAAAGCACCTTGTCCCCATGTTGAGGAGGACAAGGGCCTCTTCCCGACAACCCTGGCCGTTGGTTGTCGGGGTCTGCGGGCGGGGGCTTATCGGAATCTGGGAGCCCCCTTTAATAAGGGGGCCCCCAGATCCCGGCCCCCCACCCTATGTAAATGAGTATGGGGTACATGGTACCCCTACCCATTTACCTAGGAAAAAAGTGTAAGTAATAAAACACACTACACAGGTTTTTAAAATATTTTATTAAACAGCTCCGGGGGGGGCGTGGCCAAGATGGCGGCGGAGTAGGACGCACTGTTGAGGAGCTCTGTTTCCAGCGGGGGAAATTTATCCTGTTTTACATGCCCTGAGACCCCTGAAGTCTGCTAATATACCCCTAGACTGTTTATGTTGGGGAATGAGACGAACGGGGCACAAATCTAAGGCACAACAGAGAGTGAACGCTCCCAGATCCTCTAAATCTCAGGGAGATACGGCGCCGCACGTGGCAGACAGACACAGCATGGCTTCCCAAACGGAGACTGTTCCCCCAGCGCTCTTGGAACAGAGCAACTTCGATGCCCTCATGCGGGCGATCACTGGATGTCAGTCATCTCTGTCGGATCTGACTACTAAGATAGATACGGTCCAGCTGGAGGTTGGTCGGATTCGACAGGACTTTGATAAAATACGCCAGAGAGTTACGGAGACGGAGAGTCGGCTTGGTGATACAGAAGACACGGTCCGAGATCATACAGCCTCCCTGCATACCTTGCAGATAAGAGTCAGAACCCTGGAGGCCAGATCCGACGACGCGGAGAACCGAAACCGCCGGAACAACCTCCGGGTCGTGGGACTCCCGGAGGGTTCGGAAGGACAGGAACCGGTCCTCTACACGGAGAGACTCCTCCGCACGCTTTTCCCACAGGCGGCCTTCTCGTCCTTCTTCGCGGTGGAGAGGGCACACAGGATGCCCCCCCAGCGAGGCCCACCGGGATCCCCGCCGCGTACATTCATATTCCGGCTCCTAAATTTTCGTGATCGCGACCTAATACTCAAAGAAGCCAGGAAGATGCAGGAGATCAGACATGAATCAGCCCGCCTCATGTTCTTTCCGGACTTCTCGGTGGATACACAAAAGCTAAGGAGGTCATTCGATGATGTGAAGAAGGCTCTCCGGGTAAAAGCTATTAAATATAGTATGTTATTCCCGGCACGCCTCAGGGTGCAAGATGGTGAGACCACGAGATTTTTCACCTCGCCGGGAGAAGCATCGCAATGGCTGAATACTCTCCCGCCTCGATGAACAGCGAATTCCCTGTGTCTGCAGCTGCTTACTGCTTCAATCCCGTGAGTAACATGTTGCTTTCCCCTTTCTGATTTTCAACCCTGTCCCGTGTCACTCATGCATTAACCGTAAGCGAGTGCCCTATTACCTCGACATTTACCCTTCACTACCCTTTGGATTATACTCCCCCTCCATTTTGTCTGATATCAACACCTGAAGGCCTACCGCTCCCTGGAACGAAATGGAGGGGACTGTTTATACCCCTGTGTGCATTGATAGCCTACTAAGATGTACAAGACTCTTTTTTACTTTCAACATGGGGACAGGAGATTGCCACTATGGGTACTGCTGTACACAAATGAAGGACTGGAGTATGTACTGCTAATATTACTTTCACCTTAAACCTGCTCCTTAATAGACTGAGACTTCTCACACTTCAGTACCCTAAAGCTCCTGTGATATGCACGAAATGGCACTCTGGAGTCCCCCATATTAAAATAAGTTTTCTTTTTTACTTTTTTTTCTTTTTCTTTCCCCATCGTTGGAGGCATCTCCTCCGGACAAGTTGTAACTACACGCTCCCTGTTGCAACGGAGCGAATGTGCTCTTTTCTTATTTTTGAGTGTGTGTTCTTTTGGTCATGACCCCAGATAGTCGTTGACTATGATCTGGTTTGGGATACTAGCACAGCCCAGTTTGGGGGGGTGTGCGGGGAGGGGGGAGGGGGGGAGTTGGAGTGGGTTAAAAATGTTATTAGTTCTGATGAAGGAATGTGTACGAAGTAACTATGCCATTATGGATGCTGACTGTTTTGTCTCTGTTTACCATGTGGGGGAGATGTGGTGGGGGGGAGTGTGGATTGTTTCCTGGGATCCAGGTGCACTAATATGCTGGCAGGTTGTGCCATGGTCTATTAATCTCTACTTGCAAATATGGCCCCTTTAACAATTATATCATGGAATGTCCGGGGACTTAATTCCCGTATAAAGCGCTCTCTGGTTTTTAACTTTCTGAAAACACACCGCCCTGACATATGTATTTTTCAGGAAACCCACCTAACAGGGAGCAGAATTCTTGGGCTTAAAAAGCCATGGGTAGGGCACTATTACCATGCCACCTACTCCTCTTATGCCAGAGGGGTGAGTGTGCTTATCCACAAATCCCTCCCATTTAGATTGATCGATCTGCACCTGGATCCCGGGGGAAGATTTGTAATTATGAACGCTGTCATTGCAAATACTCCTATGGCAGTGGTGGGATTGTATATCCCCCCTCCAGCGTCTTTAACAATTTTAAACACAATTACCCAAAGGCTAGCCAACATGTCAGTAAATAATGTGGTGATAGCAGGGGACTTCAATATGCCTCCGTGCCCAGCATTAGATAGGATGTCACCAGGAGGGGCCAATGATTCCCCGCTGTCTCGATGGGCAGACACATTCGGATTCACTGATGTTTGGCGGTGGAAGTACCCCTCCCTGAGAAGGTATACATGCCAGTCAGCCACCTATACAGCTATGTCCAGAATAGACTTAATGTTTGTCAGTAGAACGGTTCTGCCAAAAGTACATGAGGTATCCATTCTACCAAGGGGGATATCTGATCACACCCCTATCCTGCTCCGCATAGATGTGTGCCGAGCCCCCGCCGACTGTCTGTGGCGTCTGTCCCGCTTTTGGATATCCGATGAGAGAGTGGCCCCGGAGGCGGAGGAACACATTGCAGACTTGTGGAATGTGAACCCCCCTGCCACGGACCCACCATCTAGCTGGGACGCTTTTAAAATGCAGGCGCGCAGTTATTATCAACAGAAAATAGGACAGGTTAGACGTAAGGCAGGAGAGGAACTGGTGATCGCGGAGAGGAGGACGGTTGAACTTGAGCAGTCATACGTGAACACCAAGGATGAGGTGACTCGGAGGGACCTGCAGTGTGCCCTCCGTGAGGTAATGCTTTTAAGGACTATGTCAGCCAAGAAAATGCTACTACACCAATCACAGAGAGTGTTTGAACAGGGTGAGCGGACGGGCCGACTTCTAGCGTGGTTGTCCAAAGAGCACTCGGCTATGCCAGGTATTGCTAACATTAAAAATTCTCAAGGGCAAATAATCTCTGACCCCGAAGGCATTAATGCCTGCTTTGCCTCCTTTTACAGGGACCTATATGCCTCCAGGGTCGGATATTCTATAGACGAACTTTCAACTTATTTGGAGGGGGTTGAACTCCCTGTGCTAACGGAGGAGACCCGTATGAGTCTGGACGCTCCGCTCACTCTCAAAGAAATACAGCGGGCTGTTGGCTCTATGCAGGCTGGGAAAACACTGGGCGACGATGGTCTGCCGGCGGAGTTCTATAAGGCACATGTAGATACATTGGCCTGCAGACTGTTGGAAGTGCTGGAGGCCTCATTTAAAACCTCTTCTCTCCCCCCCTCGATGTTGTCAGCAGTTATAGTGGTCATACATAAGCCTGGGAAGGACCCAGAACTGTGCTCCTCATATAGACCCATCTCGCTGCTCAATGTGGACGCAAAGATCCTCGCAAAAGTGCTGGCCAATCGTCTAAATAGAGTCATCCTAGCCCTGGTTCATAGAGACCAAAGTGGTTTCATGCCAGGGAAAGGTACAGATATTAATCTGAGAAGGTTATACACTGTGCTGGCGGGGGTCCCGGCGGGGGAGGATAATGCAGCGGTCGCCTCGTTAGACGCGGAGAAGGCCTTCGACTCGGTGGAGTGGGAATATCTATGGCTCGTTCTTCAAAAATTTGGGTTCGGGCCCAAATTCATAGCCTGGCTGAGGATGCTATACTCGGCCCCCTCGGCTAGAGTCCGTACAGGCGGTATACTCTCACCGTCCTTCCCACTCCACCGAGGAACCAGGCAGGGCTGTCCCCTGTCCCCGGCTCTTTTTGCGCTGGCGATTGAGCCATTGGCAGAACTTCTGCGGTCCGCTGAAGAGGTCCGGGGCATCTCTTTCCCTCCCCTGGTCGAGAAGGTATCCCTATATGCGGACGATATGCTGCTATATTTACAAGATATCCACCGCTCACTGCCCGCAGCTTTAGCAATTATAGATAGATTTGGATATTTCTCTGGGATAAGGATAAATTGGGACAAATCGCTCCTCTTCCAGCTGACCTCGAGTGAACAAATAGTAGCCCCACAGATTCCTTTGCAAGTAACGACTAGATTTAAATATCTAGGCATATATGTTCAACGCGATTTCAAAAAATACCTAGAGGATAACTTATACCCTGTTCTCCAACAGTTAGCACTAAAATGCGGGGTGTGGAAGAACCTTCCCCTCACCCCGGTTGGTAGAGTCAATCTTATCAAAATGACCTTTCTCCCTAAATTCTTGTATGTGTTTAGACATACCCCGATTCCTATCCCCAATGCCTTTTTTGTTAAATTAGATCGCATAATCACTACATTTATTTGGGCAGGTTCGGTTCCTCGGGTGGCGAAATCAAAACTCCAGCTCTCCATTACAGAGGGAGGACTGTCCCTACCAAATTTTAAAAAGTACTATTGGGCTGCACAATTGGTTACTGTAAGATGGTGGTTCACTCAGGACAAGTCAAACCCAGCGGTGAACTTGGAGGCGGCCATTTTGGGATCTTATTCCGAACTTACCAATTTAGTATACCGTGGTCCCAAGTATGGCCCACAAGTGACTACTCCCATGAAAACCACACTATTAGCCTGGAAATCAGTCACAAACTGCTTAGTAGAAGGGGGCGCTATGTCCCCTCACACTCCGCTCTGGGGTAATCCCAATCTGCGACATCTTGGATCTATTCCGGATCCACAAATTTGGGCCAGATTTCAGATAACTAAATTAAAACACATTATATCAGGGGGAAGGCTTCTATCTTTGGCAGAGCTCAGGAGACAGTTTCATCTGCCGCCGTGGATGTACTTTAGATATATTCAGCTTAGGCATGCTGTGAGGGCCCAGTTCCCGGATGGGATTGTTATTGCTGTCAACGCGGTTGAGTCCCTCCTAATGGCAGAAGAGATAGATCGCACATTATCCTCTATATATATGAGGCTCACGTGTAAGAAAGATGCCAACACAGCTAAACTCTTTGAGGCATGGGAAAAAGATATACCTGCCTTAACGGAAGAGGACTGGACGGAGGGCCTACAGCAATGCATTCCGCTTATGATATCGGCCAGAGATCGCTTTGTCCAATTAAAATTTTTACACAGAGTATATTATACCCCTGCTAGGCTTTCCAAGATATACCCGACGGCGACGGACACGTGCCCCAAATGCAGACAGTCGGTGGGTACCTTTATACATATGGTGTGGGAATGCCCCCTTATTCAGGTATTTTGGCGGGCAGTGATTGCTGAAGTGAACACTGTGGCAGGACTCAATCTGGTGAGTGACCCCCTGATTTTCTTACTGGGTATCACCGACAACCTTAAAACAACTAAATATAATGCATTATTTGTCTTTTATGCAGCATACTATGCCAGGAAAGCGTTACTCTTGAAGTGGAAGAT
The DNA here is from genome assembly GCA_037952835.1 of Lithobates septentrionalis. NCBI lineage: Eukaryota > Metazoa > Chordata > Amphibia > Anura > Ranidae > Lithobates > Lithobates septentrionalis. The sequence continues at coordinate 806,463 of JBBDGP010001914.1, forward strand.
GCCAGATCCCCCCCAACTGACAACATGGAGGGCACTTATAAACAAGGTCTTGCCCGTATATAAACTAACGTACATGGGCAGGAACTGCCCTCAAAAATTTGAAAAAAATATGGGCGCCCTGGATTCAAGCCAGGCATATCACAGTCTAGTTGAATAGACTGGAGTATAAAGTATAGACTCAGGAGATAGAAGACGCTGGAGGTTATGGATAGTGGCGGAGCGTGACGCGACCCCCTCTTGGGGTCTGGGAAAGGTTCGGCCTGGTGAATAGATGGTGTTCTCTCCCCCCCCTCCTACACACCCTCTTCGCATCCCATCTGCGTTTTCCTTCTTCACTCTTCTCTGTATACTTGTCTATGTCCCCTTCTCTCCGTCCCCTCCCCCCTCCCCCCCCTATCCTTTGTGTTGATATGGGAACCAGGCCAGACTGATACATCCTATACAGGTGTTGAATTACCTATTAGACATACTGTTGACATCGTCCTGGTGGGGGTTGGGGGAGGACCTGGGGAGGACTGTGGTGGATATGATGTATGAAGAGTAATTTGATTATGATGGATGTATTCAGTGTAACAAGATAGTCATTGTTGGTTTTGTCGGATGAATATATACTAATGTGATTACTACTGATCTCATGTATAATGTCTTAATACTTCAATAAACATTCCTTCTGTTAAAAAAAAAACAGCTCCGGGGGGGGATCTTCCTCCGGCTTCGGGGGTCCCTCCGCTTCATCCTCTCCCGGCGTCCGGTTGGTTCTTCTCCGCTCTCCGGCCTCTTCTCCCGGTGTCCCAGGTCTTCGGCCGGCCCCTCCGCTGTCTTCATGGTTCATGGTTGACCACGCCCCCTAAAACGTCACAGTCCCAGCATGCCCAGGGACTGTGACATCATATGGGGACGGGGTCTCCGCCTATATAAGTCACAACACAGCCCTCAGAGACCAGTCCAGCCGGAGAGAGCGTCGTGTCAACATCTGGGGAAAGAGAAGAGAAGAGAAGACAAGAAGCCCAGAAGTCCGGACCTCCGCTGGCAATAGAGCTACATGAAGACAGCGGAGGGGCCGGCTGAAGACCTGGGACACCGGGAGAAGAGGCCGGAGAGCGGAGAAGAACCAACCGGACGCCGGGAGAAGATGAAGCGGAGGGACCCCCGAAGCCGGAAGAAGACCCCCGAAGCCGGAGGAAGATCCCCCCCCCGGAGCTGTTTAATAAAATATTTTAAAAAACTGTGTAGTGTGTTTTATTACTTACACTTTTTTCCTAGGTAAATGGGTAGGGGTACCATGTACCCCATACTCATTTACATAGGGTGGGGGGCCGGGATCTGGGGGCCCCCTTATTAAAGGGGGCTCCCAGATTCTGATAAGCCCCCGCCCGCAGACCCCGACAACCAACGGCCAGGGTTGTCGGGAAGAGGCCCTTGTCCTCATCAACATGGGGACAAGGTGCTTTGGCAGGGCCCCCCTCCCCCAAAGCACCCACCCCCCATGTTGAGGGCATGCGGCCTGGTACGGTTCAGGAGGGGGGGCGCTCGCTCGTCCCCACCCCCTTTCCTGACCGGCCAGGCTGCGTGCTCGGATCGGGGTCTGGTATGGATTTTAGGGGGGGCCCCACGCCGTTTTTTCGGCGTAGGGGTTCCCCTTTATAATCCATACCAGACCTAAGGGCCTGGTATGCCCCGCGACGGGGCTCGCAAGGTGTCAATCTCGCCGATAAAAGCGGCAAGATTGACATCCTTTTCTAGTCCCGTCGCACCTGAGTCACGTTCAAAATGAACGGACTTGTCCGTGTGTGGGCAAGTCCGTTCATTCTGAAAGTCCGCCGGAACTCCGGCGAAAGTCCGTCGGAAAGACGGGCGGACTTAGCCCGCCGGAAAGTCCCGGCGTGTGTGGGCAAGTCCGTCCGTTTTAAAGTCCGGCGCACCTGGCGGACAAAGTCCGTCGGAAAGTGTGCCGGACCAAGTAGGATAGAAAGTCCGACCGTGTGTACGCGGCATAAGTTGTCAAGGACCGATAGTGGCCGCCATGGAGAGTGTCACCAGTGGCTTTAATTCACTTAAAGATCCACATGTTTTATATAGTTTTAGCTATTATCCATAAATTCTACTGTTGTTATATGTCTCCACCTCTATTGATAAGATTCTTCAAGTATCTGTTCTTTTTTGTATGATATTTCCATAATACTGGCTGGATATGAGCTTGTGCATTGCACTCATCGTGTTCCCACTTGAAACTCTGTGTCATTTTACATTTGCTTCATAACGCTTGTCCTTGTAGTAGCACGAATATGGCAGCGTACTCCTCCCCCTACATATAGGAGTAGGCTGCACTACCACCCCAGGCCTTCAGAAGGAGCAGAGAACTCCAAGCGCGTGGCCTGCCTGCATTCCACAACATCTCTTCCTCTCCCGATGACGTCACGTCCATCCGATTGTTCCACGCTGGGTGGCGTGGATTTCCTGCACACCAGGGCATGTCCATTCCTCCATCACCGCTCTCCAACACTGGAACCCGGCGGCCCATGCAGGATTGAGGACTTTGGTGGACCCTGCTATACATGATAAACTTGCAATTTCCTTACATTTTGTAAGTGTTTTTAACCATGTGCCCCTTAAACTTTTGTGTGATACTGCACTTAGGTGGCACTCCCCCCCCCCCCCCTTTCTTTTTCAAAAATCTCCTGGACCAGACAGCCTACCTTATTCTCACTAGAAACAATTCTTACCTATAGTAGCCCCTCATCTGTTAGAACTCTATCGATCTGTACTTAAGGGGGAAATTCTCCATTCCAAATTATTGCATTTATATATATATATACCTATACCTGGGAAAATACAGCCTCCCTAACCAATTAAAGGCTCTTCTTAGTTTAGATTACATGTTTACAAAAATATGTCCACTAGTCTGTCTGTGCTGCTTCCCTGGCTCATCAACAAAGATCAGGTAGAATTTGTCATTTCTAGACAAGCTGGGGCTAACACTAGATGGACTGAAGATCTCATTGATGTAAAGGACCTCCGTTGAGTCTAGATGCTCAGAAAGCAGGTAATAGGCTGGGGTGGCCATATACACAAATCAGCCATGACTTTATGATCACCCACATAATATTGAGTAGTTTCCCCTTTTGCTGCCAAAACAGCCTTGGCCCATCAAGCCATGGACTCCATTAGATCTCTGAGGGTATGCTGTGTTATCTGGCACCAAGTCGTCAGTGGCAGATCCTTTAAGTTCTGTAAGTTGTGAGATGGGCCTCCATGGATTGGACTTGTATTCCCAGCACATTCCAAAGACGCTCAATTGGATTGAGATCCTGACAATTTGAAGGCCAAGACCAACACCTCAAAGTCATTGTTGAGTTCCTCAAACCATTCTTGAACCATTTTTGCATTGTAGCAGGACACATTATCTTGCTGAAAGAGGCCACTGCCATCAAAGAATACTGTTTCCATGAAAGAGTGTACTTAGTCACCAATAATGTTTAGGTAGGTGGTACGTATCAAAGTAACATCCAAATAAATTGCAGGACCCAAGGTTTCCCAGCAGAACATTGCCTAAAGCATCACACTGCTTCCGTCAGCTTGCCTTCTTCCCATACTGCATCCTGGTGCCAGCTCTTCCCTAGGTACATGACACGTGCATGGCTATCCACATGATGTAAAAGAAAATGTGATTCATCAGACCAGGCCATCTTCTTCCATTGCTTTATGGTCTAGTTCTGATGTTCATGTGCCCATTGTAGGTGCTTTTGGTGGGGTGGACATGGGTCAGCATGGGCACCCTGACTGGTCTACAGCCCCATACACAACAAACTGCAACGCCCATTTTTTCTTCTTTTAACATATTAACTTCAGTGACAGCATGTTTACTTGCTGCCTAGTACATCCTACCCACTTTTAGATGCCATTGCAAAAAGATAATCAATGGTATTCATTTAACTTGTCAGTGGTCATAGTCAAGTTATGGCTGACTGGTGTATGTTCTGTATTTTCCAACATATAGGATTCAGAGGCACTTTCCCTAGAACAATCCATGCTTTATATTCCTCCCCGACATCTCAAGTCAAACTCCCTTATTAGATATCATCCAATTTCTCCAAGTTTAATGACAAAGACTTATTTCCCACAACCCTAGCCTGGTGGCTTTTGGAGCCCCAGTATGTGGATGACTAATGCCGTGTACACACAGGCGGACTTTTCGACTGAACTCGTCCGCAGGAACGAATCCGTCGGACAATCCGACCGTGTGTGGGCTTCATCAGACTTCCGTCGGACCTTTTCGGGCAAAAATCAGATGGACTTTAGATTTGAAACATGTTTCAAAACTTTCCGACGGATTTGAGTCCGGTCGAAAAATCCGTTCGTCTGTACGCTAGTCCGACGGACGAAAACCAACGCTAGGGCAGCTATTGGCTACTGGCTATCAACTTCCTTATTTTAGTTCGGTCGTACGTCATCACGTACAAATCCGTCGGACTTTGCTGTGATCGTGTGTAGCCAAGTCCATTTGTTCGGAAGTCTGTCAAAAGTCCGTCGAAAGTCTGTCGGAAAGAGCGTCGGACCTTTGATGCCGAAAAGTCTGCCCGTGTGTACACTGCATAAGAGGTACATTGTAGCCTTATTCATTTACAAAAAAAGCAAAGCGTAAGTAAACACATTGACATTTTTTCACAAGCCCTTTAATAAAACCTTAAAGTGTCCCGTGGTGTAAATCCATCTTCAATCAAATCACTCAGCAATGCAGATCCACATCAGTCACAATGAATGATGTCTAATGCTGCCGCAAGAAAAAAAAACACAGATCAATGGACAAAATCCTTTCCCTTCATTCACTTGTCATGAATGGCACCTCCTGAGGCCCCGCCACTAACAGTAAACAAAATTGGTGAGGTCTCCCAGGTGGATAAATTAAGTCCTATCCGTGGTGTCAGTGAGATAAACATCAGCCTGATCATTGGTGTCAGTGTAATAAAATAAATCCCATATTTGTAGTAAGTGAGATAAAATAAGCCCTATTGAGCTACTGAAAAACAGGCAATTCAGGATTACGTACGGAAATCAGGCCTCCCACAGATCCCAGAAGATGACCTGCGTGAATTGGACAAGCCAATCTCAGCCGAGGAAGTATCATTGGCACAGGCTCAAATGCAGCTGGGCAAGGCCCCGGGCCCAGACGGGTTCTCCCTCCTATACTATAGGACTTTCAGAGACATTCTGACCCCACATTTCTTATCAGCATACAATGCCGCAGGAGAGGGGACAGTTCTTTCCGGAGACACATTGAGATCACACATTTCTGTTCTTCCTAAAGAAGGGAAAGACCCATTACATTGTCAAAATTATAGACCAATATCCCTATTAAATGTGGACTTAAAAATCGTTACTAAAATTCTTTCAACGCGCCTGATCAATTTGATTCCATTACTGATCCATTCCGATCAAGTAGGACTTATCCCAATAGGAGAGGCTATTAATCTGGTCCAGGCAGTAAAAATGCAGAAGATCCCAATCCTGCTCCTCTCGACAGACGCAGAGAAGGCATTCGATAGGGTGAGTTGTCCATTCCTATTTGAAACACTACGATGCATAGGATTGAAAGAATGAATGAATGAATGAGCTGGATTCAAGCCATCTATTCCTGCCCTTCGGCCCAAGTTAAGGTCAACGGCCACCTTTCTGACACTTTTAAAATATCGAACGGGACGAGACAGGGGTGTCCTTTGTCACCACTGATTTTTGTTCTCACCCTCGAACCCTTTTTGCAAACTATTAGAAATAACCCAGATATTGAGGGCCTGGCATTAGACGCCACTTTGTCCCCGAAGGTAGCAGCCTTCGCAGACGATCTCCTCTTCTTTTTGACCAAGCCCCTGGTGTCAATCCCAAATCTTCTCAAAGAATTGAAGTATGACGTATGAAGGTTTATCACATTGTTGTATTAATTACCAGAAATTGGAAGCATTAGATGTTAACCTAACCCTATTACTCCGATCAAACTTCCCTTTTAAATCGGCCACCACACATAATAAATATTTGGGAATCCTACTACCCGGTAAGACAGAAGACATTTTCTCTCTCAATTTCCCCCAGCTCTTGGCGGAAATAAAAAAGGATTTGAAGGAGTGGCAGCAGGGCCTATTTACCTGGTTCGGACGCTGCAGTATAATAAAAATGAATATTATGCCCAGACTTCTATATCATTTTCAAGCACTGCCAATACAAATCCCTACCACCTTTTTGAAAGCAATAAACAGAGTGATAACCAAATTCATTTGGGCGGGTAAAACTCCACGACTAGCACAAACAATACTTCGACTTGAAAAATTGTAGGGTGGCATTGCTCTCCCGGACGCCATTTTATACCACACAGCTTGTCATCTAACCCGTATACTGGATTGGAGCAGACACGGAACCTTGAAACAATGGGTACAAATAGTGAATTCCTTGGTGGGGGTCCGGTTGGAACAATTCCCCTGGTGCCAGCAAACATTACCGAAACAGATACTGTCTCACCCTACGGTGGGTGTGACAATCCGGACCGCCTGGAAGGCTTACAATGATCCCAAACACACCGCCCGGGCAACAAAGGAGTGGCTTCGTAAGAAGCATTTCAAGGTCCTGGAGTGGCCTAGCCAGTCTCCAGATCTCAACCCCATAGAAAACCTTTGGAGGGAGTTGAAAGTCCGTGTTGCCCAGTGACAGCCCCAAAACATCACTGCTCTAGAGGAGATCTGCATGAAGGAATGGGCCAACATACCAGCAACAGTGTGTGACAACCTTGTGAAGACTTACAGAAAACGTTTGACCTCTGTCATTGCCAACAAAGGATATATAACAAAGTATTGAGATGAACTTTTGATATTGACCAAATACTTATTTTCCACCATAATTTGCAAATAAATTCTTTAAAAAATCAGACAATGTAATTGTCTGGATTTGTTTCCACATTTTGTCTCTCATAGTTGAGGTATACCTATGATGACAATTACAGGCCTCTCTCATCTTTTTAAGTGGGAGAACCTGCACAATTGGTGGCCTACTAAATACTTTTTTGCCCTACTGTATATAAAACATTGGTACCACATCTCACAAATACACTCATACTGGTAACACTTGTAGCAAGGTCCCAGGCCTCCTTTAGTATAATGAGAACCTTCAAAGCCAAGAACTGCTGACATCCTTCCATATCGAGTGGGTTATGAGGCATAGTGGGTGTAATGCAAGATAGATTCATGGGCGCCAGACACTTCTTGAATGCACAGAGATTTTATTTCTCTTAAACAGAACTTTGGGAGAGAGGGTTAGGACCTGGACACCCTTAAGCAGTTGCAATATTAATTGGCAGGCTCTGAGACTTCTACAGGAGGACAGCCATGCAGGGAAAGGCATCCAGCAAGACACCACATCTGCATGTGTAGGAATGCTGTCTCCTATGGCAACAGTCTTTACAGTTACAAAGTGTAACAGTTCCTTCACTTCCACTACAATCACTTCTTATAGTTCTTTAACCCACTGAGCTCCCAGTCTCTCTCACTAGACTAGATGATTCACTGCCACTGAATCCCTTGATCTCCTTCAATCTGTACTGTAGTATCTTCCGCAAGCGTCACCCCTGCTTCTCCGCTGGGCCCCTAGATTGGCACTCCAGATACTTCTCAAGCTTCACCCCACTGGCCTGCTCAGTCCCTGGCTTGACACACAAGGCTGCTCTGCAACCATCACCTCCGCTGGTTGGGTCCCTGGCTTGACACTTGCTGAAGTTTCCTGATTCTTCACCATCCTCGGTTGGTGAGAATACTGCTCCGGTACTTGTTTCAGCTACTCACTGTGGTCCCTGGTAATAAGATGGTTGGTCCCTTAGTGGTGGCAGCTTCCCCTCTACCTCCGACCATGACAGTTTCTTCAGGCCGGCAGAACCGTCAACCCTGGTTGGACTGCAAGCCGCAATCCAAACCCTGCATCTTGCTTCTGGATAGGCCCTCAGACAGCCTAGCAGCCAGATGTGCACAGGATAGGCCCAAACACCGGCCTAGCAGCCCAGGCAATACGACACACGTCCACCCAGACAGCATAGTTGCCAACATTGTAAAAAAATTTTAGGGACACTTTTTTGGCTGTAGGCTTGTTATAATTAGGGGCGGGGGATGCAGGCGTGGCACAGAGGGAAAGTAAAAATGTGGCCTGCGAAAAATGGGCGTGGTTTACGTGAAATAGTGGGCGTGTCTTACATGGACGTGGCTCAAAGTGGGTATGGTTAGAGTCTGAGATGAATGAGGGATGGAGAGGGAAAGGGGGGGAGAGGGATGGAGGGACAGCAGCCCCAGATCCTACACAACAATGGAAATATGTGTATTTCAGAAAGTTTAACAATCAGCAGATAAAGATACTCCAAACACCTGGTGTTAGCACTTCAATCATCCCGTCACCATGGTTGTTATGGTGTCAGGATGATGGAAGTGCATTATTTCTATTATTACATTGTAATATAAAAAGAAATCATTCAACTCACCATAATGCCGAATCAGTGGGATCCCTGAGCGTGTCACCTGCCGTCTGTCCTTGCATCAGGTGCCCCCAGCAGAGTCCATCCTTGCATCAGGTGTCCCAGCAGATATAAACAAAGCCTGGGGAATGCCCAGGAAAAATTCCAAGCCTACTTACCACCAGCTCGCAGACAACCAAATTAACCTGTCTAACAGTATGCGTTAAAAACAGGGGTTTAGTCCGCACGCATTTGCAAACGCATGCGTAAGCCACAGAGCCTCGTCACGGCACCCTGATATCTGTGGTCCTAACACTAAAATATGAGTGTCCCCACAGTGGAGGCACATGCATTCTGATGGATAAATGAGAGCAGGTGGACTGAAGGGCAGCCCATCCCTTCTTAAAGGTACAGGAGCACACCAGACACCCAGCAAATAGCACAATGGCTGCAAAGGTGCTGGTGCGTTGCTGGACCAATACACACGCCAAGGTGATCTCAAAAAACTTGCCACCACCCTCATTTATAGCTGGCTATCGCAGTAAGCGGCATTGGAGGGCTACAAACAGATATAAACAAAGCCTGGGGAATGCCCAGGAAAAAATTCCAAGCCTACTTACCACCAGCTCGCAGACAACCAAATTAACCTGTCTAACAGTATGCGTTAAAAACAGAGGTTTAGTCCGCACGCATTTGCAAACGCATGCGTAAGCCACAGAGTCTCGTCACGGCACCCTGATATCTGTGGTCTTAACACTAAAATATGAGTGTCCCCACAGTGGAGGCACATGCATTCTGATGGATAAATGAGAGCAGGTGGACTGAAGGGCAGCCCATCCCTTCTTAAAGGTACAGGAGCACACCAGACACCCAGCAAATAGCACAATGGCTGCAAAGGTGCTGGTGCGTTGCTGGACCAATACACACGCCAAGGTTTGTAGCCCTCCAATGCCGCTTACTGCGATAGCCAGCTATAAATGAGGGTGGTGGCAAGTTTTTTTAGATCACCTTGGCATGTGTATTGGTCCAGCAACGCACCAGCACCTTTGCAGCCATTGTGCTATTTGCTGGTTGTCTGGTGTGCTCCTGTACCTTTAAGAAGGGATGGGCTGCCCTTCAGTCCACCTGCTCTCATTTATCCATCAGAATGCATGTTCCTCCACTGTGGGGACACTCATATTTTAGTGTTAGGACCACAGATTTTAGGGTGCCGTGACGAGGCTCTGTGGCTTACGCATGCGTTTGCAAATGCGTGCGGACTAAACCCCTGTTTTTAACGCATACTGTTAGACAGGTTAATTTGGTTGTCTGCGAGCTGGTGGTAAGTAGGCTTGGAATTTTTTCCTGGGCATTCCCCAGGCTTTGTTTATGTTTGTAGCCCTCCATTGCCGCTTACTGCGATAGCCAGCTATAAATGAGGGTGGTGGCAAGTTTTTTGGTGTCCCAGCAGAGTCTGTCCTTGCATCAGGTGTCCCAGCAGAGTCCGTCCTTGCATCAGGTGCCCCCAGCAGAGTCCGTCCTTTCATCAGGTGCCCCCAGCGGAGCCCCCCTTACATCAGATGTCCCCAGCGGAGCCCCCCTTACATCAGATGTCCCCAGCGGAGCCCCCCCTTACATTAGATGTCCCCAGCGGAGCCCCCCCTTACATCAGGTGTCCCCAGCGGAGCCCCCCTTACATCAGGTGTCCCCAGCGGAGCCCCCCTTACATCAGGTGTCCCCAGCGGAGCCCCCTTACATCAGGTGTCAACAGCGGAGCCCCCCCTTACATCAGGTGTCCCCAGCTGTGCCCCCCCTTACATCAGGTGTCCCCAGCTGTGCCCCCCTTACATCAGGTGTCCCCAGCGGAGCCCCCCCTTACATCAGGTGTCCCCAGCTGTGCCCCCCCTTACATCAGGTGTCCCCAGCTGTGCCCCCCTTACATCAGGTGTCCCCAGCGGAGCCCCCCCTTACATCAGGTGTCCCCAGCGGAGCCCCCCTTACATCAGGTGTCCCCAGCAGAGCCCCCCTTACATCAGATGTCCCCAGCGGTGCCCCCCTTACATCAGATGTCCCCAGCAGAGCCCCCTTGCATCAGATGTCCGCAGCGGTGCACCCTTACATCAGGTGTCCCCAGCGGAGCCCCCCCTTACATCAGATGTCCCAACGGAGCCCCCGCTTACATCAGATGTCCCCAGCAGAGCCCCCCTTATATCAGGTGTCCCCAGCGATGCCCCCCTTAAATCAGATGTCCCCAGCGGTGCCCCCCTTACATCAGATGTCCCCAGCGGAGCCCCCCTTACATCAGATGTCCCCAGCGGTGCCCCCTTACATCAAGTGTCCCCAGCGGAGCCCCCCTTACATCAGGTGTCCCCAGCGGTGCCCCCCTTACATCAGATGTCCCCAGCGGAGCCCCCTTACATTAGGTGTCCCCAGCGGAGCCCCCCTTACATCAGGTGTCCCTAGTGGAGCCCCCCTTACATCAGGTGTCCCCAGTGGAGCCCCCCCTACATCAGATGTCCCCAGCGGTGCCCCCCTTACCTCAGGTGTCCTAGTAGGTCTCCGCCGCCATTGCAGAACAGAGGGGGTATACAAAATAGTGTCTCCCTCTGCTGGCCGCATGGTTACAATAGAACCCCCGCCCCCTCTAGCGGCGGCAGGCAGCGGCGTAAATTCGTGAAAAAACTGATTTCTCTGGACATTTCCCGGGAAAGGATAAAATCGGGAAAAGAGTCTAAATCCCGGGAATGTCCCGGAAATCCGGGACCGTTGGTAAGTATGAGACAGCCATCCAGGTGGCACAGAACACTGATCACCTGACTCCACCCAAATATATAGGTTCTCACAGCAGGCCAAGGGATCAAAAAAAAACCCTGCCCATTAGATGAGATACCCCATATACTCCTAATCTGTCCTTGCTTTGCCCTTCACATATCTAATTCCACCAGGTACCAGGCCACCTAGTAGCAGAAGAGAGAAGTGCAGCAATTGCAGACTTAGGGTGAACTCAATTGATCCCTAACAATGAGCCAAGGTAACTACACCTGGCAGGTAAATTTAGGACCAACCCTGCCTAAACACCAGGGTGCTACACACTCAGTGTTGTGCTGTTACTTACCTTATCACACACTCCTGCTGCCTCTCTGCTGATGTCAGAGTTATACTTTCACTGTCCGAAAGGAGATCACGGCTCAAAACCGTCTGATATAATTGCAGTGCCTGGTGATGGATCCCAGAGAGCATTCATCACCTCGCTGCCAGTCTGTACAGTGTCCTGGAATCTACAGGATGAGGACATGAAGGAACACAATTCCAGAAAGGAATCAGATCATCCGTCCAATCCTGGGATGGGTGATCTGTCTATCAAAGTTCCCCGGACAAGGGGGAGGGGCTGTATGTGACGGCGCGCAGCGGGGAACACACAGCTATTGAAATGAAAGCTGTGATGTTCCGGGCGCTGTAATCAAACAGGCGGCGGCTCTCCTCTCCCTTCACTGGCTGCACTACTGGGGACACTGGCTGCACTACTGGGGGCACTGGCTGCACTACTGGGGGCACTGGCTGCACTACTGGGGACACTGGCTACACTACTGGGGTCACTGGCTACGCTGCAATGGGGACACTGGCTGCCCTACTGGTGACACTGGCTGCCCTAATGGTGACACTGGCTGCCCTACTGGGGACACTGGCCGCAATGCGGACACTGGCTGCACTACTGGGGACACTGGCTACGCTGCACTACTGGGGACACTGGCTGCACTACTGGGGACACTGGCTATGCTGCAATGGGGACACTGGCTAGACTACTGGGGACACTGGCTGCCCTACTGGGGGCACAGGCTGCCCTACTGGGGACACAGGCTGCCCTACTGGGGACACTGGCTGCCCTACTGGTGACACTGGTCACAATGGGGACACTGGCTGCATTACTGGGGACACTGGCTGCACTACTGGGGACACTGGCTGCACTACTGGAGAAACTGGCAGCACTACTGGGGACACTGGCTGGACTACTGGGGACACTGGCTACGCTGCAATGGGGACACTGGCTGCCCTACTGGGGACACTGACTGGCTGCATCTGACGGGCACTGGTGAGGCTGCATTGATCTCTTGTATCATGTCCGCAGTCTCTGACCATCTCCTGTACCATGTCTGCAGTCTCTGACCATCTCCTGTACCATGTCCCCAGTCTCTGACCATCTCCTGTACCATGTCATCTGTCTCTGACCATCTCCTGTACCATGTCGTCAGTCTCTGACCATCTCCTGTACCATGTCTTCAGTCTCTGACCATCTCCTGTACCATATCGTCAGTCTCTGACCATCTCCTGTACCATGTCGTCAGTCTCTGACCATCTTCTGTACCATGTCGTCAGTCTCTGACCATCTCCTGTACCATGTCTTCAGTCTCTGACCATCTCCTGTACCATGTCGTCAGTCTCTGACCATCTCCTGTACCATATCCTCAGTCTCTGACCATCTCCTATACCATGTCCTCAGTCTCTGACCATCTCCTGTACCATGTCTGCAATCTCTGACCATCTTCTGTACCATGTCCGCAGTCTCTGACCATCTCCTGCACCATGTCCCCAGTCTCTGACCATCTCCTGTACCATGTCCCCAGTCTCTGACCATCTCCTGTACCATGTCCTCAGTCTCTGACCATCTCCTGTACCATGTCCCCAGTCTCTGACCATCTCCTGTACCATGTCCCCAGTCTCTGACCATCTCCTGTACCATGTCCTCAGTCTCTGACCATGTCCTGTAGTATGTCTGCGGTCTCTGACCATGTCCTGTGGTATGTCTGCAGTCTCTGACCATCTCCTGTACCATGCCCTCAGTCTCTGACCATCTCCTGTACCATGCCCTCAGTCTCTGACCATCTCCTGTACCATGTGCTCAGTCTCTGACCATCTCCTGTACCATGTCCCCAGTCGCTGACCATCTCCTGTATAAAAATATTTTTAAAAACAGTCACTTTTGGTATCAGTGTTGTTTCAGTATCGGTTTCGGTTTTCGAGATCAAGGAAGATTTATTTTCGGTTTCGGCATCAAAAAACCCATTCGGTGCATCCCTAAAGGAGGCCATGATGGTCTCTGCCAGCTTGGGACTCAGTGGACAGATGTATGTGAAAGGAATGCTGTTTAATGAGATCTGGAAAGCCCAGGTCTTTCACCCAATAGTTTATTGTGCTCATTAACACACCTTGGAGACACTGGCTGCCTTACTGGGGACACTGGCTGCCTTACTGGGGACACTGGCTGCCTTACTGGGGACACTGGCTGCCCTACTGGGGACACTGGCTGCCCTACTGGGGACACTGGCTGGCTGCATCTGACGGGCACTGGTGAGGCTGCATTGATCGCTTGTATCCTGTCCGCAGTCTCTGACTCTCTGACCATGTCCCCAGTCTCTGACCATCTCCTGTACCATGTCCCCAGTCTCTGACCATCTCCTGTACCATGTCCTCGGTCTCTAACCATCTCCTGTACCATGTCCCCAGTCTCTGACCATCTCCTGTAGTAGGTCTGCAGTCTCTGACCATCTCCTGTACCATGTCTGCAGTCTCTGACCATCTCCTGTACCATGTCCTCAGTCTCTGACCATCTCCTGTACCATGTCCTCAGTCTCTGACCATCTCCTGTACCATGTCCTCAGTCTCTGACCATCTCCTCTACTATTTCCCCAGTCGCTGACCATCTCCTGTATAAAAATATTTTTAAAAACAGTCACTTTCGGTATGGGTGTTGTTTCAGTTTCGGTTTTCGGGATCAAGGAAGATTTATTTTTGGTATCGGTTTCGGCACCAAAAATCCCATTCGGTGCATCCCTAAAGGAGGCCACGATGGTCTCTGCCAGCTCAGGACTCAGTGGACAGATGTATGTGAAAGGAATGCTGTTTAATGAGAAAGCCCAGGTCTTTCACCCAATAGTTTATTGTGCTCATTAACACACATTTGACTCCTAGCAAACTATTGGGGGATGTGTTTACACTTATGTGTATTGTAAAGTGTGAGTGAGGAGATGGCAAGTGTACCCTGAAAGGTCATATCTCGGAGTCCCCAAGTCTGGGTAAATGATTAGATAACTAGCTCATGTTAATTAGGTTTCTGGTTACAGTTTGTATTGTCAGCCTACTGTATATATTTGTGTGTCATCTCAAATAAAACAGTCCATGTTCAAGCTGTGTAACTGAGCTAGTCTCGCCTGGTTCTTACAAAATCTGATATCTGAAGGTCCAGATTGGAGGAAGAAGTGTACTGACGGAAGCACTCAAGTGGGGTGAGGGACGTTTTGTTACATTGGTGGCAAGCAGTGGGACGCTTCCTGCAGTCTGGGACATCCAAACCTCCACATGGATCCAAGGTCCGGATAGCAGGAGAGGAGAGGAGAGGTACAGATACCAGCCGGCATGGAAGCGGAATTTGGAAGGAGGTTGCGAGATATGCAGATACAGCACAGAGGTCCATTATCAGAGCAGGTCCTGCTGGGATGGTTTGATTCTATCCTCTGTTAACTCTGGAAGGAAACGCTAGCCCGTGAGCAGCACCACCAGGGAAAACATCTCCCCTTTATGCAGGAGAGGTACTGGTCGCAGTATGGATTGCGGGTGCTGTTTTTTGGGATAAAAACTGCTCAAGGAGCAGACAGCTGAATTAAGCAGGCTGGTCTGGGCAGAGATGTGGCTGGATGAGAGCTACAGAGCCCTCCGGTGGCATCTATCCCAACCATGCCCTTGGATAGCGGATGACAGCCCAACAGAAGGCTTTGGCTACAGCGGCCTGGGACTGTTGTATGTGAAGCCGACAGGGGACCCTAACTTTGGGAGTGATTTGGAGTGGCGGTTGGGACGAAATTATGGATTTCAAAGAAAAGCTACTGAACATATGTAATCTGAGAGTGCTGCTCTCAGAATACATATGTCAGTGCCCGCAGCACTGCAGGGGAGATTTCTCCATCTGCAGTTAAAAATATAAAGAATGTGTATGCCGAGCATTAGGAGAGTGAGGTGGTCAGTGGGCGGTAGCTTCAATGCTGAGCATAACTATTTTCACTTTTTTCTGGCAGAGAATTCTTCATCCACATCACACCAGGGGTAGTTGGTCCAGATAATATTTGATTTCATCCCGGGGATCACAAAGAAATTTTTTTTTCCCCCACTGGCGCAAATTGGTTAATGCTTTTTTTTTTGTCTTCCTCTGGATCAAATGTGGGTATAGGATTATAGTTGGTTGAACTAGATGGAACAGTGTTTTTTTTTTCCAACCTCATTAACTAACATCGATCAGTGTGAATGGAGGAATCTGTCAGGTTCTTTTTTTTCATTCAGCCCACAGGCTGAATGAAAAAAAAGAACCTTACATTTATGCCCAGCATTAGGATTGTGGCAGAAACTTCTAATACTGGCCATACACATAATGTTTTTAGAGGCCCTAAAATGCCAAGACAGTTCAAACACCCCCCAAATGATCCCTTTTTGGATAGTAGAAACCCCAAGGTATTTGCTGAGAAGTATGTTGAGCCTTTTTGGCAGCCTAGCCACGTACAGGTCACCAAAATCCAATAAGCACCTTCAGGATTTCAAAGGGCGTAACATGCATGCTTGATTTCCTGACTACCTATCACAGTTTTGGAGGCCCTACCAGGATAGTAGAAATAGAAATACCAGGATAGTACAAGCGCCCCCCCAAATGACCCCTTTATGGAAAGTAAACACCCCAAGGTTTTGCTGAGATACATGTTGAGTCTTTGAAAGACCTTAGATTTGGCCACAATAAATATAGGAAAGAAACTTAATTTTTTTTACATTTTTTTTCAAAACCTTGTGACAAAAAAATTAGACCTGCAAAATATTGACCATGCTGCATACCTTGGAGTGTCTACTTTCCAAAAAGGGGTAATTTGCAGGGAGTTTGTACTATCCTGGCAAATTGGGCCTCTGAAAATATCATAGGTAGTAATGAAGCCTGAAGGTGGTCATTGGATTTTTGGCCCCTGTACGTGGCTAAGCAGCTTACTGTACATGGCTAAGCAGGTTTCCCCATACTCAGGAGAAGTAGCAGAATGTGTATTTGGGTAATAATCCGACATATACCCATCACTGACCTCACCACTGAACGCTGCCTACAGACTACAAGAAAGCAAGAGCGGCCAGATTGTACAGATTAGTATCAGATTGCTATTTCGGTGAGACAATATGAGCTCATTCACATGAGTGTTGATTATGAAGAACAACACACCTATAGCATTTATGACTTGTTTTTCTTGTAGTGTAAAAGCATCAAAAAAGTGTTATTTTTCTAGGGGGGAGGGCTTAAAGGGGAAGTGATGTCGAGGAAATAATCTGCGTGGTTAGGCTGTGGTGTGGTAGCACACATTTTTGTGAATTCTCTGCAAGATGGATTCATATACTTTACTCTCTTGGCACTTGGCTTGGTCCCGCTAAATGAGACCATGGAAAGAACGGCCCAGTGGAAAAAGAGAAGGTTGTTGTGCTGGTATTGTGTGCATCCCAGAGTCTTCCAAATGGCATTTACATACTTTACCACAAATTGTTACCACACGGCTGCAAGTGGCTGCAGCTGCTCTGTCCTAGTTCTCTATTTTTCCCAGTGCCTTCTGGGATACAGGAACCTCCATTAACTCTTCCCCAGCCTTCAGCTAACACTTTATAAATGCTTCACTAACACACCGTAAATGCTATAGGTGCGGTTAATATGCATTATCACTGAAATTAATTGAGGCGGATAATAAGCGTCAATGCTGCATGAAAGTGACATGCTGCTTAGTTTTTAGCACAACACAATGCTACCGCTCCTGTGTGTACTGCACAGTGTGGTGCCCAGTTTAATATTTATGGCAGGCATTAAAGGGCATTTACGAGGCTTTAAAAACGCTGCTTAAATGCCTCTTAAATACATACATACATAATATTGTTCTCTCCCTAGGGGCTCGTTCACATGTATTGATGCAAATGTGAACGAGCCCTTAGGGAGAGAACAATAATAAACACCACAATAATATGGACAGGGCTTCAGATGTGTAAGAGCAGCAGTGATCACCATGAAGGAAATATTTAGAGCAAAGAGTTTGCCTATTTTCTCCTTACATTTCCATCCTACCAATACGTCTAGATAGTTCTCTACTATCTATCTACAGGGAAACCCGCAGAGATCACATGAACAAACCAATGAGGATGGAGGAGGACTGGAGTCACATGACTGAGAAGATACTAAATCTCACTCTGGAGATCATCTACCTGCTGAACAGAGAGGTGAGGAGGATTCTGGGAGGTCACATGACATCACTCTTATCTCTATTAATAAAAAACAGACCTGACCGGAGAGGTGAGGAGGATTCTGGGAATGTGACATGATATTCAATTTTTTTTTTTTAATAGAGTTTTCCTCCTGTAAAGTCTGGAGATCATATGACCATCACAGTGCCTCCATGTGACTCCCTAAAACCTGAGAGACACAACATGCAGAAGATTCTAGAAGTCACCAAGAAGATGATGGAGCTGCTGACAGGAGAGGTGAGCGGTGCCGGGAATTCTGGGACATTATCCAGTAACAGACAAGGGATGTGTCTGGATGGTGACTGTATCATTGTGTGTGTCAGGTTCCTATAAGGTGTCAGGATGTCACTGTCTATTTCTCCATGGAGGAGTGGGAGTATTTAGAAGGACACAAGGATCTCTACAAGGACGTCATGATGGACAATCAGCCGCCCCTCACATCACCGGGTAAGAGGAGACTTTATTGTAAAGGAGAGAGCAGTACGGAGGCTCCACCTAGATCCCCCATCATCTGATAAACACATAGAAACAATGTATTCAGTCAGTGTGTGTGTTTCCTACAGATGGATCCAGTAATGGGAACCCACCAGAGAGATGTCCCCGTCCTCTGTATTCCTGGGATTCTACACAGGAAGATCACACCATCCCTCACCATCATCAGGTAGATGGAGTTGAGGGTCTGGAACATAAAGTGATTGAACACTCTGACATGTGGAGATGATGTGTGGACTCTACAAGATGATATTTTCTATGTGATCTCACATCATAAATACTTCTATTTTACAGATGTTATTTTCTGCCATTCTGTTGGTTTAGGGTAAAGATCTGATGAACATGAAAGTTGAGGGTGAAGAAGAAGAGAGGTATGTGAGGGATGATCAGCAATATACGGAAGAGGCTGGAATGACGAGGACATTCAAAGAGGAGGACATTCCTACAGAGATCAGCACAGGTGACCCATAATATATTCTTCTGTTATCTCTCCTCTGTTTCTGCACACTGATTGGTCAAGAGTAGGGCGAGAGATTAGTGATGTCATGGGTCAATGAGTCACCTCCCTGTACTGATACCCTTCCGGCACATTAGATCTTCTTTTCTCTCTGATAAACCCCCTTCTCTGTGCTGCAGACACAATTTATTTATTCAGATAAGATTTATGTATAATGCTGAGATGAACATATCTGAATCCTGTAGAGGGCGGGCTGATGGAACGTACTGAATCCGAGTCCCAATTAGAGTCAATGGGATTCGAAATCTTGGCAATCAAAATATGCAAAAAGCTAAGGATTTCCATCATTTGAATCAGACTCTTTTGACCCTTGGGGTAAAAAAGGGTTCCTCCAATAAAAACATACAAAACCCTTATCCAAGTATGTAGCCTGACAGGAGAGGAAGGGAGGGTATGAGTGTGCGCACAACTAATTGCAGTACAACGGATGTTTTTACTGAAGAGGGGAAGTCACAGCTGGTTGGAATATCCACAGAGAACATTTGCCTACCTGATCCAGATGGAATCTTGATTTAGGTGAGCTCACCCTGGTGTATCTATTGATCATGTTTTTATATTTTTCCAGGACACGCCATTGAGAAACCCTCAAAGGATCATCTCACTTTACCTCTAAGGTGTGAAATGGAAGATGAGGACATCACAAGAGATTGTACAGGAGAAAAGACAATGAGCTCAGCTATGGATGGAGGACTTCACACCGTGGAAAGACCATCAAATCCCTCTGACTCTGAGCAACCTCATACTGTGAAGGATGATGATCCTGGAATTCAGGGGAAGGAGACATTTTCCTGTCCTGACTGTAAGGAAAGTTTTAGCTCTAAATCAAGTCTTACTGTACATCAGAGATCTTACACAGGTTGGAAGCTTCATTCCTGTTCTGCGTGCGGGAAATGTTTTTAAAAAAAATCAGAACTCCTCATACATTACAGATTCCATAAGGGCAAGAAGCCGTATTCCTGTACCAAGTGCAGGAAATGTTTTTCCCAATTGTCCCATCTTCACAAACATCAGAAGTCCCACATGGGAAAGAAGGTGTATTCCTGTCCTGAGTGTGCGAAATGTTTTCCATGGAAATCAGGACTTGTTGTACATCAAAGATCTCATAGTGGAGAGAAACCATATTCCTGCCCCGAGTGCGGGAAATGCTTTACACAGAAAGCAGACTTTGTTAGACATCAGAGATCTCACAGAGGGGAAAAGCCATATTCCTGCCCTGAGTGCGGGAAATGTTATCTACAGAAATCACACTTTGTTATACATCAACAATCTCACACGGGGGAGAAACCATATTCCTGCCCTGAGTGCAGTAAACATTTTTCAGAGAGGTCCAATCTGCACAGACATCAGAAGACTCACTTAGGGGAGAAGCCATATTCCTGTGCTGAGTGCGGGAAATGTTATATACGGAAATCACACTTTGTTATGCATCAAAGATCCCACACAGGGGAGAATTTATATTCCTGTTCTGAGTGCGGTAAAAGTTTTTTGGAGAAGTCCACTCTTTACCGACATCAGAGGATTCACACAGGGGAGAGGCCGTATTCCTGTCATGAGTGTGGGAAATGTTTTTCACAGTCGTCCCATCTTTACGCACATCAATATTCTCACAAGGGGAAGAATGCATACTCCTGTGCTGAGTGCGGAAAATGTTTTTCACAGAAATTATTACTTGTTAAACATCAAAGATCTCATACAGGTGAGAGGCTGTTTTCGTGCCTTGAGTGCGGGAAAAGTTTTCCACGGAAGTGGAATCTTTACAGACATCAGTTGGTTCACACAGGGGAAAAGCTATATTCCTGTACAGAATGTGGGAAATGTTTTTCACAGAAATCAGTCCTCGTTAGACATCAGAGATCTCACACAGGGAAGAAGCCGCAATCCTTCCCTGAGTGAGGGAAATGTTTTTTACAGCAATCAGACCTTGATAGACATCACAGATCTCACACAGTCGAAAAGACCTATTCCTATCCTGAATGTGAAAATAAATTCTTTACATGGAAATGAGAGTTTGTTGTACATCAAAGATCTTACACAGGGAAGAAGCCATATTTCTGCGAGTGAAAAATGTTTTTTTTTTTTTTTCTATTAACTCCATGGCACCATAGATAGGTTGACTCTGCCTTCCATTAAACTTCTTAAGAACAGTATAAATAAATATAAAATTGAGTCCCACTCTATTAGAATTTTTTTTTTTAATTCTTCTTTCTCTAGGATGAAGACTTATCTGGCTCATTAATTATTGGGAGCAGAGATTTGATGTTGTGTCATGGGCCTATAAAGGGGGTTCCCTGAATTACAGCTGATTTTGTAGGTATTTTAACTGACTAAGTGCCCATTTTTACTTCTGGGGTGTTCTTTCTTGGATTATGCATCTTAAATGAAACAATAACATTTTTTGCCACGCTAAACTATATATTGAATACACAAGTGTCCATGAAGTGTGAACAACTAGTGCTGTTCTAAATAGTGCAAATGAATTCCTTGATGAACATCCAGTAACAGTGAGTATAACTGATGTGCGGTTTGATCATCCAAGTGCACCTCCACCTCCACCGATGTTGATATAAAATGCTTCCTTAATGCTCCAAATTATAAGTCTAGATAGGCGTGATATGCAAGTATAGAAGATCCAATCAGCTTCCTCTATTATATTGCAGATGGTGGTACTGTCATGGCTGATGGTAACGTTTACTCCATAGTGGGGCCCACGAAGAAAAGATAAAACAGCCACATAGTGTAAAATTGCTTGACAGTTTATTAAAATAAATCAGTGCTAAACACTTACAGAAATCCGGTATAAAACAAGCGTTAATAGAGACATCCTAGAAGTCGATCGACCAGTATACAGGATTGGCGTGCGTGATACCTCACGGTTATGGACTGCATCCGACACGTTTCGTTAGAATGAACATCCTTTGGACACTTGTTTATGCAATATCCATGTTTAGCGCGGCAACATTTTTTATTGTTTCACATTTATCACAATTGGTCCTGTTGTATTGTTATATACCTGCACAATATTTTATTTTTATTTTTTTATATGCATCTTACTGTCAGTTACCATTAAATCAGACCAAGAGAGAAGTACAGGTAAATCACACTTGTTTAAAAATGAAAGTAAATAGAACAAATGTAGTCAAAACATAGCCCGAGTTCAGGAACCGGAACGGATAGTCAGACAAGCCAAACGTCAGTGATCCAGAGATGAGCGTAGTAAAACAGGATCTGGAGCCAGAAGGGATGTCAGCCAAGCAAGTCTTTTAACAGGAATGCAGGAGAGCGTCTCTGTGATGTTCACTAAGGCGAAGGCAGAGATCCTCTGGGCTGGACGGCTTAAGTAGGTAGGACTGACGAGCAGGATATCATAAACAGCTGAGTAACTGTGGAGAGATAGGAGCTGGCAATTAGCCGACAGCTGAGCGGCCAGCTCTGAGAAGGAAGGGCTGAGCCCAGCCCTGACACTTAAGTGACGTAGGATCTTGTCTACTGCTTACTTCACCTGTGCAATCATTTTTTTTCTTTGTTTATATGCATCTTACATGAAGTATGATCTTGCCTACTGCTTGCTTCACTATATGGTATCTTTGTCTTGTATGCCATTCAGCTTATTGCAGTGTCTGCCTTAACCACCTGCCGTCCAGCCACTGTATTAAAATAGCTGGACGGCTGCCTCCTGAGTGCACTTTAAAGTCTCCTCCCACTCTCGTTATTTGGACACTACAGATCTCAAATCAGGATACAGGGCTCAGCATTGTAGGACACACTCAGTATGTTTTAAAAAACAGTGTGACTTTGGTGACATTGTACTGCTGTGGCTAGTGATCATGTACACTGGCTGGTGGCTCTGATAATACTGTATGCCAGTGTCCCTGATTACTAGCAGCAGCAGCAGCACAAGGTCACCACACCAGTGCAGCCAGTCAGTGCTTCCCTGATCACCGCCACACCATTACACCATGGCACCTTACTAGTACAGCCAGTCACAGTGTCCCTGATCACTGCCACACCAGTCACAGTGTCACCAGACCAGTGCAACCAGCAACAGTTTTCCTGATTGCCTCCTCACCAGTCCCAGTGTCACCAGAGCAGTGTAGCAATCAACAATTCCTGATTGCTGCCACACCAGTGTTAGTGTCATCAGACCATTGCAATCCATCACAGCTTTTTGTTTTGCAGGCAATAGTAGAGTGAGGTGGAGCCAGGAGGAGGTCTCTCTGTGCAGGTAGGCTCTGAAAAAGTCTTACATATGTTGTATCCACTTGTTCAGGAGAAGTAGCAGAATTGGCTTAGGGGTGTCATTCCAATTAAACCCATGCTGTGTTTGAGAAAAATCGTATTAATTTACAACTTTGTGTATTGAGAATTCATATTGCTTTCTTTCCGCATTTTCCAAAAGCTTGTGGCAGAAAAAATAATACTGCAAAAGACTCACTATGCCTCCTCAAAAAATACCAGTGTTTACTCTCCTATGTGTGGTAATTTAGTGGATTTTTCTATTGTCCTGGCATTCCTGGCCTCCAAACATGTGATAAGTAGTTAGGAAATTAGATGCCTAATTTATGCCCTTTTGAAAGCCTGAAGATGCTCCTTGGATTTTGGGCCCCTCAGATATACGTGGTATCCCCATACTCAGGAGGAGTAAAATAATTTTTTTGGGGTGTATTTCTAATGGAATGGTGTTATCTATGGCAGTGCCTGAAACATTTTGGCTTTGGTCCTAACTTCATCAAGTGGGTTCAATTGTTGTACCAGGTCCTGGTTGCCAGAGTGTCAGCAATTAATTGGATTTCCGACCCATTCCCCCTGTTTCAGGGAGCTCTTCAGGGTTGTCCATTATCCCCACTTTTGTGCACTCTGGTAACAGAACTACTGGCGATCTCTCTTAGAGCCTACTCCTCTATATGAGGACTCACTGGTTGCTCCCTATTGATAGTTTCCCTTCCACAATGAAGCAGGTGTCTGTCCCCCTGACAAGAGCCAGCATGATAACGTACCTGCGTATTAGCAACACTAGGTCACCCATAGATTATGTATTTTTAAACATTGAACCACTCTATGCCATGGACAAGGCCAGGACCTATGTCTGGGCTAGACTTCCATTGGGGGTTATAGGAAGAATACATTTAATTAAAATCATCCTGCTACCCAAAATCCTGTATCTTCTTTGGCATTCTCCCATGTACTTACCTTCAAAGCACTTTAGACCTCTTCATTCCAGTCCAGTCATAAACTCTAGTAGTGTATCCGGAAAAAAATGACTGACCTTAGGGGCACTTCCCAACCAATTGTTAACCTGTACTATCTCGCAGCCCAACTGTCCCAACCTCTACCACATCAATAAGCTTGACCAACAACAGTTTCAAATTTCACTATGCACCCCATTGGCATGTTATGCCTCTCCCCATATGCGCCATACTATGCAGTCTACAAGGTTTAATCATAACAAATGATCAAATGGGCATTTTACACCATCCCATAGGATAAGAAAAAAACATTTGGATACCATGAAACTGGAATGATTTTACGTCTCCATGTAGCTCTACCTCTGCACAAGCTGCTGGTAAGAAATACTCTTTCCCAAAACAGTGCAAAGGTAGCCAGGCACCTTTTGGCTCAGAAATCAGTCAGCTGTTTTTTTGTTGCTAAATAAACTTGTAACAGGAGAGGGTAGAGAGGTGTGGGATACTCCAAAACGCTTGTTGAGCAAAGGATGATTTCCATGAAGCTGCACATTAATGCAGACCCACTGGTATTGGAATAAATTGCAGTTGCAGCCTGGACTCCTACCAGGCCAGCCCCCCAATGTATTGCATTCCACCCCTAATCAGGGGAATCATAGGATACTCCAAAACACGAAGCACAACTTGCAGAGGACACTTCTATCAGTGGCAGTAGCACTGGACAGTTTGACCAGAACAGTCTGTAGGTGCAAGACTGAAGACCATGCAGGAACATATAGCATGGGTAGTTGTGGACTAGGACAGTCTATGGTTGCACAATTGAGGATCATGCAGGAACATATAGCATGAGTAGTTGTAGGCTAGGACAGTCTATGGATGCACAGCTGAAGACCATGCAGGAACCTATAGCAAGAGTAGTTAAAGACTAGGACAGTCTATGGGTGCACAGTTGAGGAACCTATAGCACGAGTAGTTGTAGGCTGGGACAATCTATGGGTGCACAGCTGAGGACCATACAGTAACCGATAGCATGAGTAGTTGTAGACTAGGACAGTATATGGGTGCACAGCTGAAGACTATGCAGGGATATATAGCATGAGTAGTTGTATGCTAGGACAGTCTATGGGTGCACAGTTGAGGACTATGAAGGAACATATAGCATGAGTAGTTGTAGACTAGGGCAGTCTAAGGGTATACAGCTGAAGACCATGCAGGAACATATAGCATGAGTAGTTGTAGACTAGGACAGTCTATAGGTGCACAGCTGAGGACAATGCAGGAATCTTAGCATGAGTAGTTGTAGACTAAGACAGTGTAAGGGTGTACAGCTGAGGACCATGCAGGAACATAACAGGGTTAAAGTGGCACTAATCTCTGGTTTAAAAAGTAAGTTCTAATCAAGTATCTGTAACTCAGAAATGTCTATTCTATTGCTTTCAGCCTTCTCCAAATTCCTTTTTTTCTGCTGCTGTGATCCAACTCTCTGTTAGAGGGTGGCTATGTTCATTCTCCATGGTCCTACTGCATGTAGGAACGCAGCAACTCTTTCTTGATTTAATCCTGAGATAGACTCTGATATTTGTAGTGTGCATAAAGCAGTACTGTATATATCAATGCAATTAATGAAAAATTCTCATGCCAAGTAAACAAAAAGTTAAGGGGGGGAGAGGTTCAGGAGCTCAGCGAGGATGTTACAAAGAGACAGAAAAACACAGGAGGAAATAATTTCATGAATAATACATTACAGGGTCATGACGTGGTGGATGTGTATAGTATAGTATGTGTGAATGCAGTGGCGGCTGGTGCTCCATTTTTTTTGGGGGGGTGCAATCAAAGCCCTAACCAACCCCCCCCCCCCACCCCCCCGCCGGTCACTCGCCCGCAATAGGGCCTACAGATAGTTAGATAACTAGGTAGACAGACAGATAAATGGACATATATAGACACTGGGTGGGATGGATGGATAGATAGACACTGGGAGGGATTGATAGATAGATACTGGGTGGGAGGGATAGATGGATGGATAGATAGACACTGGTTGGGATGGATGGATAGATAGACACTGGGTGGGAGGGATGGATAGATAGACACTGGTTGGGATGGATGGATAGATAGACACAGGGTGGGATGGATGGATAGATAGACACTGGGTGGGATTGATAGATACTGGGTGGGAGGGATAGATGGATGGATAGATAGACACTGGGTGGGATAAATGGATAGACACTGGGTGAGATGGATGGATAGATAGACACTGGTTGGGAGGGATGGATAGATAGACACTGGGTGGGATGGATGTATAGATAGACACTGGGTCGGAGGGAGGGATAGATAGACACTGGGTGGGAGGGATGGATAGATAGACACTGGGTGGGGGGGATGGATAGATAGACACTGGGTGGGAGGGATGAATAGGTAGACACTGGGCGGGATGGATGGATAGATAGACATTGGGTGGGATGGATGGATAGAAAGACACTCTGTGGGATGGATGGATAGATAGACACTGGGTGGGAGGGATAGAAAGATAGATATTGGGTGGGATGGACACACAGACAGATCAGTGATGAGGACTTACATATCCTTTAATGAGGCTCTGTTCTAAGCAGGCTGCAATCCATGGCTAGTGACAGGCAGCTGTCCTGACACCTCCTCTGCCTCCTTCCTTCCATACGCTGGCTTAGAAGGATGTCTTATCTTGTTCTTATCTCGGTGTGTATTCAGTCACACAAGGCTGGTCTCCTTATTTCTACAGGATGGATGGATGGAGAGGCTTCACATGGGCTGTGTGTTTAAGAAGTGCCTCCGCTGACACTGCCAAACTGAGACACAGCGACACCAGTGGAGATAATAGAAGCATTGACGATAGGCACTTGTTAAACAAACAGCCCACGTGAAGCCTCTCCATCCATCCATCCTGTATAAATAAGGAGACCAGCCTTGTGTGATCGTCAATGCTTGCTTCTATTATCTCTACTGGTGTTGCTGTGTCTCGGTTTGGCAGTATCAGTGGAATCATTCGGCTTTACCCCCTCCTGTGGATTTCCAACTAGATGCTTGTTGTTTCTCTTTGAAGTTGAAGACAGCGGCAGTGGAGTAGTCCGCTCCTCCGTTTGGGCGCACTGGTCTGACACATGGAAAACCGGAAGTGACATACTAACTAGTCTGTCACTCAAAGCACACAGCCATAGTAATACATATTATGGGCGCCGGGTGGATGCCGATCGGCGCTTTGGATTGCGCCGCAAGGCGGGTTAAGACCCCGCAAATGAAGCGCCTCGTCTGCAATCTTTGGATTGCATAGATGTGGCGCTTCCCATAATGCACTGTGCCCAGTGCCCGAACACAGTGCACTTAAGGACTTTTTTTTCAATTTTTTTTTTAAAGGGCCATTTTCAAATTTTTTTTTCAATTTTTTTTGACTGCCTGGAGGGGGGGTGGCGCCCGGGCGCCCCCTATGGACGGGCCGCCACTGTGTGCATGTATTGATTTTGGAGAATAACAATATTGTTTAGTATCACTTTAGAGCAGTGAGCTTGGTTTCGAACTCATGATAGGAAGCTCACTATATATAACCTTTAAAAGCCGGCTTCATTATGATTAAACTGGAAATTGGGTCAACCAAAAAATAAAATAAAAGCCTCATGCATGTGTCCTGCTTAATAATATAGTGGGTCAGCAATGCCAAGAGTTGGTGAAAGCAGGGGTCCGTCATCCGGAGATAATTCCAAAAATCATCCGTATTATTCTCCTGGAACTCCCGCAGCAAAGGCATATGACGTAATTGGTCACGATTAATAAAGCAACCAATTTTTGGTCCAAGAAATCCTCCACCTGTTCCTGGACTTGGGTCAAAGCAATAACTCCAAGGCCAATAATAAATAACACGTTATCTCCTCCGATTCCACAACATGGCTGGTTGACGAACGGCCATTCAGAAACTAACTGAAAAGCGTGAAATGAAAAGTGCGAAATGAAAATCGCGAAATGAAAAGCGCGAATCAACACTCACCAAGCTTCTACTAATACGAATTTAGCAGAAGGAGCAAAAAAGGGTGGAGCCTGACAATTGAACTTCTGACGTTTTGTCTGCGGAAAATCCGATCGTGTGTACGAGGCTTAAAGCGGTTGTATACCCGCAAAAAAAAAAAAATTTTCTACCCCTGTAAAGCAAAAGGCATAATGAGCTAGTATGCACTGCATACTAGCTCATTATGAAATACTTACCTTAGAACGAGGCGTCGGTATCTTACCTGGTCCACGCCGAGGGAGCTGTCATGTTGCCTCGGCGTGTCTTCCGGGTATCGCGGTTCCAGCGCTGTGAGTGGCTGAAACCGCGATGTCGTCACTTCCGCGCATGCGCGCGGGAGATTTCTTGCTCGGCAAGGTCCGGCAGTTGCCGGCCTTCAGCCGAGAATCCCCTGTGCGCATGCGCCGCTGCAGTCAGCGGCTCATCGCAAGGGGAATATCTCCTAAACCGTAAAGGTTTAGGAGATATTTTTTTTACCTACAGGTAAGCCTTATTATAGGCTTACCTGTAGGTAAAAGTAAAAAAAATGACTATACAACCACTTTAAGAGGGTAGCCAGGACTGCAGGATTTTCTTCTGCAGTTCCTTTGAGCTACACAAGGTGGTGATCTCTCTTATAGCAAGACAGGAAGTCTTTATTGAATACAGACAGGAAGTGATGTCAGGTACAGACAGGAAGTTCCGGGTGAGAGGTGAGTTGGGAGGAAGTAGAGAGAAGACATTGCTGGACCTGGCAGTAGAGGAGGTAATAAGATCTTATTTTCTATTTACACCCAGTAACCCCCCGTCATGTCCGTCCTCTTCCTCCATAGTCACTGTGATGTCTTTTATCTCCAGCAGATGATGATACACACATATATAGTGTGGAAACCTAGATTAACCCCTTCAGGGGCAGAACATTTCCCCAGTTACGGGATCGGAACATTCTCTTAATTTTAGAGATGTGTCCCCTTCTCACTGGAGATGAGATGAACATTCCTGGGTTCGGTGTGAGGTG
This sequence comes from Lithobates septentrionalis, assembly GCA_037952835.1. Lineage (NCBI taxonomy): Eukaryota > Metazoa > Chordata > Amphibia > Anura > Ranidae > Lithobates > Lithobates septentrionalis. The sequence continues at coordinate 835,431 of JBBDGP010001914.1, forward strand.
GGTCCACAGAGCATTACTAAAGTTCAGGTGCCGAATCCGAACCCCATTAAAGATAATGGGAGCCAAATGTTAAAAACCAGTAATGGCCGTTTTCTAGGCTAATAGGCATCAGATTGTCAGACAAATGGTATCGGGGGCTGGGCACTGCCCTGGGGGACTAGTACCTAAGGAAAAAGGTTTTGCCACTTGGCAGGGAGCAGCGATTTTAGTATTGCTTAAAAGGAAACATTAAAATGCAGAATTCCTTTAGATACCATGTTTGAGGGATGCTCTGACCCGGCCTGTGGAGTGGTGTATCTGTACGATGTATACAACCTACTACAGCAACACTGACATGTATTTATTTATTTATTTATTTTTTTATTTTTTTAATTGTTTATTTATAACAGAGACAAGGCCAACATGGCCCAACAAGTTACACAATAGTACAACTAATGACATATTTTCACTTTTACAGATTAAGGTGCATAAGAGAAATGTCTAGACAAACAAAATTCCTGGCAGCAGAACAAATCATGGTAGACACATAACAAGTGTTTCATCATTAAAGGCATCTCGTGTGTCTTCAGTGACTGTCTCAGTGTCTCTTTAATAATTATGCAGGTGTAGAAAGAGAAACTTCTCTGGGAGTGTGTATATGTGGTTGGTTTGGTTATGAAGTTAGATGTCGGGGTCCATGCGCCCGGTCCCTTCATTTTCTCTTCCCTTCCTTTCTCCTTCCTTAAAGCGGGGTTCCACCCAAATTTTGAACATTATCTCTATGCATTCTGTTCCTTGCCTAGATGCTGACATGCTGTGTAAAAAAATTTAAATCGCCGTAATTACCTTTTTTTTTTTTTCTAATCTTCTTAGCACTTCCTGGTTTTCCTCCCATGGGAGTAGGCACGTTTCTAGCCTCTCCCAGACCTCCCACAGTCCCCTGGGAGCTAGTCTCAGGCTTCCCAGCATGCATTGTGCAACAGCGTCATCACAACATCTCGGTGAATGCTGGGAGCACAGCATTAACCGCATCCAGGAAATACATGCGTGTGGGCTTCAAATGCCCACAATGAAGATGGAAACCGCCTTCAGTGAATTTTATAAGTTATTCTTTACAACGAAATCGGACACAGGCGGACTTATTACACAGAGCATGTGAGTAGATAATCATGAGAAGAAAAGTTTGTGAATGAACTCCAAAAAAAAAAAACGATAGATAGGTGGACCCCCGCTTTAAAAAATAAAGAAAGAAAAAAGAGGGCAATCCCACGAATGTGGGTAGAGAGAACAGGAAATAATAGTATGGTGAAAGATAGCTATATGAAAGAAGAATAGATGGACAAAAGCGGGAGGGGTAGAGCGGGGGGGGGGGGGGGGGTGTTAGTTCCTTTATCACTGAGTGTCAAAGAGGGTATTCTTGGGTCACGTACATGTCATTTTGCGCCAACGTTCAGAAAGAGTGGTAGGAGGCGTGTTGTGTTGGAGGATGTACACTCACACAGCCAAAACAGGGTCTCTTAGCGCCTGACCTTCATCCGATAATATGAAGATGTTCCATAGCTGCCAAGTTTTAGTAAATGTCTCTTGCCGCCTATCTTGCGCCGTGAGAATGAGATCCTCCATGCGTTTTATTTCCTCCACTCTTGTGAACCATGATGTAATTGTCGGTGGGGATGTGGCCTTCCAGTGTATTGGGATGCAGGCTTTGGCCGCGTCTAGCAGATGTCTAATCACTAATTTTTTGTATACTTTCTCCGAGATGTCCGATGCATGCAGGAGAAAGAATGCGGGGTCATCTGGTATAATTTACTCTGTGAATTTCTGGGTAACCTCCCTCACCACACGCCAGAAATGATTCAGGACAGGGCACGACCAAAAAATGTGCACCAATGTTCCTGTGTCTGCCCAACATCGCCAACATAGGTCAGACGTTGTCCAGAAACACTTGTGGAGTAGAGCTGGTGTTCTGTACCATCTTGATAGTAGTTTATAATTGGTCTCCTGGGTTTTGGCACAGATGGAGGACTTGTGAGTGAATCTAAGAATGCGCTGACGTGTAGCTGTACTAAAGTGGCAATTTAGTTCCAGTTCCCATTTAACCAACCCCGGGGGGTACGAAATCTGCTCGCGGTGTGTTTAGGAGACTGTATGCCAGGGATAGAGTATGCGTTATTGTGCCTGTGGTGTTGCAGAGTTCTTCTAAAGTTGTGAGGGGTTGATCGTTGGCGTCAGGAGGTTCCAGGGAGTGAAGGAAATGTCCTAACTGACGGGACCTCAAGAAGTCCAAGCGAAACGGGCCCGCAGGGTCCGAAAGTTCTGCAATAGTGAACCAGCGTCCCCCAGCATTAAAGTGGGAGGCCTGGTGCAGGCCCGCATTGCCCAGACCCCGAAAGATCGCATCCTGCATGCCCGGCTTAAACCTAGGGTTACCCAATATGGGGTATAGAAGTGAACTAGGGAGAGATGAGCCGGGCACAAATTCGTATTGTGTTACCAATCAGTGGGTGTCCTTTTGTTTCTGACGGCAGATCCGTGTAGCACCAGGGGGCCCTGTTAAGGGGGACCTTGCTTTGGTCTTGCTCTATTTGTGCTCAGATCTTGCTTTCTCTGTGTCGACACCAGTCTATTAGCCTCACCAAGTGTGTCGCCTTATGATAAGCTCGGATGTCCGGTACTGCTAGTCCACCATAATGTTTGGGTAGGATTAGAAGTTTGTGTGAGAGTCTGGGTCTCTTTTTGGCCCATATAAATTCTGTGAACATAGATTGTATCTGTTTAAAATAGGATGGAGGGATATTAATAGGTAGCGCTTGCATGAGGTATAGGAATTTCGGGAGAATCGTCATTTTCAACATATTACATCATCCTATCCATGAATGTAGGCCTGTGTTCCATTGGTTTAGTAGTGTTCTAATTGTTCTCAGTATGGGTGGGAAGTTGAGGTTATATAGTTGCAATAACGTGTGTGGGATATGTGTGCCCAAATATTTTAAAGCGGTTGCCGTCCACTTTAATCCAAAACTAGATTGAAGGTGTGTAAGCCGTGATTGCGGTATCACTACACCCATCGCCTCCGATTTGGCCAAATTGATTTTTAAGTTTGAGAGTGCTCCATATGTTGTAAATTCCCGGAGCAAGTTTGGGAGGGAGACAGAAGGAGTTGTAAGTGTGAACATAAGATCATCCGCGTATGCGGACACCTTATGTTGAGTATGGTTTATTGTGAAGCCTGATATGTTAGGATTCAGTCGCACATGGCACAAGAATGGTTCCAGTGACAATGCGAAGAGTAGGGGGGATAACGGGCACCCCTGTCTCGTGCCATTAGCGATCGGAAAAGATTCTGAGACCACCCCATTTGCCCGAACTCTAGCCGACGGTGTCGTGTATGTCGCCGATATCCAACTCAACATGTTGCTCCCCAGACCTATATGTCGTAATTGACCCGATCAAACGCCTTTTCTGCGTCGGTTCCTATAAAGGCGCTGGGTATTTTGTTACGTGTGACCGAGTGTAGCAAGTTCAAAACCTTAATGGTATTGTCCCTTGCCTCCCTCGTAGGAACAAAACCCACTTGATCTAAATGTATCAAGTGGGGTAGATGGGTTTGTAATCTGGTGGCTATAATTTTAGTGAACAATTTCAAGTCCGTATTAAGCAGGGATATAGGGCGGTAACTTCCGCAACACGTCGGGTCTTTACCCTCTTTAGGGATAACGGATATTTGAGTCTGTACTGTAGTGGTGTGAAATGCCCCTTCCTTGGTCAGGCCATTTAGTAGTTTGAGGAGATGTACTCCTAGGGATGGCAATAGTGTCTTGTAGTATTGAATCGTGAGGCCGTCTGGGCCTGGTGCTTTTCCTGGCTTAGTGCCTCCTATCGCAAGTTGTATCTCGGGTAGTGACACTGACATTTATATATTATAATCGATGTTGCTGAGATTACTGGTAAATGGCAGTTCTTAGGTCTCTTCCTTCCGTCTGTAAACAAAGTGGCCGGGTTTCTTTTCATCTATACCAGATGCTTATCCTATAGATCGTAATTATTATTATTATACAGGATTTATATAGCGCTGACAGTTTACGCAGCGCTTTACAACATTAGGGCAGACAGTAAAATTACAATACAATTCAATACAGGGGGGAATCAGAGGGCCCTGCTTGTTAGAGCTTACAATCTAGAAGGGAGGGTCAAGTTATACAAAAGGGTAATAGCTGTGGGGGATGAGCTAATGGAGAAAATAGTGCAGTTGTTACGTGGAGGGAAGATAGGCTTCTCTGAAGAGGAAAGTTTTCAGGGATCGCCTAAAAGTGGATACATTTGGAGACAGTCTGACAGATTGGGGTAGGGAATTCCAGAGGATGGGCGAGGCTCAGGAGAAGTCCTGGAGGCGGATATGGGAGGAGGTGATGAGGGAGCTAGAGAGCAGGAGGTCCTGGGAGGAACGAAGAGGGCGATTAGGATGATACCAGATCCTTATCCTTCATGAGTGTCTGGTATGGATACCAAGGAGAACCCCATCAAATAAATAACAGTTTGCGGTGTTCCTCAAATTCAACATCAGAACCTTTAGGGCTGGTATGAACTTTAAGTGGGAACACCATGCAAAAAACAAGGAAAAACGGGTCCCACTAAAGTTCATCCCAGACCTTTAGACTAGCATACAGCCTGGCAGGTCCAATAAGAGGGAGGGCATATGGCCCTTCTCCTCCTGAACCATACCAGGCTACATGTGCTCAACATGGTGAGATCCCCTGGTAAAACATATTGTCCCAATGTCGATGAGGAGAAGACCATCCCTTGGCTGGTGGTTTTGGGGATCTTAGAGTGAGGGGCTTATAGGAATCTGGAAACCCCTTTAAAAATAAAGAGGAAAACATATATTCCCCTAATGTTTATGAGTAAGTAGCACATAGCGCCTAGTATGAACATGAATTGTCCAGTGACACAACAGTTTGATGGCATAGTTTCTGAGCTCCTTCTTTTCTCGTAGCACCACATTACATCATCATACATACAAAGTTACCTCCCCTGCTGATCTCACAGGCTACTAGAGAGCAATGGAGGCCAGAGTTGTACAGATGAGGATCAGATTGATGTTTAGGTGAGACAATAAGAGAGAGAACAAAATTAAACACCCCAATAATGTAGACAGGGCTACAGATGTAAGAACAGCAGTGATCACTATGAAGGAAAAAATGAGAGTAAAGAGTCCGCCTATTAATCGCTTACATCTCCATCCCAATATTGTACTACCAATAGCAGGGGAGAGAAAAGATTACCGCTCCAGGGAGGTGAGTTGAGAATGACACTCTCCTCAAGGTGGAAGCAGCAGATGCAGGCTAAGCATGTAGCAATGAAGAAGGATCTGGACAGCGGCACTCCAATATAAACACCTTTATTGTATAAAATAACAAATGTTCAAACAGCAGTGTACAGGATAAATTAACTAACGCGTTTCACACTCTTAATAGTGCTTAGTCATAGCTACCACCAAGCACTATTAAGAGTGTGAAACGCGTTAGCTAATTTATCCTGTACCTTGCTGTTGTTTGAACTTTTGTTATTTTATACAATAAAGGCGTTTATATTGGAGTGCGGCTGTCCAGATCCTTTTTCTTCATTGTACAACCAATACCGTCCAGATAATTCTCTGATATCCATCTACAGAGAAACCTGCATAGATCACATGACCACACCAACAACGATGAAGGAGGAACGGAGTCACATGACTGAGAGGATACTAAGCCTCACCCTGGAGATCATCTACCTGCTGACCGGAGAGGTGAGGAGGATTCTGGGAGGTCACATGACATCACTCTTATCTCTATTATTAAAACACAGACCTGACCGGAGAGGTGAAGAGGATTCTGGGAGGTCACATGACATCACTCTTATCTCTATTAATAAAATACAGACCTGACCGGAGAGGTGAGGAGGATTCTGGGAGGTCACATGACATCACTCTTATCTCTATTAATAAAATACAGACCTGACCGGAGAGGTGAGGAGGATTCTGGGAGGTCACATGACATCACTCTTATGTCTATTAATAAAACACAGACCTGACCGGAGAGGTGAGGAGGTTTCTGGGAGGTCACATGACATCACTCTTATCTCTATTAATAAAACACAGACCTGACCAGAGAGGTGAGGAGGATTCTGGGAGGTCACATGACATCACTCTTATCTCTATTAATAAAACACAGACCTGACAGGAGAGGTGAGGAGGATTCTGGGAGGTCACATGACATCACACTTATCTCTATTAATAAAACACAGACCTGACCGGAGAGGTGAGGAGGATTCTGGGAATATGACATGATATTACTGCTTTTACTTGAATAGAGTTTTCCTCCTAAGAAGTCTGGAGATCATATGACCATCACAGTGCCTCCACCTTCCTCCCTGACACCTGAGATAAACATCAAGAAGAAGATTCTGGAAGTTACCAAGAAGATGATGGAGCTGCTGACAGGAGAGGTGAGCGGTGCTGGGAATTCTGGGACATTATCCAGTAACAGACAAGGGATGTGTCTGGATGGTGACTGTATCATTGTGTGTGTCAGGTTCCTATAAGGTGTCAGGATGTCACTGTCTATTTCTCCATGGAGGAGTGGGAGTATTTAGAAGGACACAAGGATCTCTACAAGGACGTCATGATGGACAATCAGCCGCCCCTCACATCACCGGGTAAGAGGAGACTTTATTGTAAAGGAGAGAGCAGTACGGAGGGTCCACCTAGATCCCCCATCATCTGATAAACACATAGAAACAATGTATTCAGTCAGTGTGTGTGTTTCCTACAGATGGATCCAGTAATGGGAGCCCACCAGAGAGATGTCCCCGTCCTCTGTATTCCTGGGATTCCACACAGGAAGATCACACCATCCCCCACCATCATCAGGTAGGTGGAGTTGAGGGTCTGGAACATAAAGTGATTGAACACTCCGATGTGTGGACTCTACAAGATGATAATTTCTATGTGATCTCTTATCATAAATATTTCTATTTTACAGATGTTATTTTCTGCCATTCTGTTGGTTTAGGGTGAAGATCTGATGATCATTAAAGTTAAGGGTGAAGTAGAAGAGACGTATGTGAGGGATGATCAGCAATATACGGAGGAGGCTGGAATGACGAGGACATTCAAAGAGGAGGACACTCCTACAGAGATCAGCACAGGTGAGCCATAATATATTCTTCTGTTATCTCTCCTCTGTTACTGCACACTGATTGGTCAAGAGCAGGGCGGGAGATTAGTGATGTCATGGTCCAGAGTAGAATGGGAGATGAGTGGCGTTATAGGTTGATAAGTCATCTCCTTGTACTGATTCCCGTCCTGCACATTAGATCTTCTTTTCTTTTCAGATAATCCCCCTTATCTGTGCTGCAGGCACAATTTATTTATTTAGACATGATTTATGTGATGAGTGATGAGCTGAATGTACCTGGGTCCGGTTTGGGGTGGGTTCTGCAAACTTTACCGAAGTTCACATTCTGAATCCAAAAGTCAATAGCAGCCAGATCTTAGATATCAGTAATGGCCATTTTCAGTGCTAATAGGCAAGGGATTGTCAAACAAACAGGGGGCTGGGCACTGCCCTGGGGGACATGTACCAAAACAGAAGCCTTTTTTTGTTATTTGAGAGCAGAGATTTTAATATGTGAAACATTCAAATGTTACTTCTCTTTTTAAACTAGTAGCCAGGGTTCCACTTCATCTATACAGATCTTATGACCCTAAATGAAGGTCTGGTATAGATGTTAATGGGGGTCCCTGAGCAAAAAAGGATCCTCCTCAAAATACATACATGACACTTATCCAAGCATGCAGCCTGGCAGGAGAGGAAAGAAGGGGATATGCATATGTCCCCCTTCCCCTCCTTAACCGTGTATGCAGGTGCAGTTAGCTACTTTGCCACTAGGTGGCTCTGTACCAGAATAGTGTCTGGTTACAGTAGGTAAGGTCATCAGGTGCTAGGCCCCTTTTAGCTAAAGCCCTCCTGCAGTGAAGTCATGGGTGAGTCAGAGCCCTATTTTAAACTAGGTTGGGAGGCGCAGTAGAGCAGTTAGGACATGGGAGCTTACCACCCTACATTTATGTGACTGTAACCGGCATGCCTAGGCCCTGGACAGGGCAGGAGGCCACGAGGAGTAGCCCTATACCCAGGAAAAGCTGGCTGTAGTCTTTTATGCCCCTTATGGAAGTGGGGGCTAGAACAAATTGCAAAAGGCATTTCAGGAGAGGCCAAGAGACTGCTTCCCTGGAGGCTCCTGGGAGAGGTGTACCTATGGAGGAGGTGACCACTAAGAGCACAATCCTGTGAGTACTAATGACCCTGGGTGAAAGGAGAGACTGTAAAGATGGCTGCCAAAGTGCTGCATAATCTTTCACATGTGACTACTATGGACCATCCACGAAATGTGAGTGACTGTGTAGTGTTAAGTGCCTCCAGATTGTATGTCAATGTGAGGAGACTGTTATGCAATTTCCAGAATTCCATCAGTAATGTGCAGCAAAATACTGTATGTGTGGACATTCCTTCCTTGGCCAGTACACCCTGCAATTTAAAGCTTCCTAGTTCAATTTTTTTCTGGGTAAGGCTCAATACTTATCAGCACCCCCTCGTATTGTTGGCAGCAAGAATTACTATTGCTAGACATTGGAAACCGTCAGTAATTCCTTTTGATTATGTAAAAAGCAAGCTTAAATGGCTTATGGTGAATGATAAGGTCACCCATATACAGTCAGGACATCAACACAATTCTAATCTTTTTGGCTCTATACACCACCACAATGGGTTTGAAATGAAACGAACAAGATGTGCTTTAACAGCAGACTTTCAGCTTTAATTTGAGGGTATTTACATCCAAATCAGGTGAACGGTGTAGGAATTACAACAGTTTGTATATGTGTCTCCCACTTTTTAATGGACCAAAAGTAATGGGACAATTGGCTGCTCAGCTGTTCCATGGCCAGGTGTGTGTTATCCCCTCATTATCCCATTTACAAGGAGCAGATAAAAGGTCCAGAGTTCATTTCAAGTGTGCTATTTGCATTTGGAATCTGTTGCTGTCAACTCTCAATATGAGATCCAAAGAGCTGTCACTATCAGTGAAGCAAGCCATCATTAGGCTGAAAAAAACAAAACAAACCCATCAGAGAGATAGCAAAAACATTAGGTGTGGCCAAATCAACTGTTTGGAACATCCTTTAAAAAGAAAGAATGCACCGGTGAGCTCAGCAACACCAAAAGACCCGGAAGACCACGGAAAACAACTGTGGTGGATGACCGAAGAATTCTTTCCCTGGTGAAGAAAACACCCTTCACAACAGTTGGCCAGATCAAGAACACTCTCCAGGAGGTAGGTGTATGTGTGTCAAAGTCAACAATCAAGAGAAGACTTCACCAGAGTGAATACAGAGGGTTCACTACAAGATGTAAACCATTGGTGAGCCTCAAAAACAGGAAGGCCAGATTAGAGTTTGCCAAACAACATCTAAAAAAGCCTTCACAGTTCTGGAACAACATCCTATGGACAGATGAGACCAAGATCAACTTGTACCAGAGTGATGGGAAGAGAAGAGTATGGAGAAGGAAAGGAACTGCTCATGATCCAAAGCATACCACCTCATCAGTGAAGCATGGCGGTGGTAGTGTCATGGCGTGGGCATGTATGGCTGCCAATGGAACTGGTTCTCTTGTATTTATTGATGATGTGACTGCTGACAAAAGCAGCAGGATGAATTCTGAAGTGTTTCGGGCAATATTATCTGCTCATATTCAGCAAAATGCTTCAGAACTCATTGGACGGCGCTTCACAGTGCAGATGGACAATGACCTGAAGCATACTGCGAAAGCAACCAAAGAGTTTTTTAAGGGAAAGAGGTGGAATGTTATGCAATGGCCAAGTCAATCACCTGACCTGAATCCGATTGAGCATGAATTTCACTTGCTGAAGACAAAATTGAAGGGAAAATGCCTCAAGAACAAGCAGGAACTGAAGACAGTTGCAGTAGAGGCCTGGCAGAGCATCACCAGGGATGAAACCCAGCGTCTGGTGATGTCTATGCGTTCCAGACTTCAGGCTGTAATTGACTGCAAAGGATTTGCAACCAAGTATTAAAAAGTGAAAGTTTGATGGATGATTGTTAATCTGTCCCATTACTTTTGGTCCCTTAAAAAGTGGGAGGCACATATACAAACTTTTGTAATTCCTACACCGTTCACCTGATTTGAATGTACAGTGGGGATCGAAAGTTTGGGCACCCCAGGTAAAAATGTGTATTAATGTGCATAACGAAGCCAAGGAAAGGTGGAAAAATCTCCAAATGGCATCAAATTACAGATTAGACATTCTTATAATATGTTAAAAAAAAGTTAGATTTTATTTCCATCATTTACACTTTCAAAATTACAGAAAACAAAAAAATGGCGTCTGCAAAAGTTTGGGCACCCTGCAGAATTTATAGCATGCACTGCCCCCTTTGCAAAGCTGAGACCTGCCAGTGTCATTGATTGTTCTCAATCATCGTCTGGGAAGACCAGGTGATGTCAGTCTCAAAGGTTTTAACTGGCCAGACTCATCTGACCTTGCCCCAACAATCAGCACCATGGGTTCTTCTAAGCAGTTGTCTAGAAAACTGAAACTGAAAATAGTTGACGCTCACAAAGCTGGAGAAGGCTATAAGAAGATAGCAAAGCGTTTTCAGATGTCAATATCCTCTGTTCGGAATGTATTTAAGAAAAGGCAGTCATCAGGAACAGTGGAAGTTAAAGCAAGATCTGGAAGACCAAAAAAAAATATCAGACAGAACAGCTCGCAGGATTGTGAGAAAAGCAATTCAAAACCCACGTTTGACTGCACGATCCCTCCAGAAAGATCTGGCAGACACTGGAGTTGTGGTACACTATTCCACTATAAAGAGATACTTGCACAAATATGGTCTTCATGGAAGAGTCATCAGAAGAAAACCTCTTCTACGTCCTCACCACAAAAATCAGCGTTTGAACTTTGCAAATGAACATATAGACAAGCCTGAGGCATTTTGGAAACAAGCTCTGTGGACCGATGAGGTTAAAATAGAACTTTTTGGCCGGAATGAGCAAAGGTAACGTTTGGAGAAGAAAGGGCACAGAATTTAATGAAAAGAACCTCTGTCCAACTGTTAAGCATGGGGGTGGATCAATCATGCTTTGGGGTTGTATTGCAGCCAGTGACACAGGGAACATTTCACGAGTAGAAGGAAAAATGGATTCAATAAAATTTCAGCAAATTTTGGATGGTAACTTGATGCCATCTGTGAAAAAGCTGAAGTTAAAGAGAGGATGGCTGCTACAAATGGATAATGATCCTAAACACACCTCAAAATCCACGAGGGATTACATCAAGAGGCGTAAACTGAAGGTTTTGCCATGGCCTTCACAATCTCCTGACCTCAACATTATTAAAAATCTATGGATAGACCTTAAAAGAGCAGTGCGTGACAGACAGCCCAGAAATCTCAAAGAACTGGAAGACTTTTGTAAGGAAGAATGGGCAAAGATACCTCAAACAAGAATTGAAAGACTCTTGGCTGGCTACAAAAAGCGTTTACAAGCTGTGATACTTGCCAAAGGGGGCAGTACAAGATATTAACTCTGCAGGGTGCCCAAACTTTTGCAGACGCCATTTTTTTGTTTTCTGTCATTTTGAAAGTGTAAATGATAGAAATAAAATCTAACTTTTTTTGACCTATTATAAGAATGTCTAATCTGTAATTTGTTGCCATTTGGAGATTTTTCCATCTTTCCTTGGCTTCGTTATGCACATTAATACATATTTTTACCTGGGGTGCCCAAACTTTCGATCCCCACTGTAAATATCCTCAAATTAAAGCTGAAAGTCTGCAGTTAAAGCACATCTTGTTTGTTTCATTTCAAATCCATTGTGGTGGTGTATAAAGCCAAAAAGATTAGAATTCTGTCGATGTCCCAATATTTATGGACCTGACTGTACTTCATAACAAGACTAAGAAGTTTGATAAAATATGGGACCTGTGGATTTGATATATCTCTGTTCCCTAAGGAGCCCTGGGTAGACCCTCCTCTCCCTTTTTTCTTTTCTTTCTTTATTTTGACTTTCCTTCTTTATTTTTTCTTTCTTTCTCTGTTGCTTAATCTTAATTTATCTGGTTGTCTTTAGGGCCTAACATGGTTTTGCTTTAGATGGTAGTCTCAGTGCAGGGGCCTTCCCGTTATTCCGTACCACCCTCCCTTTCCCGGCTCCCTATACTACGTAGTTATTTCTACGCCTTTTAATACCTGATCGCAATTCAAGTCACTGATTAGCATGGTTACGCTCTTGGTCCCTTGTGGATCAAGACCATATTCCCTACCTTCTGATAAGGATCAATACCCTTTAGTATTAGAAAAGTACCTGTGAACATTATTTTGTTTACTTGATGATGGTCTACAATATCCTTGGTAGAATAAATATATAATTCTCGCTCTGTTAAATTAAAACTAAGGGTATACTGCAGCAGACACCTGATCCTTAACAGAACGAGAGGTAAATTAAAAAATGATGATGTTGCGCTGTGAACCTTCTAAGAAAAAATAAAGTGCTAATGCAATAATCAACACACAAGGTGTATATCTATATATACCAGTGATGGTGAACCTTGGCACCCCAGATGTTTTGGAACTACATTTCCCATGATGCTCAACTACACTGCAGAGTGCATGAGCATCATGGGAAATGTAGTACCAAAACATCTGGGGTGCCAAGGTTCGCCATCACTGATCTATACAATCAAAAACTTTCTGAGTGCTAAGGTGTAAAGTGAAACAAATATAGTTACTACAAACAGTAAACATCCATAACTGATGGCGATAGCTTGGAACCAATCACATATTCATAAAACAGTGAAAATATACTAACATGCTGAAGTAATTAATAACGTATAACAATGCGAATAGTAAAAGTCCAATGCGCACTCTAGATTAGAGTATCTTGAACGTGTAAATACAATCCCAAAAGTACTGTGACAGTCAAACAATATTGAGATGAGTAATATATCCCTCCACCGTGAGTGGAAAAAAAAAGCAGCCAATGCCAGGATAATCCTCCTGTAGTGACACCTGAATGTGTACAAGCCCCTCACCTTACTGCTGTAAGGGTACAGCATAAATGGATCAGATGCAGCAGTCCTGATGGGGTCCCTCTTTGATGTTTACAGAAATGGATCGTGGTATAGCCTTCTCCTCTAGTAAGCTCGATTTGGGGAGGTTGGAAAATGGAAGAAAAGTCCCAATAGCGTAATCCCGTTTAAAATGGTCAATTTATTAAAACATAGACATAGATACACTCACTTTTTGGTTTAAAAAACACTGGTAATAATCCACAAGCGCCGAGCTCGTATACTTCCGTAACTACTGGTTCCGCCTATTGCTCCAATCCTGACGCGTATCGTCACATCACGTAACTTCATCAGGGAAATATACTTATATGTATTGTATCTTACAGCAGTAAGGTGAGGGGCTTGTACAAGTTCAGGTGTCACTACATATTTTTGGTAAAAAAATCCCAACAAGAGTATGGTTTGTGGAAACGTTTTACAAACTATGGGGTATTTTTATGGCAGCGATTAGCGACTTATAGCGGGACTGCCATATTGCGGCGGACAAATCTGACACTAAGTGACACTTTTTTTGGGGACCAGTGACACCAATACAGTGATCAGTGCTAAATAATATGCACTGTCACTGTACTAATGACACTGGCAGGGAAGGGGTTAACATCAGGTGCAATCAAAGGGTTAAACGTGTCCCTAGGAAGTGCTTTATAACTGTGTGGGGGAGGTGCTTTTACTGTAAGAAGACAGAGATCCGTGTTGCTGCTTAGCAGAAACAAAAGATCTGGGGCGTGGCTTGCGGCGCATGGAGTAGGACGCACTGACTGATCTCTCCACCGTATCTCCTGCAATCTATCCTGACTGCCTGCATACCAGACGCCGTATCTTCTTCACACACATCTCTGAGGGTACAGCAAACAAGTGGCCTTCCTCCGGTACCTGTCTCTCACGCCGGCGATATGTCCAGAAAGGGTAAAGACCAGACAGCAGCGCCGGACCAAGATGGCGCCCGGCTACCTGCTCGGGCTAAGGAGGATGCACAGCAGCTGTTTGCTAAAGCGAACTTTAAAGAACACCCTGCTACTCCTGATACACCACTTACCAAGCTCTCCACACCGGGGGGGCGGGCTATCCCATATGTGGAGGACCCTGAGGAATCCGCCATGTGGGACACTGTGAGTACCCCAGCCATTTTAGTTACTAATCGGGAGCCTGACATGGAGGGTTCGGATGACCCTGAACCCACACTACGGGAAATCCTTGCAGCAGTAACCTCATGCAATCACACCTTACACTCCCTTACATCTGAAATTAAGGGGGTGAAACTTGAAATAACTTTGGTCATGCAGAAGTTAAGAGACCGCACGGCGGCCTTAGAAGGTTGCGTAAGCACAAATGAAGATGATATGGCGCCACTACAGCGTGAAGTGCACTACGTGCAATCCCTGACCTCTACTCATGGCGCCAAACTAGAAGACATGGAAAACTGACTGAGAAGGAACAATGTCCGGGCTGTGGGAATTCAAGAGCGGGCTGAGGGGAAGAACCCTGTGGCATTTATCGAGCACTGGCTGACAGAAACATTTTGCAGGGTTTCTTTCTAGCAGATGTAGATGGAGCGGGCCCTTTGAGTCCCAGCAAGACTACCCCGCCCAGATGAACCATCAAGACCCTTCTTCTTTAAGTTACTGAACTTTAAAAACAGAGACACTATCCTGCACCTGGCTAGGACCAAAGGATAAGCAATGTAAATGGATAATACTCGGATCTCTTTTTATCCTGATTTCTCAGCGGAATTACAATGCCGCAGGGCTAAGTGTACAGACATCAAAAAATTACTGCGACACTTTGATGTTACCTACGCCATGCTCTACCCGGCCAGGCTCAGGGTAGCAGCCAACAACAAAACCCACTTTTTCGATAACCCGAATGCTGCTGCTGACTGATTGGATCGTGTGGAACCTACTCTGAGAAGCATGGCGGCAGCCTGAATCTAAACCGTTCCACGTCAGGATTAGATGCTTTATGATTGGGGATATCTTCCCTGCTTACACTGCAGGCCTTGGATCCTATAAGGCAGTAAGAAACTCATGTTAATTTGGTTAAGTTACAACCACTGTTATTAGTGGAAGTGGAAGTTCCTTCGGATTCCTGGTTTCACCAGACACGTTGGGGCCCCCATACATACCTGTCCTGCAGGGACTCACTGTTTTTGTTCCCTTTATTCAAGGATGCTTTCTTCACTTTTTTTCCCCTTTTGTTGTTCGGAGGCCCCACCCCATTTTCCAGACTGGTCTCGGAACTAGGGTTGTGTGATGTGTGGAGGAATAGACACCCAGACGGGAAATGTTATTCTTGTTATTCTGCTTCACATAGGGGTTTATCACGCATAGACCTGAGCTTGAGTAACTCTCTGGCATTATCTATGGTGCACCTGGTTGAATACTTTCCAAGGAATATCTCTGACCATTCACTGATGAGAGTACAGATTTCTATTGCAGGAGCCGCCGGTACTAATTTATGGAAAGTCAATCCCTTTTGGTTTAATCTCCACTGCCTGCAGAGATTCAAACCTTTCTTCACTACAATAGGGGCTGCGCCGAACAGGGAGTGGTCTGGGACACTCTTAAGGCGCACATACGAGGTCTTATAATCCGACAGATATCTAACATTAAGACAGCTACCAGGGAATAGGGAAACTTGGTGCTCAGTGAGGCACAAAAAGCGGAAGAACAATATATTATGAATCCCTCACCTGCTTCCGAGAGAGTATGGCTTGCGGCGCAGGCATTGCACCAACAGGTCACCCTCACCACAGCTGAAAACAAGAGATTTTTCATACAGCAGAAATATTTTGAGGAAGGGGAAAACACTGGGCACTTGCTGGCGGTTATTTCTCAAGCACAGCAGGGAACAACGCACATAGAAGCCATCCGGAACCCGGCACGGGCTACGATACAGGATGTAAGTCAAATCTTACAGGTTTTCAGTACTTATTTTAGGGAACTATATGAATCCAAGGCTACTCCCCTGGAGAACGAGCTTATACACTTCTTGGATCAGTGCACTTTGCCGACACTGTCTGCGAAGGGTGGTAAACGACGGACTGCCCGCGGAGTTGTATAAACGCTATGGTGAATCCCTTCTACCTATGCTTTTGGCAACTCTGAATGATGCAGTTCGCAGGGGTGCACTACCAGCTTCTATGAGAGAGGCCATCATAGTGGTGCTGCCCAAGCCGGGTAAAGACCCCTTGCTTCCCGATTTTTACAGACCGATCTCACTGATAAACATGGACATCAAACTCTTGGCCAGAGTCCTAGCCACGCGCTTGGTAAAGGTGGTGCCTGGGCTGATACACCTTGATTAGTCAGGCTCCATTCCTGCTCGGTCAATGGCATTGAATGTCAGACGGCTCTTTCTAAACTTACAGCTGCCGGTAGATAACCCAGGCAATAGGGTAGTGTTCACACTTGACGCTGCCAAAGCTTTTGACAGCGTTGAGTGGAGATAACTATGGGCGGTCCTGCGTAAATTTAAAGTTTGCAAATCTTTTCATGCCTGGATTAATTGCTATATACGGCTCCCAGCGCACGAATCCGCATTAACAGGGTGCTATCCGAGGCTTTTCCATTACAGAGAGGGACTAGGTAGGGATGCCCGCTGTCCCCCTTGCTCTTTGCCCTGGCACTGGAACCTCTGGCGGCCATGGTGAGAGCATCCCCTGAGGTGGTGGGCTTCCATAGAGGGAGATGGTAGACAAACTCTCCCTCTATGCTGATGACACCCTGATATACCTTGGAGATACCATGGGGACCCTTGCAGCTGTCATGCGACTTATTGAACTGTTTGGCCGGTATTCAGGCTTTGCCATTAACTGGCATAAGTCTTCGCTATTGCTATTGGATCCATTACCTGGCCCTCTCCTTCAAATAGCTTCACAGGTGGATGTGGTTACTTCATTTAAGTATTTTGGGATTACTGTTACGAGGGAGGTTGGATATTATATAGCGCTGAACCTTAAACCCATCCTGCAAAAATTCAAGAAAAAGTGCACCAGTTGGTGTAGATTGCCCCTTTCTGTTACGGGCAGGCCAACCTCATTAAAATGGTCTAGGCCCCCAGTTGCTGTATGTTCTACACAATGCCCCTGTATGGATCCTGAAATATTGTTTTTTACAATATCCCAAAGACCAGGGAGGGATGGCGGTTCCTCATTCGCTCACATACTTTATAGCTGCCCCCGTTGCAGCATTTGACTGGCTGAGACCTCCCTATGGTGACGGACCCCTCGGTAACCTTACTGATACAATCCTTAGTGGAGTTCTTGGCCTTGTCTCAGCTGGAAATGGGCCTGCCAGAATTACCTTCCCACTGCCCCATGGTACAGTTGTTGTTAAAACTATGGACAGAACTAAAGCGCAGGTTGGGTCTTACTGGCTTTCTCCTGTGTAAACCTATATGGTGTAATAGGTCCTACAGAGAGCTGGCTAAACTTAGAAATTGTTCAACCTGGATAACTGTCGGAGTTAAATACTTATCACAACTTTTTTGGGGCAAGAAGTGAAACCCTTTGACCAACTGTGTATAGAATTCCCCTTGCCTCGCAATAGATACTATTTGTACATGCAACTGCGTCATGTCCTCAGGGTGCAGAGTAGAACATCTAGGTTATAGGTCGAAGATTCTACATTCCTGCAGGATATTTTCTCCACCTCTGGTAAGAAGGGGATTATATCTAGGATATATGCTCTGTTGTTGTCGTATATCCAAGCCCCAGATTTGTTACCTTGTGGAGAGAAGTGGGAGATGGACATGGGCCCCTTGGATGGAGATACATGGGAATAGATCTTGGTGAATAGCCCCCTGGTGTCGGTGTCAGCAGCACACAAACTATCTCACCTGTTCATCCTTCATCGTGCATACCGTACACCGGTTCAATTACATAAGTGGGGCAGACGAGATTCTCCTATACGCCCAAAGTGCCAAGCACATCAAGGCACTCTAATTCATATGCTATGGCGATGCCCCAAATTGGTGAGATATTGGCAAGATGTGATCCAAATGATAAATAACATTTATCAGGTTCAACTTGACTTCAACCCAGTTACGTGTCTGTTGGGTGGGCTGATCTAGGATCTATACCGTCTGCCCACTCATACAGCACTCCTCAGGCTGCTGTACTTAGCTAGGAAGCTGATAGCGAGATACTGGCTGTCTCCACATACGTCTACCTTTAGGCAATGGATACAACAGGTGAATTATATTCTGATACGGGAAAAAAATACGTACCTTCATAGAAATGCCCCTCGGAAATTTTAAAACATATGGCAAGAATGGTTGGATACACCCGGAGTAACTCTCTCTCATCTCATACTTACCAGGCTACTCCAAACGTCAGGGGGCCCTGTAAAGAGTGTGGAGAAGACAATGGGCAGACTTAGGATGTATACCTTATAGGGACGGGATGTGTGCACTGCAAGAGTTTTGACTTGGAGTAAAAACCCTTTTTATTTTCTTTAACGTTATGTGTTCTGTTTATGTGAGGTTTCGTTTCTTATTGTACTTACCACTGCTTGTTTGTTTCTAGCTGAGACTGAACTAACTAGCACTAACTAAAAGGAGAGGACAGAAGCAGATACCAAATAATATTGGTAAATAAGTTCTAGTGGCCCTAAACCACCACTAGATGTTGGCATACATCAAACAATAATAACTGATGCAGTTCGATATAGGACATCAAAATTACAAATAAGTGGGACAGATAACTCACTCCTTCACATTCTCAACCCTATTTATGTTGATTTTGGGGTTCAGCTGGCAGTATGAGGTTTTGTTTTGATCCTAGTTACAGTAACAGTCCCTATTCTTTGAGCTAACTTATAGCTAAAAGTTAACCTAAAACTCTGTCAACAGTTTTGTTAGGATAAAATGTAAGGAGGAACATAGAAAATGGAAACACTTATATTTGCAACAGAAAATATGTCTCCAAACACCCTCCAGTGCTGCTTGTCACCAGAAGCCTAGGCCTATCGCCACTTGCTCTATGCTAAAAGGTCTGCAAGTCTAAACTTTGAATTTCTTCATTATCAGAGATCACATGACCCAGTGCCTAGGCTTGTGGTTGTGTGAAGAGCATGCATCTCCCAGTCCTCATTGGTTCCTGCTCTTCTGACAAATCTGTGTAAATGTAGAAGTGATCTGGGAGGAGGAACAAGGGCTGTGTTTACTGAAGAGGGAAAGTCACAGCTGGTTGGGACATCCACTGAAAGCATCTGGTCACTCAAATCTACCTGATTCAGATGGGATATTGATTTGAGTAAACTAACCATCTTGTATCTATTGATCGTGTTTTTATATTTTCCAGGACACGCGATTGAGAAACCTTCCACAGAACATCTCACTTTATCTCTAAGCTATAAAATGGAAGATGAGGACATCACAAGAGATTGTGCAGGAGAAAAGACAATGAGCTCAGCTATGGATGGTGGACTTCACAGTGTGGATAGACCATCAAATCCCTCTGACTCTGAGCAACTTCATACTGTGAGGGAGGGTGCCGGAATTCAGGGAGGGGAGAAATTTGCCTGTCCTGAATGTGGGGAAAATTTTAGCTTTAAATTAAGTCTTACTGTACATCAGAGATCTCACACAGGTGGGAAGCTTCATTCTTGCTCTGAGTGCGGGAAATGTTTTTCACAGAAATCAGACCTTGTTGGACATAAAAAATCTCACGGAGGAGAGAAGCCGTATTCCTGCCCCAAGTGTGGGAAACGTTTTCTACGGAAATCAGACTTTCTTATACATCAAAGATCTCACACGGGGGAGAAGCCGTATCTTTGCTCTGAATGTGGTAAAAGTTTTTCAGACAAGTCCAATCTTAACAGACATCAGAGGATTCACACGGGGGAGAAACCATATTCCTGTCCTGAGTGTGAAAAATGTTTTTCACAGGTCTCCCATCTTCAAAAACATAGGAGGTCTCACACAGAGGAGAAAGTGTGTTCTTATCCTGAGTGTGGAAAATGTTTTTCACAGATATCAGAACTACTAATACATCAAAGATCTCATACAGGCAAGAAGCCCTTTTCCTGCCCTGAGTGCGGGAAATGTTTTGCATGGAAATCAGGACTCATTATGCATCAAAGATCTCACACTGGGGAGAAACCGTGTTCCTGCCCTGAGTGTGGGAAATGTTTTTTACACAAATCAGACCTTGCTAGACATCAAAGATTTCACAGAGGGGAGAAACCGTATTCCTGCCCTGAGTGTGGGAAATGTTTTTCACAGAAATCAGACCTTGTTAGACATCAAAAATGTCACAGAGAGGAGAAGCCGTATTCCTGCTCAGAGTGTGGAAAATGTTATATATGGAAATCAGACTTTATTATACATCAAAGATCTCACACAGGGGAGAAGCCGTATCCCTGCTCTGAGTGCGGTAAAAGTTTTTCAGAGAAGTCCAATCTTTACAGACATCAGATGATTCACACAGGGGAGAAGCCATATTCCTGTACTGAGTGTGGGAAAAGTTTTTCACGGAAATCAGGACTTGCTCTGCATCAGAGATCTCACAGAGGGGAGAAGCTTTTTGCCTGCCCTGAGTGCGGGAAATGTTTTTTGGACAATTCCAGACTTTACAGACATCAGATGATTCACACAGGGGAGAAGCCGTATTTCTGTCCTGAGTGTGGGAAAAGTTTTTCACAGAAATCAGACCTTGTTAGACATCAAAGGTCTCACACAGGGGAGAAGCCATATTCGTGCCCCAAGTGCAGGAAATGTTACATACGAAACTCAGACTTTGTTATACATCAAAGATCACACACAGGGCAGAAGCCATTTTCCTGCCTTGAGTGTGGTAAATGTTTTTCTGCAAAATCCATTCTTTACAGGCATCAGAGGATTCACACAGGGGAGAAGCCATATTTTTGTTCTGAGTGTGGGAAATGTTTTTCATGGAAATCAGAACTTGTTAGACATCAAAGATCTCACAAAGGGGAGAAGCCACATTCCTTCCCCGAATGAGGGAATGTTTTTCATGGGTGTCCATATTCCTGCCCTGAGTGTGAAAATATTGTGTGTGGAAATCAGACTTTGTTAACCACCTAAATACTGGGCACTTTCACCCCCTTCCTTCCCAGACCAATTTTCAGCTTTCCGTGCTCTCGAACTTTGAATGAGAATTGCGCGGTCATGCTACACTGTACCCAAATTAAATTTTTATCATTTTGTTCACACAAATAGAGCTTTCTTTTTGTAGTATTTATTCACCACTTTTTTTTATTTTTTCGATATAAGTGAAAAAAATAGCACAAAATTTGAAAAAAAACAATATTTTCTACTTTCTGTTTTAGCAGAAATTCAATATAATCAAATTTCGTTATGAATTTAAGCGAGAATGTATTCTGCTACAAGTCTTTAGTAAAAATAAATCCTGATAAGTGTATGATGATAGGTTTGCGTGATCACGGACAGATGATCATGGAGAGATGTGCGCAGATGATCAGGGACAGATGTGAGCAGATGATCACTGGGACAGTTGATTTTCCTGGGACATATATGGGACAGGTGTTTTTTCTGTGTGGGGACACTAGGCCGGTAAACAGTGTGTAAAAAGCTGTAAAAACAGCTCATACTCACTGAACACTAGCCGGCTGCAGAGATCCGCGATTGGACACAGTCATCACGTGATCAGGAGGGCCAATGATAGAGCCCTCCTGCGGATCCGAGATGCGCCGTAATGGGATTGCGCTGTTGCGCGATCCCACTCCTTCTGAAGGACGTCCAGGAACATCCACTCAGCAGGAAGAAGCACCCACCCGGCCGTTTATGTGCAGTGGCCGGGTGGAAGTGGTTAAACAACAGTAGCAAGGGCTTCAATTAATTTGGGTCATGACAATGGATTGAGGCTATTTAGAGCCATACCGATTCCACCTGTGCTAGATATATCCAATCAGTCCTATTTGGGCCAGTATGTCGGTTGAGGGCAGGCAGATGACTGGAATAGCCTAGAACACATTATGTCCAGTTGAATGCTAATGTGATTGCATTTTATAAGCAGGCATAGTCTCTAATATGGGGATACGGGTAGGCACTCATCAATAAAGGGCCCCTTGGAGAAACTAGAAAAGTATGTATGTAGATTCCCTGATAAAGGAAATGGTTTACCATCTCCATTCCTTTGTCAAGGATACAAGGGATGTTCTTCTTAAACTATTGCATCTGTCGATACCAGCTGGACCACATCTGGTAGGGAAAGATGAAGAAACACTATATACGTCTATCCCACATACTGTAAGTGGGGGCTTAAAGCAGTCGTTCAATTTTTGGAAGTAGAATACCCAGTGTTGGGTGCACACAATGAGTACATAATTGAATTACTGGACTTTATGCTTAACCATAACTTTTTTCAATTTCTCGGTACTAGCTATCATCAAATAGGGGGAACATGTAAGGGAGCACCCTGGACGCTGGCCTACTCCTGCCTCCATCTGGGCCTTTGGGAAGAGGCGATGGTATATAACTCCTTGATGTACCTCAGCCACTGTTGTTTTTGGCTGCGGTACATCGATGACGTGCTCATGGTGTGGAGTGGGACTATAGAACAATTGAAAAGTTTTATGCAAGAACTGAACCAAAATGATAGGAACATTAGACTTCCCTATTCCCACCATGATAAGTGGAAATGGGGGTGGTGGCGCAAACTGTAGTTCAAATGATGCCAGAGAACCTGAGTCTGTGTTATTGTAATGGGTGTGGATCAGGGGTGAGCACAAACCGTGCAAGATGGATAGTGATATCCGGGGGTGAAGAAGAGACGGTCCATAACTCAGGGGTGGTCTCTTCAGGATAGCAGAAGCAGGCTCCAAAACATGTAGATAAAGGGTAAAGAAAGAGGTGCCTTCAAAGTATGAACTGTAGAAACTTTATGGTACAATAAATAAAAACACTCACATTAAGGTTAAAAATGATCAGCGTGAGGAAAATCCTGCAGCGGTGCGTCTCCTTGCTCGCTGGTTCAACAGGCCGTGTCACTCAGGAACCCATAGAAAGCTGTCTGCCGGCTCTGTACACTCTGTGGCTCAGATGGTAATGCAGAGGAGAGGTTTGAGGCGCT
The DNA here is from genome assembly GCA_037952835.1 of Lithobates septentrionalis. Lineage (NCBI taxonomy): Eukaryota > Metazoa > Chordata > Amphibia > Anura > Ranidae > Lithobates > Lithobates septentrionalis. The sequence goes on from JBBDGP010001914.1 coordinate 858,650, forward strand.
CGTGGACCGCAGCGGCGTCTGCCATCACCAGAAGTGTTGCAACGCCATATCTGAGCCTGCACACTGTCAGTGGAATGGACAGGCGCGCTCCTTTGTCAAGCTGGATATGCAGGAATTCAACATGCTATATATAGAGTCCACCATCTTGTGGTGCTAGAGGGAAATGGCAGGTGATGATGAAACACAGGTGGAGAATAATATGGTCATACGGGTGGGGGGCCATCTAGTGGACACACTGGAAAAAATAAATAACTAATGTAATGTACTACATATTGAGAATGGGAATGACCACGGGACAAAAAGAGAGGAATGGAACAATAAAAGGTGGCTAAAATAAAAACAATGATAAAATATGTGTGATAAATCTTTCAGGAGACCTGCCTCCATGCTGCCGAGCCATGCTTGCAGCTGGCACCATGGATTTGTAGTCCCTCTCACCATATCATATCTACTTATAGCTGCCATACATCATTTCTCTCTTTAGCAGTCTAGATCTTTAACTATTTTCGGGCTATCACACATACTCTCATCAATATATGTGTACACCACAGACAGTTCATTATTTACTAATCTCATGCCCAGTGCCCCTATCAGTTTTTTTTTATATATACTGATCCCTACATTTCCTTATTTGCTTATTTATCCATACACATGACTCTAGATCATCATGTTGCTATTGCCTATACATGGAACCTGTCCACCATTTGGCCCCCTCGTCCCTATTTCCTAAATTACCAGCACATTAGTATCCTCTCATGATCCCCCATGATGGGCTGAATGTCACATACTTACATCAAGTCTAAATGCTGAACTAGAAAGCAAGGAGACGCACCGCTGCAGGATTTTCCTCATGCTGATCGTTTTTAACCTCAAAGTGAGTGTTTTTATTTTTTGTACCATAAAGTTTCTACAGTTCATACTTAGAAGGTATTCAGATTATCAGAGAGCCCCGACAAAAAATTGGCTGATGGACCTTACCCCTATATGTGGAATGCAAGCCTGTGGACACTGTTACATCTGTAGATATGTCCATAAGAAAGATTAATTTTCGCAAACTTTTATGGGACCAAAAAGTTTAAAATTATGCATAATATATATGTTAAGTTGTCAATGCAATAAGGTTTACAGTATGTGGGAAAAACAAAGAGACAACTCCGTATCAGAAGAGGCAAAACAGATTGCAAGTATCAAGAAAAAAAAGATGATGAACATCCCCTGGCTGTGCATTTCACCCAGTTCCATCATGGTGACCCCAAAGACCTAAGAGTGAGGGGCGTTTATGTACTTAACTTCCAAACAAGAAGAGGAGACTTTGACACTATCCTCCTTCAAAAGGAGAAAATGTGGATATATAATCTAGAATCTCTATTTCCCCAAGGCTTGAATAATGAGTGCAATTTACAGCCCTTCTTGGAGGCATGATATTTACACTCGTCTATTGTAGGATTACAGGTTGATCTGTTGAATGTCCCTCTATACTCTGCTGTCATGACTGCTTATCTACAGTGGTGTAGTGGTTAGCACTTTCACCTAGCAGCAAAAGGGTCGCTGGTTCAAATCTGCCTGGAGTTTGCATGTTCTCCCTGTGCCTGCGTGGGTTTCCTCCGGGTACACCAGTTTCCTCTCACACTCTAAAGACATGCTGGTAGGTTAATCGGATTCTGTCTAAATTGGCCCTAGTATGTGTATGAATGTGTGTTAGGGACCTTAGATTGTAAGCTCCTTGAGGATAGGGACTGATGTGAATGTACAATGTATGTGTAAAGCGCTGCGTAAATTGACAGCGCTATATAAATAACTGAAATAAATAAAATAAATAATTGCAGCATGATGAGTAAAAAGAGGAATGAGAGTGTGTATGGCATCTAGTGGTGAGAAGAGAGTATTGTATCGACATAGTGTTATTTCGGTACTGTCAGCAGACCCCTCCTCGCTCTGAGGAAGTTAGCGTTGATTGGCTAACGAAATGCGTCAACATAGTGTCATCACACACATGGCGCCCCTTGGGATCGCAGCTCACGGGAAGTGGCAGTGAAGGAGGTGTTAATTAGATTTAGCCTGAACCTAAGAATGCCATAAACGAGGACGGATGAACTGGAATAGTGTAAGGTACCTGTGATAGGTAGTGTCCAAAGTGGAGCTTGTGTGCTGAGGATTCAGGCGAAAACTTAGTCAGGCAGATCAGGTTGGCGGTACACGATCAAAAGCCAGAGAGTGGTCAGGCAGGCAAAGGTCATACATGAGCTGGCGGTGAAGTACAATATCAGCAGGCTAGAGAGTAGTCAGGAATTCAGGCAGAAGTTCATATACGGTATTCAGAGTCACAAAGCAGTCACAACACTCAGGGAGCTAGTCCACACAAACGGGCACTGAGAGATAGGAAGTGCTGCTATTTATGGGCTGCTTTGATTGTCCACAGCTGGCAGCAGGTGGGGCTAGTGAGTCCAAGGTAATGCATCAAACTGAGAGAACATAGCCATAACTCCAGAGCTCTTCTGTGGCACAAGAAGTAAGACCGCAGCTGTGGGACCAGGAACATCCCTGTTCGAATACACCCAGGTACATGACAATTAGTTGATTTTGCCTATACAATGGAATGTGAAATGGCAGTGCTACGAAGGTGGTGAGATCACTCCATGTACTTTGTTCCACTCCATCAGTTCCCTATTGATTGGGATGTATTTTACATACACTGCACTTTGAGTTGATGTGTTCGGTTATCAGCCTTGACTCACCTCATCAGATAGGAGTGCCTAACCATGTGCCCATAACAGAGACTATGCCTGCTTATAAAATGCAGTCACATTAGCATTCAACTGGACATAAGGTGTTCTATGCTATACCAATCATCTGCCTGCACTCACCCGACACACTTCATACTGGCCCAAATAGGACTGATTGGATATATCTAGCACAGATGGAATCGGTATGGCTCCTCATAGCCTCAATCCATTATCATGATTCAAATCAATTGAAGCCCTTTGCTACTTTTTGAAATAATCTCCCCTCTTCTTTGAGCCATTGGAGTGATTGATTGTATGTATGGGTGTGGGTGCAGCTGCGAGATCCCGTTTTAGACAACGTTGTCTTTTTTAATATTTTTTGATTGGTGTAGGTTCTACTTACGTATTGCCCACTTATTTTGTATTGTGTTATTTTCTAATAAAGCTGTTCTAACTGTAGCAAGTGGCCATCCTTATCCAAGCTCATGAACCTGGAAGGATCATTCTGACTGGACCACTGGAGGGCACTCCAATTTAACAATTTTTTCAATTCTCTACCTCCCCCAGACAGTTTTTGCCAAACTCTCACCACCCTCGATACTTATTGCGCAGTGGAGGGCGCCATGCCCCATATCCTATCGGCCGCCTACCAACTGTTGATTACGCCGCCTGAGGGCTACCAACCGAAATGCCTCAGTACGTGGGAGAAGGACATTGAGGGCACACTCTCCCCACAACAAAGGCAAAACACTCTTCACTTCACTTATAAATCCTCCATATGCACAAAGATGCAGGAGACCAATTTCAAAATTGACACCCGATGGTGTAATACCCCCGGGAAACTACAAAAAATTTTCCCCTCGTCCTCAGATCGCTGCTGGAGGTGCAAAGAGGACCAGGGTACAATACTCCACATCTTCTGGTCCTGTCCTAAGCTAGATCATTTCTGGAAGACAATCCGGCACAAAAGTTTACCGAACGCCCCATACCAGAAGAGCCAGCTTTCTTTGTGCTCCATGCCTCCAACATTCCCCCGAAAAATGTATAAAATATCAATAGTTCGCCACCTCCTCGACGTAGCCAAGGCGTGCATCCCTTTTATGCTGGAAATCCACACAACCTCCATCCATAGGATTGTGGCTCAAAAAGGTGTAGGAAATTAACAAAATCAAGGATCTTATCCTCACATCCCGTCACCAACGGGAACGTTACACTAGGACGTGGACACTCTGGAACATATTTGCCTTCTCTGATGAGGGACAAGCCCTCTTTGAAAGCGACACAATGGACTAGTCCATCACTAAAACAACTGGGATAGTGGACAGCAGCCTCCTGGCGATATCCACCGACCCTTCCTGTTTGTACTACAGTACGGGAGATGCACATTTGTCACCGCCGTCCTGGGCCCCGCTCCCGCCCCGGGCCGCCCCCCCCCCACCCACCACTCTCTCTTCTCTCTACCCTCCCCTCTCTACCCTCCCCCTTCCTCTTCCATCTTTCCCCGGACCCCTGGGGCTCTCATGACTTCTTTCTAGCTCATTTTCTTTCCTTTCTTATATCTCTAATCTTCTGGACATTTTCTACAGAAATATTTTCTAGCACTGTTTTATAATATTTGAAAAGGTTGAGACAGAGTCCATGGGATCCCTCACTGCTGCACATTAAAAGGCAATGAGATAGACATTTGGTGACTTAGCAGTAGAGGTTTACAACCATGCCCTTTCAGAACCGCCATAGGGTGACTCTTACATGATGAGAGTGAAGGGTATGTTTGTCATATTCTGCCTGTATTTAGCGACTATGTCCATGACATATGTTGTTTCACCTCACCTGGTACCATTATGCCATTTTCATGTAACTGAAGATGTTGTGTCTCGTGCTCTCATGTTTCTTTGAATAAAAGATTTGAAAAAAAGAAAAAAAAGCTGTTCTAACTGACTATAGTGTGACTTACTTGGAAGTACCTTCCTTTTTATATATGTAGATTTCTACCTTTACTATTTCCTTTCAGTTTTTTTACTGCAGTCTTGTGAAAAGTGATATTATAATTTAAAATGCACCGAATGAAAGAAATAGTTGTGTAAAGGGGCAATGACAGCAAACTTATATTTCCTAAATTGCACATACCGTAGGCCAGGAATGTCAAACTCGATTTCATCGGGGGGGCGCATCAGCATTGTGGTCGCCTTCAAAAAGGCCCAGAGCACCCCACTCCCCCTTACATCAGATATCAAGAGCACCGAACGCCCTCCCACCATCAGAAGTGAAGAGTCCTTCCTTACATCACAGTGCACCCCCCTTACCATGTGCTGCTGCAGGGAAGAGGGTTGAGCTGAAAAGCAGAAAGTGCAGGGTCTGGAGGAAAACCAGAGGAGTGCTGGAGTCAGCTGCTGGAGTCTGCTGAATGCGGAGACCAGGGAGGAGTCTTCAAGGGGGTGCTGTGGCTACACAGAGAGGTGCAGCCACACTGCTGAGACAAGGGGTGTGGCCAGTGGCTTACTTTGCATATGTGATGGGGATTCCCCATAGGGTTGCCACCTGTCCGGTTTTCACCCAGACAGTCCGGGTTTTGACACATGTCCGGTTTTCAGTGTGCCCGACACCCAGACACACTGCTGTCAGTTGGGAGGGGAAGTGGGGAAAGTGTCATTCTGCTGGATGATGAAGGGTGGGTGAGAATTGAGGGGTTTGTATGGGTGACGCTTTTCTATACTGTGTAAGTGCTTTACCCTATTCGATACTTGCTTGGCAGCATATTCTTTCCACACTGCACCTCTCCGTGCAGACCAGCTCCGCCTCCCATATCTGCCCCCGACTTCGGCTTCCACGTCTTGCCTTCACCCATGCTGTTTCTGTCTGCTAGACTGCTCCTCTCATCTTCTGCACCTCTGTGCAAAGCAGCTCCACCTCCTAAATCCGACTCCCCTGCTGCTCTTGGGCAGCTAACACCCGGTAGCCAGAACTATATACACTGACTCTTCTACACAGTGCCCAGTCAGTGTATAGTATAGTGCGTCCTACAGTCACTCTGCCCCCTCCTGTCACACTCTGCCCCCTTCTGTTACACTCTGCCCCCCCTGTCACACTCTGTCCCCTTCTGTCACTCTCTGACCCCCCTGTCACACTCTGCCCCTCCTGTCACACTCTGCCCCCTCCTGTCACACGCTGCCCCCTCCTGTCACAATCTGCCCCTCCTGTCACACTCTGCCCCCTCCTGTCACATTCTGCCCCTCCTGTCACACTCTTCCCCCTCCTGTCACACTCTGCCTCCTCCTGTCACACTCTGCCCCCTCCTGTCACACTCTGCCCCCTCCTGTCACACTCTGCCTCCTCCTGTTACACTCTGCCTCCTCCTGTTACACTCTGCCCCCTCCTGTCACACTCTGCCCCCTCCTGTTACACTCTGCCCCCTCCTGTCACATTCTGCCCCTCCTGTCACACTCTGCCCCCTCCTGTCACACTCTGCCCCCTCCTGTCACACTCTGCCCCCTCCTATCACACTCTGCCCCCTCCTGTCACACTCTGCCTCCTCCTGTCACATTCTGCCACCTCCTGTCACACTCTGCCCCCTCCTGTCACATTCTGCCCCTCCTGTCACACTCTGCCCCTCCTGTTACACTCTGCCCCCTCCTGTCACACTCTGCCCCCTCCTGTTACACTCTGCCCCTCCTGTCACACTCTGCCTCCTCCTGTCACACTCTGTTTCCTCCTGTCACACTCTGCTCCCTCCTATCACACTCTGCCCCTCCTGTCACACTCTGCCCCCCCTGTCACACTCTGCCACCTCCTGTCACACTGCACCCCCTCCTGTCACTCTGCACCCCTCCTGTCACACTGCACCCCCTCCTGTCACACTGCGCCCCCTCCTGTCACACTGCGCCCCCTCCTGTCACTCTGCCCCCTCCTGTCACACTGCGCCCCCTCCTGTCACACTGCCCCCTCCTAGCACTCTGTCACTCTGTGCCCCTCCTGTCACACTGCGCCCCCTCCTGTCACACTCTGCCCCCTCCTGTCACACTCTGCCCCCTCCTGTCACACTGCGCCCCCTCCTGTCACTCTGCACCCCTCCTGTCACTCTGCACCCCTCCTGTCACACTGCGCCCCCTCCTATCACTCTGCACCCCTCCTGTCACACTGCGCCCCCTCCTGTCACAATGCGCCCCCTCCTGTCACTCTGCCCCCTCCTGTCACACTGCGCCCCCTCCTATCACTCTGTCACTCTGCGCCTCTCCTGTCACACTGCGCCCCCTCCTGTCACACTCTGCCCCCTCCTGTCACACTGCGCCCCCTCCTATCACTCTGTCACTCTGCGCCCCTCCTGTCACACTGCGCCCCCTCCTGTCACTCTGCCCTCTCCTGTCACACTGCGCCCCCTCCTGTCACTCTGCCCCCTCCTGTCACACTGCGCCCCCTCCTGTCACACTGCCCCCTCCTGTCACACTGCCACTCCTATCACTCTGTCACTCTGCGCCCCTCCTGTGTTCGGGTTTAGTGTGAAGAAAAGGTGGAAACCCTAATTCCCCATGATGTCAGTGGTTCCTCGGCATGTCACAGGCGCAAGCACCCTCAACTCCCTCAGGAATCAGTGACAGCAGGAAGCTGGCATTATGGCAGTGGTAGGAAATATAATTTCGATATAAGATGGTCATCTCCTGCTGAACAGGAGGCTGGAGCAGCTAATTTGGTTCGAACTCTCAGGTCATATGTAGCGGGCACCTACTTTTAGGTAGGTGACCCTTTTTGCTAGCTTACTATGTCAGGTAAATTTAGACAGGCTTATGCTATTACAGCAGGCCTGTTGTTGTCAATTACCATTTGAGTGGCAGGTAGTTTATGTGATAGTCTCGAGAGTTCGAGTCCAGTCCTGCTCTGAGGAGCGAGAGAGCCAGCCTGGTTCCCGGAAGGGGAGGTGGAGGTTTTTCTCCTCCGGGGAGCCAACGGAGCTTCACTTTTGCGAGAAGGGTGAGGAACCGGTCCTGATGGAGGAACAGACGACATCTTACAGCATGTAGTCGCTGATGTCGTTGGCCGCCCCTGCGGGGAGGGGAGCGGGCCACAAAGGAGAAGTAGAGTCAAGCGGAAGGAAACTGGGTGATCGATCGCCTCGGGATTCCAATCAGTTAAGCAGGAGAGGTCACTCAGAGTGACTCTTATTGTTTATTCTCTGTTAAAAATCTACTTCCATCTTCCCTGATAAAGTAATCATCCAGTTTTAAATCGCTGTCTCCGGCAATGCTGTGAGTCTTTGCAAGTGAAGCAAGGAAAAGATCAGAAATGAACCAAAGAGCATCTCAAAGAAAACCCTTCTCCCATCCCAGTTTATGTTGACGAATAAAGCATTAAGAAAAAGCATTAAGGACTGTGACTTTTAAATCTATGGGCTGTGAGGGTTGAGTGGTAAACGTGAATTACAGATATAACAATTATTTAGCTGCTCCTTCGGGGGTAAGCGCTGCACATATATCAGTGGTCAGTGTAGTGGTCCCTTAAATTGGTGACCAATGGGAGAAGGTCTCTCTTATATTAGTGGTTAGTGGGAGAAGGACATTCTTACATTGTCATTAGCGGGAAGTAGGGTTGTCCCGATACCACTTTTTTAGGACCGAGTACAAGTACCGATACTTTTTTTCAAGTACTCGCCGATACCGATTACCAATACTTTTTTTTTAATGTCACGTGACAGTGTTTTTTTTGTTTTTTTTTTAACAGTGCTTTCTTTTTTTGGGGGGGGGGCGGGGGGGGGGTGAACGGTGTATGTGTGTGTGTTTGTTTTTTTATTTACAATTTTTATTTTTTACAATAATATTTTTTTTATTCTTTATTGCAATGTGTGTTTTTTTGTTTTGTTATTTTTTTAATCAGCCCTGTTGGGGGGCTTTGGTGAGATATCAGGGGTCTTAACAGACCTCTGATATCTCCCCCTTGAGACAGAGAAAGAGACAGAGGATAGAGATTCCCCAGTCCCTTTCTCTGCAGCCTCAGCTGCACTGAAAATGAATGGAGAGAAGACAGTGGCTCCTCTCCATTCATAAACGGACACATCGTAATCACAGGAGATTACAATGTTTCAGTTATGTGAATGGACAGCGTCAGCTGACTCTATCCATTCACAGAGGAAGGAGGAGGAGGACAGCAGAACGGAAGGGACAGAGAAGGAGAGGGGGACAGCAGAACGGAGGGGACAGAGAAGGAGAGGGGAACGGCGGAACAGAGGGGGACAGCTGAGAGGCACAGAGAAGGAGAGAGGAACGGAGGGAGACAGCGGAGAGGCACAGAGAAGGAGAGAGGAACGGAGGGGGACAGCGGAGAGGCACAGAGAAGGAGAGAGGAACGGCAGAACGGAGGGGGACAGCAGAGGGGGACAGAGGAAAGGAGGGGGCATGGAGGAGGATGCAGTGACAGTCAGCGGTGTATGTCACTAAAGCCGCTGGGGGAGAATCTTGTAACTCCCCCACGTGCCGATCACAGCTGTCTTCTAGGTATCGGGGGGAGCATCGGGAGCATTTGCCCGAGTACAAGTACTTGGGCAAATGCTTGGTATCGGTGCCGATACCGATACTAGTATCGGTATCGGGACAACCCTAGCGGGAAGACTGCCCCCCTTACAGATCATTGATGCCAGTGGTTACTGAGAGACAGAAATTGGTCATTGCTCAAGGAACCCCTAGAAACCTTTGGAGGAACCCTGACTGAGAAAGGCTGGACTAGGCAGTAATATATTTCTATCCCCATTGGTGGGAGTGGAGATGACCCCGTCTATAATACATACATCCTATTATACTATAAGCTCTTCTGAGCATTATAACTGTATTGTCTCCCTTTTATATTGTAAAGCGCTGCGTAAACTGTTGGCGCTATTATAAATCCTGTATAATAATACACAGCACAAGGTCTATGTTCACACTATGAGACGTTTCTCGAGGCTACAGTTCCTCTGAGCTCCACAAGGTGGTGATCTCAAGTACAGAGAGAATGTACACTATGGATAAAAGACAGGAAGTGACGTCAGGTACAGGCAGGAAGTGATGTCAGGTACAGACAGGAAGTGATGTCAGGTGTAAACAGGAAGTTCTGGGTCAGAGGTGAGTTGGCAGGAAGTAGAGAGAAGACATTGCTGGAACTGGCAGCAGAGGAGGTAATAAGATCTTATTTTCTATTTACACCCAGTAATCCCCCTGTCATGTCCGTCCTCTTCCTTCATAGTCACTGTGATGCCTTTTATCCCCAGCAGATGATGATACACTATCAATAAACCATTTGGTCTTTTCTTCTGCCACCACTGTGGCTATAACAATGACAATATGCAATGATACATATTTTATCATTGTATCCAAGAAATGAAAGACGCGTCCAGATTTTATAGCAAATAAATCATTTTGAATGTCTCATATCCAAAAATGTCCAACGAAGGTGCAATAATCATTTGTTAGAACGTCTTTCATTATCCAGTTATTGGCTCCCCCCCCCCCAGAACTGCAAATCCAGCTGAAAAACAGACTCCACCTTGCACACCCCCTCCATGCAGTGTCACTTTCTGATATGGGAACCATTGATACATAGACTATCCATTAGAGGTCGACCGATATGGGTTTTTCTCTGGCCGATGCCGATATTTCGCAATCGCGGTGGCCGATGGCCGATATGTGATGCCGATTTTATTGGGCCGATATATTAGGCCGATTTTTTTTTTCTTTTTTCCTTCATCTCATAAAATCTAACAGTTAGACCCCTTTCACACTGGGGCGTTTTTCAGGCGCTTTTGGGCTAAAAATAGCGCCTGTAAAGTGCCTGTAAAACGGCTCCTCTGCAGTCTCAGTGTGATATCCTGAGTGCTTTCACACTGAGGCGATGCGCTGGCAGGATGTTAAAAAAAAGTCCTGCAAGCATACCACCACTCCTGCCCATTGAAATTAATGCACACCGCTGCCAAAGCGCCTGCAAAGCGTTTCGGCAGCGGCGCTTCAGGGGCGCATTTAACCCCTTCCTCGGCTGCTAGCTGGGATATAAGTGCCCCGCTAGCAGCTGAATAACGCCACTAAAATGACGGTAAAGCGCCGCTAAAACTAGCAGCGTTTTACCGTCAACGCCTGCCCGCTGCAGTGTGAAAGCAACCTTAAGTGATACAGAAAATTTTTTACATTTATACATTTATTAAACAAAATAAACCTCCAATCAGTTCACTTGTATGTAGAATTTAGATAAAAAAATATATTAAAAAAACTATATCTTAAAAATAAAATACACAAAAACAGGTAAGCAAAACTTTTGGACGAAAAAAATGGGCTAACTTTACTGCTTAGTTTTTTTAAAATTTATTAGTGTATTTTTTTTTTAAATTGCGTTTGAAAGACCACTGCGCAAATACCGTGTGACATAAAATATTGCAACAACCGCTATTTTATTCCCTAGGGTCTCTGCTAGAAAAAATATATATAATGTTTGGGGGTTCTAAGTGATTTTCTAGCAGAAAATACAGGATTTTTACTTGTAAGCAACAAATGTCAGAAAAGATTTAGTCTTTAAATGGTTAAACTGAGAACTTCTACACACAGAGCTCAGTTTATTCAGAAGTGTAAACATTGTATCCTTCAGGTTTTTTTTCTCAATCTTGGCAGGCTGCCCAGAGAGGAGAGAAGTCGCTTCACAGAAGATTTCAGGCAACTTGTATTGACCTCTATTACAGAAGTAATTTGCAAGTCGCGCTGAAGTTATATCGGCTTTTTTTATCAGCACAATCGGCCGATGCCGATTAAGTAAAAAACACCAAATATCGGCTGGCCGATATATCGGTCGACCTCTACTATCCATATTACCATTGCACACGTTCCTGGTATAGGCCAAGAACTAACCATGCTGCAGCAACAACCAGCTGGGAACTGGGTAACATCTCAGATCATTTGCCAGCACACCATGGACCCCCAAGCAACATCCAAAAACATTTATTGAAAGAGTTCACATCAAGGCGGGAAAGGGCAATATTTCGGGGGCCATGCAGGACCCCTTTGTAAAGCATGTGCTGAGTGATAAACACTGGATATACAACGCCACCCATTGTATGTCCTGTAATATGCAGAGCCCTAAATCACTTCTTTTTGCTGCTTTCCAAGCCTCCCTTGCTGGTGGGTTAAACTTTTTTTGGACTAAAATCCCTGTAATCAGGGTTTGGAGCCTCTTTTCCACCAAAAGTCTCTCTGAGCCTCAGAATTTCTGGAGATCACTCCTTCTTGCCTCTTTTTAAGACTCCCTTGCTGGCGGGTTAACCTTTTTTGGAAAAAAAAAAGTCCCTGTAATCAGGGTTTTAAGCCTCTTTTCCACCAAAAGTCTCTCTGAGTCTCCGAATTTCTGGTCCCAAATGAAGACTTACCAATCCAGAGAGTACCAAAATTAGCCCTCTCAAACCGGACTACCCCAGAACCCCTTATCCTGCATGGGTGAGAACCCCTGAATGCTAGAAATGTCCCTTATGCTCTCCCTTAAAGGGACCACAACTCAAATAGTGGGAAAATATATCTCCCATCCAGGACTCATCTATGGTGTCCTGTACAGTCCAGAGTCTATATATATCACTTGGAGGTTCTGCCAGTACTGATAGCGCCTTCAGGGGGTAGAGGTCTCTTTTAAGTATTGTTGACAGTGGTTGCCATAGAGAGGTGGGATATAATGGTCGATTTGTCACCCAACCTTTCACCCCTGACAAAGTCACATGACCATATGCATATAGTGGAGTTTGCGGTGATGTCATAACACTGAGGATGCTCCATTTGCACCTCCAGGGAACACAGTGAAGACTATTTTTTTTTCAATTAAGTTTGCATTCCTGGGTGGAGCACATCACTGTATAATGCAAGATGTTCTAACAAATGATTAATTGGTGCACTGTTGGACATTTTTAATGTGGGACATTCACAATTATTAATTATATAAATAAAAACTGGACATGTCCAACACTAAAATTACAGATTGCCAGCTGTGATACACATACCTGGAAACATTTGAAAATGAGTGGCCCTGAGAATACGCGTTAGCCATAGGGTGGAGAATGGGGTGGGGTGTGTAGTATCATGTCAAATGGTGGGTGAGGCCGAATTGTGATTAAAATTGGGAGGGCTTAAAGGAGTGTGGTTAGATGTGGGGATTGGCCATCACCTGGCCAATCCCCAGACGACGTCCTATCGTGACAAAACGCGTAGGGGGCAGCCTGTGACGGTGACGTCATTACGTTTTTGGATGGGCTAACAAACGAACGTAGGAAGTGAAGTTCAACAGATGGAGACATAGCTATTTATCCTTATGCCATACTCCACTGCTCTTAACTGACTGCAACATTGTAAGTGCGATTCTTTTTAACTTCAATAAATCACCTTATTTGTACATATTACACTATGGAAGTTTTTTGTTTCATATTCCCGAGTATTACCCGCCGCTGGCTGCTGTTCCAGTATTGTGCCTTCAGTTTTGGGGAGACCAATTTCCCTGAGCTGGGCGAGACTGCCGTAACAGCAGTCATCGCCATCTGGTAAGCGGATTTTATTACTCACCTAGGGTGTGAAACTACATGGAAGATTACCCTTTCTTTTTTCTGGTTTCTTGCATCCCCACGGATGGGTGTTTTTTTTTTTTTTTTTTTTTTTCCCTGTTCACTCATAGACTGATATTTGATGGGACTTTTCCTCTTTGCATTTTTCATTTGTAAAGTTTTATATATGTCTTTGTATTATTGTTCACTATATTATGTCTCATATGATTTTTCACCATTGATCACATGCTGATATGCTTATGAAACTTTGCCCTAGTTTTCTTCAATCACAATTTTTTCACATTATTTCTAGCGCTGCATCTTTTGTGTTTTTATATAAACTTTTGGAGTTTGATACTAGAATTTCAGGTGCTTGCAGCTTTTATCAATTTATTTTGACACTTATTCACTATTTGATATTTTATTTCTAGCGCAGCTTCAGCCTTTGGGCTTTATGCTTTTCTCTAGATAGAACCTGAGCCTACTCTGCTCTAAGTCAGCAGTCCATAATACACAGAGTGCAGGTGTCAGGAGTGATTATCGTAAGCATAACTTGAGGGCAAAGAGTCAGCCTATTAACCCCTTACATCCCCATCTTAATATTGTACAACTAATACCGTCCAGATAATTCTCTGCTATACATCTACAGAGAAACCTGCAGAGATCACATGACCACTTCAATGAGGATGGAGGAGGACCGGAGTCACATGACTGAGAGGATACTAAACCTCACCCTGGAGATCATCTACCTGCTGACCGGAGAGGTGAGGAGGATTCTGGGAGGTCACATGACATCACTCTTATCTCTATTAATAAAACACAGACCTGACCGGAGAGGTGAGGAGGATTCTGGGAGGTCACATGACATCATTTTTATCTATATTAATAAAACACAGACCTGACCGGAGAGGTGAGGAGGATTCTGGGATTCTAACGTGATATTTCTATTGGTTCCTCAATACAGAGATTTCCTCTTGTGAAGTCAGGTGATGCTATGACCATCACAGTGCCTCCTTGTGACTCCCTAAAACCAGAGAGACACAACATGGAGAAGATTCTAGAAGTCACCAAGAAGATGATGGAGCTGCTGACAGGAGAGGTGAGCGGTGCTGGGAATTCTGGGACATTATCCAGTAACAGACAAGGGATGTGTCTGGATGGTGACTGTATCATTGTGTGTGTCAGGTTCCTATAAGGTGTCAGGATGTCACTGTCTATTTCTCCATGGAGGAGTGGGAGTATTTAGAAGGACACAAGGATCTCTACAAGGACGTCATGATGGACAATCAGCCGCCCCTCACATCACCGGGTAAGAGGAGACTTTATTGTAAAGGAGAGAGCAGTACGGAGGCTCCACCTAGATCCCCCATCATCTGATAAACACATAGAAACAATGTATTCAGTCAGTGTGTGTGTTTCCTACAGATGGATCCAGTAATGGGAACCCACCAGAGAGATGTCCCCGTCCTCTGTATTCCCGGGATACCACACAGGAAGGTCACACCATCCCTCACCATCATCAGGTAGATGAGGAACAATCACTGATAGTATTATTAGGATCTGTACATTATCTGCATTATTACAATTGATGTCATTTTTATTATATATTCAGTGTGGAAACCTGAGAGATTCTAAAGTTGAGGGTAAAGCAGAAGAAGAAGAGAGGTATGTGAGGGATGATCAGCAGTCTATGGAGGAGGATGGAATAACGGGGACATTTATAGAGGAGGACACTCCTACAGAGATCAGCACAGGTGGGTCATTAACACTAAATACATTCACTCTCTGATTGTCTTTAGTAGGGTGGGAATTGAGCGGTATCCGCCTGTACTATCCTGGTAAAGGTAACTGTACCCAAGCAATGTTCCCCACCCTGCACATTAGATCTTTTTTTCTCTCAGATAATCTTCCCTCTCTGTCTATTAGACACAATTTATGTACCTAGACTGGATTTATGTAGATTCTGGGGTTCAGCTGGCAGAAAAATGTTCATTTTCACCATAGACATTACTCGGCTTAGGCAGCTGGGGCATGTGTCTTGGGTCTCCTGCCTGGTGCCCTGGGTTTAGCAAGCTGACAGCTCAAGTGTCCCTGGGCTGTTTGCTTTGATGTTTGCCAGTAGTGCAGGGTGGAGGGATATCCCTCAGGACTCAGAGTTAGAGAGTTAGAGACCCAGGGCAGCCTGAGTAGACAGGAGACAGCGGTATGGGACCTCTATAGCGCGTCTCAGGTAAGTAAACATTTAGTCCCAGTTCACACATAAGTGGTGCAAAAGAAGTGCTATTCAGCAGTGAGATTTAACCTGGGATTCAGCAATGCGGTTTCCATGTGAGTTTCACAGCTCTCTTATCTTTCTCTATGGTAAATCGGATCGCACTGTGCCTAACTCACACAGGACCCTTTTTCTAAAATCGCAGTGCAAATCATATATATGAACGCCCTTAACAGGAATACATTCTGTTTCACTTGCCATGCGAATTCACACTGTGAAATCGCATCACCAAATGCACAAGTGTGAACCGGAACTCAGGCTACTGCTGATTACTGAACACCAACATTATGAGTGCTTATCCGTCACCAAACGCCAACACAAGGACTTTCTCCCAACCATTCCACTTTGTTGAATATTTATATAGTCCTGACCCCTGCACTGTACATGCATTGTTGTACAGTACATAGCCTAGTTGTAATGTATATGCTTTGGTATACAATAAATAGTCACGAACACTGCACTGTATACACTGTGGTGTACATTGCATTGTCCTGACTGCTGCACTTTATACATTTGTTGTATGTCATATACTGCTGACACCTGCAATATATATAACATCACTATAGCTCTGAGGAAGAGGGTTCGCCCTCGTAATGCGTAAGCCGCTTGCGATGCCATCTAGTTCCTGCAAATATCTGGTTTGGGCTGTAGGCGTCTAGAGATACTACTCGCTATTGCCGGAGTATTAATAAGCCTTGTTTTAAAGCTCGTTTGTGAGTATATTTCTTGTTATTTTATGAATAAATTGTATCTTTGGTAATGCACAAGGTCGGTGCGCCCTCCTGTTCCTTTTGTATGTTTCAGTTCTAAAGGATACCCATTATTCTGAGGAGGACAGCAAGACCTATGACATTCCACTGACTTTGGCTGCGCCACTTACCTAGCTGACCGGGCACCCGAGCGCAGGATATATATATATACACCATTTACATTACATAGTCCTGACCCCTGCACTATACACTCTGTTGTAAATTACATAGTTCTGACTGCTGCACTCTATAATGTTATATATTCCTGACTTTTTACCCTATACAATAAGGTGTACATGACATAGGCCTGACTCCTGTTCACTACCCTTTACCCACTGCTATATATAATGTCTTTCCTTTTTTTTGCACCCAATTGCTACCAGCTGGATATTTTATATCTGATGATTTAGTTTGGAGCACAGACTTTTACATGTTTATAATAATGTGATAACCTCCTCAAACTTTGGAACCTTGAACAGAAAGTGATAATGAGGGAGGAGTCAATAACCCAATGATGGTGGTCTTCAGGATCAGTCCAGTCTTCATCTTGGTTGTTCTCCCCCCATCCTCACTCTCTGACCTCTGGTGGGGCTCAGCCTTGCTGTTATTCTTGACTAAATCATAAACTAAATGTGTCTAAAACAAGCAAAAAAAAAATACCTGATTAAAAATAATAATAATAATGGTCTAAATAAACAATGAGTGATAGAGGGGGTGGGGACACTCGTCCTATAATCCCCTCATCGCTGTCACTCCTATAAGACAGTTTTCGTTGTTTCCTCACTCTCTGACTAAGGTCCTTGAATAAAGAAATGAACTGGTAGGAGATCAGAAACCCATTTACTAGTTACCTTGAAGGGGAATTGTCAGATCCTCAGAGACAAAGCTGCTTGATGTGGGCGGAGTCCTGGTTTAGGGGAATCAATCTGCTCATGTCTAGTAATAATCTTTTTATTTCTATTTTAGTAGATGGACGGGAGATGAGGAAAACCTCAGAGGATTGTCTCACTTTGTCTCCAGACTGTAAAGTAGAAGATGAGGACATCACACAGTATAGTCCAGGAGAAAACCCGACCACCTCAAATGTCCATCCGGCACCACACAGTGTAGATGGACCATCGTATTCCTCTTATCCTGAGGAACCTCAGACTGTGAGGGACGGTGCCGTCCTTCCAACAGATAAAAGGTTTCCCTGTACTGAGTGTGGGAAAGGTTTCTGTTTTATATCCAGTCTTAATGTGCATAAAAGATCTCACACAGGGGAGAAAGCATATTCATGTCCTGAATGTGGGAAATGTTTTCACCATACGTCCAGTCTTTACAGACACCAGAGATGTCACATGGTGGAGAAGCCGTATTCTTGTTCTGAGTGCCAAAAATGTTTTGTATGTAAATCAGAACTTGTCAGACATCAAAGATCTCACAAGGAGAAAGCATATTCCTGTCCTGAGTGTGGAAAATGTTTTTCAGAGAAATCCAATCTTTACAGACATCAGAAATCTCACACAGGCGAGAAGCCATATTCCTGTCCCGAGTGCAGAAAATGTTTCTCAGAGAAGTCCAGTCTTTACAATCATCAGAAATTGCACACAGGTGAGAAGCCCTACTCATGTTCTGAGTGCAGGAAATGTTTTGTACAAAAATCACAATTTGTTACACATCAGAGGCTTCACACGGGGGAGAAACCGTTTTCCTGTCCTGAGTGTGGGAAATGTTTTTCATTGAAGTCCCATCTTTCCAGACATAAGAAATCTCACACGGGTGAGAAACCGTATTCCTGTCCTGAGTGCCAGAAATGTTTTTCAGAGAGGTCCAGTCTTTACAATCATCAGAGATTGCACACAGGTGAGAAGCCATATTTCTGTCCTGAGTGTGGGAAATGTTTTGTACAAAAATCAGAACTTGTCAAACATCAGAGGTCTCACACGGGGGAAAAACCGTATTCCTGTCCTGAGTGTGGGAAATGTTTTTCAGAAAAATCCACTCTTGGCAGACATCAGAGGTCTCACACGGGGGAGAAGCCGTATTCCTGTCCGAAGTGTGGGAAATGTTTTTCAGAAAAGTATAGTCTTTTCTATCATCAGAGATTGCATACCGGTGAGAAGCCGTATTCATGTTCTGAGTGCGGGAAATGTTTTGTACATAAAGTACAACTTTTTACACATCTAAAATCTCACAAAGAGCAGCCAGGTTTTACTGTTCCGTCCACTCAGTATTTAACCTCTGTAGAAGTGTCAGCAGAGGAGTACTAATTCATACAATGGCCGCTGTACACTCACTAAATTAACTACAGGAAAATGGCCACCGTTACCAAATGGAACGGACTACAACAAAATGGCCGCTAATCGATTTCCGGTTTTATATGATATAAACACAATCGCCACAACCAATCAGCATCCCCTGATGAAGTCACGTGATGACGTAACGCGTAGGGAGTGGTCGTAGGTTGACAGTGCACCGGAAGTGACGTAAGAGTGGCGCTCGGACGCTTCGTTTGCTGATTCTTGCTTGTTTTTAACCTTTATATTGTAAGAGTCCAGGATTACCTTTGAAATAAACCTTGTTTGGATTTTACCTACTACACTATCTGGAATTTCTTCTCCCCTCACCTCTACCCACCCTCTCTCGTTCCCTTGTTCCCCCCGCCCTTCCCCCCCCCCCTCGAGCGGAGGTGACAGGTTCGGATGAGGACTTGGATGGGATGTCTATCTGAGGTCGTTCTGCGAGTGAGGTAGAGGTCCCTCTAGTGGCGGAAGTTGGATTATACATCAGAATCACCCCCTTCCTTATGGGCCTAGAGCGATTATTGGCAGTGCATACAGTGGAACAAAGGGCCCCCTGGTGGCTGAAGTGGTAACCACACTACGGATTCCTGTTCATTATATGCCTGATTTTCAAGCTATGAAGGTGAGGGTTCTGTGAGCTCATCTCTGGATTCATACCTCTCCATGCCCACTGTCTGTTTTGGACCTTCCTGACACTTTTTTGCACAGACACTTTTTTATACACTTTTGCTCTATTCATTTTGAAGAGACTATTATCATTCTTCGTGTTTTTGGTTTCATCCTTTTATTATACATTTTTAACTTAAGAGGATTATTATCTGTCCACCTTTAGACACTGTAAGGCTATTTATATGTTTGATTATTTTTTTGCTGTAGCGCGGGATCATTTTAGCATTTATTTTACTGTGAGTGGATTGTGATACACTTCAGGTTCTGCTGCAGACAGCTGTGACGTATTTTATTACATTACACTTTATGCATTTTACACCTTTTTTCACCTCTCCTTTGATGGTTATTAGTTTGTTCTAGCACATATAATAGCGCGAAGGCTTTTCCACTTCTATTCATTTTTTTTTCTAGTGATATCAATAATAATATTATTAAGTTTTTTTATTTTTTTTGGTCAAGTTACCACAACATCATTATCCCATAGGTTTTTATATCGAAGATGCAACTATGTTGGTGTCCCTTGTTAATTTTACATTGCATTTTTTAAATGTGACTGCCGACTCCCAAACTGTCATTTGAAGTAAAACACATAGCCAAGTATTATTCTACACAATTTTTTTATTGTGCATTAAAAAAAGAAAACAAATAAAATTAGACATGCTATCTGCCAATAGAACTTAACCAAAAAGTGCATTCTATGCATCCAAAAATATAGAAAATATAACAAATCAAATCATTATTATTCAACCAAAAAATAAAATAAAAGCCTCATCCATGTGTCCTGCTTCTTAATATAGGGGGTCAGCAATGCCAAGAGTTGGTGAAAGCAGGGGTCCGTCACCCGGAGATAATTCCGAAAATCATCCAGATTATTCTTGAGCTCCCACAGCAAAGGCATATGACATAATTGGTCACGATTAATAAAGCAACCAATTTTTGGTCCAAGAAATCCTCCTCCTCCTGTTCCTGGACTGGACTTGGGTCAAAGCAATATCTCCAAGGCCAATAATAAGTAACACGTTATCTCCTCCGATTCCGCAACATGTCTGGTTGACGTTCGGCCGTTCAGTAACAAACTAAAAAGCACAAAATGAAAAACGCGAAATGAAAAGCGCGAATCAACACTCACCAAACTTCTACTAACATGAAATTAGCGGAAGGAGCCCAAAGGGTGGCGCTAAAGAGCTGAAAAAACACGTAGTACGTCACTACGTTCGTGATTGTTGGCCAACAATTGTGTGCCGTGCGTATGCAAGACAAGTTTGGGCCAACGCCCCTTGGACAAAAGTTCACACTTTTGTTGGCCAACAATCCAATCGTGTGTACGAGGCTTTAGAGGTCTATATATGAAGCATTTGTTGGACGAATGTGACAAGCATTTACCAGCAGTATTCTAGACATATTTTATTTATTACAACAACTTCCTAGGGCCATCAGCTTCACCTAGTGGCCATTATGTGGTACTATTCCTGAGTAGGTCAATTGAGCACAATTACCACATTGTGGCCACTAAATGAAGCTGATGATCATAGGAAAGAGGAAAGAAGTTCCTCAAACTACAGGTTGAAGTGAGATGGAGATCTGTGTACATCATCGAACACCTTCCTGGAGAAGACTGAGGTGTGGCATTCCTACTCCAGGTAACATAACAGGTTTTGTCTTTGATAAGAGAAAGCAGCTTTGGAAATCCTAATGTAAGTGAAGTGGAAGATCACCGATGCACTTTTGAGAAGACCGACCACTGCAACACACAGAAGGTGGGTTCACATTAGTGCAGGGCTTAACAAATTCCAAGTGCCATGGCGACTGGAAATTGCATCCTGGCGCCTGGGCTTTTGTCAGCCCATTCACTGTTGCAGGGATGCACAATTTATATCGCCCGATGCCCGGGATGTGCAGTTCTGGGCACTAGGCAGTTCGGTTTTTTTTCTACGTTTAGTCCTGCTGCTTGCCTCACTTGTCAGATGGAAGCATTCAGGTGGCTCTGCTGCCGCTCGATTCCTTCCATACACAGGGGTAAAGTGACCACCCCACACCCCTGTGCGTGTGCCCTCCATTACGTATCCTGGACTCCATTTACCCATCTGCAGGCCCAGGACCAGCATAGTGGAAAACAAGTCCAAACCTTTGTTTTATAAGTCCAAACCTTGTTCTCCAAAATTGACCATATTGGCTCCATGATATTGAGGTCCGGCAACTGCGCCGCCTAGGGAAGGTGCAAGACTTCATCTGCATGCTCGTCAAACCACAATTTGACATCACCAGCTGTGTGATTTAGAACATTATGGTCTTGGTAAATTGCACTGTCTTTGGGAAACAGTGGGGGTTATTTACTAAAGCTGGAGAGTGCAAAATCTGATGCACCTCTGCATAGAAACCAATCAGCGTCCAGGTTTTATTGCCAAAGCTTAATTGAACAAGCCGAGATTAGAAGTTGATTGGACTATGCACAGCTGCACTAGATTCTGAGTGCACCAGCTTTAGTAAATCTCCACCAATGTCTGCACCATGGGGTGCACATGGTCCACCAAAACTTGTACATAGTCACTGGCAGTCACTCTACTTTTCAAGGTGATGATGGGGTCTGCAGAATACATAGATATGGCTGCCCAAACCATGATTGCACCGCCACTATCCTTTATCATTGGCATAAGACAGTTCTGGTGGTAAGCTTGGGACAGTGTTCGCCACATGTAAACATGTCCAGTGGTTGGGAACAGTGTGAAGCTCGTTTCATCAGACCACTGTCTTCCATTGATCGATAGTCCACCATTTATGAGAGTCACCACTTTCTCTTCTTCTGGGCATTAAAGGATAACTAAACACAAGTTTTTACTGCTGTCTGCGCCCCCCATTAGGGAGATTCTCCCTCTCTATTTGCCTTGTTTACTATGGTCATTGAAAGTAAAGGAAAGTCCCAAATTTTGGGTCGTCCCCAGAAAAGTAATACAGGGAAAATCTTCCAATGGGGATACTCGTTCTGGTTAACTGGGGGTACCAAGAAATTGCTGTAATTTGCAGGGATTTCCTCTCACTTCCTGTTTGGTTATGGGACAGGAAGTGAAGGTAAATCTCCGTAATGGGACACATATGGCCAAAAAAAGAAAAAAAAAATCTGACATGGGTTATAACCCTCCCTTGCTCTATCCAAAATGAAAAAAGTTTTGCTCATAGTTCTACTTTAAATGGGATTTCCACTCGTTTTTCTGTTTATTAAAAGTCAGCAGCTACACTTTTTGTAGCTGCTGACTTTTAATAAACACGCACTCGCCTGTCCCACAGTCCAGCGATGCGGTTGCCCAAAGCCTCGGTTCTCTCCCCCGCCTCTCCCTGGCGCCGGCATCACTAGTGTGGGCACCCGGCTATAACAGCTTGTGGCTTCACAGCTGGGTGTGCACTGTGCATGCGCGAGTTGCGCTGCACGTCCTAAATGGCCGACAATCTTTTGGGACCTGTCCCAGAAGATTGCAGGGAGGGAGGGGGAGAGGAGGAGTCGCCTAGGCGGCCCGAGTGGGAGCTGGGTACCTGTCAAAACGAGGTACCCCCCCAAAAAAATTACATGCCAAATGTGGCATGTCAGGGGGTAGGAGTCCTTAAAGCGGAAGTTCCACTTTTGGGTGGAACTCCGCTAAAATATCAGTTCCTAGTGGTTTGGCAATTTCAGCTCACCCCATTAATGTTTTGCTTAAGCAGTTCCCTCTGTAGTTTTTGTGGACATGGGCTTTGGAAGACTGAGATTGAGCTCTGCAGTCACTTTTGCAGCAGTTTCTTTCTTATTCGGGGTCCCAGTCCTGCGCAATGTCCTTTTGTCTCTTTGACCATGACAACCGCGCTTATGCTTATCAGACGATATTTTCCTGGAAACTGTATATGCCGCCATCACCTTTGATAATGTAGCTCATGGAACCGCAAATAAATTGGCAACTTCAGTCACAGAGGCATCAGCTAAGTGGGCACCAACAATTTGCTCTCCTTGAAGCTTAGGAAGCTCTGACATGACTCCGTATTACTAGCAGCGAACGTGAATGAGGAATGTGAGGCTTCCCACCTGTTATGGGGCGTACACACGGTCGGAGTTTTCGACCGGACTGCTTTGACGGACACCGACGGACCAAATCCGGCGGACAATCCGATCGTGGGTGGGCTTCACCGGACCTTCAGCGGACTTTTCCAGTCGCAAATCTGACGGACTTTAGATTTGGAACAGGCTTCAAATCTTTACGTTGTAACTCCGCCGGACCCAGAAATCCACTCGTCTGTATGCTAGTCCGACGTACAAAAACTGACACTAGGGCAGCTATTGGCTATCAACTTCCTTATTTTAGTCCGGTGTACGTCATCACGTACGAATCCGTCGGACTTTGGTGTGATTGTGTGTAGGGAAGTCAGTTCGTTAGAAAGTCTGTCGGAAGTCCGTCGAAAGTCCGCTGGAAAGTCTGTCAGACCAGTCCGGTCGAAAAGTCCGACCATGTGTACGCCCCATTAGAACGATATCTCATCACACAGCGAAAGCAAGAGAATTTTACATCACTTCCACTTTCAACGTGAAACATGTTGTCACTTTCACCCCTGGAAATCATTTTGTGTTTCCAAATTTTTGTCCAACCCCAGTAGAATCATGGTGCCCTCATTAGTATACCAGTCTTTTCCGATGCCCCCTCCATAACTCTGCCCAGCCAGGCAGGCTCCCAGATAGTCCACTTACTCTCAGACTTCACCAGAAATCACATCAGAGGGCTCTGGCCTGGCCTCCAAGACTTTATTCACCCAGCTACAGGACCCGCTGAAGAAGGCCAGTGGAGTCCATGGGCATCCGCAGGTGGGGGCAAGTGCCCCCTCTGCAGGGCTGGTGCTACCTATAGACAAGTGCGTACAATCAGTTGGGGGCGCCGGGCTGCATGTCCCAGAGCCGGGAGTCACATACACAAAGTGGAGTGTCAGGGAGTGATCATGTTTGCGGCCCCTGAGCTGAGGGGAGGCAGCGCGGCCAGAGGCAGGGAATACAAAGCTCTCCCAAAGCTTGCCTGTTACCTTTCACCTGCTGCCTGGACAGCGTCTGCTAATGCTTAGCCCAACCAGATCAATGATGATTTCTCTCCCCTCCTTTCCTCCCTAACTCGGACTGCCGGCTGTGTGTGCTCTGCCTAGACATGTGTGAGAGGCCCAGCGCTCCCTTCTAGATAGGGGCCCCAAGAACACCCACCGCATGGGGCCCCAGCCTCATCTGAACTGCTTGACATGTACAGCTGTTGGAGCCTTCCATCTGCCTTTTCTGGGGTTAATAATCCATTTAAATCTCTCTAATGTCATCTGAAGCTTGCAATATATAAATTGATTGGAGGGGAGTTCTCCATACTAATGATTGTGTGTGTAATGTATAGGGGATGTAATGTATCCGGGTGTAATCTGTGTGTATGGGGGTGTAATGTATCTGGGTGTAATGCATCTGGGTGTAATCTGTGTGTATGGGGGTGTAATGTATCTGGGTGTAATCTGTGTGTATGGGGGTGTAATGTATCTGGGTGTATGGGGGTGTGATGTATCTGGGTGTAATCTGTGTGTATGGGGGTGTAATGTATCTTGGCGTATGGGGGTGTAATGTATCTGGGTGTATGGGGGTGTAATGTATCTGGGTGTAATGTATCTGGGAGTAATATGTGTGTATGGGGGTGTAATGTATCTGGGTGTAATCTGTGTGTATGGGGGTGTAATGTATCTGGGTGTATGGGGGTGTAATGTATCTGGGTGTATGGGGGTGTAATGTATCTGGGTGTAATCTGTGTGTATGGGGGTGTAATGTATCTGGGTGTATGGGGGTGTCATGTATCTGGGTGTATGGGGGATGTAATGTATCTGGGAGTAATCTGTGTGTATGGGGGTGTAATGTATCTGTGTGTATGGGGGTGTAATGTATCTGGGAGTAATCTGTGTATATGGGGGTGTAATGTATCTGGGTGTATGGGGTGTAATGTATCTGGGAGTAATCTGTGTGTATGGGGGTGTAATGTATCTGGGTGTATGGGGGTGTAATGTATCTGTGTGTATGGGGGTGTAATGTATCTGGGTGTATGGGGGTGTAATGTATCTGTGTGTAAGGAGTGTAATTTATCTGGGTGTAATGTATCTGGGTGTAATCTGTGTGTATGGGGGTGTAATGTATCTGGGTGTAATGTATCTGTGTGTAATGGGGTGTAATGTATCTGGGAGTAATCTGTGTGTATGGGGGTGTAATGTAACTGGGTGTAATGTATCTGGGAGTAGTTTGTGTGTATGGGGGTGTGATGTGTCTGGGTGTATGGAGGTGTAATGTATCTTTGTGTATGGGGGTGTAATGTATCTGTGTATAATCTGTGTGTATGGGGGTGTAATGTATCTGGATGTATCTGTACTATGTCCGCAGTCTCTGACCGTGCTAATGACATTGTCGAAAAGGGGCGGAGCATGGGTGACCTTAAAATGATGCTCCCCCGAAAAAAAGTTATGCGGACACCCATGGTGGAGTCAGGGTGACTTCAGCTAATCTAAAGTTTAAATTGAAAAATCTATGGGTGATATTTGATGCTAGTTTAACCTTTGATCCACGCGTACAAATGTTGTCTTTTTTCTACTTGAGAAACATTGCTCAGCTGCATCCTATGCTATACATTGTAACTGAAAAGCTGATTCTGGTACAAGTGACTATATTACCCCTATATAGGGATGAGCCGAACACCCCCCGGTTCGGTTCGCAGCAGAACATGCGAACAGGCAAAAACATTGTTCAAACACGCAAACACTTAAAGTCTATGGGACACGAATGTGAAAAATCAAAAGTGCTCATTTTAAAGGCTTATATGCAATTAATTGCCATAAAAAGTGTTTGGGGACCCGGGTCCTGCTCCAGGGGATATGTATCAATGCAAAAAAAGTTTTTAAAAAGTCCATTTTTTCGGGAGCAGTGATTTTAATAATGCTTAAAGTGAAACAATAAAAATTAAATACTCCTTTAAATATCGTGCCTGGGGGTATCCTTAGTATGCCTGTAAAGTAGTGCATCTTTCCCATGTTTATAACAGTGCCATAGCTAAATTACATTTCTAAAGGAAAAAATGTCATTTAAAACTGCTCGCGACTGTAATTTATTATCAGATCCCGGCAATATAGATAAAAATACCAAAAATACCAACAAAAAAAATGGCATGGACGTCCCCCCCAAAATCCATACCAGGCCCTTCAGGTCTAGTATGGATATTAGGGGAACTCCGCACCCAATTTTTTAAAAAATGGCATGGGGGGGCCCAGGCACTATATACTCTTAACAGCAGTATATATACTATACGGTCTGCCTTATATACTCTGCAGAAAATTGGGCCTTAGGTGTTGGTGGTACCAGAACACTGTAAGCCCTCACAGTTACTCTTGTTGGGCACAGGAACGGGCCCAGCTGTGAAAAATTATATCAAGAATTGTAATTACATGCCCCTGTTAAACAGTGGTAGAAGAATTGGGCCTTGGGTGGTGGTGATGTCACAACACTGTAACCCCCCACAGATACTTGTGTTGGGTGCTAGAACCGGCCCTGCTGTAAAATATTATATCAAAAGTTGTAATTACATGCCCCTGTTAAACAGAGGCAGAAAAATTGGGCCTTGGGTGGTGGTGGTGTCACAGATACTCTTGTTGGGTGCAGGAACGGGCCCTGCTGTGAAACATGACTGCCGGTTTCTTGTCCTTCTTGGGCACCCCCTCTCTCTAGGCTCATGTTACGCCCTTCCTCAACCTGGGAACCAACAGCCTTCAAATCGCTGTGCATTCTCCAGTAGCATATAAACGACACTGTGGTCGAATAATTCTGGGGACTCCTCTGTGCATGATGGTGGGGCTATGGAAGGAGTGACTGTGGACAAGGAGCCGGTGGAATAGGCCGCTTTGGCAGCTGCGTTGGAAGGCAGACTACTATAAACTGGGTGACAAAGGATAAGGACGGCTTCATTATACACTCCACCAACTCTTCTAAATGTTGTGGCTCAATAACACGGCCAGCAGCAGCAAAAAAGGAAAAGCGTGGCCCACGGCCACTTGCAGAGGATGCACCATGTCCACGACCACCACTGTTGACTGTAGACACAGAGGCTGCTTGCCCTCTTTTAGTGGCCTGTGAGTGTCTGCCTCTCCTCGGTGACCTTCCGGACATGATGTCTTTTTTGCTTTACCACACTACACTGTATTAAAGACTGTGTACACTGCCTGAAGTGTATTAAAAAGTGTACAACGGCTGCACTGTATTGTATACACCACCAGAATTGTAGTAGAAACTGTACACTGTATTAGATACCGTGTACACTGCCTGAAGTGTATTAGAAACAATACACCACAGAATGCACTGTAGATATAGGCTACACTGAATGCAGAGTATATATATATATATATATATATACACTAGACTGTATATATATATTAATACACTGCCTGACGTCTATTAGACACTGTACACACTGTATTAGATACTGTGTACACTGCCTGCACTGTATTAGCAACTGTACAACGGCTGCACTGTATTATATACTGTGTACACCACCAGAAGTGTATTAGAAACTGTACACACTGTATTAGATACTGTGTACATCGCCTGCACTGTATTAGCAACTGTATAATGGCTGCACTGTATTGTATACTGTGTACACCACCAGAATTGTAGTAAAAACTGTACACACTGTATTAGATACTGTGTACACCGCCTGCACAATATTAGCAACTATACACCATGGAATGCACTGTAGATATAGACTACACTGAATGCAGAGTATATATATACTAGACTATATATATAATACACTGCCTGAAGTGTATTAGAAACAGTACACCACAGAATGCACTGTAGATATAGGCTACACTGGATGCAGAGTATATATATATTGACTGAAGGCTCTCCATCTTAAAGGAGTCAGGAAAAATGTTCCTGTTAAAGCCTTTTAAGTCTAGGACCGAGCAAAGATCCAATTTTTTTCCTTACTAGGAACAAAGGGGAGTAGAATCCTCTGCCCAGCTGAGATAATGGCACTTCCAAGATAACTTTCTGAAGAAGGTCCATGATGCATTTGACCATTATCTTCCATCTCCTCTGATCTGAGGGAAGCCTGGTTGATCAGAAATGATCGCTTGGGGGTTTCCTCTTGAACTGCCACCGATGGCCGAATTAAACAGTGGATACCACCCAAAGATCTGACACATGCTCCACCCACACCTGTGTGTAGTGTCTGAGCCTGGCCCCTACCACCACCGCCTGGGTGGGTGTGCCTCAAAAGATTTTAGCTGGTCAGCCTCTGAAGACTTGGGTTTATGGTGGCCCAAATAGAGAAGTTTGTCCCTTCTAGATCCTCTTCAATTCCCAACCTGGCCTGTAGGGTTTGCCCTCTCCCTCTTACATGCAGGAGTGGCTGGCCAGCTTATCCTGGACCGTCTGCTCTTCGAGGGGGAGGCATGCCCAGAGGGTTCTCTCTGCTTTGCTGTCAAGATACGCATGCAGCCTGGCAAGTCAGGAAAGGGATGAGGAAGCGACTCCCCCAACCCCACCAGGTCACATGCCCTCAACATGGGGGGGGTGCTTTCAGGCAGAGGGGGGACCTGGGGGTTCTAGTAGATGATACACAAAATAACTCAAAAATTGTGATGCATTCCCCTATTAATTGAATATGTGAACCAAAATACAACACAATATAAATAGAATAGAATAGAATATAAATAAAATAACTTAATATGTCAGAAAAATAATGTAAAGCACTTATTCTAAGTAAAAAAAATGTGACAAAGATCATAGAATCTGTGACTTTAAAAATGACTTTAAATATCAACAGTCCATATTGTAAAAAATTTCCACCTATAGTGATTGAAGACCTTCAGTGAAAAGACATCTCGTGAACAAAATCCACCACCAGTAAAAATATCTGTTTACCAGAGGTAAGCTTTAATGGAGCTTATGTTCGAAATCCACTCCGTGGGGACACCAACATCGACCTCGGCATGGAAGGAGGATCACCCGGAACCCACCGACAGAAGGATCAGATATTCAGCAATAAAAACCCAGGGAAATAAAAAGTATATCCTCCATAGTGTGAATCCGTTTAAAACAATTTATTGAATAAGGTAAAAGTAGCGCACTTATGACAACTTATGACAACGTCCAATAGGACGAAACGTACGTCGGAAGGCAGACGCGCTGACGTCATCGTTTCCATCCCACAGTGAACGGGTGTATGCAGGCCGGCCGGCTGATTGTTACTATACGCTGTTTTACTCGCTATTTTTAGTAAGTGCGCTACTTTTACCTTATTCAATAAATTGTTTTAAACGGATTCACACTATGGAGGATATACTTTTTATTTCCCTGGGTTTTTATTGCTGAATATCTGATCCTTCTGTCGGTGGGTTCCGGGTGATCCTCCTTCCATGCCGAGGTCGATGTTGGTGTCCCCACGGAGTGGATTTCGAACATAAGCTCCATTAAAGCTTACCTCTGGTAAACAGATATTTTTACTGGTGGTGGATTTTGTTCACGAGATGTCTTTTCACTGAAGGTCTTCAATCACTATCGGTGGAAATTTTTTACAATATGGACTGTTGATATTTAAAGTCATTTTTAAAGTCACAGATTCTATGATCTTTGTCACATTTTTTTTACTTAGAATAAGTGCTTTACATTATTTTTCTGACATATTAAGTTATTTTATTTATATTCTATTCTATTCTATTTATATTGTGTTGTATTTTGGTTCACATATTCAATTAATAGGGGAATGCATCACAATTTTTGAGTTATTTTGTGTATCCAATATTTTTTAGCGCGGTTCTCTTAATTGCTTTACTTACTTGATTCTTTTACCTGAGGATTAGGACTGCAGCTTGGGGGGTGTAGGGAAGCGCGGTATTTTATTTATTTTTCTAGTAGATGATAGGCTCAGGGTGGACCTGGGGGCCCTAGTAGATGATAGGCTCAGCAATGGCATGCAATGCCAAGCTGCTGCTAACAAAGCAAACAGAATATTGGCATGCATTAAAAAGGGGATTAACTCCAGAGATAAAACGATAATTATCCCACTCTACAAGACTCTGGTCAAGCTGCACCTAGAGTATGCTGTCCAGTTCTGGGCACCAGTCCTCAGGAAGGATGTACTGGAAATAGAGCGAGTACAAAGAAGGGCAACAAAGCTAATAAAGGGTCTGGAAGATATTAGTTATGAGGAAAGGTTTTGAGCACTGAACTTATTCTCTCTGGAGAAGAGACGCTTGAGAGGGGATATGATTTCAATATATAAATACCATACTGGTGACCCCACAATAGGGATAAAACTTTTTCGAGGAAGGGAGTTTAATAAGACACGTGGCCACTCATTAAAGTTAGAAGAAAAGAGGTTTAACCTTAAACTACATAGAGGGTTCTTTACTGTAAGAGCGGCAAGGATGTGGAATGTGGAATTCCCTTCCACAGGCAGTGGTCTCAGCGGGGAGCATCGATAGTTTCAAGAAACTTTTAGATAAGCACCTGAACGATCGCAACATACAGGGATATACAATGTAATACTGATATATAATCACACACATAGGTTGGACTTGATGGACTTGTGTCTTTTTTCGACCCCACCTACTATGTATGTAACTATTTACCCTTCTTCCAGAAGTGCATTTGTAAGGTCAGGCACTGATGTTGGACGAGAAGGCCTGGCTCGCAATCTCTGCTCTAATTCAACCCAAAGGTGTTCTATCGGGTTTAGATCTTCTAGATGCTGAAATAATGTAATACATTTTATATTCTTAAATCTGGTTTATGTCACACCCTTGGAGGTATATTTAACTCTTTCACGGTCTGGCTGCAGCCACCAGGAGTGTGTGCAAAACTGACAAGCAGACTCCTGCCACCTACAGTTGCAATAAAAAGTATGTGAACCCCTTTGGAATGATATGGATTTCTGCACAAATTGGTCATAAAATGTGATCTGATCTTTATCTAAGTCACTACAATAGACAATCACAGTCTGCTTAAACTAATAACACACAAAGAATTAAATGTTACCATGTTTTTATTGAACACACCATGTAAACATTCACAGTGCGGGTGGAAAAAGTATGTGAACCCCTAGACTAATGAGATCTCCAAGGGCTAATTGGAGTGAGGCTGAGATGTCAGCCAACTGGAGTCCAATCAATGAGATGAGATTGGAGGTGTTGGTTACAGCTGCCCTGCCCTATAAAAAACACACACCAGTTCTGGGTTTGCTTTTCACAAGAAGCTTTGCCTGATGTGAATGATGCCTCACATAAAAGAGCTCTCAGAAGACCTACGATTAAGAATTGTTGAGTTGCATTAATCTGGAAAGGGTTATAAAAGTATCTGCAAAAGCCTTGCTATTCATCAGTCCACAGTAAGACAAATTGTCTATAAATGGAGAAAGTTCAGCACTGCTACTACTCTCCCTAGGAGTGGGCGTCCTGTAAAGATGACTGCAAGAGCACAGCGCAGACTGCTCAATGAGGTGAAGAAGAATTCTAGAGTGTCAGCTAAAGACTTACAAAAGTCTTTGGCATATGCTAACATCCCTGTTAGCGAATCTACGATACGTAAAACACTAAGCAAGAATGGATTTCATGGGAGGATACCACAGAGGAAGCCACTGCTGTCCAAAAAAAACATTGCTGCATGTTTACAATTTGCACAATAGCACCTGGATGTTCCACAGCAGTACTGGCAAAATATTCTGTGGACAGATTAAACCAAAGTTGAGTTGTTTGGAAGAAACACACAACACTATTTGTGGAGAAAAAGAGGCACAGCACACCAACATCAAAACCTCATCCCAACTGTGAAGTATGGTGGCTGGGGCATCATGGTTTGGGGCTGCTTTGCTGTGTCAGGGCCTGGACGGATTGCTATCATCGAAGGAAAAATGAATTCCCAAGTTTATCAAGACATTTTGCAGGAGAACTTAAGGCCATCTGTCCACCAGCTGAAGCTCAACAGAAGATCGGTGTTGCAACAGGACAACGACCCAAAGCATAGAAGTAAAACAACAACAGAATGGCTTGAACAGAAGAAAATACACCTTCTGGAGTGGCCCAGTCAGAGTCCTGACCTCAACCCGATTGAGATGCTGTGGCATGACCTCAAGAAAGCGATTCACACCAGACATCCCAAGAATATTGCTGAACTGAAACAGTTCTGTAAAGAGGAATGGTCAAGAATTACTCCTAACCGTTGTGCACGTCTGATCTGCAACTACAGGAAACGTTTGGTTGAAGTTATTGCTGCCAAAGGAGGTTCAACCAGTTATTAAATCCAAGGGTTCACATACTTTTTCCACCTGCACTGTGAATGTTTACATGGTGTGTTTAATAAAAACATGGTGATATGACCGATTTCTGATTGGGACTCTAAAACAAAGTTAATACTGCAGCTGCAGGAACAGATTCATGGGACTCAATCACTGTGTTTAAAATGTCCGTTCAGTGAAAATTTATTATTACATGTTATTTTATACATAGATAAGAAAAGGGTGCTGTGAGAGGTTATTAAAAACTAACAAATAGAAATATGTTATTAAAAGCTAACAAATAGAAATATATTATTAAAAACTAGCGAATAGAACAATTGCAAAAGTAAAACCTTGAGAAGGGAGGGGGGAGTAGAGAGCGTTTAGTAGGAGAAGTGTCTGTGTGTTAGGTGAAGGTTACAGAACACATTTCAACAGTGAGAACAAAATGGAGTCTCTTGTGCTTAAATGAACAGTACAGTGAATGTCCATGTCAATGGTAACATTTAATTCTTTGTGTGTTATTAGTTTAAGCAGACTGTGATTGTCTATTGTTGTGACTTAGATGAAGATCAGATCACATTTTATGACCAATTTGTGCAGAAATCCATGTCATTCCAAAAGGGTTCACATACTTTTTATTGCAACTGTATCAGTGATAAGACACACTTGCCACTTACTATTGCGTGTAGTACCGCCACGCTAGCATCCCTTTTTTATACCTGTAAAACGAAAAGTCCCAATTTGACTTGAACCCTTGGTTGGTCTACATACTATACCCAACAGACAGTCACACCATCACATTCACAGGAGGATAAACAACAAGTCCTGCTTCGTATGGCTCTATAACTTTCCCTTCCCTACCTTCATTCAGGAACGGTGGTCTTTGTAGGAAAATAAATGCAGGCTTATCCAAACTTGTTCATATGGTGACAATGCAGCATACTTTATAAAATCTATCAAATAATCAGCAACCAGAGATGAACGTAGGTTCAGTCTGAACTTGGAAGTTAGCTGAATTGCTGGGCCAACGAGCTGTGGACCCGAAGATTTCCCACAATGCAGCTGCACATATACAAAGTGGTGGGGATGCACATCATTGACCTAGTCATGTGACAGTATTAGGTCAATGATGTCATGAGCCCCCCCACTTTGTTACTTGCAGCTACGGGCCAAGGAATCCCCCCCACCCACAGCTCATTGGGCAGGTGAGGATGTGATCGATCATGTAGCTGCTTTCCATGAGTTTGGGTGAACTGGGTTTAGATCTGAACCAAGCTCATCCCTAGCTGTAACATTTCAAGCCTTACATAGATCTCTTTTAAGCATAACATAAAAAACTTTGATAATATTATTTTTCTAATGTCTGGGGCCACGGGCGGACCTGGTGTGGGCTTGCCGTATGAGAGATACTGGATTATTAAGCTGTACTAAAATTGAAAGCCGATTCTACACTATAATGAGAAATAATTTTTTTGTGTTTTTTTTGGTGTTCAGAAAGATAGAACTTCCGTGAAAAACATTTCTTGCACTCAGGGCATGAATACGGCTTCTCCCCCGTGTGAGATCTCCGATGTATAACAAGTTCTGATTTCCGTGGATAACATTTTTCGCACTCAGAGCAGGAATACGGCTTTTCCCCCGTGTGAGATCTCTGATGTATAACAAGGTCTGACTTCTGTGTATAACTTTTTCCGCAATCCGGGCAGGAATACGGCTTCTCCCCCGTATGAATTCTCTGATGTTTAACAAGTTCTGGTTTCCCTGTAAAACATTTCCAGCACTCAGGGCATGAATACGGCTTCTCCCCTGTGTGAGATTTTTGATGTTTGACAAGGTCTGCTTTCCGTGGATAACATTTCCCACACTCAGGGCAGGAAAACACCTTTTCTTGCATGTGGCATATCTGATGTGCATTAAGCCTACACTTCTGTGAAAAAGATTTTCCACACTCAGGACAGAAATACGGCTTCTCCCCTGTGTGAGATCTTTGATGATTAATAAGGTGTGATTTCCATGGAAAACTTTTTCCGCACTCGGGGCAGGGATAAAGCTTCTCCCCTGTGTGTAATCTCTGATGTATAACAAGGTCTGATTTCTGTGAAAAACATTTCCCACACTCAAGGCAGGAAAACGGCTTCTCCCCTGTGTGAATCCTCTGATGTCTGTAAAGACTGGACTTCTCTAAAAAACATTTCCCGCACTCAGAACAGGAAAAAGGCTTCACGCCTGTGTGAGATTTTTGATGTCTAAGAAGGTCTGAGTTACGTGTATAACAGTTTCCACACTCAGAGCAAGAGTATGGCTTTTCCCCTGTGTGAGATCTTTGATGTCTAACAAGGTCTGAATTCCGTGTAAACCATTTCCCACACTCAGAACAGGAATGCAGCTCCTCACCTGTGTGAGATCTGTAATGTATGACAAGCTCTGATCTATGGAGAAAACATTTCCCGCACTGAGAACAAGAATGCAGTTTTTCACCCGTGTGAGATCTCTGATGTACAGGAAGACTTGATTCAGAGCTAAAACTTTCCCCACATTCAGGAATGGAATATTTTTCCTCCCCCTGAATTCCGGCACCCTCCCTCACAATATAAGGCTGTTCAGAGTCAGAGGGATTTAGTAGTTCATCCACACTGTGAAGTCCACCATTGAAAGCTGAGGTTATCATCTCTTCTCCTGCACAATCTCTTGTGATGTCCTCATCTTCCATTTTAGAGCTTAGAGATAAAGTGAAATGATCCTTTGAGGGTTGCTCCATGGTGTGTCCTGGAAAAATATAAAAACATGATCAATAGATACAAGAGGGTCAGATTACTTATATCAAGATTCCATCTGGATCAGGTAAATTTTAGTGAGCAGATGTTCTCTGTGGATGTCCCAACCAGCTGTGACTTTCCCTCTCAAGTAAAAGGACCTTTGTTCCTCTTCCCAGATCACTTCTTCATTTACACAGCCTTGTCAGAAGAGCAGGAACCAATGGGGACTGGGAGGTGCTCTTCACACAACCATAAGCCTAGGCACTGGGTCCTGTGATCTCTGATAATGTAGAGGTTCAGTCTTGCAGACCCTTTAGCATACAACTAGTGACCACAGGCCTAGGCTTTTGGTGATAAGCTGCACTGGATGGTGCTTGCAGCAGTATTGTCTCCTAGAAATAATTGTTTATGTTTTTGATGTTACTCCTTACTTATGATGGGCAGAACACCTGCATTTGGCAAACTTTACCCAAGTTCAGATGCCAAAATCTGAACCCCGCTGAAATCAATGGGAGATTAATCATAGTAATCAATCATTGGTATTATCCACACTAATAGGTAAAGGATTAAAAAAGGAAAGGAGGTAGGGCACTGACTTGTGGAAAATTGAAAAAAATCCCTACATCTATTCCAGACCCTAATGCCGCGTACACACGAGCGGAATTTCCATCAGAAAAATCTTGAATGGTTTTTCGGACAGAATTCCGCTCAAGCTTGCCTTGCATACACACGGTCACACAAAAGTTCTCTGAACTTTCGACCGTCAAGAACGCGGTGACGTACAACACTACGACGAGCCAAGAAAATGAAGTTCAATGATTCGAATTGTTTCTGAGCATGCGTGATTTTTTTTCGCATCCGAATTGCATACAGACGATCGCATTTTTGGATAGGAACTTTTCCCGACCGAAAAATAGAGAACATGTTCTTAATCTTTTGCTGGCTGGAATTCCGCCAGCAAAAGACCAATGGAGCATACACACGGTCGCATTTTCCGACCAAAAGCTCTCATCTGAGTTTTGCTGGCAGCATTTCCGATCGTGTGTACGCGGCATTATCCTGGATTAGGGTCTTGTATAGATGTTAATGGGTGACCCCATGTAAAAAAAAAAAAAAAAAAAGAAAATCTTTAGGGTTTCTCTAAAAAGACATACCAGACCTTTAACCCTAATGAGGGTGTGGTATAGAGGTCAAGAGGGGCCCCACAAAAAAAAATGTAAAGAAATGATGTGGGTCTCCCCCAAATACCACAGCAGACCCTTATCTGAGCATGCAGTCTGGCCGGCCAGGAATGGGGGGGGGGGGGGGACAAGCATATGCCCCCCCCCCCCCCTCCATATCAGGCCACATGCCCTTAACACCCCACTGGCAAAGGACCTTGTCTACATGTTCATGAGGACAAAAGGCCTCTTCCCCACAACCCTGGCCCAGTGGTTGTGGGGGTCTGGGGGCAAGGGGCTTATTATAGATAACAGTCTGGTATGGGTTATGGAGAGGATTTCACAATTTGATATGGTCTAGTTAGGAATTTGGATGGGACACCAATTTTTTTCCTTTTTTGCGTGGGGTCCCCCCTCAAATTCATACCAGACATGAAAAGACTTAAATGATATTTGGGGAGGACCCCACACTTTTTTATGTGTTAGCCACTATCTTCGCACCAAGCCTAAAGCCCATCACTACTTCTTACTTTTTATCCCAACAAGACTGTTAATAGAGTTTTATGTTAACATTGAGCTAAAAGTCATCCCAAACAAGTAAGACAAACCTCAGAATCTACATAAATCATGTTGGATTACATAAATTGTGTCTGCAGCACAGAGAAGGGGGTTTATCTGAGAGAAGAGAAGAAATAATGTGCAGGACGGGTATCAGCGACTATTATCAACCTATTATTGGCTGATGTCACTCATCTCCCGCCCTATTCTGGACCAATCAGTGTGCAGTAACAGAGCAGAGATAACAGAAGAATATATTATGGCTCACCTGTGCTGATCTCTGTAGGAGTGTCCTCCTCTTTGAATGTCCTTGTCATTCCAGCCTGCTCCGTATATTGTGGATCATCCCTCACATACGTCTCTTCTACTTCACCCTCAACTTTCATGTCCATCAGATCTTCACCCTAAACCAACAAAATGGCAGAAAATAACATCTGTAAAATAGAAGTATTTATGATGCGAGATCACATAGAAAATATCATCTTGTAGAGTCCACACATCGTCTCCACATGTCAGAGTCACTTTATGTTCCAGACGCTCAACTCCATCTACCTGATGATGGTGAGGGATGGTGTGACCTTCCTGTGTGGAATTCCAGGAATACAGAGGACGGGGACATCTCTCTGGTGGGTTTCTGTATCTGGATGACTCCGCCATGGTGTCCTGGTACTGATCTTTGTGTCCTTTTAGAGACTCCCCCATAACCCCATCTTCATCATCCTCCTCTTTTATCTCCTCTTTAATATCAACTTTAGACACTCTCAGGTTTTCACTCTAAATATATAATAAAAATGACATGAATTGTAACAATGCAGATAATGTACAGATCCTAATGATACTATCAGTGATTGTTCCTCATCTACCTGATGATGGTGAGGGATGGTGTGATCTTCCTGTGTGGAATCCCGGGAATACAGAGGACGGGGACATCTCTCTGGTGGGTTCCCATTAATGGATCCATCTGTAGGAAACACACACACTGACTGAATACATTGTTTCTATGTATTTATCAGATGATGGGGGATCTAGGTGGACCCTCCGTACTGCTCTCTCCTTTACAATAAAGTCTCCTCTTACCCGGTGATGTGAGGGGCGGCTGATTGTCCATCATGACGTCCTTGTAGAGATCCTTGTGTCCTTCTAAATACTCCCACTCCTCCATGGAGAAATAGACAGTGACATCCTGACACCTTATAGGAACCTGACACACACAATGATACAGTCACCATCCAGACACATCCCTTGTCTGTTACTGGATAATGTCCCAGAATTCCCAGCACCGCTCACCTCTCCTGTCAGCAGCTCCATCATCTTCTTGGTGACTTCTAGAATCTTCTTGATGTTTATCTCAGGTGTCAGGGAGTAAGGTGGAGGCACTGTGATGGTCATATGATCTCCAGACTTCATAGGAGGAAAATTCTGTATTCAACAAAAACAGTAATATCATCTCACATTGCCAGAATCCTCCTCACCTCTTCGGTCAGGTATGTGTTTTATTAATAGAGAAAAAGAAAGAGTGATGTCATGTGACCTTCCAGAATCCTCCTCACCTCTCCGATCAACAAGTAGATAATCTCCAGGGTGAGGTTTAATATCCTCTCAGTCATTTGACTCTGGCCCTTCTCCATCCTCATTGAAGTGGTCATGTGATCTATGCGGGTTTCTCTGTAGACAGATATCAGAGAATTATCTGGATGGTATTGATTGTATAATATTAGGATGGGGATGTAAGAGCTTAATAGGTTGACAGCTTTTCCTACATGGATATCAGTGCTGCTCTTACACATCTGTAGCCCTGTCCATATTATTGGGATGTTTATTTTTGTTCTCTCTCTTAGAGTGCTTTCACACCGAAAGCGCAACCATTAGCGCTAAAGCGCCGCTCATTTTAGCAATGCTTTTGCACCACTTTTCGGCCGCTAGTGGGGTGCTTTTAACCCCCAAAAATGGGTTAAAAACTCCCATTTTGCAGCGCTTTACAGCACTGCACATTCATTCCAATGGGCAGGGTGTTTTGGGAGCGCTAAATACAGTGCTCCTAACCCGCCCCAAAGATGCTGCTTGCAGGACTTTTCATAACGTCCCGCAAGCGCACCGCCCATGTGTGAAAAGTCACACTAGAATGAATGGGAGGTGCCTAGCAGAGGCTCTTTCCAGCGCTAAAGCGCCTGAAAACCGCCTCAGTGTGAAAGGGGTCTTATCGTCTCACCTAAACACCAAGCTACTCTTAAAGCGGGATTCCGGCCTTAAAAAAAAATAAAATAAAAGTCAGAAGCTACAAACACTGTAAATAAGTACTTACCTGTCCTGGGTGCCCGTGATGTCGGCCGCCCGAGGCCGACCCGTCCCTCGGCTCTCGGGTCCCGGCACCACCATCCTAGGTAAGGGAAACAGGCAGTGGAGCCTTGCGGCTTCACTGCCAGTTTCCTGCAGCACGGTGCTCTGTGAATGGCCCCGTGGTGTTCTGGGAACACACACAGTTCCCAGAAGACAACGGCCCCCGTTAAAATAGACTCTTCAAGTATTTGTTAAACATCGGACATGGTCCTACGGGCATTCCTGGGACCTTAGCATGTCTAATCACCTTCATGTTTCCAACTTACAATTGTTTTCAACCTCTGTTTTATTTTTATTGTTTTGTTTTTCTTTGATTTACTAGCATTCTACTTTTATTCATAAGATGCTAAACCTTCTGTTATGTTCACTCATGATGTATTCTCTACGCTGTTAAGCTGTGAAATTACTATAACAATGATAAGGGCAGAGATGATCAAGAATTGGCACCACATCCCATACATTTTGATAAATAGAGAGGAAAGGGTTGAAAACAACCCTGGGACTTTTAAGGTGCTTGTACGTCAAGGTGGATAGAGTAGGAAAACATGTACAACTTATCCATAAAAGATTATTTTTATTTGTTACAATTAAAATAAATTACACAACATGGTTTTTGTTAAAAAAATGTGTATATCTCAATATCCACATCTAGTGATGGGCAGACAGTAGAGAAGACAAAGGGTTAAAAGCACTTACAAGATTGTTGAGTGTTAAAAGACATGATAAAATCAGGAGTCCTCATCTGTGGCATGTGTCCATCCTCAGCACAGTGGTAGAGAGCAGTGTAGAGCCGTCCAGCAGC
Source organism: Lithobates septentrionalis (assembly GCA_037952835.1). Taxonomy (NCBI): domain Eukaryota; kingdom Metazoa; phylum Chordata; class Amphibia; order Anura; family Ranidae; genus Lithobates; species Lithobates septentrionalis. The sequence goes on from JBBDGP010001914.1 coordinate 898,760, forward strand.
TGTAAAGCGTTCTCATGCGTGTTGGAAAGAGGAGGCAGCAGGGAAGCCTGTATTCACTGCGGGACACACAAGGCTGATGGTGTCAGTGTAGAGAAGGGGGTGGTAACGCGTTTCGGAGCATGTGCGGCTCCTTCGTCAGACCTACGCCCACACTCATCAAGCTGGCTTATAAATGGTGAGGGGGAGGATCAAGGGGAGGAGTGTGGGCAGATACTAAATACACAATAATAAGGGAAGTGACAGATGTATTATGAGGACGGCCAAGATGACCGTGCACTCGCAAATGGATTATTAACGTCAGTGCTATATACAATGAAGTCCTGAAGGAATTTGACACAGGGGTACAGGGCACAGATGGCAGTGGTTAAATTAACAATAATAAATAAATAAATATACAAACATAAGGTTGACATTGAATTAATATACAGCTTGAGGAGTGTGGGCGTAGGTCTGACGAAGGAGCCGCACATGCTCCGAAACGCGTTACCACCCCCTTCTCTACACTGACACCATCAGCCTTGTGTGTCCCGCAGTGAATACAGGCTTCCCTGCTGCCTCCTCTTTCCAACACGCATGAGAACGCTTTACAGCTGCTGGACGGCTCTACACTGCTCTCTACCACTGTGCTGAGGATGGACACATGCCACAGATGAGGACTCCTGATTTTATCATGTCTTTTAACACTCAACAATCTTGTAAGTGCTTTTAACCCTTTGTGCATTTTATTAAATTTGACATACTGCACTTAGAGGCGCCTTTCTTTTCCTTTTTTATATCTTCAGAGTTGCTTCTCCTCTAACCAAAGTGCTGCCAGAAGTGCCATCTCATCACTATCTTCCCTCTGACCAGCTACCCACCTCCACCAGAGCGCCCTTATCACCTCTCTGTTTTAGACAGTAGAGAAGATACCACTTGATTAAATACCACTCAACATGTTTCACTCATTTGCAGCTTCCTCAGGAGTTTTGGCATAGATTGTGGTATACTAAAAATAATAAAAAGAACATGGATGAGATATATTGTTACACAGTTGCATAGTAGAGTTTACAATTTACGGTGAAAATATATAAATATGTATATGGATAATATATCATACACAAACTAAAAACAGCTGAAGAAATCAAAATAAGTAACAATCAAGAAATTAATCCATCAATGTTTGTGATCTTACCAGGCTGCCAAAGATTGAAGGCGAATTATATTTGATAAAAATTGCAGATGACTTCGAAAGGGAAGCTAAGCTGCTGCGGTCATGTTTGCAAAAACGTGGCTACAGCAACAAATGCCTCAAGAAAGCCTATTCAAAGGCTAAAATCAAATAAGAGCCTCCCTCATACATGACCCCAAATCAAAGAAGGCAAATCCAGGTGTTTCGACTTATCACCAGGTTCTCAGGTCAGCACCGACAGGTGCGAGAGATTATGAGAAAATACTGGTCCTTCTTGATGGGAGACGAAAAAGTCGCCAAACATCTGAAATCATACCCTAAAATTACCTTCAGGCGATCTCGATCCCTTAGGGATACCTTGGTACATAGCCATCATGATATCCAAACCAAGACTCTCAGTGAATTCCTGAAGGGCAGTAGACCTTGCCACAAATGCAATTTTTGTAGGTTTATATACGCAGCACGTAGCATCTTGCTTCCCAATGGCCGCCTATTTAAACCTAACTTTTCGGCAACATGCCAATCAATAGGCATTGTATACATCATGCAATGTGAATGTCAAATGTTTTACATCGGTAAAACCAAAAGACGCTTTTTCTGTCGAATAAGGGACCATGTCTCTCTGATACAAAAAAAAAGAATGGAAACCCCGATAAGTTGACATATTGGATTACACCATAATTTTGACAGTAGCTATATGCACTTTTTTGCCCTGGAACACATGCCCCCTGGAGACAGGGGAGGTGACTATGACAAGTTACTTTTACAGAAAGAGGCACGCTGGATACATGAGCTATCAGCTTTAAAATATCCGGGTCTTAATGATGCGTTTAGCTTTAAACCCTTTCTGTAAACATCATTTAAATATCTTTAATCCAACTCAATATCTTTCTTTTTCGGTCTGTTTTTATTTTTCATATATTATTTATTTCAGTATTTTATTTGCATATGTTTCTCCCCTATTTATTTAATACCATTTCCTTACAGACTGCCTTTTAATTAAAATTATTTACAAATAATACAATCAGTATTAATCTAGCATCACTTGGGCTCTCATTCATTTGTATCCCCGTCCCCATACTTTTGGTTAACACGGGCGCCAGGGGCACCCAATGGAGGAAGCGAGTAATCAATCGCCCTCTATTTGGGAGCCCTAGAGGTGTTAGTCCTGGTGATGGTTATGTTGTGGATGGTATAATTATATATATATTCCAAATGTGCCATCTTTGAATTGATTAATACATATGCTAGTACTTATTTACTCTTTTCTTTTTTAAAAATGGCGCTGTCAGCCTCACATTGTAAAAGAATCTGTTTGATCTATTCCATTTTGCACTATCCATTGTTCCTTTTCCAAGATGGCTCTTTAGGCTTCCGCGGTCTCATAGACGCGCTTTGTGTATTCCCTCATTTGGCGCATGCGCACTGTCAGCTGAGGATGCGGTCAGCGTCACGATACGATGCCGCCACTCCCTTCGTTCACTCACCCTCCTGGGCTTCCTCATCACATTTCCGCAACCAGGTGGTGACGTCAGGTGGAAGGACTGTAAGAATGCGGCTATACACGGCAATTCTCTGTTGTAGGCTCTCCACCTAGGGGAGAGGTTGTCTCTCTCCCACTCTATGCCTGTCTGAATCATCTTAGTAGGTAAGTGTCCCATATGCAGCTTTGTTTGATTCTTACATAGCCTACATACAGGGATTTCTCTTGATCAGTGTTTTTTTGCTTTATAGTTGCACCCTTACATATCTACCTTCTGGGATACTATTCATGACCCCTTGATTGCTGGCTACGGATTTCCATAGCATACTGACTCATTACTGCTCTTCAAACTTGCAGTGAGGTGTTTCTACCTCCAGCAAAAGAGTTTTTTGATCCTATTAAAGGTAACTTCCACGTTAATAGGATGTTCAGTTTGGATGCCCTTATTTAACATAAACTCTTGAATATCCAAGTTGATCCCTTACACTTCCTTTTTCCTTTTCATCAAGGATTCTATGTCCTTCTGTGGCCATTAAAGATGGGAACCTTTGATGTGAGAGACCCATTTGATGTTTCTGTATCACTAATGTTATTCATCTGCAATTTTTATCAAATATATATCGCCTTCAATCTTTGGCAGCCTGTTAAGATCACAAACATTGATGGATTAATTTCTTGATTGTTACTTATTTTGATTTCTTCAGCGGTTTTTAGTTTGTGTATCATATATTATCCATATACATATTTATATATTTTCACTGTAAACTCTACTATGCAACTATGTAACAATATATCTCATCCATGTTCTTTTTATTATTTTTAGTATACCACAATCTATGCCAAAACTCCTGAGGAAGCTCCAAATGAGCAAAACATGTTGAGTGGTATTTAATCAAGTGGTATCTTCTCTACTGTCTGCCCATCACTAGATGCGGATATTGAGATATACACATTTTTTTAAGAAAAACCATGTTGTGTAATTTATTTTAATTGTAACAAATAAAAATAATCTTTTATGGATAAGTTGTACATGTGTTCCTACTCTATCCATCTTGAAGTACAAGCACCTTAAAAGTCCCAGGGTTGTTTTCAACCTTTTCCCCCCTTTCCTCTCTATTTGTGAAATTACTATGGTTATTAATAAAATTCTTTGTAAAAGAAAAAGCAGATATGGTAATGCACGTGGTCAGAATAGCACCAGTTCCACAGCTCCCGATGTACACAAGACGATGTCTTTTGTCACACTGACTTATGAAGGTTGGTCCTCCTTGTGACTGTGCATGCAGCCTTGTGCTGTATCTGTTAGTGTGTTACAAATCTCAAAACTTTTTGATGCCACCTCGTATTCGGGGAGAGTTTATCCAAGACTCGGTACCACCGCAATAAAAATTTGAAGCATGACTCTTGTGACACTGGAGGTATGAGTCAACTTTATAGTTTATCTATACTACTTTCCGGAAGGCTTCGTCCTAACTCAGTCTCCTATTCTCTAATATAATAGGGACCTGTACGAGTAGAAATATCTACTATATAGCCTCAAACGAGGTAAGGCAATCTCAGGGTCGCAACAAACGCTTAAGAAATGTCTACAATTGGACACACAGGGGTTGGACTAATTTATGGAAACACGTATGGTAAAACAATGAAATCGTTACCCAATATGGTGTTGGACTGCCTTTGGCATCCAAGACAGCCTGAATTCTCCTGGGAATTGACCAATATAAGTCTTAGATGGTGGATAATGGAATCTGATACCACTCTTCATGCAAAAATCCAGGTCACAATACTGCACAATGTCCTTCTGTCTCTTTCGGTCAGTTGACCATGTCAACTGCGCTTATGCTTATTAGACAAAGTTTTCAAAGAAACTGTATATGCCGTCATAAGCTTTGATAATGAACCTCGCGACACCGCAAATAAATTGTCAACTTCAGTCACAGAGCTCACACCAGCTATGCGGGCACCAATTATTTGCTCTCTTTGAAACTCAGTAAGCTCTGACATGACTCCGCATTACAGTGAATGACGACAGTGAGGCCCCACCTGTTAGCTAAGTGTCTCATCACACAGCGGAAGCAAAAAAAAGGTTATATCACTTTTTCCAACCCCTGTATTTCCAGCTGTCTAATGGGGTAGTTCCCATTCTTTCCTGAAATCTGACAATGATTTTAGCTCTGACCCTTGCATTAACTGGAAGTACCATATCTCTTCAGGGCCACCCTAGGACTTAAAGAACGCCAAGCGCTCCCAGAGGGTGAGCCAGGGAAAGTCCGCTAGCGGCAAAAGAGTTGTGGGAAACGGTGCCAAGCTATACCATTTATTTAACCCATCCCAGATTGCCAAAGTAGACTTATGCCCTGTACACACGATCGGACTTTCCGACAACAAAACTGTGGAATTTTTTTTTCGAAGGTTGTTGGCTTCAACTTGTCTTGCATACACACAAATGTTGGCCAACAATTGCGAAGGTAGTGACGTACAAGATGTACGGCGAGCCGATAAAAAGGAAGTTGAATAGTCATGTGATATCTCCATTACGAACGCTAGTTTTACAAGACCGAGCGCTTCCGGCTCATACTTGATTCCGAGCATGCGTGGAGTTTTGTGCGACGGACTTGTGTACACACGATCGGAGAGTCCAACAATAAAAATTTGTTGACGGAAAATTTGAGAACCTTGTAGCCAACATTTGTTGGCAGAAAGTCCGACAACAAATGTTCGATGGAGCATACACACAGACTTTCCACCAATGAGCTCACATCCAACATTTGTTGTCGGAAAATCTGATCGTGTGTACAGGGCATTAGACAGCAGGGTCCACCGGCCCTCCGTGTGTACTCTCAAGCCAGGGTGCATGTGCTAGATTGCAGCCCACTAATCTTTTGTCCTTGGGACCGTGATGTCACTATGGGGGTGCGGCCGATGCAGACTGCACTCGGATAACACCCGCCAGATGGGTGACACCTAGGGCCGTTTTTAACACTGTAGCCAAGTGCTATGACCGCCCACTTTTCCCACTCGACCCTCTCACCACCGCAGACACCACTACAGTGGGTCTCGGGGCTGTTGTGCTATGACGGGGCAGAGGCAAAGCTATGGGCTGTCTGTCTGCTCACTACCCAGTCACCCCCTCCCCCTGTCAGCAGTGGGCTCAATGTAATCGCTGCTCTCTCTTCCCCTCCTTTCAGCTAAGCAGAACAAGAAGCCAATCAGAAAAGACTCAAGGGACATGATGGGACATGGGTAGTCCCAAGGAGTGGCCTGTTCACAAAAGTTTATGGGGCCTGAACTACACCCTGCTTTTAAAAGGAGGAGGGAGCAAGATTTACCGGGGGAAAAAATCACCAGGACAGTGCCGTGTTCTGGGGGAGTTATTGAGAGGAACATGTGGTACAGTTCCCCCTAGAGAGAGACTGAGCTGTTGAAAAACCACCAAGCAAGTACCATATGGGGGAGACTGCAAGAGCGAGAGGACTATGTCACTGAGCCTATGCCAGGATATGGACCTTGCTGCACTGCCTACTGTAGTCGTCACGGGCAACCCAGAGTGAGTGGACACCTGCTAGAAGGAACCTCTGCTGCTGTGAAGCTGGATCTGGTGAGAGGGCCTTGCAGCCACTACTTGCTACCACAACTAGAGAATAAGCCATTAGGAACTATCTAACCAGCTACCTTATAGCTATGGTACCAGTGGCGGAACTACCAGGTTGCAAATGTGACCGGGGTGGGGGGGGTGACACCATGTATTACCACACCAGGTGACACCAACCCTAGTGACGCCACTACCTGGGGAACCCACAGTTTATCACGGACATGAAGGTTCCAATTAACAATATGCATCAGAGCGGTAGCCTGGTAGTACAAAGAGAGATCCGGTAAACCTAGATCTCCTTTAGCTTTAGTGCAACACAAAAAGGTTATGAAGATAGACGAGAGCTTGCTATTCCATACAAACCTAGTAAATTCACAATATATCTGAACAAAACATGTCTTAGGCGGTTTCTTGGGGACCATTTGTAAGAGGAACACAAAATGTAGGGAGGACCACAATTTTTAGGATATTTATCCTGTCAAGTCAGGTAAATTGCACTTTGTCCAAAAAATTTAGCTCCTCCCTTACTGCTTGTAAAAGAGGTAGGAAATTAGACCTGAGGAGAGAACTGAGTGATCAGTGTTCTTTGATTGCTCAGTTCGCAGTCTTAGAAGTGGTCAGGGGGCCGAAGCTGAATCCATCTAGTGTTTATTTTTTTGGAAACCCCCACTGCTCTTTTAAAGGGATTTAGCATTTTTATTATTTTCCTTTAAGTATTATTAATATCAGTGATATCATGTCCCCCAGGGCAGTGCCTAGCACCTAATTTGTCTGACAATCCCTTGACTATTGGGCTAGAAAACGGACATTAATGTTTTTTAACATTTCTCTCCGTTTGTCTTCAATGGGGATGAGATTCAGCACCTGAACTTTGGTTATGTTCTGTGGTCCCGTCTCACATGGAAACCAGGAATGTTCATCACATCTCCAATGAGAAGGTGACACATCTCTAATGACAACGTCCCCGTTCCTATGACAACGTCCAATAGGACGAAACGTACGTCGGAAGGCAGACGCGCTGACGTCATCGTTTCCATCCCACAGTGAACGGGTGTATGCAGGCCGGCCGGCTGATTGTTACTATACGCTGTTTTACTCGCTATTTTTAGTAAGTGCGCTACTTTTACCTTATTCAATAAATTGTTTTAAACGGATTCACACTATGGAGGATATACTTTTTATTTCCCTGGGTTTTTATTGCTGAATATCTGATCCTTCTGTCGGTGGGTTCCGGGTGATCCTCCTTCCATGCCGAGGTCGATGTTGGTGTCCCCACGGAGTGGATTTCGAACATAAGCTCCATTAAAGCTTACCTCTGGTAAACAGATATTTTTACTGGTGGTGGATTTTGTTCACGAGATGTCTTTTCACTGAAGGTCTTCAATCACTATCGGTGGAAATTTTTTACAATATGGACTGTTGATATTTAAAGTCATTTTTAAAGTCACAGATTCTATGATCTTTGTCACATTTTTTTTTACTTAGAATAAGTGCTTTACATTATTTTTCTGACATATTAAGTTATTTTATTTATATTCTATTCTATTCTATTTATATTGTGTTGTATTTTGGTTCACATATTCAATTAATAGGGGAATGCATCACAATTTTTGAGTTATTTTGTGTATCCAATATTTTTTAGCGCGGTTCTCTTAATTGCTTTACTTACTTGATTCTTTTACCTGAGGATTAGGACTGCAGCTTGGGGGGTGTAGGGAAGCGCGGTATTTTATTTATTTTTCTTGACACATCTCTAATGCCCCGTACACACGGTCGGATTTTCCGATGGAAAATGTGTGATAGGACCTTGTTGTCGGAAATTCCGACCGCGTGTAGGCTCCATCACACATTTTCCATCGGATTTTCCGACACACAAAGTTTGAGAGCAGGATATAAAATTTTCCGACACAAAATCCGTTGTCGGAAATTCCAATCGTGTGTACACAAATCAGACGGACAAAGTGCCACGCATGCTCAGAATAAATAAAGGGATGAAAGCTATTGGCCACTGCCCCGTTTATAGTCCTGTTTTACGTCACCGCGTTCAGAACGATCGGATTTTCCGACAACTTTGTGTGACCGTGTGTATGCAAGACAAGTTTGAGCCAACATCCGTCGGAAAAAATCCTAGGATTTTGTTGTCGGAATGTCCGAACAAAGTCCGACCGTGTGTACGGGGCATTACATGAAGAGAATGTTCTGGGAAATGTTCTAACCCTGAAGGGGTTAATCTAGGTTTCCACACTATATATGTATAATCATCTGCTGGAGATAAAAGACATCACAGTGACTATGGAGGAAGAGGACGGACATGACGGGGGGGGTTACTGGGTGTAAATAGAAAATAAGATCTTATTACCTCCTCTACTGCCACTTCCAGCAATGTCTTCGCTCTACTTCCTCCTGACTCACCTCTCACCTGCAACTTCCTCCTTGTACCCGACATCACTTCCTGTCTGTATTCCATAGAGACTACTATTTTCAGTATAAGTGAGATCACCACCTTGTGGAGCTCAGAGGAACTGCAGCCCTGAGAAACATCTTATAGTGTAAACAAGGCTTTATGACCTATGCCAGGTTAGACCCCCCCAAATCAAAATTTAAAAAAAAATCGTATTCATTTTGTTAGATCTGGTTAGATCAATTGTTGTTTGCGTTAGATCTCACACAGAAGAAGCAATATTAACAGATATTTGCTGGGGGGGGGGGGGGGGGTTATGGTTGCCACCTCATCCCTTTAAACCCGAACACATATTAATTACACAGGTTCTGTGCCTGATTAAGGTGGTAATTAAACTCACTTGGTGCCTTATCTGCATTTAATTAGCCTCAGAACCTGTGTAATTCAAAGGTGTTCGGGTTTAAAGGGATGAGGTGGCAACTCTAGGGGGGGGGGGTGCTAACCCTTCATCAGCCCCCCTTATCAAAAAAATGACCAAACGGTTAGCTATTTTGGAAGCTATTTGTTAGATCCGGTAAGATCAAGTGGTTTTAATGTTAGATCCCACATAGTTAGAGACTTAATAAAGTGTTGTTCCGGCCGAAATTATACTTTTTAAATAAAAATACCCCTATAATACACAAGCTTAATGTATTCTAGTAAAGCTAGTCTGTAAACTAAGGTCTGTTTTGTTAGTTTATAGCGGTAGTTTGTTATTTTATAAACTTACAGCAGGCCGTGGCCATCTTAAATGTGGGCATCTGAAGCCAGACTGTATTTCTTCCTGGATCTCACCCTTGCAGATCTCGCACATGCTCAGTGCAGCACAAGCAGTGTAATAGGCTTCAGGTCAGGTTTCCATAGCAACGGCAGTTTCAGAGGAAGTTGCCGCCCCTTCCCAGAAGGCATTGCAAACAGGAAATGATGCGATGGGCCGCGGCCAGGGAGGAGGAAGTGAAAAAAAATGAATACAGCAGATATACAGTAGGTGCTGAGAAAAAAAAAATATCCAATTTGTTTACAGTGCACAGTTTAGTGAGGGATGCTAAAGAGTTGTAAAAATGGGTGGAACTCCACTTTAAGTGAATTTTGCAATTTTCTGGCCAAAAAATCATTCATGCTAATAGATATTCGTTAGATCCGGTAAGATCAGGTGGTTTTCACGTTAGATCTCACATAATTTCAGAGATATTCCACATAGAAATAGAGATATTAGGTGGTACATAAGGATGGGTTGGCCCTCCCCCATGTAATTTTCTGGCCAAAAAAACATTCAGGTTAATAGATATTTGTTAGATCCGGTAAAATCAAGTGGTTTTAACGTTAGATCTCATATAATTTTTGAGATATTCCACATAAAATTAGAGATATTGGGTGGTACATAAGGACAGGTTGGCCCCCCACATGCAATTTTCTGGCCAAAAAAGTTTGTTCAGTCCGTTACTTTGCCCTTCAACCCCAAGAATCGTCCCAGCCCCTACTGGCACACCTAGCAATAAGGTTAGTGTAATAGCACAATAAATGACACCCAGACACAGTTCAAACTGTTTTAGCTCTCTCAGGTTTACTTAATCAAGAGAAGAGACTTAAAAGGGCTTTAGTCAGCCAAGTCCTGGTTAAACAGCCAAGACTTGGTTGAAATAGTTCTTAAAGCTGTTAAATAACAATTAGCAACAACAAGTAAATGATACCAATGTACACAATAACAGACAATCAGTAAATTTATTCCTCAAGAAGGCTATTGGTTGCTGTAAGTACTACCATTTCTAAAGGGGAACCCCAGGCCGGCCTATAATACCTTTAATCCTAATGAGAGATGAGGTAATATAGACACCAGTAACATGTCCCCTTTAAGACCAATAAGATAACAGTGTTCAGAGTAAAATGCCTTGTAAATATCTTCACCAGCAGTTGGATCTCATAGAAGACAATAAATCATCAGAGTCTAACAAAAGGGAGTCATTACTCAGCATAGAGGATTTGATATGGCAGTAACAAGTCCCCTTCGCACTTCCAAACTAAAATGTCTGCCTGCAGGGTTCAAAAGTGGGTAGTGCATCAGCAAAGTGGGCAAGTGCCCTCTCACCAGTCCTGCGACCAGGGCAGAAAAAGGATGTCTTGGCAGATAGTTCTTCTGCGGCCTGCCTGGCCACCTTGCGACTTTGCGATTGCCTCTTGCCCTAAGATGCTTGCAGTCTTCACTGGACTTTAACCATCTCTGGATGCTCTCTGGAACCGTCTTTGGATGGTTCTTCAGTGGATGCCTGTAGTCTCTCCTTGCATGTCTGTTCACCTTCCTGCCTCGTGGTGATCTCTCCTCAAGCCCTGCAATAGGGTTTGTTTGCTTTGTTCAATAAAGTGTTTTAACTTTATTACACTATCAAATGCTTCTTATTTTTGCATTATATGGAGGTATTCCACTGAGGAGCCCAGGATGCAATTTCTCCCTTCTGAACCCAGAGGAGGTTCAAATGCGTGTTTAGACTAAGCTTAATTGCAAAGTCGCGTGCTCCAAGGTGAGCGTTCACTACCTGGGGGATCACTGAAGGGAGGACACCTTGGCACATTTGATCACCTACCAAGTTGTTTCGGGTTGCATGGACTACTCAGCGCATTTATTATAGGCACAGCAGGCCACTTTGTCTGCACATGAGCACTTTGTTATTTGATATTTCACAATATATTTTATGGACTTTTTGCGAATTTTATGAATTTTTTGTGTTTTTCACATGAGCACTATATATTTATTGTGCATCTGAGTTTTTCACTCCCTTGATTTTTATACTGTCACTTCACTTATTGATCATTATTTGTGTGCTTATGCTATTTATGTATGCATATTATTGGGTGTGTATTGCATATTATTTAGCACAGCACTATTTTCATATTTATTAATTATATTCTGATTTTAGCTGCTGTATTATACATTGATGAGTTACCTTTTATTTTTGATTTACACGATGAGATACTCATCACATTTATAGCGCGGCGTATATATTTATTCATTTATACTTGCACGATTTGTGAGACATGTTCAGCGCTAGCAGCTATCCTTCTCTATATATTTACTGGGCATTTGGTCAGTGGTGGCTCGTAGGATCCTTTGTGTTTTTTAGCTACTGTAGAAGGGCACCCAGTTGGCTCCTTCACCGGGGCCCACTGAAGTTTCCCGCTGGCCTTTGACGCTGTGCTTCAGGCTTCACTGGGCTTGGACACACCCGTTGATAATGTCCCACATAATTTCAGCATACCTCAATATGCTCAATGGCACTCCTCACTGGTACACGTGGAAATGCTCAGTATTGGCTCAGATATAGATACTTGTATGGGTATCCATGCATCCCTACCAAATATCCCTAATATCCCTGTAATTATGGATAATCAAACGTTAAAACCACTTGATCTTACCGGATCTAATGAATATCTATTAGCCTGAATGATTTTTGGCCAGAAAATGACATGTAGAGGGGCCAGCCCGTCCATATGTACCACCTAATATTTCTATTTTGATGTGGAATATCTCTGAAATTATGTGAGATCTAACGTTAAAACCACTTGATGTTACCAGAGCGAATGAATATCTATTGGCCTGGATGATTTGTGGCCAGAAAATTGCATGTGGGGGGGGGGGGGGGGCAACCCGTCCTTGTGTACCACCGAATATCTCTATTATTATGTGGAATATCACTGAAATTATGTGCGATCCAACGTTAAAACCACTTGATCTTACCGGATCTAATGAATATCTATTAGCCGAAATGATTTTTGGTTAGAAAATTGCATGTGGGGAGGCCAACCCGTCCTTATATACCACCTAATATCTCTATTTTTTGTGGAATATCTCTGAAATGATGTGAGATCTAACTTTAAAACCACTTGATCTTACTAGATCCAATGACTATCCATTAGTCTGAATAATTTTTGGCCAGAAAATTGCATGTGGGGGGGCCAACCCGTCCTTATGTACCACCTAATATCTCTACTTTTATGTGGAATATCACAGGGCCCCCCCCGCCTGTGCTGTCAATGGCTCCAGCACATGCCGATCATTGGGACCCACCGATCGTCAGAGAAAGTGACAGGAGAGAGCTTTGTGTATGTAAACAACATAAAGCTCTCTTCTGTTTCTTTTTTTTTTTTAGTAGTTGAAGACTAGGACAGCTTATGGGTGCACAGCTGAGGAACATTCAGGAACATATAGCACAATTCTGTAGATTAGGATAGTCACAATTCTTGCAGGTGGGGACCACAAGACAGTTTGCAGCATAAATAGGCAGGCTGGAACAGTTCAAGCATCCACAGCTGAAGACCATGGATAAACTGCAGCATAGGAATTAGGCTCACAGATCCCAGGGGGTAGAGAACAAGTCCATGGGCACTGTCCATAAAAGAGTAGTCCAGCAGCCAGTCCAGAGGTTCTCCAGGAGCAGGCAGCTCCCTCACAGTTCTCTGCTCACGGGTAAGGGGAGACAATCTCCTCAGGGCTCCAGGCTATTTAACAGCAACCCTAGCTCCATTTGGGCACACCTCCCCCAGGGATTGGCTAGGCCCTGCTGAATATTCAGACTGGATATTTGAATTATCCCTCCCTAAGCTCTGGAAATGTGTTCTAGAGGCAGGGGGAAGCGAGCAAACTCCCAGCCTATGAAACCATGAACAGACCAAAGCAAACAATCACTGCTCCTCCGATTACAGAGCAAGCCAAAAACTATATTTACCTAGCAGCCTATCTACCCTGTTTCCCTGAAAATAAGACCTAGCGCGATTGTCAGTGATGGCTGCAATATAAGCCCTACCCCCCAAATAAGCCCTAGTTAAAGTCCTTGTAGGTCTTATTTTCAGGGTAGAGCTTATTTTCGGGGAAACAAGGTAGGGCTTATTTGGGGGGTAGGGCTTATATTGCAGCCATCACCGACAATCACGCTAGGTCTTATTTTCAGGGAAACAGGGTAGGAGGGTGCTACATCCACCCCCCTCATGAAAAATAGGCCCTGTCCTCATAGGCCGTAGCACAAAAATTGACCTTGAACAAGAGCAAGGTATCCCACAATAACAATGGATAGGAAAAGGGAAATAACAATGTAAAAGAAATTTGTATGTGGCATTCCACATAGTAAAATGTTCTTTAGGATGGGTTCACACCTATGCGTATTGGATGTGGAGGTTTCCCTGCATCCAATTCGCATGACAGATTTTGACCAGTTCTCTATGCTAGCCGGTTCACATATCTCTGTTGCGGCTACGGAGCGGCTTGCACAGGAACGCAGTGCGTCTTTGGCTCCATTTCAGGGCCGAATTCAGGCAAAAATTTGGCCCTGAAACAGGGACGCACCAGACCCCCTGCTGCGAGCCGCATCTGTCAGAGGTGTGAACCCAGCTATAGACAAGTGTAAATAATATTATTATTTGTGAAAAATCAAAAAGAAAGAAACTAGTTATGTGCTCAGGACCAAACCATCACAGTTGTTTTTTTATGATACATTGGTTTAGATTTTTGGGATACGTTTTTATAGGGACCCAGTTTTGTGATAGTTTGGTTTTGAGGCCATAACTAGTTTCTTTATTTTTTGATTTTTTATGACTATTCGCTAGGGACTCCCAACCGTACTAGACTTACATGATGGCCCATGCCTTGGAGCCGAGTGATTTTTGGGACCTAGGAGGGAGTTTTTGTAAGTTTTGAGTTTCAAATTTTTTTTATTTCCATACATTTTTATTGAATTTTCATACAAAAAATGTACAAACAAATATAAGGGTCCAATTGTCAAAGGCAGTGTGCAAAAGATACAGAGAAAAGAGAACACCACTATACAGCCAATAAGTCACAGTAAATTAGTAGTAATACAATAGTACAATGAAACAACAAAAGCAGTCATCTTAAATCAGTATTATCGTTAATACACCAGTCTACCCAGGGTTGCCATAATTTCAGAAAGGTGACATGGGAGTTAGAGACTCTTGGAGAAAGCTTTTTCGTATGCAAAATTGGTTCTGATTAGAAAAAGGGATTCTGATGTTTTAGGCGCCATCTGAGTTTTCCAGTGGTAACTACGATGGTTTTGTCTGCCAGTAGAATATGGATAATAATATTATGACATATACTGTAGTTGAATGCTTGCGATCCCCAAGTTCAGAAGTGCCAAGGCTGGATTGATGGGCAGTAGAACACCTGTAATGTCTGAGATAATGCAGAACATTTTCTGCTTTATGTGACCAGAAGATCTGGCATTTTGGTTGGATTGGCTACATATGGAAGATACAAGTGCAAAATTGTTATGCAAACTTTATATGACATGGCTGGAGACTGGCACCAGGTCATATCAGAACCGAATCAGGTGTCAGAACCAGCCTATATTTACACAGATATACAGCCTAGCTGGGTAGAGCCCTACCACTAACTAAATACAAATGGTTAGTGCATTAAAAAGTCAACCAAAAGCACAGATCTTTGTTGTTGCTTACCTGTAAAAGAACAAAGTTAGCAGAACAGTTTATACAATACAGCACAGTGAAATATTTGGGGGTAGAGATATCACAAAATGTAAAAGGATTATATTAATCTGAATCTTAAACCATTATTGGTTACATTTACGGATAAATGTCGGAGTTGGTTTAAACTTCCATTGACAGTAATTGGCAGTGCCAAATCTTATTAAAATTATTTGTCCCCCCCAATTGATTTACATACTCCATAACTCTCCCATATGGATCACATCATTTTGGTTCAGGAAGATAGAATCTCTTTTCCGGGAACTTATCTGGCAGAAAAGACAACCCCGTATTAAATTAACCACATTAATGTTAGCCAAAGATGCAGGGGTCTTGCTATCCCCCACGTTTAAAAGTTATTTTCTTGGCCTTATGCCCCGTACACACGATCGGATTTTCCAACAACAAATGTTGGATGTGAGCTTGTTGGCGGAAAGTCTGACCGCGTGTACACTCCATCGAACATTTGTTGTCAGACTTTCCGCCAACAAATGTTGGCTAGCAGGTTCTCAAATTTTCCGCCAACAAATGTTCGTTGTTGGACTTTCCGATCGTGTGTACACAAGTCCGTCGGACACAAGTCCACACATGCTCGGAATCAAGTACGAGCCGGAGATATAACTAGCATTCGTAATGGAGACATCACGTATGTCTTGTACGTCACTACGTTCGTAATTATTGGCCAACATTTGTGTGACCATGTGTATGCAAGACAAGTTGGAGCCAACAACCTTTGAACAAAATTCCACGGTTTTGTTGTCGGAAAGTCCGATCGTGTGTACGGGGCATTACAGTTACAGCATTTTGTTGGATGGACAGTAGAGTCAGATTCTCACCCTATGCAGGGTCTGCTATTATCGGTATATGATAAATACCCATTAATATCGTTATTGGAGACAAGAAACCAGCTACGTGATGAAAGTTTTTTAATGGGTAAACTATTCGATAAAACATGGCAGGAAATGAAAAATATTACATGCATTACGGGATATACGTTATTATCTCCATTATGGAATCATTCTAGTTATGGAGAATTAATGAAACTGGAAGCATTCGATTTATGGGCGTTTAAAGGGCTGAGGTATATAGCGCAACTATTTCAAAATGATGTGTTAAAAACCTTTAATCAACTAAGCAATGAATATGGAATCCCAAATCAAAGTTTTTTCCAATTCCTACAGCTCAGGCATGCTATACAGGCGCAGGATGAATTAAAACTTAGTAAAATCTATAATTTAAAAGGGTCGTTAAGCAGAGCATCATATCTCAATTATACGTTATACTGTATAATAAGCTCCAAGAATCAGTGGATATACCATCAAGGACACAATCGGCACGAGATGTCGGGTCTATATCAGATGACCAATGGGCAGTGGTATTGTCAATCTTACCCATGGTTTCTCGATCTCCTACGCAAAAACGAACCCAACTGTTTATTTTATACAAGACTTATACACCTGAGAAGCTATTTAAATGGCAGCGTAAAGACACACCCCTATGTCCTAGATGTAAAGGTGGCCCAGCCCATTTAATACATATGTTATGGAGATGCCCCTAACTCCAACAATACTGGCAGGGAGTCATCTCTACTATTAATGGCCTCTTTAGGACGAAGTTGCTGATAGAGCCAGGTATATGTCTTTTGAGTATGATAGATGAATTCAAGACCCTGAATTATACCCTAATACCAATAGTAATTCCCCGTACACACGAATCGGACTTTCCGCCAACAAAACCGTGGATTTTTGTTCAAAGGTTGTTGGCCTAAACTTGTCTTGCATACACATGGTCACACAAATGTGGGCCAACAATTTTCGAATGTGGGAATTCAGTGACGTACAAGACATATGATGAGCCGAGAAAATTTGAAAACCTGCTAGCAAACATTTGTTGGCGGAAAGCAAATGTCCGATGGAGCATAAACACAGTCGGACTTTCTGACAACAAGCTCACATCCAACATTTCCCGTCGGAAAGTCATTAGAGTCTCTTTTAGGATCGCAAGCTAATAGCACAAAAATGGATGTCACTGTACCCCCCCCCCCCCCCCCCCAACAATAGTGGAGTGGAGAACACTAAATAAAATAAAGAAAAATACATTTTCTTACATAGAGACTGTCCAGGAAAATGTAAGAACATATGGAAGAGATGGTCGGATAGTCTGGACTGATCTAGAGTTGTGAGGAGATGGTCAAATCTTAGTGAGAGATTATAGGGAGCGAGGTTTTTTTTTTTTTTTTGTGCATTATGATTTCATTTCTTGTCTGAATTATTATTAATAATACGTACTTGGGATGTATGTGTGTTTTGTATTGTCTGATTATAAAATCAATAAAAAATTATCTGATTTAAAAAAAAAATAAAACAATACAGTACGGTTGGAGCATTATCTCCTCAAAGATAATCCTCCAGCAAAATCAATAGTACAAGACAACCTATAAGTCTAAAAATCATAATGTTTAAAGTCCATGAACTATACTTTTTGTATACATGGCCAAATTTTCTGAAGTGCCCTTAGTGGACCTAAGTGTGAGACACAGGACCTATTTTCAAATAATCAGAACAGGTGTAGTGATCTTGACATGCTGTTCTCTTCCAGAGCCCTTGAACAAAGCAGAAAGATATATCGGACTATCCTAAATCTTACCTATAACAACTAAGAGTTCCTATCCTGCATATCAGCATTAAATTCTGAGTGAGGATAAATAGCATGCTAGAATATCCTTTGGTTTTCTACTATATACACATTTACATGTATAATCACAGTCTGGCCCTTGACTCTGCAAGCCCAAAGTCCAATAGGTCTTTAAAGAAAAAACTGCATTGAAAAATTACAAAAATCAAACAATTGTTGGGTGGGGTTTTCTTTTCTTCTTGTTAAATCCAGTAAACTGGGAAAAGGACAGCGGACCCCCCCCCCCCCCCCCTGCATTATTCAACAAAGCAAGAGGAATTTCAAGAGGAGGATTACCCATTACTTTAGGCAACAGTTCAGTTCAATGCATAGCAACAGCAACAACAGAACAACTCTGGCAGACCAGGAGCAAGGGCAGAGGATCCCTGAAGAGGAGTAGGAGCAACTATGAATTTCCAGGCGTGAGCTGCCCCTGCGACACAGGATACTGGCACAACAGCAGCCACCGGCCTCTCCAATATGGGCTCTACTAAAGTTTCACTCTTGTTGATGGGCACAAGTGTCTCCAGCTCCCTAATAACTTCCCCTCACCCGCGGCCACAGGCGTAACGCCCCAACTTGAGTCCTGGTCCTGAAATAAGGTTCTCTTTGCACGGTGGCTGGAAAAGCTCTGACACTTATTTGCAGTACCCCGTGCCCCAATTGAAAGCACAGGTGGAGGTTTTCCATAATGCCTGCAGCAAACCCTTGCCTTGCTTAGCACTGTTGATTTTTTTTTACACTTCACACATTCCAAGCATAGCTGCTCAGCTCCCTCTACCATGCCCAGTGGGAAGCAGCCTCCTTGGACACACACACACCAGTGTCCACTATCTGATCCCGCTGCTCAGCCCATCAGCTTAGCTACCCTGGAAGCATGCCTCTCCCCAACACCATCCCTGCTCGGCATCCAAAGAAACAGATGTGCTCTCCTATCTTGGGACACCCACACCACGCCTTGCCCACAGGCTGAACTTTACTCTCTCACTTCTGCACTCTACCTGTGCACCTCCGAACTCCGCCCTTCTCCCTGGGGCTCACTGGCGCCAACTTCTCCTCCTGCCAAGCAGAATCCTACCATGTCTTTGCTGCCCACTAGATAGCTGCCAGCTATTTTCTCTGGCAGACGGGCACCTTTTTTTCACCGCAAATAGCACTTTAGTGATCCTCTCTTATTGTGAAAACATTCAACAGCCCACAGAAGCTCCTCAACTCTTAACCCCAATGCTTGATCCTCTCATTGGTTGCCACCGGCAACGGCTGAATGCACTTAAAGAAGTTCTTTACCCTGTAAACAAAAATTTTAAAGTCATCAGCTACAAATACTGTAGCTGCTGACTTTGAAAAAAAAAAAAACACACACGTACCTGTCCCAGGATCCAGCACTGTCCACACCCGACTCGGCTCTTTGCTGATCTTCGAGTGCAGGCGCTGGCATCCTAACTGTAGGCAGCCAACTGTGACTCCTTGCGGCTTCATAGCCACACTGCCTACTGCGCATGCTCGAGCCACGCTGTGCCCCGTGATTGGTCCCGCAGTCTCCTGGAACATGTCCCAAAAGGCTGCGGTGGGACGAAGGGGGGGCGAACTTCCGCTCAGACTGCCGCGGTGATTTGACTGAAGTTGGAGTGAGTGCCTGTCAAAATCAGATACCCGCTCCCGTGGAGTAAAAAAAAAATCCTAAATGCTGGAGAGGAGGGGTAGGAAATGCGGGACTTCTTCTTTTGGGTGACGTTCCGCTTTAAGGGAAATCACGGTCCAACTTGCAGGGGACACCTCTCTATCAGTGGCAGTATCATAAGGACAGTTTGACTAGAAAAGTCTGTAGGTGCACAGCTGAAGACCATGCAGGAACATATAGCATGAGTATTTGTAGACTAGGACAGTCTATGGGTGCACAGTTGAGGACCATGCAGAAGCATATAGCATGAGTAGTTGTAGACTAGGACAGTCTAATGCCCTATACACATGATAGGATTTTCCAACAACAAAATCCATGTTTTTTTTCCCAACGGATGTTGGCTCAAACTTGTCTTGCATACACACGGTCACACAAATCTTGTCGGAAATTCCAAACGTCAAGAACGCGTTGACGCACAACACATACGGCGACCTGAGCAAAATGAAGTTTAATAGCCAGTGCGGCTCTTCTGCTTGATTCCGAGCATGCGTGGAACTTTGTGCGTTGGAATTGTGTACACAAGATCGGACTTTACGACAACAGATTTTGTTTTCGGAAAATTTGAGATCCAGATCTCAAATTTTGTGTGTCGGAAATTCGGATGGAAAATGTCCGACGGAGCCTACACACAGTTGGAATTTCCGACAACAAGCTCCCATCGAACATTTTCCGTCGGAAAATCCTATCGTGTGTACGGGGCATTAGGGTGCACATCTGAGGACCATGCAGAAACATATAGCATGAGTAGTTGTAGACTAGAACAATCTGTAGGTGCACAGCTGAAGACCATGCAGGAACATATAACATGATCCTGGGGGTGAAGAACAAGTCCTTGGGCTCTGTCCAGAGGAGACTAGTCCAGCACCCAGTCCAGAGGTGCCCCTCGCTAAGCTCTAGAAAATTCTTCTATAGGAAGGGGGAGTTAATCAAACCCCAAGTCTATGAAAGCCTAAACAGACCAGAGCAAACATTTACAGACTCCTCTGATTACAGAGAAAGCCAAAACCTACATTTACCTGCCTAACTTGGAAGGTGCTACATCCCTACGAACTGTTTCTTACATGATGAAGAACAGCCATGGAGTATATCTAAGGTGTATATCAAGGAGTGCTTCTTCCCCACATGAGAGCTGTGATATACAGAAAATTTTTTATGGAAGACATTTCCCGCACTCAAAGAACTACTATACATCGAGGGTTGTGTGGGATCCCTGATGTACAGGAAGACAGGACTTCAACGAGTAACAATCCCCTCACTAAGAATGCAAAAGCGACTTCTCCCCCGCGTGAGATCTTTGATGTCTGTAAAGATTTGACGTCTGTGAAAAACATTTCCCACACTCAGGACAGGAATACGGCTTCTCACCTGTATGCATTCTCTGATGTGTGACAAGATGTGACTTAATTAAAAAACATTTCCCGCACTCAGAACAAGAATACGGCTTCTCACCTGTGTGCAATCTCTGATGTCTGTAAAGACGTGACTTAAATGAAAAACATTTCCCGCACTCAGAACAGGAATACGGCTTGTCGCCTGCGTGAGACTTCTGATGTGCGACAAGGTCTGTTTTTTGTGCAAAACACTTCCCACACTCGGGACAGGAATATGGCTTCTCACCTGTGTGTCGTCTCTGATGATTATAAAGAATGGACTTGCATGAAAAGCTTTTTCCGCACTCACTACAGGAATATGGCTTTTCACCTGTGTGCGATCTCAGATGATTATAAAGACTGGACTTATTTGAAAAGCTTTTTCCGCACTCAGGACATGAGAGTGGCTTTTCCCCGGTATGTGATCTCTGATGTCTGTAAAGATTGGACTTAACTGAAAAACATCTTCCGCACTCAGGACAGGAATACGGCTTCTCACCCGTGTGCAATCTCTGATGATCATTAAGACGTGACTTCTGTGAAAAACATTTTCCGCACTCAGGGCAGGAATAAGACCTCTGAGGTGTGACAAGTACTACATTTTGTACAGAACATTTGCCGCACTCAGCGCAGGAATGTGACTTCTCCCCTGTGTGAGATCTTATATGCTCATTAAGAGGATAAGAGGAATACGATGGTCCATCTACACTGTGTGGTGCCGGATGGACATTTGAGGTAGTCGGGTTTTCTCCTGGACTATACTGTGTGATGTCCTCATCTTCTACTTTACAGTCTGGAGACAAAGTGAGACAATCCTCTGAGGTTTTCCTCATCTCCCGTCCATCTACTAAAATAGAAATAAAAAGATTATTACTAGACATGAGCTGATTGGTTCCCCTAAACCAGGACTCCGCCCACATCAGGCAGCTTTGTCTCTGAGGATCTTACAATTCCACCCTCAAGGTAACTAGTAAATGGGTCCTCTGATCTCCTACCAGTTCATTTCTTTATTCATGGACCTTAGTCAGAGAGTGAGGAAACAACGAGAACTGTCGTTGGTGTTCTTCTTCCTCTACATGTTGTGTTACCACATGGCTTATGAGTGTCTGCAATGAGGATCTTGCCAGATGATGCCATTCATTACCATTTACCAGATGGCCCAAATGATTTAAGAGCGCAGATAACCTCAGTCATTTTGGAGTCTACTACTTCTGGTAATGGGCTTAGTTTGTCACGGTGGTGGACTGTCAACACGAGATGGAAAAATAATATAGTACTGGAGAAGATTATTTATTCCCATTCACATTTGATGGGATGTTTGGACTTTATGCTATCATTGTTATGCATTGTGGAAGGTTGGAAAGTTTTACACTTATTATATGAATGTGTATTTTTGGTACGATTTAAAATGTCCAGCAGGAAGGCAGAAAATGGGTGCAATAAAGAAAATACATTACATATAGTAGTGGGTAGAGAACAGAAGTCAGGCCTATTTCAAGTACAACTTATTGCATAGGATATGAGAGTGAGGAATATACAGTATAGTGTCAGAATTTATATATATACACACACACACACACACACACACACACACACACACACACACACACATACATATATATATATACACACACACACACACATATACATACATATACACTATAGTGCAGGGGTCAGAATTATGTAATGTACAACACAGAGTATATAGTGCAGGGGTCAGGACTATGAAAATTACAGCGCAGAGTATACAGTATATTGCAGGGTTCAGGAGTATGTAATTTACAATATAGAGTATATAGTGTAGGGGTCCGGAATACATAATGTACAACACATAGTATATTGTGTAGGGGTCAGGACTATGTAATGTAATACAGACCCACCTGTGCTGATCTCTGTAGGAGTGTCCTCCTCTATAATTGTCCTTATTATTCCATCCTCCTCCATAGACTGCTGATCATCACTCACATACAACTCTTCTTCTTCATCTTTAACTTCAACTTTTATATCTATCAGATCTTCACCCTAAGCGAGAATGAGAGAGAGAAAATATCTGTAAAATGTAAACTTTAGTACTGTGACATCACAAAAAAAAAAATCCACACATAGTTTCCTTTAGTTCATGTTCTAGATGCTCCGTCCCACCAACCATGTAATGGTGAGGGATAAAATTACATCAATTATAACAATGCAGATAATGTACAGATCTAATGTTAGTATCAGTGATTGTTCCTCATCTACCTGATGGTGAGGGATGGTGTGACCTTCCTGTGTGGAATTCCGGGAATACAGAGGACGGGGACATCTCTCTGGTGGGTTTATGTTATTAGGTGGCTCCATCATAATATCCTTGTGTCCTTCTGAAAGCTCCTCCACCACTCCATATTCCTCATCCTCCTCTTTATACTCTTCTTTAACAACAATATCATCATCCCAGAGGCTTCCGCTCTGAAAAATATAATAAAACATTAATAGTAACAAACATACATCTCCTCTTCTTCTATTTTAACCTCAACTTTGTAATCGCTCAGGTTTTCACTCTGAATATATATATAAAAAAATAACCTCCATCGTATTAATATAGATAATGTACAGATCCTAATGATACTGTTAGAGATTCTCCATCATGACGTCCTTGTAGAGATCCTTGTGTCCTTCTAAATACTCCCACTCCTCCATGGAGAAATAGACAGTGACATCCTGACACCTTATAGGAACCTGACACACACAATGATACAGTCACCATCCAGACACATCCCTTGTCTGTTACTGGATAATGTCCCAGAATTCCCGGCACCGCTCACCTCTCCTGTCAGCAGCTCCATCATTTTCTTGGTGACTTCTAGAATCTTCTCCATGTTGTGTCTCTCAGGATTTAGGGAGTCAAATGGAGGAACTGTGATGGTCAAATGATCTCCAGACTTCGGAAGAGGAAATCTCTGTATTGAGGAACCAATAGGAATATCATGTTAGAATCCCAGAATCCTCCTCACCTCTCCAGTCAGGTCTGTGTTTTATTACTAAAGATAAGACTAATGTCTTTTAACCTCCCAGAATCCTCCTCACCTGTCAGGTCTGTGTTTTATTACTATATATAAGACTGATGTCATGTGACCTCCCAGAATCCTCCTCACCTCTCCGGTCAGGTCTGTTTTATTAATAGAGATAAGAGTGATGTCATGTGACCTCCCAGAATCCTCCTCACCTCTCCGGTCAGGTCTGTGTTTTATTAATAGAGATAAGAGTGATGTCATGTGACCTCCCAGAATCCTCCTCACCTCTCCGGTCAGGTCTGTGTTTTATTAATAGAGATAAGAGTGATGTCATGTGACCTCCCAGAATCCTCCTCACCTCTCCGGTCAGGTCTGTGTTTTATTAATAGAGATAAGAGTGATGTCACGTGACCTCCCAGAATCCTCCTCACCTCTCCAGTCAGGTCTGTGTTTTATTAATAGAGATAAGAGTGATGTCATGTGACCTCCCAGAATCCTCCTCACCTCTCCGGTCAGCAGGTAGATGATCTCCAGGGTGAGGTTTAGTATCTTCTCAGTCACGTGACTCTGGTCCTCCTTCATCTTAGTTCGTGCCGTCATTTAATCTTTACAGCCCTCTTTTGGGAGTTATGAGAAATGGCCCTCCCCAAACAGGATGGTGCGCTAGACCTGTAGGTAAATAAAAGAACCATAGCCTTCACTGAGTGGAAGAGTGGGTTTGATAATAAAGTTGGCAGTGTCTCCACCCAGGACAGGGCCTCAGTGAACAGAGGAGATTCCCTTCCTGGGAAATTATTCAGTAACCAGTCCCAGTGGAATTGTGCACATATACCCAGGTGTATATATAGTTGTTAAGAAGGATACCTCCAGAGAATGTTGTAGCAAAATTTAATTGCAGGTCTTGGTGCAAACACTGTTTACATATGTGGGCACGACCTATGTATGTGTTCACCACTGCGTGTGAGTACAGGGCGCTTTAAAATGTTTTTATTTTTTTATTACATTTTTCTAATGTTTACACTGCCCTTTTAAAAAAAAAAAATGTCTTGATCACTAATTATTATTACTATCGCAAGGAATGTAAACATCCCTTGTGATAACAAGACAGCACGACATGTCCTCTTCATGGAGAGATCTGGGGGTCTATAAGACCCCAAATCTCTCCTCTACCTTTAAGAGCAAAAGATAAGAAAAAAAAAGACCTTGTTTTCATGGGTCCAGAATTGGAAACTACGCCATGATGTCGCTCCAGTCCTCCTAGGCCATAGAGATGAGTGGAAGCCATCTTTCCTTTGCTCATCTCATCTGCCCCTGGCTTCTAAAAGTGATCCAGCAGCGAATTCGACACTGGGACCACTTTTATCAGAAAGACCGGCGCCTGAGGGGAAAAAAAAACAAATACCAGGGTTATCTAGCGGCAGCCATAACCCCGATATTAAACATTAAGGATGAGCTCCGGCGTGTTCACACACTCCGCGTGCCGAGCCCGCCAGGAGGTCGGCACGGCGCTGCGCTAATAACAGGCAGTGAGACATTTCCCGATCTCTGCAGCCGCACATCGGGAAATGTCTCACTGCCTGTGATTAGCGCAATGCCGTGCCGACTTCCTGGCGGGCTCTGCACGTGGAGTGTACGAACATGCCGGAGCTCATCCTTATTAAACATCATAGTAATGATGTGTTTTCCCAGTTAGGCGGTTGGCAAGTGGATATTTGTCCCAAGCATGCTGGAATCCACTTACGGTTGACTGACTCCCTACCTCTGCTGGAAGTCCACTCCAAGCATCATCTACTCTTTAGGTAAAATAAAACTTTTGAAAGATTAGTTCTGAACTTTCCTCCCGTGTTCTCGATTTTCGCTTCATATTGAAGATTCTGCCCTCCTGAACCTTATTCACCCACTTCAAAGTGGAAGTCCATGCAAATACTTAATCTAGTTAATCTAGGTTTCCACACTATATATGTGTGTATCATCATCTGCTGGAGATAAAAGACATCACAGTGACTATGGAGGAAGAGGACGGGCATGACGGGGGGTTACTGGGTGTAAATAGAAAATAAGATCTTATTACCTCCTCTATTGCCACTTCCAGCAATCTCTTCTCTCTACTTCCTCCCGACTCACCTCTCACCCGGAACTTCCTGTATGTACATGACATCACTTCCTGTCTGTATTCCATAGAGACTTCCTTATAGAGACTGTAAGTGAGATCACCACCTTGTGGAGCACAAAGGAACTGCAGCCCTGAGATACATCTCATAGTGTGAACACGGACTTGTTCTGTGTGTGTATGTACTGTATATAGGGGTTGTTATTGTTATTGGTAGCAACTTGCTCCTTGTAATTATATTGCCAAATTGGAGCCCATCAGTTCTCTTTTTCTCCTCCATTTTTTCTATGTCTTCCACAAGGTGCGGGAGTCTCCCGAATTTCTGTGGTGGCTCCCTCACACCCGCAAGCGACTCCCGATCTCCCGGGAATGATCGGTGCGGCGGGGAACAGCTGTGAACACCGATCTCCTTTGTATAGATTTTTAGCTGACAGCCGCTTCTCCTTCCCTCCCTCCCACGGCTGTCAGCTAAAAAGCTATGCAGGGAGATCGGTGTTCACAGCTGTCCCTCCCACCACACTGATCATTCCCAGTTGTTTCCTGTGTGCTCCTCCGCCAGCCACCTCCGTGTCCTTCTCCACCCTGCCTGTTCTCCTCCGGCCCCCGTGTTCTCCTCTGCCGCTCCTGTCCTCCTCCTCCAACCCCCCCCCCCCCTCGTCTCCCCGTAGCCGGTGTCTTGCCGAGAAAGTTCCCTCGGCGGGTAAGTTCCGCCCCTGTACTGCGCAGGCGCAGCGCCTGCACAGTACGAACTACTGTCAGCCGCTGGAGATAGCCGAAGCTCAAACGCTTCAATCAGCTGTACATGGCGCCCTAGGTCCAGGTTCCTTCCCCACCATCCAAGTGGACCTAGAGGGGGAATCTAAAAGAGCCGAGTGAAGCGAGGCCGTGCCCGAAGCGTGGCGAGCGAAGCGAGCCCGCGAGGGGCCCTCTTACAGGCGCCGTGTACAGCTATTCCGCTTCGGCTATTTCCGCCAGATCCTACTGCGCAGGCGCAGCGCCTGCGCAGTAGAGGGGGGAACTTATCCGCCGAGCGGAACTTTCTCAGCAGAACACCGGCTCCCCTCCTCTCCTCTCCCGCCGAACTGTCAGGAATTGGACACAGTGAGCGAGATCACTCCTGTGTCCTGTGATAACTGAGCAGAGTAAACTGTGTTTTACTCTGCTCAGTTTATGAATGAACAGGAGCCTCTGTCTCCTGTTCATTCATCTGTGTCCTCAGTCCTTTTCTCTGTCTCAAAGGGGAGATGTCAGGTGTCTTAACAGACCTCACCTAGTCTCACCAAAACCCCCCCAAAAATATAAAAAAAAAATTATTGTAAAAAAAATTCTAAAAAATGAAAAAGTGTAAAAAAATAAAATAAAATAAAAAACTACTGACACCACTATCCCCTGCCCTACCAACACTGTCCACTGCCCCAACCCCCTCCCACCAAAAAAGCATTGTGATTTTTTTTTTTTTAACAAATTAAATTGTAAAAAAATGAATTATTAAAAATAAAAAAAACTACTGCCACCGTCCATCAGGACTGTACAGGATTTCTTCCACCTTCTCTGCTACTGTGAGCCTCCCCCTCTCTGCACTGTGACCTTTGCTGCAGTGTGTGTATGGCTCTGGATGCAGTCCTCCCAGCTGGGGTCTTCTTTAACTGGGGGGGGGGGGGCTCCTATGTTCCTGGAGGAAGGTCCCCTCTTATCACCCCCCTGCAGTCCTCACAACTGGGGTCTTCTTTAACTGGAGGGGGGCTGCTATGTTTCTGGAGGAAGGTCCCCTCTTATCACCCTCCCCTGCAGTCTTCCCAACTGGGGTCTTCTTTAACTGGAGGGGGGCTCCTATGTTCTTAGAGGGAGGTCCCCTCTTATCTCCCTCCCCTGCAGTCCTCCCAACTGGGGTCTTCTTTAACTGGAGGGGGGCTCCTATGTTCTTAGAGGGAGGTCCCCTCTTATCACCCTCCCCTGCATTCCTCCCAACTGGGGTCTTCTTTAACTGGAGGGGGGCTCCTATGTTCCTGGAGAGGGGTCCCCTCTTATTCCCCCTGAAGTCCTCTCAGCTGTGGTCTTTTTTAACTGGAGGGGGTGGGAGGGGAGTTCCTGTATTCCCATTTGATCACCCCCCTGAAGTCCTCTTAGCTGAGAGTCTTCCTTATCTAAAGGGGGGGGGGGGGATGAAAGTTCCCGTATTTCAGGGTGGGGTTCCTTTCTGATCATCCCCTGCAGTCCTCGCACATCCACTGTTTGTCACAGCGCGCTATGTGCGCCACATTATTACTCTTCTTGGGGCACCCAAAGGTGTCGCAGATCTTTTACAATCCTGTAGTGTACGGTATATTGCAAAAAAAGAATTGCCATGCACGGCGCTGCTAAAGTGTTAAGGGTTGGCATGATAAAAAGGTTTAAACCCTATTAGAATCCATACCAGACTCCAAAGGGTCTTGTGTGTAGATTTGGGGGAATTTTTAAAATTTTGCTGTAGAATGTGTCTTGTGTCAAAGCAACGGTAAAATTTAAAAAGAAAAAAATGATACAGTTTGACAACATTGTCTCTGATCACCACCATACCTCCCAACATTTTGAGATGGGAATAAGGGACACCTACTAGCAAATGTATGTAGGCATAGGACACCCCCCCCCCCCCTCCCGCCACACCCACTTAAAGGAGAAATAACAAAAAAAAAAGGTTAATTAAATCCACAAGTGCTTTTTTTTTAGCACTACTATTCCTTTATATTGGCTTTTAAAATGTACAAATGCAGCAATTTAGAACGGTTTAGCACTGGGAAACACTTTTTGAAAGATAAAAAGTGCATTTTATATACAACTATATAGATCAGATGAAAATGAGGGACAAATGAGAGGAATGAGAGACAGAGGGACATTGCTCCAAATCAGGGACAGTCCCTCAAAATCAGGGACAGTTGGGAGGTATGATCACCACCGCAACAGTATGTCACCAGACCATTGCTGCCAGACCAGTGTCCCTAATCACTGATGCACCAGTAAGTGTCCCTGATCACTGCCACATCAGTCACAGTGTCACTATTAACCACCATGCTAATCACAGGGTCCCTGACCAATGCCACACCAGTCACAGTGTCTCTATTAACTGCCATGCTAGTTACAGTGTCCCTGATCACTGCTACACCAGTTACAGTATCCCTGATCACCCCCAAACCAGTCACAGTATCCCTGATCACCCCCACACCAGTCACAGTGTCTCTAAGTACCACCACACCAGTCGCAGTGTCGCTGATCACCGCCACACCACCTACAGTAAATCTGATCACCGCTACACCAGTCCAAGTGCCCCTGATCGCCGCCACACCAGTTACAGTGTCTCTATTAACTGCCATGCTAGTCACAGTGTCCCTGATCACTGCTACACCAGTTACAGTATCCCAAATCACCCTCAAACCAGTCACAGTATCCCTGATCACCCCCAAACCAGTCACAGTATCCCTGATCACCCCCAAACCAGTCACAGTATCCCTGATCACCCCCACACCAGTCACAGTGTCTCTAAGTACCACCACACCAGTCGCTGATCACCGCCACACCACCTACAGTAAATCTGATCACCTCCACACCAGTCCAAGTGCCCCTGATCGCCGCCACACCAGTTACAGTGTCCCCGATCACTGCCACATTAGTCTCAGTGTCCCCGATCACTGCATTACTAGTCCCAGGGTCCCTGATCACCTCCACAACAGTTACAGTGTCCCTAATCACTGCCACATTAGTCATAGTTTCCCCAATCACCTCCACACCAGTCCCAGTGTCCCTGATAACCGCCACCCCAGTCCCAGTGTCCCTGATTAATGCCACACCAGTCCCAGTGTCGCTGATCATCTCCACACCAGTCCCAGTGTCCCTCATTACCTCCACACCAGTCACAGTGTCCCTCATCACCACCACATTAGTCACAGTGTCCCCAATCACTGTCATACCAGTCTCAGTGTCCCTGATGACCTCCACACCAGTTACAGTGTCCCTGATGACCTCCACACCATTCATAGTGTCCTTGATCAATGCCACACCAGTCCCAGTGTCCCTGATCATCTCCACACCAGTCCCAGTGTCCCTGATCACCTCCACACCAGTCCCAGTGTCCCTGATCACTGCCACATTAGTCACAGTGTCCCAGATCACTGTTGTACCAGTCTCAGTGTCCCTGATCACCACCACACTAATCACAGTGTCTCCCTGATCAATGCCACATCAGTCCCAGTGTCCCTGATCACCGCCACACCAGTCATAGTGTCCCTGATCACCGCCACACCAGTCATAGTGTCCCTGATCACCGCGACACCAGTCAGTGTCCATGATCACTTCCACACCAGTCCCAGTGTCCCTGATCACTGCCACATTAGTCACAGTGTCCCAGATCACTGTCGTACCAGTCTCAGTGTCCCTGATCACCACCACACCAGTCACAGTGTCCCTGATCACTGCCACACCAGTCCCAGTGTCCCTGATCTTCTCCACACCAGTCACAGTGTCCCTGATCACCACCACACCAGTCACAGTGTCCCTGATCACCACCACACCAGTCACAGTGTCCCTGATCACTGCCACACCAGTCCCAGTGTCCTTGATCACCACCACACCAGTCCCAGTGTCCTTGATCAACGCCACACCAGTCACAGTGTCCCTGATCACCGTCACACCAATCAGTGTCCCTGATCAATGCCACACCAGTCACAGTGTCCCTGATCACTGCCACACCAGTCTCAGTGTCCCTGATCACCACCACACCAGTCCCAGTGTCCTTGATCAACGCCACACCAGTCACAGTGTCCCTGATCATTGCCACACCAGTCACAGTGTCCCTGCTCACCGTCACACCAATCAGTGTCCCTGATCAATGCCACACCAGTCCCAGTGTCCCCGATCACCTCCAAACCAGTCCCAGTATCCCTGATCACCTCCTCATCAGTAACAGTGTCCCTTATCACCTCCACACCAGTCCCAGTGTCCCTGATCACCTCCTCACCAGTCACAGTGTCACTGATCAATGCCACACCAGTCCCAATGTCCCTGATCACCTCCTCACCAGTCACAGTGTCCCTCATCACCTCCACACCAGTCCCAGTGTCACTGATCACTGCCACATTAGTCACAGTGTCCCAGATTACTGTCATACCAGTCTCAGTGTCCCTGATCACCTCGACACCAGTCACAGTGTCCCTGATCACCTCCACACCAGTCACAGTGTCCCTGATAACCGCCACCCCAGTCCCAGTGTCCCTTATCATCTCCACACCGGTCCCAGTGTCCCTGATTAAGGCCACACCAGTCCCAGTGTCGTTGATCATCTCCACACCAGTCCCAGTGTCCCTCATCACCTCCACATCAGTCCCAGTGTCCCTGATCACCGCCACATTAGTCACAGTGTCCCCAATCACTGTCATACCAGTCTGTGTCCCTGATCCCCTCCACACCAGTTACAGTGTCCCTGATCACCGCTACACCATTCACAGTGTCCCTGATCGATTCCACACCAGTCCCAGTGTCCCTGATCACCTCCACACCAGTCACAGTGTCCCTGATCACTGCCACATTAGTCACAGTGTCCCAGATCACTGTTGTACCAGTCTCCGTGTCCCTGATCACCACCACACTAATCACAGTGTCCCTGATCAATGCCACATCAGTCCCAGTGTCCCTGATCACCACCACACCAGTCACAGTGTCCCTAATCTTCTCCACACCAGTCACAGTGTCCATGATCACCTCCACACCAGTCCCAGTGTCCCTGATCACTGCCACATTAGTCACAGTGTCCCAGATCACTGTCGTACCAGTCTCAGTGTCCCTGATCACCACCACACCAGTCCCAGTGTCCCTGATCACCTCCACACCAGTCACAGTGTCTTTGATCACCGCCACACCAGTCACAGTGTCCCTGATCACCGCCACACCAATCACAGTGTCCCTGATCACCGCCACACCAATCACAGTGTCCCTGATCACCGCCACACCAATCACAGTGTCCCTGATCACCGCCACACCAATCACAGTGTCCCTGATCACCTCCACACCAGTCACAGTGTCCCTGATCACCGCCACACCAATCACAGTGTCCCTGATCACCGCCACACCAATCACAGTGTCCCTGATCACCGCCACACCAATCACAGTGTCCCTGATCACCGCCACACCAATCACAGTGTCCCTGATCAATGCCACACCAGTCCCAATGTCCCTGATCACCTCCAAACCAGTCCCAGTGTCCCTGATCACCTCCACACCAATCACAATGTCCCTCATCACCTCCACACCAGTCACAGTGTCACTGATCACTGCCACCCCAGTCCCAGTGTCCCTTATCATCTCCACACCGGTCACAGTGTCCCAGATTACTGTCATACCAGTCTCAGTGTCCCTGATCACCTCGACACCAGTCACAGTGTCCCTGATCACCTCCACACCAGTCACAGTGTCCCTGATAACCGCCACCCCAGTCCCAGTGTCCCTTATCTCCACACCGGTCCCAGTGTCCCTGATTAATGCCACACCAGTCCCAGTGTCCCTGATCACCTCGACACCAGTCACAGTGTCCCTGATCACCTCCACACCAGTCACAGTGTCCCTGATAACCGCCACCCCAGTCCCAGTGTCCCTTATCTCCACACCGGTCCCAGTGTCCCTGATTAATGCCACACCAGTCTCAGTGTCCCTGATCACCTCGACACCAGTCACAGTGTCCCTGATCACCTCCACACCAGTCACAGTGTCCCTGATAACCGCCACCCCAGTCCCAGTGTCCCTTATCTCCACACCGGTCCCAGTGTCCCTGATTAATGCCACACCAGTCCCAGTGTCCCTCATCACCTCCACATCAGTCCCAGTGTCCCTGATCACCGCCACATTAGTCACAGTGTCCCCAATCACTGTCATACCAGTCTCAGTGTCCCTGATCACCTCCACACCTGTTACAGTGTCCCTGATCACCGCTACACCATTCACGGTGTCCCTGATCGATTCCACACCAGCCCCAGTGTCCCTGATCACCTCCACACCAGTCATAGTGTCCCTGATCACCGCAACACCAGTCACAGTGTCCCTGATCACTGCCACACCAATCACAGTGTCCATGATCACCTCCACACTAGTCCCAGTGTCCCTGATCACTGCCACATTAGTCACAGTGTCCCAGATCACTGTCGTACCAGTCTCAGTGTCCCTGATAACCACCACACCAGTCCCAGTGTCCCTGATCACCGCCACACCAGTCACAGCGTCTTTGATCACCGCCACACCAGTCACAGTGTCCCTGATCACCGCCACACCAATCACAGTGTCCCTGATCAATGCCACACCAGTCCCAGTGTCCCTGATCACCTCTAAACCAGTCCCAGTGTCCCTGAACACCTCCACACCAATCACAGTGTCCCTCATCACCTCCACACCAGTCACAGTGTCACTGATCACTGCCACATTAGTCACAGTGTCCCAGATTACTGTCATACCAGTCTCAGTGTCCCTGATCACCTCCACACCAGTCACAGTGTCCCTCATCACCTCCACATCAATCCCAGTGTCCCTGATCACTGCCACACCAGTCACAATGTCCCTCATCACCTCCACATCAGTCCCAGTGTCCCTAATCACCACCACATTAGTCACAGTGTCCCCAATCACTGTCATACCAGTCCCAGTGTCCCTGATCACCTCCACACCAGTCTCAGTGCCCCTAATCACCACCACATTAGTCACAGTGTCCCCAATCACTGTCATACCAGTCCCAGTGTCCCTGATCACCTCCAAACCAGTCCCAGTGTCCCTGATCACCTCCACACCAGTCACAGTGTCATTGATCACTGCCACAGACACAGTGTCCCTGATCACTGTCATACCAGTCTCAGTGTCCCTAATCACCACCAAACCAGCCCCAGTGTCCCTAATCACCGCCACAATAGTCAGTGTACCCGATCACTGTTATACCAGTCTCAGTGTCCCTGATAACTGCCATATCAGTCATAGGGTCATCACAAGGACCTGACCTGTGTGATGCATTTGAAAGACAGTGAGGAAGCGTTGTATCGCCTCCTCACTGCTTGCTTTAACCTCTTGGACACTGCGCAAGCTCCCCCCATTTCTTTGAATGGGTTGCAATCAGTGGGCATAAAGGGGTATAATTACTGCCAAGCCTGTGAAGCGAAGTATCATGGCCATGGCGTGTTTGTACTCCTAGTCACTGTCTCTGCAGCTACAGGGGGTAGTGGTTGAGGGGTGGTAAAATAGCAGCGTATCTATAAGGTTTTACTTCCCCCAACCTCACCTGTGGATGAGCCCTAAATGTGCAACCAGTCACAGACATCTCAAATCACCACACCAGTCACAGTGTCATCAGACCAGTGTGGCTAGAATCCCTGTTCCTAAATTGTCACCACATCAGACCAGTGCAGCGGTGTATGCCAGCAACAGTGTTCCCTTATCACCACCACATCAGTTGCAGTGTAACCAGACCAGTGTAAGCCAGCAATGGTGTCCCTGATTGCTGCCACACCAGTCCCACCAGTCACCAGACCAGTGTAAGGCAGCAAGTGTTTATCATTGCTGCCACACCAGTCCCCAGTGTTATCAGACCAGTATAAGCCAGCAACAGGGTTCCTGATCACTGCTACACAAGCCCCAGGGTCACCAGAACAGTGCGCCCAGCAACAGTGTTCCTGATCACCGCCACATCAGTGCAGAGTTGCCTCTGGTAATGATTAAGCACAAGATGTATGTTTGAAACGCGTCTACGTGACCAGAGTTTGGTGTCTCTGGTGTTATCTTTCTGAAGCAAAATAAAAGGCAATGGGAAGTTCTGGATGTGCAGCCAATTCTTTCTTCTTTTCAGAGTTGCCTCTTCCTGCCGCCTGTACTGACCCTGGCCTGCTTATTGACCATGTTTCTGTCTGCTGCCTGGACCAATCCTTTGCCTCTATGCTTACCATGCCTCCACCTGCCACCTGAACTGACCCATATGCATGTCTGATTATGTTCCAGCGAGAACCCAGCCCTAGCCATCCCTTGTGGACATCTGTACATGAACTCCTTTGTTATTCCTTTAGCCCCCTGTACCTCCTAACTAGTGAATATGACATTTCTGGGGGCAGCCACATAACAGCAGGCTAGGTTTGCTTGGCTTATATTAACTGTGACTGCTATACTGTGGGTGGCGCTACACTAAGCTATATTCTCTGATCACTTGTATATTACAGTATGTTGATTTTGATACAACTGGTTGATTTGTGAGACACATGAGATAATGTCCGGTCCATAATCAGTCTGAGAGTAAGCGCCGGTAGGTGGAGCGAAACGTGTTGGGTGTGTGGGCTGGTGGGGGTCCAGGCTGAGACTGCCATTCAATAATACACAGAGAAAGAGAACCCCTGGGGGTGGGATTTTTTAGGCACTACCAAAACAATGAAAATTAAGAATAATAATTTTAATAATCACTATTACACAGCAGTCTTTGACTTGATGTGCGGCTCCTGGGACACCTATCACTCTCTAACATAATTAGTCCAGACAGTGAAAAAGTCTAACAAATGTGGTATTACTGTACTCAGGAAGAGTAGTAGAATGTGTTTTGGGGTGTAGTTCTAAGTATGCTCATACTGTGTGTGAAAAATATCTTATTAAATTGACAACTTTATGTAAAAAAAAATATTTTTATTTTCTTTCCGCATATTCCAAAATCTTGTGGAAAAAAAGACTCACCATGGCTGTTAAAAAACAATGTGGTAATTTCATTGGTATTTCTACTGTCCTGGTGCCCCAGGGCCTCCAAAAATGTGATTAGGTAGAAAGGAAATTATGTGTAGTTTAATTCCCTAGAACAGGGCTTGACAAATTTGCTTGGAATCTAGGAGCCAGCTAAAAAAGTTAGGAGCCAGGTTTTTTTTTTTTTTTTTTTTAAACGACCGACAGCTTTATTTTCAATATAAAAATTAACCAATCTTAAATTTACACAGAGACGACTAGAACGAATGTGACTGCTTTTATTTCCTGCCATGCAGGGACATATGACCACCATATTCCCGCTAAGGATCCAATCAGGTCCGCCTGAAAAACTGACAGGCGAACCTGATCAGACAGCCCGTGTGAAAGGGGCCAAGCAGGGAGATGACAAATAATAAATTCATTTTAATGAACCACTTCCTTCCCGCAGGACGACTATATACGTCCTGTCTTTGAAGAGAAATACCGTTGTTATGGTAGCAGCTAGCTACTATAACCCCGGTATCCTCTTCAAGAGCCGGCGGTTCTCTTTCAGATAAAAGTGGTCTCTGCAGCAGATTCGCAGCGAGATCACTTTTATCGGCGGCAGGAGAGGGCCCCCCTTACCGCCTCGCTCCGGTGCCCTTCACTGCTTACCGTGGCAGTCGGTAACGGCGGAGGCAATCCGGATCTGTCCCTGGCCTGACATGGAGACGAGTGAGAGGAAGATGGGCCCCCCCCATCTCCAAGTCATTACAGGGCGGAAGCGACGTCAAATCGTCACTTCCACCCACAGCTCTTAAAGGGACATTTTATTATTTTTTTTTTCAAATGACAATTTTTTTTTTTTTAATGCATTTTAGTGTAGTTTAGTGTGGTCTTTTCGACCCCAGATCTCACATTTAAGAGGTCCTGTCATGCTTTTTTTCTATTACAAGGGATTTTTACTTTCCTTGTAATAGGAATAAAAGTGACTTTTTTTTTTTAAAAGAACAGGGAAAAAATAAAAGTTAAAATAAATAAGAAAAACATTTTTTTTTAAATGTGCCCCATCCCTTGTAATAGAAATAAAAGTGACAATTTTTTTTTTTTTTTAAAAACAGTGTAAAAATAAAAAATAAAAAGTAAAATATATAAGAAAAAAAATAATTTTTTTAAACGCGCCCTGTCCCGCCGAGCTCGCTTGCAGAAGCAAACGCATATGTGAGTATCGCCCGCATATGAAAGCGGTGTTCAAACCACACATGAGGTATCGCCACGATCGTTAAAGCGAGAGCAATAATTCTAGTCCTAGACCTCCTCTGTAACTTAAAACATGCAACCTGTAGAATTTTTTAAACGTCGCCTATGGAGATTTTAAAGGGTAAAAGTTTGTCGCCATTCCACGAGCGGACGAAATTTTGAAGCATGACATGTTGGGAATCAATTTACTCGGCGTAAGATTATCTTTCACAATATAAAAAAAATTGGGCTAACTTTACTGGTTTCTTATTTTTTAATTAAAAAAAAAGTATTTTTTCCCAAAAAAGTGCGCTTGTAAGTCCGCTGCGCAAATACGGTGTCACAGAAAGTATTGCAATGACCGCCATTTTATTCTCTAGGGTGTTAGAATAAAAAATATATATAATGTTTGGGGATTCTAAGTAAAGGGAAGGAGATGAGCGGGCAGTGAAAACAGGTAGGGAAAGCTCCATTAGCATTGATGGATGTCTTGTCATACCAACGGCCACCACCAGAGGGCGCCTGATTGCAGAAGGAACCATAGGACTGCAGTAGGCCGCAAAGCCGCGGCCTCAATTACCGGCGCGGCCCATCGCGATCGCGCCGGGAGGGGGGGGGTGTCGAACGGACACAGGATACCCCAGCTGTGCCGCCCCAGGCGCCAGGTTGCTAATTCTAGTCGCAAATGCGACCTGGCGCCCGGGGTTTGTCGAACCCTGCCCTAGAACACCTAAAGGTGCCCCTTGAATTTTGGGCCACTCTATGTAGATAGACTATAAAAAAATGGCACTGCCATACTTAGGAGGAGTAGCAGAATGTGTTTTGGGGTGTAATTCAAAGT
This sequence comes from Lithobates septentrionalis, assembly GCA_037952835.1. Taxonomy (NCBI): domain Eukaryota; kingdom Metazoa; phylum Chordata; class Amphibia; order Anura; family Ranidae; genus Lithobates; species Lithobates septentrionalis. The sequence goes on from JBBDGP010001914.1 coordinate 936,526, forward strand.
ACGCCTATGATGTGTGTTAGAAATATCTTATTTATTGACAACTTTGTGCAAAAAAAACATACATTTTCCTGCAGATTCCAAAAATTTTGTGGCAAACTTTCCAAAATGTGGTAATATCTCCTGACCTGGTACTTCAGAGACTCAAGAAATATGATAGGTAGTCAGGAAATTAGATGGGTAATGTATGCTCCTTGGACACCAGAAAATCTGCAGCCTTGTTTTTCCTACACAGCTTATGCAGTATTTCTGTATAGGATGAACTGCTGGCCAGAGGGGAAGAGGGAGATGCCAGGCCCTACAGAGCTGCTGATTATTATGGGCAGCAGAGATGAGTGGCCATGTAGTGACTGAAGTTCCTCTTTGAATAGGTTGCAGAGATGTGCTGGAGGAGGACTGAAAGTACAGTTATGTGTATCGGAGGTTGGAGGTGTGTTGGGGGGGGGGGGGTTTCAGGTGCAGAGATGTGCAAGTGGGTACAGCAGTTTGTTAGGGGTTTGGGGTGTGCAAAGATGTGTGGTTAAGTACATAGATGTGCTGGGAAGACACAGGTTGTGCTGACTGTTACAAAGGCGTGCTGCGGGGTACAAAGGTGTGCTAGAGGGATACAGAGGATGCTGGGAGATTCAAAGGTGTTTGTGTGGAGGTACGGAGGTGTGGGGGTGCAGAGATGCGCAGGAGGGTGTTGAGATGTGCTGGGGGTTATGAAGACATGTTGGGGCATATGGAGGTGTGCTGGAAGGTGTACAGGTGTGTGCAGGGCCGAAGCTAGACTATTCTGCGCCCTAGGCAAGACCTGCTACTTGCACTCCCTACCAAAAAAAAAAAAAGATCAAATGTAAGTACACTCCATGCATTCCCCACACTCACAACACACTCCATGCATTCTCCATACACCAGCACACCCTATACTCACAGCACACTCCATGCATTTCCCATACACTCCCTATACTCACAGCACACTCCATGCATTCTTCATACACCCCCTATACTCGCAGCACACTCCATGCATTCCTTATAACCCCCTGACAGAGAGAGAGGGGGTGACAGTGAGAGATGGGGGTGACAGTGAGACAGAGAGGGGGTGACAGTGAGAGAGCGATGGGGGTGACAGTGAGAGAGAGATGGGGGTGACAGTGAGACAGAGAGGGGGTGACAGTGAGAGAGCGATGGGGGTGACAGTGAGAGAGAGATGGGGGTGACAGTGAGAGAGAGATGGGGGTGACAGTGAGAGAGAGATGGGGGTGACAGTGAGAGAGAGATGGGGGTGACAGTGAGAGAGAGATGGGGGTGACAGTGAAACAGAGAGGGGGTGACAGTGAGAGAGAGGTGGGTGACAGTGAGAGAGAGATGGGGGTGACAGTGAGAGATGGGTGTGACAGTGAGAGAGAGATGGGGGTGACAGTGAGACAGAGAGGGGGTGACAGTGAGAGAGCGATGGGGGTGACAGTGAGAGATGGGGGTGACAGTGAGAGAGAGATGGGGGTGACAGTGAGAGAGAGAGATGGGGGTGACAGTGAAACAGAGAGGGGGTGACAGTGAGAGAGAGGTGGGTGACAGTGAGAGAGAGATGGGGGTGACAGTGAGAGAGAGATGGGGGTGACAGTGAGAGATGGGGGTGACAGTGAGAGAGAGATGGGGGTGACAGTGAGAGCGAGATGGGGGTGACAGAGAGAGAGAAGGGGTGACAGTGAGAGAGAGGTGGGTGACAGTGAGAGAGAGGTGGGTGACAGTGAGAGAGAGATGGGGGTGACAGTGAGAGATGGGTGTGACAGTGAGAGAGAGATGGGGGTGACAGTGAGAGAGAGATGGGGGTGACAGTGAGAGAGAGATGGGGGTGACAGTGAGAGATGGGGGTGACAGTGAGACAGAGAGGGGGCGACAGTGAGAGATGGGGGTGACAGTGAGAGATGGGGGTGACAATGAGAGAGAGATGGGGGTGACAGTGAGAGATGGGGGTGACAATGAGAGAGAGATGGGGGTGACATTGAGAGATGGGGGTGACAGTGAGAGAGAGGTGGGTGACAGTGAGAGAGAGATGGGGGTGACAGTGAGAGATGGGTGTGACAGTGAGAGAGAGATGGGGGTGACAGTGAGACAGAGAGGGGGTGACAGTGAGAGAGCGATGGGGGTGACAGTGAGAGATGGGGGTGACAGTGAGAGAGAGATGGGGGTGACAGTGAGAGAGAGAGATGGGGGTGACAGTGAAACAGAGAGGGGGTGACAGTGAGAGAGAGGTGGGTGACAGTGAGAGAGAGATGGGGGTGACAGTGAGAGAGAGATGGGGGTGACAGTGAGAGATGGGGGTGACAGTGAGAGAGAGATGGGGGTGACAGTGAGAGCGAGATGGGGGTGACAGAGAGAGAGAAGGGGTGACAGTGAGAGAGAGGTGGGTGACAGTGAGAGAGAGGTGGGTGACAGTGAGAGAGAGATGGGGGTGACAGTGAGAGATGGGTGTGACAGTGAGAGAGAGATGGGGGTGACAGTGAGAGAGAGATGGGGGTGACAGTGAGAGAGAGATGGGGGTGACAGTGAGAGATGGGGGTGACAGTGAGACAGAGAGGGGGCGACAGTGAGAGATGGGGGTGACAGTGAGAGATGGGGGTGACAATGAGAGAGAGATGGGGGTGACAGTGAGAGATGGGGGTGACAATGAGAGAGAGATGGGGGTGACATTGAGAGATGGGGGTGACAGTGAGATAGGGGTGACAGTGAGAGGGGGTGACAGTGAGAGCGAGAGGGGGTGACAGTGAGAGCGAGAGGGGGTGACAGTGAGATGGGGGTGACAGAGAGAGAGGGGGTGACAGAGAGAGAGAGAGTGGGGGGTGAGAGAGAGATCCCTAACTCTGTCTGCAGCCCCTTTTGTGCCCCCATGTCCCAGTCCCTATCTGCCGGAAGGCGCGTGTGATGGTCAGTACGGTACCTTCCATAGCAGCAGCAGGCAGGACCCATTTTTGTGGTCACGGAGGTGCTCTGCAGCGGATCTCTGTGAGGTGGAGTGATCCCTGGCTGCCTGTGCCTCCCGCCCGTCCTTATTCTCCAGACCCTGGTCAGCTTGTCTTTGGGCCTGGCAATGGAGAGGAAGGTGAAGGAGTATAGGGGCTCCAGGCTCTGGCAGGCGCCGGGGGTGCTGTGTCCACATCTTCAGAGGCTTCTGCCTACAATAGCTGACTGAACACATAGCAAAGAAATTGTCCCTGAAATTTTTTTGGAAAGTTTGGCAACTAAGCAGGAAGGGGGCCAGCTGCAGAACATGTGGACTGGGTTAACTGTGGGACCGTAACAAAAGGCCCAGAGATGGGAATAAAAGGCTCCTGCCTACTTAAGCGTACAGTCCAGAGGATCTCTGCCTTTGCCTTGGTCAACATCACAGAGACTTTCCCCTGCGTTCCTGTTTAAAGACTTGCTTTGCTGACATCCCTTCTGGCTCCAGATCCTGCTTGCTGTTCCACTACATTGACCCCTGACATCTAGCTTGGCTGACTATCCGTTCCGGTTACTGAACTTTGGCTATGTTTTGACTACGTTTGTTCTTTTTACTTTTATTATTAAACATGTGTGATTTAACTGTACTTCTGTCTCGATCTTATTTCATGGTTTCTGACAGTTTGATAATAAAGTTAGCAGTGCCCCCCCCCCCCCCCCCCCCCCCAGGACAGGGCCTCCCTTCCTGAGTAATCTAATCAAAGTAACCGGAAGTAGAACTACTTCAGTAGAACATTAACAGTAAGCAAATAGATGCCCACCAGTATAGAAATAATACAAGCTTTACCACTATTTTATTCTGCAGGGACTCTGTTTTTAGAAAATATATGTTTAGGGATTTTAACTAATCTTCATGCCCAAAATTTGCTTTTTAACACGTGTACAAAAATAATGCAGAAACAGCTCTGGCAGTAAAAGGCTTAATGTGAGCTAGATAGGATCACTCTGCTGTGGTCACACTCTTAACATTAGAGCTCCCCCCTAGCTGCAGCCTGGTAATAACATTGCTAGGAGGTCTATTCATTTAGCAGCTTACATTTCTTTTGTGAAAGATTACACCACACAAGGTACTCAGCCAATGAAAGGTAAGGACTCCATTTTTATTTTTCTACTGCTATCAATGGCCAACACGGTACAACACTTCATCCATGTCTTTGGTGATCTCTGATCTCCTTATGAACTGTTTCTTACATGATGAAGATCAGCCATGGAGTATATCTGAGGTGTATATCAGGGTGTGCTTCTTCCCCACATGAGAGCTGTGATGTCCAGCAACATTCATATAGAAGACATTTCCCGCACTCAAGGCACTAATACACCTCGAGGGTTGTGTGGGATCCCCGATGTACAGGAAGACAGGACTTCAGTCAGGAACAATTGATTCCCTCACTCATAAAAGATTCTTCTCCCTCATGTGAGATATCTGATGTAAGTAAAGACTAGACTTCCTTGAAAAAGATTTCCCGCACTCAGGACAAGAATACGGCTTTTCCCCCGTGTGAGATCTCTGATGTGCAACAAGTAGTGATTTTTGTACAAAGCTTTTCCCGCACTCAGCACAGGAATACGGCTTCTCACCTGTGTGCAATCTCTGATGTCTGTAAAGAATGGACATCTGTGAAAAACATTTCCCGCACTCAGGACAGGCATGGGGCTTCTCTCCCGTGTGCAATCTCTGATGCGTGTAAAGATTTGCCTTTTTTGAAAAACATCTCCCGCACTCAGGACAGGCATGCGGCTTCAATCCCATGTGCAATCTCTGATGTCTGCAAAGATATGACTTCCGTGAAAAACATTTCCCGCACTCAGGACAGGAAAATGGCTTCTCACCTGTGTGAGACCTCTGATGTGAGATAAGTAGTGATGTCTTTAAAAAAGATTTCCCGCATTCAGGACAGGTATACGCCTCCTCACCTGTGTGAGTTCTTTTATGCACATTAAGATTGGATTTAAAATGGAAACACTTCCCGCACTCAGTACAGGAAAACCTCTTCTCTGTTGGAAGGACAGTACCATCTCCCACAGTCTGAGGTTCCTCAGGATAAGAGGAATACGATGGTCCATCTACACTGTGTGGTGCCGGATGGACATTTGAGGTAGCCGGGTTTTCTCCTGGACTATACTGTGTGATGTCCTCATCTTCTACTTTACAGTCTGGAGACAAAGTGAGACAATCCTCTGAGGTTTTCCTCATCTCCCGTCCATCTACTAAAATAGAAATAAAAAGATTATTACTAGACATGAGCAGATTGGTTCCCCTAAACCAGGACTCCGCCCACATCAGGCAGCTTTGTCTCTGAGGATCTTACAATTCCCCCCTCAAGGTAACTAGTAAATGGGTCTCTGATCTCCTACCAGTTCATTTCTTTATTCATGGACCTTAGTCAGAGAGTGAGGAAACAACGAGAACTGTCTTTTATAGGAGTGACAGTGATGAGGGGATTATAGGACGAGTGTCCCCACCCCCCTCTATCATTCATTGTCATCTTCCCAACACAAGAAGTCCTGCACTTCCTTTTTTAGTCCATGATTTAGCCATGAATAACAGCGGGGCTGAGCCCCACCAGAGGTCAGAGAGTCAGGATGGGGGAGAACCACCAAGATGAAGACTGGACTGATCCTGAAGACCACCATCATTGGGTTAATGACTCCTCCCTCATTGTCACTTTCTGTTTAAGGTTCCAAAGTTTGAGGATGTTATCACATTATTATCAACGTGTAAAAGTCTGTGCTCCAACCAAATTATCAGATATAAAATGTCCAGCTGGTAGAAAATGGGTGTAACAAAAGAGAATACATATTATGTTTATATAGTAGAGGGTAAAAAGCAGAAGTCAGGACTATGTAATGTACAACATATTGTATAAAATACGACAGTGAGGACTATATAGTATCAGAATTATGTAATGTACAACATGTGCAGGAGTCAGAAGTATGTAATGTATTTAATACAATGCCATAACCTGCTTCTTTCATTTACATGCAACTACTAAAATACCTTTAATTGATACATTATACTTGTTACCATATGTTGATCTTTCAATAAAACCTTTGAACGAGGAGAAGTATGTAATGTACAATGTAGAATATATAGTGCAGGGGTCAGGAGCATGTAATGTACAGTATATAGTGCAGGGGTCAGGAGCATGTAATGTACAGTATATAGTGCAGGGGTCAGGAGCATGTAACATGCAATATAATTGATAAAGTGTAAAAGGTCAAGACTCATAATATTGGTATTCAGCAATCAATGAAAGCCTAAATGTTTTCTGCCTCCCACATTTTCAAATGAGGGACGGCATACTCGTTCTGTGAAGATGTCATATGACGTCCTCTTACTCTTGGCACGGTGCGATCGGTGGAGCTTTCTGTCCACCGATTCAGGTAAAGAGCTGAAGACGAGGCTCTATCTATGTGGTCAGCTGTGTCCAATGTAAACAAGGAAATGCTGGTTATTGGCATTCCTCTCCTCACGCTAACAGTGTGTGGGGAGAGCCGATCATCGACGTTTCCTCACAGGGGAGATCTGCACAGATAATCAGTGCCCCGATTGTCAGTGCAGCCCCAGCAGTGCCCAGTGATGCCAGTCAATGCTGCCTTTTAGTGCTATCATTGCCTGATCATCAGTGCCGCCTATCCGTGCTGCCTATCAGTGCCCACGGATAGTCATTCAAAGTGTGACAGTGCTGAAAGCTGAAAATTGGCTTGGGCAGGAAAGGGGGTGAAAGTGCCAGGTAGGCAAGTGATTAACTGAGACATGTTGCATAGGTTCCACACTGCTGCCTCCCATCTCCTGAGATTGCACTCAGTGACTTGGGTCTGAGACTATACAGACATATCCCTCCACCCGTCACAGGCAGCAGACTACAGAGCAAGTAACCCTGAAAACCAGAATTCCTGTCAGAGATCTTGCTAGACCCAGGCATGGGGCAGAAAACCCAAAGTTCATTCGCCTAGGTTGAGCAACATGGAGAAAGTCAAAAGTTTTCTGCCAGCTGAACCTCGAAATCTACGTAAATCCAGTCTAGAGACATAAATTGTGTCTGCAATGCTGAGAAGAAAGATTATCAGAGAGAAATACAGTAATAAAAGATGGGGAACACAGCTCAGGAAAATGACAAGGGAATTACAGGCGGATATCACCCAGTCCTTGCCCTACTCTGGACCAATCAGTGAGCAGTATGGGTGGAGGAATGTATTTAGTGTTAATGACCCACCTGTGCTGATCTCTGTAGGAGTGTCCTCCTCTATTATTGTCCTCATTATTCCATCCTCCTCCATAGACTGCTGATCATCCCTCACATACCTCTCTTCTTCTTCTTCTGCCTTAACTTCAACTTTTATATCTATCAGATCTTCACCCTAAACCAAGAAAATGATGGACAATAACATACGTAAAAAAAATATTGTGACAATATCATATGTAAAATAAAATTAAATATTGTGAAATCACATAAAAAATCCACACACTGTCTCCACGAGTCCATGTTCTAGATGTTCCTTCCCACCAACCTTATAACAGTGAGGGATGGTGTGATCTTCCTGTGTGGAATCCCGGGAATACAGAGGACGGGGACATCTCTCTGGTGGGTTCCTGATATTAGGTGGCTCCATTATATTTTTCTGTCCTTCTGAAAACTCCTCCATCACTCCATACTCCTCATCCTCCTCTGTATACTCTTCTTTAACCACAATATTATTATCCCCAAGGTTTCCATTCTGAAAGATATAAGACACTCATTCCGACAAACATACATCTATTCTTCTTCTGTTTTAACCTCAACTTTGCAATCACTCAGGTTTTCACATATATAATAAAAACGACATCAATTGTAACACACACACACACACAGCACCTTACAGGAATTGTATACATCAGTTGTAACACCTTACAGGAACCTGACACACACACAGTGATAGTCACCATCCAGACACATCCCTTGTCTGTTACTGGATAATGTCCCAGAATTCCCAGCACCGCTCACCTCTCCTGTCAGCAGCTCCATCATCTTCTTGGTGACTTCTAGAATCTTCTGCATGTTGTGTCTCTCAGGTTTTAGGGAGTCACATGGGGGCACTGTGATGGTCATATGATCACCTGACTTCACAAGAGGAAATCTCTGTATTGAGGAACCAATAGGAATATCATGTTAGAATCCCAGAATCCTCCTCACCTCTCCGGTCAGGTCTGTGTTTTACTAATAGAGATAAGAGTGATGTCATGTGACCTCCCAGAATCCTCCTCACCTCTCCGGTCAGGTCTGTGTTTTAATAAAACAGAGGGTGGCGATAAAGAGGGTGGTGATAAATGGGGAGTACTCGGAATGGTCAGGGGTGGGTAGTGGGGTTCCCCAGGGTTCTGTGCTGGGACCAATCCTGTTTAGTTTGTTCATAAACGACCTGGAGGATGGGATAAACAGTTCCATCTCTGTATTTGCGGACAATACTAAGCTAAGCAGGGCAATAACTTCTCCGCAGGATGTGGAAACTTTGCAAAAAGATCTGAACAAATTAATGGGGTGGGCGACTACATGGCAAATGAGGTTTAATGTAGAAAAATGTAAAATAATGCATTTGGGTGGAAAAAATATGCAATCTTTACTCTGGGGGGAGAACCTCTGGGGGAATCTAGGATGGAAAAGGACCTGGGGGTCCTAGTAGATGATAGGCTCAGCAATGGCATGCAATGCCAAGCTGCTGCTAACAAAGCAAACAGAATATTGGCATTAAAAGGGGGATCAACGCAAGGGATAAAACGATAATTCTCCCTCTCTACAAGACTCTGGTCCGGCTGCACCTAGAGTATGCTGTCCAGTTCTAGGCACCAGTCCTCAGGAAGGATGTACTGGAAATGGAGCGAGTACAAAGAAGGGCAACAAAGCTAATAAAGGGTCTGGAGGATCTTAGTTATGATGAAAGGTTGCGAGCACTGAACTTATTCTCTATGGAGAAGAAACACTTGAGAGGGGATATGATTTCAATTTATAAATACCGTACTGGTGACCCCACAATAGGGATAAAACTTTTTCGCGGAAGGGAGTTTAACAAGACTCGTGGCCACTCATTAAAATTAGAAGAAAAGAGGTTTAACCTTAAACTACGTAGAGGGTTCTTTACTGTAAGAGCAGCAAGGATGTGGAATTCCCTTCCACAGGCGGTGGTCATAGTGGGGGGCATCGATAGTTTCAAGAAACTATTAGATAAGCACCTGAATGACCGCAACATACAGGGATATACAATGTAATACTGACATATAATCACACACATAGGTTGGACTTGATGGACTTGTCTTTTTTCGACCTCACCTACTATGTAACTATGTAATAATAGAGATAAGATTGATGTCATGTGACTTCCCAGAATTCTCCTCACCTCTCCGGTCAGTTCTGTGTTTTATTAATAGAGATAAGAGTGATGTCATGTGACCTCCCAGAATCCTCCTCACCTCTCCGGTCAGCAGGTAGATGATCTCCAGGGTGAGGTTTAGTATCTTCTCAGTCATGTGACTCCGGTCCTCCTCCATCCTCATTTGTGCCATCATTTGATCTATACAGGTCTCCTTGTAGACAGATAACTTTGGAAATGAAGGTAAGAATTATTTGGATGGTGTTGGTCTCACAATAATTAGATGTGGATATGAGGGGGGTAAAAGGAGGGTTTCTGTACATTTAAAGGACTACGGACCCCATGGGAACACATTTAGTCTGGGCTGTTTTGTTTATTATAGAACTCAGAACCCTCTTGGCCTGCCAGATCAGAAATTCCCTTTTCTCTGTTGGGTTTGTTTCTAAACTGGTTTTGATTAGTTTTAGATCTGCAGACAAGGAATGATAAAAATGATCCATCCTTTGAACGGTTTGCTCTGAGGCAGTGCTGTGAGGTCATTGTAGGGTCATGATGATGATGATGCCCAGGAAGGGGAACTTGCCAACTTTTGCTGAATCTTTCGGGCTAATCTGGATAATTGCCAGAACTCCGGCTGCAACTCCGGTTCCAATATCTGGCAGCCTGCTGACTGACAGGAGTGATGTCACTCTCTGCAATAAGAGAAGGGATTGGATGGCAGGAGGATGCTAATGGAGGAGTATAGCACTGTGGGGGGAGTGTTCTGTTCTCTTCCCTCCAATGGCAGCCCAGTGTGGATAGGAGAACAGCAGGGCGAAGGGGTTTCCCTGTTTATCCCAGGTTCTATTCCCTATTGGATGCACAGCACCCAGCATCAGTCTCTCCACACAATAACCAGGCAGATGTTTCTTCTTTGGGTTTATTGTTTGAAGAACTTTCATGGGGGAATAGGGTGAGCCTTGGGATACTCCAGAACTAGTGCAACTCAACGGAGGATGTTCTCTTGTAGAAAATAGCCTTTTTTTACAGGCAGGCCTTTAATGAAAAGGGTTGTGGACATACAGCTTCAGGGGGGGATCCCACACTTGAAACAGCTCTGAGCCAGCAAGTCTGGAACAGTCTCAAAAAAGAGGACAAAACCAGAAACTATTTCTCCAGGATCTCATTCCCTCAAGCCTCTACTCATAGGGGTCGATTTACTAAAGGCAAATCCACTTTGCACTGCAAGTGCACTTGGAAGTGCAGTCGCTGTAGATCTGAGGGGGAAGTTCGAAATGAGGGGGGAAGTTCAAAATGAGGGGGGAAGTTCAAAATGAGGGGGGAAGTTCAAAATGAGGGGGGAAGTTCAAAATGAGGGGGGAAGTTCGAAATGAGGGGGGAAGTTCGAAATGAGGGGGGATGTTCGAAATGAGGGGGGATGTTCGAAATGAGGGGGATGTTCGAAATGAGGGGGAAGTTCGAACTGAGGGGGAAGTTCGAACTGAGGGGGAAGTTCGAACTGAGGGGGAAGTTCGAACTGAGGGGGATGTTCGAACTGAGGGCGAAGATCGAAATGAGGGCAAGATCGAAATGAGGGCGAAGATCGAAATGAGGGCGAAGATCAAAATGATGGCAAGATCAAAATGAGGGCAAGATCAAAATGAGGGCAAGATCAAAATGAGGGCGAAGATCAAAATGAGGGCGAAGATCAAAATGAGGGCGAAGATCAAAATGAGGGCAAGATCAAAATGAGAGGAAGCTCTGCTGATTTATATCATCCAATCATGTACAAGCAAAAATGCTGTTTTTTTTTCCCTTGCATATCCCCCTCAGATCTACAGCGACTGCTCTTCCAAGTGCACTTGCAGTGCACATGTAGTGCAAAGTGGATTTTCCTTTAGTAAATAAACCCCACAGTGTCCTCGTATGCATGGATGCCTCCTTCCAGTACTAGCCAGACCTTGCACTGTGAGCCTCCAGGTCAGACCCTTGGCAGACTCTCCTCCAGACTGTTCTCTCAGTTTCAGCAGTCAGCCCCCAACTCTCCCTGAGCTGGGACCACAATTAGCCTCCTGTAAACTCTAGGTAGATGGCCCAAGAGGGTAGACAGCCCCTCCAGGCTGAGTCTCTCTCCACCACAGCAAAGGACCCTGCCATTGTAGGCCCCTGACTATATATGCACACCTCAGCCCCTTGCTGGTCACCTTCTTGACCAGGGATTGGCTGAGGCTGCATAATATTCAGCGCAGGGTCCGCCTCGCCCAACCCACTATATTCCAGAACTTACTGGAATGCATGGGGGAAGTAGTTGAACCTGTAGCCAGCAGAACCTAGAACAGCCAGGACCAATCAAATCCTGCTCCACTGGCTACAGAGGAGCCAAAAACTAAAATTTACCTAAACCTCTTGGCAACCTAACTAGGAGGGTGCTACACTTTGGTGCCAAGTATACTGCAGTATCTGGACATTGTACAGAGTGGCAGCGGGCTCCTGGGGCTCCGAATTCCAGCACCGGGCACTGCCAGAGCCTGTGTCATGGAAAGGTATTGGACTGCCTCCCCCGGACGCATAGCACCGACCCCTGGTCTCCCGTTAAATGATGCTCTACAAACAGTCCTCATCTAAGAATGAGAGCCCACCAAGTGTTGAAGGACTGTCCTTCTTCGTTCCACTTGGTATCCTGGAACATTTTTATTTGACTAGTGAGCTGGTAAGAAGGTGAAGGTCGCCTTCCTTTCCTGGATGGAGTTCTGTAAGGAGGCCTGAAATGTAAGTGCAGGTGGGAGGACCGTCATAGACCAAGAGACCCCTCTCCATGTCTTAGAGCTCCTCTGAGCCCTAAAAATTATGGGAATGTCCCAGTCCCGTAAATGTTCTGCCCCTGAAGGGGTTAATCTAGGTTTCCACACTATATATGTGTGTATCATCATCTGCTGGAGATAAAAGACATCACAGTGACTATGGAGGAAGAGGACGGACATGACGGGGGGTTACTGGGTGTAAATAGAAAATAAGATCTTATTACCTCCTCTACTGCCAGGTCCAGCAATGTCTTCTCTCTACTTCCTCCCAACTCACCTCTCACCCGGAACTTCCTGTCCATATACAACATCACTTCCAGTCTTTCATAGAGACTTCCTGTCTGTCTATATTTATCTATGTCTATGGCTGTCTATCAAGACCTTGTGGAGCTGAGTGGAACTGCAGCCTGGGGATACGTCTGATAGTGTGAACACAGTGTTCCGTCAGACTAGGCGACCCGTCAAATTGTATAACGGAGCGGAGGGTACATTCCGTCACGGCCATCTTCACAGCTCCCAACTGTCCCTGATTTCGAGGGACTGTCCCTGATTTGGAGCAATGTCCCGCTGTCCCTCATTCCTCCTCATTTATCCCTCATTTTGGTCTGATCTATAAAGATGTATATAAAATGCACTTTTTAGCTATTAAAAAATGTTTCCCGGTGCTAAACCTTTCATCCAGTGTTGCCAACCGTCAGTATTTTTACTGGCAGCCAGTAAAAAACAGGCAATTTTCTCCTGCCAGTAAATGCCAGTAAAAAGAAAAGGTTGCCAGTAAAAAATATGGCTGTGACGCTTGGCCCGCAGCCAGCCGAGACCATACAAGTGCCTGCTACGGTGTGTTTGGGCGGCTCTGGTTTAGGCGGTGCCTGAGCATATCCTGTGATGTCATGGTGCAAGGGAGCCAAGCAGAGCGGCCATAGCCTTGTGTGTGGGTCTGCGAGATGGGAATAAGGCAGGCCAGGTGTGGGACCATCGGTGCTGTTTGGACTGGAGGGACCACCTGACTTGGAGAGAGACTGTCACTGTGACTCAGGAGGGGACATGTCATGTCAGTAATCTGTAACTCTGTGAGAGTCAATTTCACGTGTGTGCTGCCCATTTTAATCTCTTGCCCTACTGAGTCCCGTCCCTGAGCTACTTACTATATCGAAAATAAAATAAGAAATATGTTTTTTGCCTTATTATCTACCTTAAATCACATTGCTAATTACATATTGTACGCGAAAATAAATAAATAGTGAAATTTGTACTAAAAACTGTAATTTTGTAACTTTTGGAAATGCCAGTAAAAACTTGGCGGTGCCAGTAAATTTTGGGTGTCGTGTCAGTAAATTTCAATCTGTTAGGTTGGCAACATTGCTTTCATCTGATTTCTAAATTTCTGCATTTGTAAATGCCAACAGCCAGTATAAAGGAATAGTAGTGGTAAAAAAAAAAAGCACTTGTGGGTTTAACCAATCTTGGGGTTTTTTTGTACAATTCTCCTTTAAGGGGGCGTGGCAAGGGGTGTGTCCTATATCTGCATACTTTTGCTGATAGGTGTTCCTCATTACCATGTCAAAAAAATTGGGAGGTATGCATCTTGGTACACCCCACACTCTGCCACGGTAAGCCTGCAGTCTGAAGTCGCCAAGCGGACATCTTTTTACACCCATCAAAATCTTGCATTTCACACTTATTTTTACCACTAAACTGAGCTTATATTGTGAAATACAGTATTTGGAAGTCCGTGACGCTGTTTTTGGTGTTTAATTTTTTAAAGCAGCGGTCTTCTTCTAGATTATCAAAAGTGTGAGATCGGCAGGCTTGACTCTGCTTTTAAAATTCAACATCAAAGCAGTGTCACGGACTTCTAAATACTGTATTTCACGATATAAGCTCAGCTTAGTGGTAAAAATAATTGTGAAAGGCAAGATTTCAGTGGGTGTAAAAAGATGTCCGCTTGGCGACTTCAGAATGTAGGCTTAGTGTGGCTGAGTGCGGGGTGTACCAAGATGGCCGTGACAGAATGTCACTTCCGTTACAAAATCTGATGGGTCGCCTAATTTGACGGAACAACAGCCTTGTGCTGTGTGTGTATGTACTGTATAACCTTATAGATGGATTATCTACACTTCCACCAAGCCAGCAATTTCCAGCATCCTAACACCCAGTGACATATCATTATCTGGCCTATTCAGATGTCAACTGGGGATTCTTGGCTGACAGATGAATATTTTCACAAGGGCAGGGATGGTGTAAACTACGAAAGAAAAGTCATGGTGTGCCCCCCAAATTAATCCCAGACCATCATCTAAGCATATTACTGCCTAGTCCAGCCTTTTCCAGCCAGGGTTCCTCCAAAGGTTTATAGGGGTTCCTTGAACAATTAACAATTTCTGATATAAGGTGATCCTTCTCCCATTGGTAACCAGTGCGGCTTTGAAATCGCGCTACTTCAGCGTGATTTCAAAGCTGCAGATCAGTGCGATTTTGATCTCCGATTTCATTGCGGCTTGCAATTTCATTTAACAGACGTCAATGCAAGCTGCAATGAAATCGCAGAAGAGTAGTGCAGGAACCTTTGTCAAAGTTGCTGTGACTTGAGTCACCACAATTTGAATGGTTCCTTCGCCAAAAATAGGGTGCGATTTGTCATGTGATTTTGAACTGTCAAATCGCATGACAAATCACATTGGTGTGAATGAGGGCTACGAGTCTAGTACATTGATCACTGATATAAGGGGGTTCTTCTCCCATTGGCCACCAATGTAAACGACCACTACACTGACCACTGATGTAAGGGGGTTCTTCTCTCATTGGCCACCAATGTAAACGACCACTACACTGACCACTGATATAAGAGGGTCCTTCTCACATTTGCCACCAATGTAAGAGACCTCTACACTGGCCACTGGTATAAAGATGTTCTTCTCCCTTTGGTCACCAATGTAGGGGGCCACTACACTGACCAATTATATAAGGGGGTTCTTCTCACATTGGCCACCAATGTAAGAGACCACTACACTGACCACTGATATGAGGGGGTTCTTCTCCCATTGGTCACAAATGTAAGGGCCCACTACACTGACCACTGATGTAAGGGGGTTCTTCTCTCATTGGCCACCAATGTAAGGGACCACTACACTGACCAATTATATAAGAGGGTCCTTCTCACATTGGCCACAAATGTAAGAGACCTCTACACAGGCCACTGGTATAAAGGGGTTCTTCTCCCTTTGGTCACCAATGTAGGGGGCCACTACACTGACCAATTATATAAGGGGGTTCTTCTCACATTGGCCACCCATGTAAGAGACCACTATACTGACCACTGATATGAGGGGGTTCTTCTCCCTTTGGTCATCATAGTAACGGACCACTACACTGATCAATAACAAATCGCATTGGTGTGAATGAGGGCTAAGAGACTAATACACTGACCACTGATATAAGGGGGTCCTTCTCCCATTGGTCACCAATGTAAGGGACCACTACACTGACCACTGATATAAAGGGGTCCCTCTCCCACTGGTCACCAATGTAAGGGACCACTACACTGACCACTGATACAGTATAAGGGGGTTCTTCTCTCATTGGCCACCAATGTAAAGGGCCACTACTCGGGCCACTACCCTGACCACTGAGATAAGGGTGCCCTTCTCCCATTGCTCACCAATGTAAGGGCCCACTACACTGACCGGACTGAGATCTGGGCTCAAACTGAATCATGGCTGTTCAAAGGTTTGGTGAACATCTGAACTTAGTGTGGTGTTTATCCAAGCTGAACCTTGGGCTGTAGTGGGAAGTGAGATATTTTCAGCAGTGGTATTACTATAGGTGTTAAATGTGGCAGCTTTCTGCTCAGGCTGGTTTCTAGGGAGCCAGCAGCTGCCAGCATCCTAACAACCAGTGACATATCCTTATCTGGCCTATTCAGATGTCAACTGGGGATTCTTGGCTGACAGATGAATGTTTTCACAGGGGCGGGGATGGTGTAAACCAGGGCCGGTCCGAGGCGGGGTGCACGGGGTGCAGTGCACCCCAGCGCCAGAGAGGTGGGGGCGCTGTAGCGCCAGAGTGCTCCCTTCCCTCTTCCTCCTCTTGTTTGTGTCCTGCGGCGCCTTTCCGCTGGTGTTCTAAGAAGAAAGGCGCCGCTGTATTCAGTGCTCAAGCCCCTCCCTCCTTCAGCCAGCCGAAGATGAGAAGAGAGGCAGAGCGGCTGGTCTCTGTGTGGAGAGAGACCAGCCGTGCAGTGAGTGATGTCGCGGGGGGAGGGGGAGCGGAGCGGTCCGTGCTGACACATTCTCCTCCTCTCTGTGTCTCTCACTCCTGCTGTGTACTCTTCTGTTCTCCACCCGGGCGGCGCGGCTGCACACTCTCCTCTCCAGCTGCCGCCCGGGTGTTTTTATCATGTACTGTACCCTAATGGAGGGGGGGGGGGTCTGTAGTAATGGAGGAGGGGTCCTGCCCTGGGGGGTCATTACTAATAGAGGGGGGCTCTGTCCTGGGGGGTCTGTAGTAATGGAGGGGGACTCTGTCCTGGGGGGTCTGTAGTAATGGAGGGGGGCTCTGTCCTGGGTGGTCTGTAGTAATGGAGGGGGGGTCTGTAGTAATGGAGGGGGGTCCTGCCCTGGGGGGTCTGTAGTAATGGTGGGGGGCTCTGTCCTGGGGGGTCTGTACTAATGGAGGGGGCTCATGCCCTGGGTGCTATGTAGTAATGGAGGGGGTCTGTAGTAATGGAGGGGGGCTCTGTCCTGGGGGGTCTGTAGTAATGGAGGGAGCTCTGTCCTGGAAGGTCTGTAGTAATGGAGGGGGGTCCTGCCCTGGGGGGTCTGTACTAATGGAGGGGGGTCCTGCCCTGGGGGGTCTGTACTAATGGAGGGGGGTCCTGCCCTGGGGGGTCTGTAGTAATGGAGGGGGGCTCTGTCCTGGGGGGTCTGTAGTAATGGAGGGGGGCTCTGTCCTGGGGGGTCTGTAGTAATGGAGGGGGTCTGTAGTAATGGGGGGGGGTCTGTCCTGGGGGGTCTGTAGTAATGGAGGGGGACTCTGTCCTGGGGGGTCTGTAGTAATGGAGGGGGGCTCTGTCCTGGGGGGTCTGTAGTAATGGAGGGGGGCTCTGTCCTGGGGGGTCTGTAGTAATGGAGGGGGTCTGTAGTAATGGGGGGGGTCTGTCCTGGGGGGTCTGTAGTAATGGAGGGGGACTCTGTCCTGGGGGGTCTGTAGTAATGGAGGGGGACTCTGTCCTGGGGGGTCTGTAGTAATGGAGGGGGGCTCTGTCCTGGGGGGTCTGTAGTAATGGAGGGGGGCTCTGTCCTGCGGGGTCTGTAGTAATGGAGGGGGGTCTGTCCTGGGGGGTCTGTAGTAATGGAGGGGGGCTCTGTCCTGGGGGGTCTGTAGTAATGGAGGGGGTCTGTAGTAATGGGGGGGGGGTCTGTCCTGGGGGGTCTGTAGTAATGGAGGGGGACTCTGTCCTGGGGGGTCTGTAGTAATGGAGGGGGGCTCTGTCCTGGGGAGTCTGTAGTAATGGAGGGGGGCTCTGTCCTGGGGGGTCTGTACTAATGGAGGGGGGTCCTGCCCTGGGAGGTCTGTAGTAATGGAGGGGGGGGGGGCTCTGTCCTGGGGGGGTCTGTAGTAATGGAGGGGGGCTCTGTCCTGGGGGGTCTGTAGTAATGGAGGGGGGCTCTGTCCTGCGGGGTCTGTAGTAATGGAGGGGGTCTGTCCTGGGGGGTCTGTAGTAATGGAGGGGGGCTCTGTCCTGGGGGGTCTGTAGTAATGGAGGGGGGTCTGTAGTAATGGAGGGGGGCTCTGTCCTGGGGGGTCTGTAGTAATGGAGGGGGGCTCTGTCCTGGGGGGTCTGTAGTAATGGAGGGGGGCTCTGTCCTGCGGGGTCTGTAGTAATGGAGGGGGTCTGTCCTGGGGGGTCTGTAGTAATGGAGGGAGCTCTGTCCTGGAAGGTCTGTAGTAATGGAGGGGGGCTCTGTCCTGGGGGTCTGTACTAATGGAGGGGGGTCCTGCCCTGGGGGGTCTGTAGTAATGGAGGGGGGCTCTGTCCTGGGGGGTCTGTAGTAATGGAGGGGGGCTCTGTCCTGGGGGGTCTGTAGTAATGGAGGGGGGCTCTGTCCTGGGGGGTCTGTAGTAATGGAGGGGGTCTGTAGTAATGGGGGGGGGTCTGTCCTGGGGGGTCTGTAGTAATGGAGGGGGACTCTGTCCTGGGGGGTCTGTAGTAATGGAGGGGGGCTCTGTCCTGGGGGGTCTGTAGTAATGGAGGGGGGCTCTGTCCTGCGGGGTCTGTAGTAATGGAGGGGGTCTGTCCTGGGGGGTCTGTAGTAATGGAGGGGGGCTCTGTCCTGGGGGGTCTGTAGTAATGGAGGGGGGTCTGTAGTAATGGAGGGGGGCTCTGTCCTGGGGGGTCTGTAGTAATGGAGGGGGACTCTGTCCTGGGGGGTCTGTAGTAATGGAGGGGGTGCTCTGTCCTGGGGGGGTCTGTACCAATGGAGGGGGGGTCCTGCCCTGGGGGGTCTGTAGTAATGGAGGGGGGCTCTGTCCTGGGGGGTCTGTAGTAATGGAGGGGGGTCTGTCCTGGGGGGTCTGTAGTAATGGAGGGGGGCTCTGTCCTGCGGGTTCTGTAGTAATGGAGGGGGCTCTGTCCTGGGGGGGTCTGTAGTAATGGAGGGGGGCTCTGTCCTGCGGGTTCTGTAGTAATGGAGGGGGCTCTGTCCTGGGGGGGTCTGTAGTAATGGAGGGGGGTCTGTCCTGGGGGGGTCTGTAGTAATGGTGGGGGGTCTGTCCTGGGGGGTCTGTAGTAATGGAGGGGGGGTCTGTCCTGGGGGGTCTGTAGTAATGGAGGGGGGCTCTATCCTGGGGGGTCTGTAGTAATGGAGGGGGGCTCTGTCCTGGGGGGTCTGTAGTAATGGAGGGGGTCTGTAGTAATGGAGGGGGGTCTGTCCTGGGGGGTCTGTAGTAATGGAGGGGGACTCTGTCCTGGGGGGTCTGTAGTAATGGAGGGGGGCTCTGTCCTGGGGAGTCTGTAGTAATGGAGGGGGGCTCTGTCCTGGGGGGTCTGTACTAATGGAGGGGGGTCCTGCCCTGGGAGGTCTGTAGTAATGGAGGGGGGGGGCTCTGTCCTGGGGGGTCTGTAGTAATGGAGGGGGGCTCTGTCCTGGGGGGTCTGTAGTAATGGAGGGGGGCTCTGTCCTGCGGGGTCTGTAGTAATGGAGGGGGGTCTGTCCTGGGGGGTCTGTAGTAATGGAGGGGGGCTCTGTCCTGGGGGGTCTGTAGTAATGGAGGGGGGTCTGTAGTAATGGAGGGGGGCTCTGTCCTGGGGGGTCTGTAGTAGTGGAGGGGGGCTCTGTCCTGGGGGGTCTGTAGTAATGGAGGGGGGTCTGTCCTGGGGGGTCTGTAGTAATGGAGGGGGGCTCTGTCCTGCAGGTTCTCTAGTAATGGAGGGGGCTCTGTCCTGGGGGGGTCTGTAGTAATGGAGGGGGGTCTGTCCTGGGGGGGTCTGTAGTAATGGAGGGGGGTCTGTCCTGGGGGGTCTGTAGTAATGGAGGGGGGGTCTGTCCTGGGGGGTCTGTAGTAATGGAGGGGGGCTCTGTCCTGGGGGGTCTGTAGTAATGGAGGGGGGCTCTGTCCTGGGGGGTCTGTAGTAATGGAGGGGGGCTCTGTCCTGGGGGGTCTGTAGTAATGGAGGGGGACTCTGTCCTGGGGGGTCTGTAGTAATGGAGGGGGGCTCTGTCCTGGGGAGTCTGTACTAATGGAGGGGGGTCTGTCCTGGGGGTCTGTATTAATGGAGGGGGGGTCTGTCCTGGGGGGGTCTGTACTAATGGAGGGGGGGGGTCTGTCCTGGGGGGGTCTGTACTAATGGAGGGGGTTTTTCCTGGGGGGGTCTGCACTGTGTAAGGTCTGTACTTAGGGAGGGGTTTATACTTAGTGCAGGTTCTGCACTGATGGAGGGGGTCTATACTTAGTGGAGGGGGTCTATACTTAGTGGAGGAGGTCTGTACTGAGGGGCGATTATAGTTGGTGGAAGGGGGGGTGACCCCAACCATAGTGATGCCAATGCAGCTGCGGGCTCTTCTTTCCCCCCTCCCTCTCCCCCCTCCCTCTCCCTCTTGCGCACGCTGCTGTACTAGTGAGCAGCGCTTGCCAGCACAGCTGCCCACTATGTATCTTCCCCTGCCTTCATATACCCAGGGAAGAAACAGAATAGAAAAAGGAGCAGAGAAGAGGATTGTGGGACATGTAGTCCCGAGGACTGGCAGCCCCACTGTAACACAGAAACTGCAGCTCACACAGCATGCTCAGCTAAATGGGAGAGAGAGAGAGATACAGGAGCCCGGGAAAGCTTTCAGGGAAATACACCCAGGACTCCAGAGGGAGCGGACAGTGCTGAGAGAACCCCGCTGACCTGCGCCACCAGAGGGAAAGCCACACAGCCTAGCGCCATCCCTGGCAGAGAAAGGAATGGAGTCATTGCCGGAATATAGATCTGGGCTCTACACAGCGAAGTCGCCACGGGCAATTCAGAGTGAGCTGACTCCTGATCAGAGGAACCACCGCTGTATCGCTGGGTCAGGTGAGAGGGCCGATCGGCATTTATCTACTAACGTCCATAGGAACTGCAGTCTCTGATCATCTCCTTTATTATGTCTGCAGTCTCTAATCATCTCCTGTACTATGTCTGCAGTCTCTGATCATCTCCTGTACTATGTCTGCAGTCTCTGATCATCTCCTGTACTATGCCTGCAGTCTCCGATCATCTCCTGTATTATGTCTGCAGTCTCTGATCATCTCCTGTAGTATGTCTGCAGTCTCTGATCATCTCCTGTATTATGTCTGCAGTCTCTGATCATCTCCTGTATTATGTCTGCAGTCTCTGATCATCTCCTGTACTATGTCTGCAGTCTCTGATCATCTCCTGTACTATGTCCGCAGTCTCTGATCATCTCCTGTACTATGCCTGCAGTCTCTGATCATCTCCTGTATTATGTCTGCAGTCTCTGATCATCTCCTGTATTATGTCTGCAGTCTCTGATCATCTCCTGTATTATGTCTGCAGTCTCTGATCATCTCCTGTAGTATGACTGCAGTCTCTGATCATCTCCTGTACTATGTCTGCAGTCTCTGATCATCTCCTGTAGTATGTCTGCAGTCTCTGATCATCTCCTGTAGTATGTCTGTCTGCAGTCTCTGATCATCTCTTGTACTATGTCTGCAGTCTCTGATCATCTCCTGTACTATGTCTGCAGTCTCTGATCATCTCCTGTACTATGTCTGCAGTCTCTGATCATCTCCTGTACTATGTCTGCAGTCTCTGATCATCTCCTGTACTATGTCTGCAGTCTCTGATCATCTCTTGTATTATGTCTGCAGTCTCTGATCATCTCCTGTAGTATGTCTGCAGTCTCTGATCATCTCCTGTATTATGTCTGCAGTCTCTGACCATCTCCTGTACTATGTCTGCAGTCTTTGATCATCTCTTATATCCTGTCTGCAGTCTCTGATCATCTGTAGTATGTCTGCAGTCTTTGATCAACTCCTGTATTATGTCTGCAGTCTCTGATCATCTCCTGTACTATGTCTGCAGTCTCTGATCATCTCCTGTACTATGTCTGCAGTCTCTGATCATCTCCTGTAGTATGTCTGTCTGCAGTCTCTGATCATCTCTTGTACTATGTCTGCAGTCTCTGATCATCTCCTGTACTATGTCTGCAGTCTCTGATCATCTCTTGTATTATGTCTGCAGTCTCTGATCATCTCCTGTACTATGTCTGCAGTCTCTGACCATCTCCTGTACTATGTCTGCAGTCTTTGATCATCTCTTATATCCTGTCTGCAGTCTCTGATCATCTGTAGTATGTCTGCAGTCTTTGATCATCTCCTGTATTATGTCTGCAGTCTCTGATCATCTCCTGTATTATGTCTGCAGTCTCTGATCATCTCCTGTACTATGTCTGCAGTCTCTGATCATCTCCTGTACTATGTCTGCAGTCTCTGATCATCTCCTGTACTATGTCTGCAGTCTCTGATCATCTCCTGTACTATGTCTGCAGTCTCTGATCATCTCCTGTACTATGTCTGCAGTCTCTGATCATCTCCTGTACTATGTCTGCAGTCTCTGATCATCTCTTGTATTATGTCTGCAGTCTCTGATCATCTCCTGTAGTATGTCTGCAGTCTCTGATCATCTCCTGTATTATGTCTGCAGTCTCTGACCATCTCCTGTACTATGTCTGCAGTCTTTGATCATCTCTTATATCCTGTCTGCAGTCTCTGATCATCTGTAGTATGTCTGCAGTCTTTGATCAACTCCTGTATTATGTCTGCAGTCTCTGATCATCTCCTGTACTATGTCTGCAGTCTCTGATCATCTCCTGTACTATGTCTGCAGTCTCTGATCATCTCCTGTAGTATGTCTGTCTGCAGTCTCTGATCATCTCTTGTACTATGTCTGCAGTCTCTGATCATCTCCTGTACTATGTCTGCAGTCTCTGATCATCTCTTGTATTATGTCTGCAGTCTCTGATCATCTCCTGTACTATGTCTGCAGTCTCTGACCATCTCCTGTACTATGTCTGCAGTCTTTGATCATCTCTTATATCCTGTCTGCAGTCTCTGATCATCTGTAGTATGTCTGCAGTCTTTGATCATCTCCTGTATTATGTCTGCAGTCTCTGATCATCTCCTGTATTATGTCTGCAGTCTCTGATCATCTCCTGTACTATGTCTGCAGTCTCTGATCATCTCCTGTACTATGTCTGCAGTCTCTGATCATCTCCTGTACTATGCCTGTAGTCTCTGATCATCTCCTGTATTATGTCTGCAGTCTCTGATCATCTCCTGTATTATGTCTGCAGTCTCTGATCATCTCCTGTATTATGTCTGCAGTCTCTGATCATCTCCTGTAGTATGACTGCAGTCTCTGATCATCTCCTGTACTATGTCTGCAGTCTCTGATCATCTCCTGTAGTATGTCTGTCTGCAGTCTCTGATCATCTCTTGTACTATGTCTGCAGTCTCTGATCATCTCCTGTACTGTGTCTGCAGTCTCTGATCATCTCTTATATCCTGTCTGCAGTCTCTGATCATCTCCTGTACTATGTCTGCAGTCTCTGATCATCTCCTGTACTATGTCTGCAGTCTCTGATCATCTCCTGTAGTATGTCTGTCTGCAGTCTCTGATCATCTCTTGTACTATGTCTGCAGTCTCTGATCATCTCCTGTACTATGTCTGCAGTCTCTGATCATCTCCTGTACTATGTCTGCAGTCTCTGATCATCTCCTGTACTATGTCTGCAGTCTCTGATCATCTCCTGTACTATGTCTGCAGTCTCTGATCATCTCTTGTATTATGTCTGCAGTCTCTGATCATCTCCTGTACTATGTCTGCAGTCTCTGACCATCTCCTGTACTATGTCTGCAGTCTTTGATCATCTCTTATATCCTGTCTGCAGTCTCTGATCATCTGTAGTATGTCTGCAGTCTTTGATCAACTCCTGTATTATGTCTGCAGTCTCTGATCATCTCCTGTACTATGTCTGCAGTCTCTGATCATCTCCTGTACTATGTCTGCAGTCTCTGATCATCTCCTGTACTATGCCTGCAGTCTCTGATCATCTCCTGTATTATGTCTGCAGTCTCTGATCATCTCCTGTAGTATGTCTGCAGTCTCTGATCATCTCCTGTACTATGTCTGCAGTCTTTGATCATCTCTTATATCCTGTCTGCAGTCTCTGATCATCTGTAGTATGTCTGCAGTCTTTGATCAACTCCTGTATTATGTCTGCAGTCTCTGATCATCTCCTGTACTATGTCTGCAGTCTCTGATCATCTCCTGTATTATGTCTGCAGTTTCTGATCATCTCCTGTATTATGTCTGCAGTCTCTGATCATCTCCTGTACTATGTCTGCAGTCTCTGATCATCTCCTGTACTATGTCTGCAGTCTCTGATCATCTCCTGTACTATGCCTGCAGTCTCTGATCATCTCCTGTATTATGTCTGCAGTCTCTGATCATCTCCTGTAGTATGTCTGCAGTCTCTGATCATCTCCTGTACTATGTCTGCAGTCTTTGATCATCTCTTATATCCTGTCTGCAGTCTCTGATCATCTCCTGTATTATGTCTGCAGTCTCTGATCATCTCCTGTATTATGTCTGCAGTCTCTGATCATCTCCTGTAGTATGTCTGCAGTCTCTGATCATCTCCTGTACTATGTCTGCAGTCTTTGATCATCTCTTATATCCTGTCTGCAGTCTCTGATCATCTGTAGTATGTCTGCAGTCTTTGATCAACTCCTGTATTATGTCTGCAGTCTCTGATCATCTCCTGTACTATGTCTGCAGTCTCTGATCATCTCCTGTATTATGTCTGCAGTTTCTGATCATCTCCTGTATTATGTCTGCAGTCTCTGATCATCTCCTGTACTATGTCTGCAGTCTCTGATCATCTCCTGTACTATGTCTGCAGTCTCTGATCATCTCCTGTACTATGCCTGCAGTCTCTGATCATCTCCTGTATTATGTCTGCAGTCTCTGATCATCTCCTGTAGTATGTCTGCAGTCTCTGATCATCTCCTGTACTATGTCTGCAGTCTTTGATCATCTCTTATATCCTGTCTGCAGTCTCTGATCATCTCCTGTATTATGTCTGCAGTCTCTGATCATCTCCTGTATTATGTCTGCAGTCTCTGATCATCTCCTGTACTATGTCTGCAGTCTCTGATCATCTCCTGTACTATGTCTGCAGTCTCTGATCATCTCCTGTACTATGCCTGTAGTCTCTGATCATCTCCTGTATTATGTCTGCAGTCTCTGATCATCTCCTGTATTATGTCTGCAGTCTCTGATCATCTCCTGTATTATGTCTGCAGTCTCTGATCATCTCCTGTAGTATGACTGCAGTCTCTGATCATCTCCTGTACTATGTCTGCAGTCTCTGATCATCTCCTGTAGTATGTCTGTCTGCAGTCTCTGATCATCTCTTGTACTATGTCTGCAGTCTCTGATCATCTCCTGTACTGTGTCTGCAGTCTCTGATCATCTCTTATATCCTGTCTGCAGTCTCTGATCATCTCCTGTACTATGTCTGCAGTCTCTGATCATCTCCTGTACTATGTCTGCAGTCTCTGATCATCTCCTGTAGTATGTCTGTCTGCAGTCTCTGATCATCTCTTGTACTATGTCTGCAGTCTCTGATCATCTCCTGTACTATGTCTGCAGTCTCTGATCATCTCCTGTACTATGTCTGCAGTCTCTGATCATCTCCTGTACTATGTCTGCAGTCTCTGATCATCTCCTGTACTATGTCTGCAGTCTCTGATCATCTCTTGTATTATGTCTGCAGTCTCTGATCATCTCCTGTACTATGTCTGCAGTCTCTGACCATCTCCTGTACTATGTCTGCAGTCTTTGATCATCTCTTATATCCTGTCTGCAGTCTCTGATCATCTGTAGTATGTCTGCAGTCTTTGATCAACTCCTGTATTATGTCTGCAGTCTCTGATCATCTCCTGTACTATGTCTGCAGTCTCTGATCATCTCCTGTATTATGTCTGCAGTTTCTGATCATCTCCTGTATTATGTCTGCAGTCTCTGATCATCTCCTGTACTATGTCTGCAGTCTCTGATCATCTCCTGTACTATGTCTGCAGTCTCTGATCATCTCCTGTACTATGTCTGCAGTCTCTGATCATCTCCTGTACTATGCCTGCAGTCTCTGATCATCTCCTGTATTATGTCTGCAGTCTCTGATCATCTCCTGTAGTATGTCTGCAGTCTCTGATCATCTCCTGTACTATGTCTGCAGTCTCTGATCATCTCCTGTACTATGTCTGCAGTCTCTGATCATCTCCTGTACTATGTCTGCAGTCTCTGATCATCTCCTGTACTATGTCTGCAGTCTCTGATCATCTCTTGTATTATGTCTGCAGTCTCTGATCATCTCCTGTACTATGTCTGCAGTCTCTGACCATCTCCTGTACTATGTCTGCAGTCTTTGATCATCTCTTATATCCTGTCTGCAGTCTCTGATCATCTGTAGTATGTCTGCAGTCTTTGATCAACTCCTGTATTATGTCTGCAGTCTCTGATCATCTCCTGTACTATGTCTGCAGTCTCTGATCATCTCCTGTATTATGTCTGCAGTTTCTGATCATCTCCTGTATTATGTCTGCAGTCTCTGATCATCTCCTGTACTATGTCTGCAGTCTCTGATCATCTCCTGTACTATGTCTGCAGTCTCTGATCATCTCCTGTACTATGTCTGCAGTCTCTGATCATCTCCTGTACTATGCCTGCAGTCTCTGATCATCTCCTGTATTATGTCTGCAGTCTCTGATCATCTCCTGTAGTATGTCTGCAGTCTCTGATCATCTCCTGTACTATGTCTGCAGTCTCTGATCATCTCCTGTACTATGTCTGCAGTCTCTGATCATCTCCTGTACTATGCCTGCAGTCTCTGATCATCTCCTGTATTATGTCTGCAGTCTCTGATCATCTCCTGTACTATGTCTGCAGTCTTTGATCATCTCTTATATCCTGTCTGCAGTCTCTGATCATCTCCTGTATTATGTCTGCAGTCTCTGATCATCTCCTGTATTATGTCTGCAGTCTCTGATCATCTCCTGTACTATGTCTGCAGTCTCTGATCATCTCCTGTACTATGTCTGCAGTCTCTGATCATCTCCTGTACTATGCCTGCAGTCTCTGATCATCTCCTGTATTATGTCTGCAGTCTCTGATCATCTCCTGTATTATGTCTGCAGTCTCTGATCATCTCCTGTATTATGTCTGCAGTCTCTGATCATCTCCTGTAGTATGACTGCAGTCTCTGATCATCTCCTGTACTATGTCTGCAGTCTCTGATCATCTCCTGTAGTATGTCTGTCTGCAGTCTCTGATCATCTCTTGTACTATGTCTGCAGTCTCTGATCATCTCCTGTACTGTGTCTGCAGTCTCTGATCATCTCTTATATCCTGTCTGCAGTCTCTGATCATCTCCTGTACTATGTCTGCAGTCTCTGATCATCTCCTGTACTATGTCTGCAGTCTCTGATCATCTCCTGTAGTATGTCTGTCTGCAGTCTCTGATCATCTCTTGTACTATGTCTGCAGTCTCTGATCATCTCCTGTACTATGTCTGCAGTCTCTGATCATCTCCTGTACTATGTCTGCAGTCTCTGATCATCTCCTGTACTATGTCTGCAGTCTCTGATCATCTCTTGTATTATGTCTGCAGTCTCTGATCATCTCCTGTACTATGTCTGCAGTCTCTGACCATCTCCTGTACTATGTCTGCAGTCTTTGATCATCTCTTATATCCTGTCTGCAGTCTCTGATCATCTGTAGTATGTCTGCAGTCTTTGATCAACTCCTGTATTATGTCTGCAGTCTCTGATCATCTCCTGTACTATGTCTGCAGTCTCTGATCATCTCCTGTATTATGTCTGCAGTTTCTGATCATCTCCTGTAGTATGTCTGCAGTCTCTGATCATCTCCTGTATTATGTCTGCAGTCTCTGATCATCTCCTGTATTATGTCTGCAGTCTCTGATCATCTCCTGTAGTATATCTGCAGTCTCTGACCTTCTCCTGTACTATGTCTGCAGTCTTTGATCATCTATTATATCCTGTCTGCAGTCTCTGATCATCTCCTGTAGTATGTCTGCAGTCTCTGATCATCTCCTGTAGTATGTCTGCAGTCTCTGATCATCTCTTGTACTGTGTCTGCAGTCTCTGATCATCTCTTGTACTATGTCTGCAGTCTCTGATCATCTCCTGTACTATGTCTGCAGTCTCTGATCATCTCCTGTACTATGCCTGCAGTCTCTGATCATCTCCTGTATTATGTCTGCAGTCTCTGATCATCTCCTGTATTATGTCTGCAGTCTCTGATCATCTCCTGTATTATGTCTGCAGTCTCTGATCATCTCCTGTATTATGTCCGCAGTCT
Organism: Lithobates septentrionalis; assembly: GCA_037952835.1. NCBI lineage: Eukaryota > Metazoa > Chordata > Amphibia > Anura > Ranidae > Lithobates > Lithobates septentrionalis. The sequence goes on from JBBDGP010001914.1 coordinate 964,567, forward strand.
CTGACCATCTTCTGTATTATGTCTGCAGTCTCTGATCATCTCCTGTATTATGTCTGCAGTCTCTGATCATCTCCTGTACCATGTCTGCAGTCTCTGACCATCTTCTGTATTATGTCTGGGGGCTCTTTCTAACAGACTCTCTAACAGAAGCCCTCTCTGTGTGCATCAGAGAGACTCCCCTCCAGGTCTCATTAGTGTACGCTCTTCCTGTATTTTCTTTATTAAAAGATCACAGGAGGATCCCAGGGTAACAAAGACTTCTTAGGGGAGCATCTCTGTGTTTGAGTCGTTGCCATAGAAACATTTGTAAAGGGGAGGAGTTGGTAAGATGACCACGCCCATGTGGGGGCGCCAGAAATATTTCTGCACCCAGGCGCCGGTGACCCTAGGATCGGCCCTGGTGTAAACTACAGGAGAAAAGTCATGGTGTGTCCCCCAAATTCATACCAGACCGTCATCTGAGCATACAGCCTGGTTTGCAAGAAAAATGAAAGATAAGCATTCCTCCCCTTCCAAAACCATACCAGGCCCCATGTCCTCAGCACCTTACTAAGTGTATTCGCTCCTGGTTGGAAAGTTGAACAAGTACAGCAAATGAGCTCATATCGGAGAACATGAGGAATCTGTACAACATAAGGCATCGGGAAAAGTATATCTCTCTGCTGAACACAGGGGACTCTAATTAATGTTAACCTGTGAATAGGGAGGAGCTAGTGAATTAAAGCAGTAGTAAACTGCGGGAAAAAAACCCTGCAAGATGTAGCGCCCCCCCCCCCCCCCCCCCCCGGGTCTACTGGGAGCAAAGAGGTACCTCCAGATACAGGGAGCGAGCTTACATTCACCCCAGAGCTGAGTCCATGGCTATAATGGGAATTTAGAACAGAATTTAGGCGCCAGTCACTTTAGGTATTTTTCAATGCTTTAATGAAAACTTGAGAAAAGTAGTAGGAGAGAGGTTTAGGGGAGGTTTCAGATACACTTTTTAGCAGATCACTTACAGACTCCTTGAATCCAAAGGACAAATAACAGCTTTCTTTTAGAAGATCTTGGATACCTGGATAGGTCTCTCACACAGACCTAGCAACTGGTAGGATGTCTGGACAAGCCTCTCTCACAGACTTATGCCGCGTACACACGAGTGGACTTTACGGCGGACTTTGCCCGGCGGACTGGATTTCGTCGGACAATTCGATGTGTGTGGGCTCCAGCGGACTTTGTTTTCTCAAAAGTTGGACGGACTTAGATTTGAAACTTGTTTAAAATTTATCCGTTGAAATCGAGTCCGGTCGAAAAGTCCGCCGTCTGTATGCTAGTTCGACGGACAAAAAGCCACGCTAGGGCAGCTATTGGCTACTGGCTATGAACTTCCTTGTTTTAGTCCGGTCGTACGTCATCACGTACGAATTTGACGGACTTTGGTGGATTGTGTGTAGGCAAGTCCGTTCATTCAGAAAGTCCGTCGGAAAGTAAGTCGAAAAGTCCGCCGGGCAAAGTCTGCCGTAAAGTCCGCTCGTGTGTACGCGGCATAAGTATCTAGCAGAACTCCTGGATAAGTACACTCATCGACATACCTCAAATAGACATGACTCCCAGTGCAGGCCTGTGTATCCAGGAGATAAAGCATGCTGGGTGTGTGGAAAACAAGCCCTACCTGATAAATTGGTATGTGGTCAGTGCCTTCTAGAAGCCACTGGGGACAAGGAAAGAGATAAGCAAGAGTACATGGAATCAATAAAAAATTTGATTAAGGATTCTATCCCAAGACCAAGTAACCCCACCCTCAGGCGAAACAACAGTAAACACACCCACCCCTCAACCAGACCCAGGTGCTGATTCTGAAGACGAGACAGAAGTGGGGGAAAATGCTTTGGTAGAACCTTTTATTATTGCAGTAAAGTACACAATTCAATGGAAGGAAGATCCAGAGCCTCCTTCCAAAACAAAAAGATATTTTCCACACCTAAAGAAAAAATTATCAGCCTTCCCCTTGATGTAAGAAATCAAGGAAGTAGTGACAGATGAATGGCAGAAGGTGTACAAAAGGCCTTTAGCTTATAACCGAGTTCTCAAATTATACCCGCTGGCAGAGGCAGATGCACAGCTCTTGACTAGGTACCGTCGGTGGACGCCTCAATTATGAGGTTAGCCAGAAATACAACACTACCTCTAGAAGATGCGGTCTCCTTTAAGGATGTCCTTGACCGAAGGATCGATTCAGATCTAAAGAAATCTTATCAGGCAGCAGGAGGGGCTTGTAAAACAGCGGTAGCTCTGACCTCGATCTCGAGGGCTACCAGGGTGTGGTCGGATAACATCGAATCAGCCTTTAGACAGAGTGTGGGCTCAGAGGAAATCATCAAGGCACCGGATGAACTGAAGCTGGCCTCAGATTTCATGGCAGAAGTAGCCATTGATGTCTTAAAATGTTCCTCCAGAGCTATGCTGTATTCCATCATGGCCAGAAGGGCGTTATGGCTAAAGCCATGGTCGGCCGACCCAACATCAAAGCAATCATGGTGTCGTATTCCATATAATGGGAAAGCTCTGTTTGGCGATAAAATGGATGCAGCAATCACTGGAGTCACAGGGGGGAAAAGCGGCCTAATTCCCCAGGACAGAAGCAGGAGGAAGAGATTCGCTTCACGTCTAGCTGTCCAGCAGAGAGCTAAGGATTCCAGAATGTACCGCCCAGGTAGGGAGTACAGAAGAGGCTGGAAAGGCTCGCAAGCCACTTTTTTGAAGATGGGAGAATCTAAGGCCTCAACATCCACGGTTGAGGGCCAGAAGTCCTTTTGACTCCCTATCCACCCAGGTTTGGGTGAAAATTGTGTAGATTAGTGGGCAGTTTCCACTGTCCTTCAAGGGCATTTCTGGAAATTCAGAAGGCGCCCTCCACCCTTTTCCTTCCAGCCCACCAAAATTCCAACCTCCAAGGAGAAAAGGGAGGTCCTTCTTCAGTATGTGCAAATCTTTATTCTTCAACAAGCAGTAGTACCGGTTCCGGACTCGGAAAAGCGCTCAGGATTTTATTCCCCAGTCTTTTCGGTTCCCAAGAAGTCGGGCGGTTGGAGGCCCGTACTGGACCTGAAGAGACACATTTGTGTAGAGCATTTCAAGAAGGAATGATTAAACACAGTGATTTTATCGGTGCAACCAGGTAATTTAATGGTCTCTATAGACCTGCAAGATGCATACCTTCATATACCTATCCAGCAGCAGTTTCAGACATTCCTTCGATTCAAAATAGGCGACTTACATCTGCAATTCCAATGCCTTCCCTTCGGAATCTCAACAGCTCTCAAAACCTTCACCAAGGTGCTAGTGGCAATCTTAGCTCCTCTCCGAGAGAAAAGGATTCGGGTGCTACACTATTTTGACGACATCCTGATTTTATCCCAGCACAAAGAGAGCCTAGAAATACATGTGCGATTCGTCCTAGACACACTGATCAGGTTCGGGTGGCTGATCAATTATTCCAAAAGTCAACTCACACCTATGCAAAAGATGACATATCTAGGTGCATTCTTCAACACTCCAGAGAAAGAAGTTTCACTCCCATCAGAGAAAATCCCTGTTCTGATAGGGAAGGTGAAGAAAGTATTAGCGAGCCATTCCATGTCAGCATCAGACTGTCTGAGCCTGCTGGGGTCCCTTTCTTCATGTATACCTGTGGTAAAATGGGTCAGGTGGCATCTACGGGGGTTCCAGTTGAGTTTTCTGTCTCAGTGGAGGAAGAATCGCCTGGAACAGAGCATATTGATCATGCCCGCAATGAAGTCCAGTCTCTGGTGGTGGACAAGACCATCCAACCTTCTGGTTCACTGTTCCCTGGGGCCCATCTCATGGACCATTCTTACGTCAGACGCAAGCCGGTTGGGCTGGGGAGCACACTATAAAGACCAGTTTGTACAAGGGAGATGGCAATTCAATTTGAAGGAAGTAGTTTCGAACATCTTGGAAAGGGCAGCATGGATGGCAATCTTACATCTAGCTACCTTCCTCAGGGATAATTCCATACTTATTTCAGATGGACAACAGAGCGGCAGTGGCCTATGTCCAGAACCAAGGGGGAACACACAGCAGGTCCCTATTCAGCGACGTAACGCCCATTGTAACCTGGGCCGAGAGGAATTTGATCAATCTACAAGCCTCATAAATCCCAGGCCCAGAGAATCAGTTAGCCGACCATCTGTAAAGATCATTCAGCGACAACAACGAATGGTCCCTGAATCCGAGGATCTTCCTCTGGATATGCCAGCAATGGGGCACTCCCCAAATAGATCTTTTTGCCTCCCCACTCAATGCAAAGACGCCTCTTTTCTTTTCAAGATTCCCTTTTCCGAAGTCAGCAGGAGTGGATGCACTAGTCCAGCCGTGGAGTTTTCAGATGGGATATGCATTTCCTCTGACCCCTCTGATATTGAGGTTTCTCCAACGTCTGACAACAGAGAAGGTCACAATCTTGGCAGTGATCCCGTATTGGCCCAAAAGACCGTGGTCTGGTCAAGTTGGCCCTGTGTAAACCGCTTCCCCTTCCATGTATGGACAACCTGCTGTCTCAGGTCAACTTCTCTCACCCACACCCGGAAATCCTAGACTTGAGGGCCTGGAAGTTGAGCGGAAGAGGTTGGGTGAGTTAGGATGTTCACATGTCACTACCTGTGATAGCCATATGGGTATTGTGGTCAGAACTACGGACAGCTGACACTGTGTCAAAACAAAATTAGTATAAATACCATATTTTTTTAATGGTAAATCACTCTTTGAAGAAAGGTTACAGGTTACAGAAAGCCATTTCCCGCGTCACAGGAGCAAAGTCAGACTTAATTCCCCAGAACAGCAGAATTAGACATACCTGGGGATTCAGGGATGCTTACTTGCAGGCACCCATACTACAACTGTTACAGAAGTATCTGAGATTTTCAGTCGACCAGGTCCATCTACAATTCCAGAGTCTGCCCTTTGGACCCTGCACTTCCCTCAGAGCCCTCATGAGGGCTCGGATCACTATACAAGCCTCTTTTCGAGAACTGGGTCTCAGTTCTTATCACGAACGAGACAATATTCTCCTTTTATAAAAAAAAATCCAGCCCAGCTAGTGGAACACAGGTGAATGTTGTGGCCTACACTATCAAGATATGGTTGGATGGTAAATCATCAAACTAGTCATCCTTTCTCCAGTTTAGGGGGCCTTATTCAACTCTGCAAAAGGAACGGTGTCCCTGCCATCTCAGAAAATGTGGGCGATCATTCAGAAAGTAAGAGTGAAGACATGGTCCTACATAACAGCCTTGAGCTAACTCAACTTAAATAGGGATTTTTGTCTATTTGAATCCAGATGGTCCCATGGACACATGGATACTTCAGGCACCTTTTATCTAGAATTCCTGAAGCAATGGAGCAAACCGTCTATCCCAGTCCAAATATCAAACAAGTTTGATGCACAGGGGTCTGCACTAGTGAACAAAGAGGGAGATGCCTGTAAAGCCACATCCATTAAGGCATGTCTTGTGGACCACAGACGCCAATGCAATAGGCTAGGAGGCACATTGCAACCAGATCTTGGTTCAAGAGAGATGGACGTTCAATGCGGCAGACATCATCGCAAACATCCTGGGAATCCAGGCGGTTCAACAGCATTTGCTCTCTCAGATCAAGAAGAAATCAGTTCTGATTTGGATAGACAACAGAGCTGCAATATCATACATACACCACCAAGGCGGAACCCACAACTTAGGGAAGTGGAACCCATTTTTATTTAGGCAGAGGGGAATCTGAAGGACCTAAGAGTAGTCTATCTTCCAGCCCACTTAAACACATACTCCAATCACCTATCCCAAGGATTCCTGGATCCCAACAAATGGTCTCTACAACCAAAGTTATTCAGTTGGATTGTGGGCCAGTGGACCTTTCCTGAACTGCATCCTTTTGCTACAACAAGCAATACCAAGCTGTGGAGGTTTGTTTTACATCTACCTCATCCTTGGGCAGAAGCAATAGATGCCCTGTCAAGTCCTTGGGCATGCAATCTAATTTAGGCCTCCTACCTCGAACATTCTCTCGAGACTTGCAATATCAACAATAACGGTGATAACAGTCCTGCCATATTTGCAGGGAGACCCATGATTCCCTAGGACAATATATCTTAGTGTGCAGCCTCCTGTAAATATTCCTCCAATACCCTTTTTTCTGGTTTGAGGAATCACACCCATCAGAATCCTCACAGATTGAACCTTCACAATAGAATGTTAAAACACAGAGGCTTTAATCCAGAGTGGTTTCAACTCTGCTTAAAGCACAGGAGCCTTCAGTGAACAATACGCATGACAAGGTTTGGAATAAGTTTATGTCTTTCGCTAACGGCAAAACTTCAATCCTGATGTACCCTCTTCCTCCCAACTCATTGACTTCCTGCAAACAGACTTGATTTTGGTTTAGGATTAAGCAATTTAAAAAGGTACAGCTGGTGGCAATCTCTGCTGTGACCACAAGAGATGGGCCGAAGATCCTTTAATAATCAAATGCTTCAAGACGGTCAAGAAGAAAAGCCCACCCATCAAAATGAATCTTTCTCAATTGGGATCTCTCTATCGCTCTGGAGCCCTTATCCAAACAGCCTTTTTCCCCATCTGATTCAGCATCCTTGTGGAATCTCACTTGGAAACTATTTTTCTTTGTAGCGATGGCATCAGGCTGGGGAGTATCAGAACCTCAGGCTCTGGGATCAGAAGACAATAATGTTATTTTCTGTACTTGGATAAAGTGGAACTTAGAACGGTACATGGATTCATCCCTAAATTCTCCTCTTGCTCTACCATCTCCGAGCCTTGGGCCCTGCCAATCTTTTCAGATCCAATTTCAACCTTCTTCACGAAGACGATATTACTTGGGTACTAAACACTATCTTCAAGCCACAACTCCCTTTAGATTTTCATCTAACCTATTTGTAATACCCCCCCCCCCCCCCCCAAAAAAAAAAAACAGGGGCAAAGAAGTATCAAATCATCCCCAAGTTGTATCTCTCAACAACATGCGACTTGGTAAAGGTGGTGTGTAAGAAACTCTTACCAGATATGATGGACTCCCTTGTCAGCGACAGGGAGTCACTCGAGCGGGTTGCCTCTCAGGGCCAGTGAACAGACATCACAGCTCTGCGAACCTTCTGGGTCAAACTCTGCGCGGATCTCCCGGGGTCGCCAGGTGGGTTCTCCCAAAGGATGGCCAAGGTGCGAATCAGAGGGAACAATGCGTCACGTACAAAGGCTGGAGTGAAGGCTGGTTGAATCTCTCAGTAAGTATGTGGAGAAAAAATAAACAAGCTCCACATAGTGTAGATGAGCAAAAATAGGATTTTTATTGCTAAAAACGCCAGGTAACAATAAAATGTGATCACAGAGTATAAAATCGAAAATGGGCAACAAGGAGGATGCTGGAAGCGCCCGAAGCTTTTCGATCAATGGATCGTCTACTGGGGCATGCCCCAGTAGACGATCCATTGATCGAAAAGCTTCGGGCGCTTCCAGCATCCTGCTTGTTGCCCATTTTCGATTTTATACTCTGTGATCACATTTTATTGTTACCTGGCGTTTTTAGCAATAAAAATCCTATTTTTGCTCATCTACACTATGTGGAGCTTGTTTATTTTTTCTCCACATACTTACTGAGAGATTCAACCAGCCTTCACTCCAGCCTTTGTACGTGACGCATTGTTCCCTCTGATCCGCACCTTGGCCATCCTTTGGGAGAACCCACCTGGCGACCCCGGGAGATCCGCGCAGAGTTTGACCCAGAAGGTTCGCAGAGCTGTGATGTCTGTTCACTGGCCCTGAGAGGCAACCCGCTCGAGTGACTCCCTGTCGCTGACAAGGGAGTCCATCATATCTGGTAAGAGTTTCTTACACACCACCTTTACCAAGTCGCATGTTGTTGAGAGATACAACTTGGGGATGATTTGTTGATCCACCTGCGTTTTAACTTCTGTCTCCCTGCATCCACGCATGGTTTTCAGTGGGACATTCCATGTCATTTGTTTCCCACTCACCGACAGGATTTTATTCACCTATATTGAGAGACTTACAAGTTTTTTCACTGTTATGTTTATTATTTGTGGACATTTGTTTTTTTCAGTTGTTTTCTTGATTGAAGACTTTTGGCACCATTTATGCGCTACTTTTTATTTCATTTTCACATGTTTCTTTGGTTGTTGTCACCTTGTAAGTAGCTGCTCCGCACCATATTTTCTTTCAATTTAGCACAGTGTACACTTTTATTATATTTGCAAAGAAGTATCATCTGGGGTGGAGGCCTACAGAATGGCCATTCTGGAACTGCAGTATCCATCATGCCTAGTCATGTCTGTGAATATCAGAGCTTTAAAATACCTCATGGGACAAGTGGTTCTGCGGCAGCTGTGAAGCCATAGATTGCAGATCTCTAGTGCAATAGTTTCATGGATAATAAAATTAGTTAAGAAGGTGTACAGGGCTAGGGGTCTAGAACCCCCTCTTCAGTTGGGCTGTATGCCACCCGGTTGTTTTCTGCTTCTTGGACAGCCAGAGCAGATGTATCCATCAAAACGATCTAAAGGGTAGCATCATGGTCATTGCAACATGCGTTTACGAGACGTTACAGAGTAGACCCGGCAGCTTTCTCATCTGTGGAAACTGGCAGACAGGCTTTCAGGCAGGCATTTGCCTATTTTAAATCCTTTTTCAAATAAATCTTTTACTATGCATCATCCCACCTATTTCAGCTAGTTATTCGTCACAGATATGCTGCCATAGAGGCACCAGGAAAACAGAAAATAGTTTCATACTTACCGTAATTTTTTTCTTCCTGGTGCCTATCCATGGCAGCATACAATCCCACCCTCTGTATGCTATATTACCTAGAATGCTGGAAGTGCACTAATCCTTTTCTTTTATAATATTCACTAGTCCTGAGGGAGGAGCCAAGGTGAAGCTTGTCACAGGTATGCTGGCATGGATAGGCACCAGGAAAAGAAAATTGCGGGAAGTATGAAACAATTTTCTGTTTTTCAATGTTAGTAAGGATGTTGTGTGAAGCACCTTCTTCAACATAATGACAATGTGGAGTAGGCATGTGCAGAACAGAACAATTTGTTTAGTTTGGATAGATTAGTTATGTTACTAATTTTCATTGATTCATTTCAGAATTTGTTTAGTTTTGTTTGGTTTCATTTATTAATTTTCCATTCCCGGAACGCTTCAAATTCAGATTGGTCGAAAAATGATCAACCGATTTGAATTCTATGTGAAGAATAGCTGGTTGTTAAGGAGCAGGGCGGGAAGCCGAAGACAGATAAAAATGTGGGCAGTTACCCAATGACATCACTGGGTGATCCCGCCCCATAATGACATCAACATAGGGACAAGGTGCTTCTGGGGGCAGAGCCCACCTGCCCCAATACACTCTTCCCCATGTTGTTGGAATGTGGCCTGGTATGGTCCTGGAAGGCGGTTGCTCGCTTGTCCCCTCTCTTTCCTGGCCTGCCAGACTGCATGCTCAAATAAGGGTTTGGATTTTGGGGGGAGATCCCATGCACCATTTTTTTTTTTAAATTTTGGCATGGAGTTCCCCTTAAAATCCATACCAGGCCCTGGTGACATAACCGGGTGACCCCACCCCTATATCTACCTGTCATTGGGCGAGTGTCCCGAATGACAGATAAATATGTGGGCTGGGTTACCCGATGACATCACCGGGTGATCCCGCCCCATAGTGACATCAACATGGGGACAGGGTGCTTCGGAGGGCAGAGCCCCCATGCCCCAATGCACCCCTCCCCATGTTGATGGCATGTGGCCTGGTATGGTTCTGGAGGGGGGCTGCTCACTTGTCCCCTCTCTTTCTTGAACTGTTAGGCTGCATGCTTGGATAAAGATTTGGTATGGATTTTTTTTGGGGGGGGGGGGGGGGCACACCATTTTTTTTCCACTTAGCCATGGGGTTTCCTTTAAAATCCATACCAGGCCCAGGAGTGGCACTCGCCCCAATGACAGGTAGACATGGGAGTTGGGTCTACCGGTTACATCACCAGAGCCTTGTATAGCTTGGGGGGGGGGGGGGGGACGCACTGTTTTTTTTTCAGAATTTTTATTTGTTGGCAATTCTGTTTACATTCATCTGTCAGCAGGGAAACCTGCTGATAGCTGAGGAGTCATCAGTTGTTAAGGACACGGCGGCCGTGTTTCTGGCCCGCTTCTTAACAACCAGCTATTCTTCACACAGAATTTGAAGCGGTTGATAATTTTTTGAACGATCCGAAACTTTGGAATTCCTTAAAAAATGAATAAACAAAACTAATTTTAACAAAATTTATCCAAATCTCCGAAAATTTGTCCGAATTTAGACCAAAAGGAATTGCACGTTTTTAGTATGCGGGAGAGAAATCCTCTATAACTGGCATATTGGGATCTGACTATGGCTGAGAAACTGGAGTGGGAGAAGATATGGGGATTTTTAGAGCTCTGGACAAATATGGCTGTATTAAAGTGATTGTAAAGGCTCATAAAAAAAAAGAAGACATGGTGGAGCCCCGACCCTGCCCTCTCTCCTCTGATTGGCTGACAGACTTTGATTGACAGCCACTGAAGCCAATGGTGCTGCTGTGTCTCAGCCAATCAGGAGGAGTGTCCCGGACGGCTTAGACATTCATGGACATCGCTAGAGAGAGATGGGGTTCAGGTAAGTAATTAGGGGATGCTGGGGAGGCTGCTACACACAAAAGGTTTATCCTAATGCATAGAATGCATTAGGATAAAAAAAAAACCTTTCTGCCTTTACACATCCTTTAAGGTCGAAATATGTCCAAAGAATTGTGACAGAAAGTCCTTCTTTTATTGGGCAGTCCACATGTTGTGTACCTAAGAGCTAGAATCGGATATGGATTTTGGTGTTAAAAACGGGTCCTGGTCCCCCCCCCCCCCCCCCCCCCCCCTCTAGCTGCAGCCAAGTAATAATATTTCTAGGAGATCTATTCATTTAGCTACTACATACTTCCCACTTAACGACTGCCTCCTGTAGATTTACTGCTACATGGCGGGGGTGTGCGCAGAATCACGTGTGTATATATGAATGAGTCTGCATTTGTGGGTAGGGGGCACGTGTACGCACCTGCCTGTGCCATGATTCGTCACAGCACATGCCGCTCCGGGTGCTAGCCAATGACTGACTGCCGGTACCCAGTGATCGGCTCTGAGCTTCACCAAACACAGCTCTGTGAATGTAAACAACACAGAGCTGTGTTCAGTGATAGGGGGATCTCGTTGTTTGTTCATTCCCTGCTAAAAATAGGGAATTAAAATATTCCCAGTAAAAGCAGGACACACCTAAATACATGGTTAGACACACATTTAACCCCTTGATCACCCTAGATGGTAACCCCTTCCAGCCCAGTGTCATTAGTACAGTGACACTGCATATTATTGTCACTGATCACTGTATTAATGTCACTGGCAGTCAGTTCCCCTCAGCTTTAGTTAGTGTAAGCATGCCCGCCACACTATAGCAGTCCCACTTATAAGCTGCTGATTGCTGCCATTACTAGTATTAAAAAGCCATATATGTAAATCTCTATATATCTCAATCATAGTTTGTAGGCACTAGAACTTTCGCATAAACCAACCTATTAAAAAAAAAAAAAAAAAAAAATAATATTCTTTAATAGGACATGTTTTATAGCAGTAAAAAAAAAGAACCAGTTACACTTACTGGTAACGGTGTTTCTGGGAAGTCTTCCAGGACGGCACCCTGAGAGATGACTGGTCCACCTGACAGGAAACACAATCAATCAAGAGGTTAAAGGCCCCCACCCCTCCCGATGCTCCTCAATTGTGACAAAGTATTGACCCACACCAGTGCACGAATTGAGGAGCATCGGGAGGGGGGTTCTCTATATTGTGTTTCCTGTCAGGTGGACCAGTCTCTCAGGTGCCGTCCTGGAAGACTTCCAGAACACCGTTACCAGTAAGTGTAACTGGTTCTTTTCTCAAGTCGTCTTCCAGGACGGCACCCTGAGAGAAGAGCAAGTATCTCAGGCCCTACCTTTAGGGCGGGACCACCGCTTGCAGGACTTTCCTGCCAAATGCCAGGTCCTGAGTAGATAGTAACTCCACTCTATAATGTCTCAGGAACGTGTTCTGGCTTGACCATGTAGCGGCTCTACATATCTGCTCCACCGAAGCTCCGGCCCTTTCCGCCCAGGAGGTTGCCAGAGATCGCGTGGAATGCGCTCTAAGATTTCTAGGAGCTGCTTTACCTGACTGCTCATAGGCTAACGAAATGGTATGCTTATTACATCTGGCTATAGAAGCCTTGGATGCCTGTTGGCCCTTCTTTTGGCCAGCGAAATTAACTAAAAGATGGCTGGACCTTCTGAATTCCTTAACCCTTTCTAGGTAGGATAGTAAACAGCATCTGACGTCCAGACAATGAAAAGAAACTTCCCCTTCACTTTTGGGGTTACTACAAAAGGAAGGCAGCACCACTTCTTGAGTCCTATGGAACCTTGATGCTACCTTAGGGAGGTACAGGGGGTCCTGCCTAAGTATAACCCTGTCCTCGAATAAAGAAAAAAATGGTTCTTTAATAGAAAAAGCCTGAATGTCACCTACTCTCCTAGCTGAGGTGATTGCAAGTAAAAAGGCCAACTTAAAGGTCAGGATCCTAAAGGGGATCTGATCTATTGGTTCAAATGGGGCCTTTGTTAACCCCTCCAGTACTAATGTAAGGTCCCAAGGAGGGCACCTGGACATTTGAACAGGGGACAACCTCTCCCTGACCAAGAGAAATCTCTTGATCAGGTGGTGTAATGCCAAACGTTTCTCAAGGAAACAGGACAGGGCTGAAACCTGCGCCCTAAGAGTCTTGGTTGCCAAACCTAGATCTGCTCCATCCTGGAGAAATTCTAAGATAGCAGGGATCTCTCTTTGAGAAGTCCCTCTCTCCTGACACCAGCGAGAAAAATTGCCCAGGTCCTGGCTTAAATACGCCTTGTGACTGGCTTTCTACTAAGGAGCAGTGTATCCACTACTCTGTCAGACAGTCCCTTCTCCTGCAGGTTCTGCCTTTCAAGAGCCAGGCCGTCAGCTTGAAGAAGCTGGGGTCTGGGTGGCGGACTGGACCCTGAAGGAGAAGGTCGTCCCAGACCGGGAGGTGAAGCGGTGGGGCTATGGACCAACCCTGCAGGGTTGGAAACCAGGCTCTCTTGGGCCACCAAGGGGCTATTAGAATCAACTTGCTTTCCGAGAGGAACAATTTTTGAAGGACCCTCGGAATTAGTCCCAGAGGGGGAAAGGCATAGGCCAGTCGGAAGTCCCAGACCTGTGCCAAAGCGTCTATCCCCTCTGAGCCTCTCTCTCGAGCAAGGGAAAAGAATCTCTTTACCCTTCTGCTCTTCCTGCGGGCAAAGAGATCTATCTCTGGAACGCCGAATTGCAGACTTACCAGGGAAAAGACCTCTGGATTCAGTTCCCATTCCCCCTGCAGAATTGGCTGCCGACTGAGGTAGTCTGCCTCTACATTTAATGTCCCCTTTATGTGGACTACGGAGATGGAAGGAACCCGACTTTCCACCCAGGACAGAATCTCTGCAGATAGGGATAGGAGTGCTGTAGATCTTGTACCCCCCTGATGATTTAGGAACGCCACTGCCGTGGCATTGTCTGACAAGACCTGCAGCTCCTGGCCCCTGATCCTTCCCTCGAAAGCCTTTAGTACTTCTCCTATGGCCAACAGCTCTCGAAAGTTGGAGGAGGCCCTTCTCTGTTCTGAATTCCAGGACCCCTGAGCTATTAGTTCCTCTAGGTGGGCTCCCCACCCCCAGGAACTTGCGTCTGTAGTTAACCTGAGAGGCTGAAGTTGGCTCCAAAGGAGGCCCCCTTGAAGCCTCTGAGGAAGGAACCACCAGTGAAGGGAGTTCTTTACTTCGACCGGAATGGCTATCTCTATGTCCAGAGTCTCTTCTTCTGTCCCAAGAGGATAGAAGGAAGTGCTGGAGGGGCCTGGAGTGTAGCTGTGCCCAAGGAACTGCTGGGATAGCTGACGTCATTAGACCCAGAGCTCTCATGATACCTCTGTAGGAGATGGTGCTTGCCTGTAACAGCGACCTGACCGCTGATATGAGGCCCTCTACCTTGCCCTGAGGTAGAATTAACTTTTGTTCTGAGGAGTCCACCAGGAACCCTAGATACAACTTTGTCTGAGCAGGAGTCAGTGAGGACTTTTCCCTGCTGACAATCCATCCCAGGTCTTCTAAGGTCTCCATTACTCTGGATAGATCCAGAAGTAGTTGATCCCGACTTAGACTGTAAATCAAAATGTCGTCCAGGTAGGGAATCAATGCCACTCCCTGGAGGTGCAAAAAAGCCACCACCTCGGCCATGACCTTTGTGAAGACTCTCGGACTGGATGCCAGTCCAAAGGGGAGAGCTGTGAACTGCCAGTGTTGCACTCCCTCTGGAGAGGCGATCGCGAATCTCAGGAAGCTTTGATGGCCCTGAAAAATGGGGACATGAAGGTAGGCGTCTTTTAAATCTAAGGTCACCATAAACACATCCTTGAGGAGATGTCTCCTGAGAGAATAGACACTCTCCATGTGGAACTTCTTGTAACGAAGAAAAACATTGAGGTTCCTTAGATTTATAATAAGACGATACCTTCCTGAGGGTTTTGGTACCACAAACACGTGGGAATAAAACCCCTGACCCTGCTGGTCCAGTGGAACAGGTATTATAACCTCCTGACTGGCCAGTTCTCTTATATTCTGAAGGATTCCTATCACCTTGCAGGGATCCCTGGGAAGGTAGGTCAAGAGAAACTTGGGGGGTGGAGGGGAGAGAAACTCCAATCTGTAACCCTCTCTTATGATCCGAAGAACGTAGGGACTTTGGGTGATCCTTCCCCACTGAGAGGCAAAGTGGGAAAGTCTGCCCCCTACCGGAAAGTCATTTGGGGGTCTTGTCAACTGACTTCTGGCTGGAAAAGAGAACACCAGTCTTTGGTTTGTCTTTTCCTGCGCCCCAACGTCTATTAGGGGAGACCTTTTTCTCAGAGAAGCGATTCTTTGCCTAGGGGCCACAAAAAAAACGCTTCCTCTCTCTCCTAGGTTTGGTAGGAAACTTCTTCCCCTTCTCGGTAGATCTGGCTAAAGCCTGATCTAGGCCAGCACCAAAAAAGGAGCGTCCCTTCAAAAGGGAGACCACAAAGATGGGTCTTGGATGAGCTATCCCCATCCCAGGTCTTAACCCAGAGGGCTCGCCTTGCTGAATTTAGCAAGGCACCTGTCTTATCGGTTGTACGCACTGTCTCCACCGCAGCATCTGCTAAATATGCGACAGCATTCCCTATGACCTCCAGAGAATCCAGGACCTCCTTGGATTTGGAGGTTCAGGATACGTGGTCCATTAATTTACAGACCCACGTGTCAGCATTCCTTGCGATGCAGGCTGAGGCCAATGCAGGGCTCATAGCCGCAGCGTTAGCTTCCCAGGCTCTGCGCAGAATGGTTTCAGCCCTGCGACCCATTTGATCCTTTAAGTTACCGGTATCTTCTAAAGAAAGATCCGACTGCTTAGAGACCTGTGCTAAGGAGGCTTCTAGTCTAGGAGTTTTGAAAAATCTTTCCTCATTCTCCTCAGAGAAGGGGCATCTACGCTTCCAGGTTTTATATTTTAGAGGCCTTCTTTCTGGCTCTTTCCATTCCCTTAAAATGACTTCCTTAAGGGCGGAATGTACCGGAAGGACCCTGGCCTGAGGTTTAATCAAGCCTCTATACATCCTATCCTGAGCAGACACCTGTGCAGCAGGCACCTGAATCTCTTTCAGAAGATCTTCCATGTCGTCAGCAGAAAATATATGTCTGCTAGACCTGGATTCCTCCCTCCCATCCTCCTCTTGGCTGTCCACCACCCCTTCATCAGAAACCTCCTGATTAGGAACTTCTGAATCACACTCTTCCTCGGAATCGTGGGGGAGTGGGTACTTCAGCACATCCGCCCGATATCTCCTAGAGGAGGCAAAGCTCTCCTGGGAAGAGGCATCCTTACTGGAGTGAGCCTCTGAATCCCTAGGCTTAAGTGTGGCCTGAAAAGATTTTAAGGTGGACAGCATCTCAGTTTGCATAGTAAGGAATTTCTTCATCATCTGAGATGTTCCCTGTCAACTTCTGTATACATTTAAAACAGAAGGGTTTTGGATGATCTGGGGGTAGCCTGTCATTACAGTTCCCACATCTTTTAGAACAGGTGGAGGATTTCACAGGACGGCTGGCAACCTCACGGGCAATAGCATCGTCCCCTGAAAAACACACAGGCATACACTGTGAGAATCGGAGAAGAGTTGGGGTACCCTCCCCCTCTAAACCTCCGAACGCTGGTCAGACTCACCCCCTGTGGTCTCTTCCATGGCCGCAGACCCTGCAGGTCTCTCCTTCTCATGTTCCATGCTACTTCCGATCCCTGGTGCTGCATACAGGAACGCAGAGGAGACATGGGCGCCTGTTCCCTGTGGCTTTTTATATCCTCTGTATGCTGGCTGTATCGCGCCACCACCGCCGCCATCTTGCCGAAGACTGGAAGTGATACTTGACAAAGGTCACTTCCTGCTGCAGCCTCCCACTCCCTCCTCTTGGAGGAGGAAGTGATGTCATGATCTCCAGACAAAATGGCGCAGAGCGCCGGGACGCTGAGCTACACTCAGCAGAGGAGACAAAGGGCTCTCCATGCAGGGATTCTTACCGCGCGACCCCCGAATGGTCGTTCCGGTCGGCGGGTGGACAGGCGGCCAGACGGACGGACGGGCGGACGAACGGCAGCCCTGGCCAGACCCCAGAACGGGTCCCAGGGTCTTGTAGCCAATAGAAGGAAAGCCAACTTCTGCCCTTGCGCGGCCACCGCACAGGTAAGGAAGGGGAACAGGAAATTTGGCCCCTGAAGTCCTGGGTACACCACCGCACCCAGGGTTCTTCAGCACTCGGGGGGGCTCTTCCATGGGAGAAGCACAGTCACCATTTCAGGTCCTGCTCCTGCTGCCTTCCCCCGAGAAATGGATTTGGGAAAACCCCCCAGGAAGGATGATGAACATCCGGCCGGACCCAGCGGCTCCCCAGGCATTTGGTCCGGCTCCCAGGGGGAGACCATCAGCCCCAGGCCTTTAGGTCAACAGAAAAATAACGGTTTCGCTGTGGGGAAACACAATCAAAAACTGAGGAGCATCGGGAGGGGCGGGGGCCTTTAACCTCTTGATTGATTGTGTTTCCTGTCAGGTGGACCAGTCATCTCTCAAGGTGCCGTCCTGGAAGACGACTTGAGAAAATATTGCTTTTTTTCAAATTTGTCGGTCTTCTTTCGTTTATATAAGAAATAAAAAGACACAGAAGGTGATCAAATACCACCAAAAGAAAGCGCTATTTGTGTGAAAAAATAAATATACATTTTGTTTGAGTACAGCAAAGCATGACCGTGAAATTGTCAGTTAAAAGTAACCCAGTGTTGCATAGCAAAAAAAAAATGGCCTGGGGGTAAAACCTCCTGGAGCTGAAGCGGTTAAATATCGACTGAGGTTTAGAGGTCTATTCAGAAAACATTTACATAGCCCTGTGCAAGTGCATGTACATTCCGTCTGTGAATTGGGATAAAAAAAAAACAAAAAACTGTGCTGTTTAAATGTTTTTTATTGATTTATAAATGGAAAATGTTGCATGCATGATGAAGGAAACTAAGAGGTCTATTCATGAAAAAATTGTTGGACAAATGAGACGACCATTCTACCAGTCGTGACCAATTCTGGCCATATTTTAATTAAAACAGTGATTTCCTATGACCGTCAACGCCATCTAGTGGCAGTGTTGCTACTGTAAGAAAAGCCCAGCTCGTATCCTTACTCTGCCTGATGTTCCTATGCTTTGCTGCCCAATGGGTTGATGACCTTTCTGGCTTATGTTCTGGCTTCGGTCCTGTCTGCTGATCAAGTGTCACAGCGTGCCGGTCTCTGGTGCCTGAATGGAGATCCATGGCCATCTGTACACTGCAACCAATAGCTGGCACAGCCCACTACATCAGCCCTTGTGCCACTCTTTATCCTCACACCTCCTGTTACCACTACAAGGGGTGTTGGACAAGAGTTGCAATGAAAGCCCCCTTTGCATCCCGATCTCCATCAGATACGTAACAGCCACTAGATGAATATGACGATCATAGCATATCACTCTATGAGATGAAATACATGAGATGAAATACAAACAATATTTTAATGTTACAATAATATTTCAAACGAAAATTTTTGTTGGTTTCCCAGATCTAAGCAATGCTGTTCCCTACCTCTTCCCCAGACAAAGAGACTGCGACGGTGGCATGGATTAGGGCAGTGATGGCGAACGTTGACACCCCAGATGTTTTGGAACTACATTTCCCATGATGCTCAACTACACTGCAGAGCGCAAGAGCATCATGGGAAATGTAGTTCCAAAACATCTGGGGTGCCAAGGTTCGCCATCACTGGATTAGGGATCTAAAGCTAGATCTCACCGACGGAGACTGGTCCCGCATGGATCTCAAAGTCCTTAAAGGATCTCCTAATGTTAATATCCAAGAAACCAACTATAAACTACGTAGTCTCTGGTACCACACCTCCACACGCCTCCATGCCATGGACATATGTTGGCGTTGTCAAACTGACAAAGGGACGCTCTTACACATTATGGTGGTCCAGCCCTCAGATAAGCCCTTTCTGGGAGGCCATCCACTCAGCGATCACCCAGATCACAGACCAGGACCTACCTTTCGTACCAGCCACTTTTCTGCTAAACCGCTTAGACATGCCACCCTCCAACTATAAACGATCCCTTACTCTTCAGCTGTTGAATGCAGCCAAAACGCTTATTCCCAGGTACTAGCGTTCTACGAAGTCTCTGGGACTCACTGAATGGTTCCACCGTATAGACCAGGTGGGAGAACTGGTACACACGAGCAGAGAAACCATGACCTCGTACCTTTCCACTTGGACATGTTGGGTCCTGTTTAAGGACTCAGACCTTTATAAACAGCACCTCCCTCCGTGAAGGATCTTTTTTTAGTTCCAATGCTACACCCCCGCTCAGGGAAAATTCCAGTTCAGCCCCACTAGCCAAAACAGCAAGCTGGCCAATATCCCCCAAGGGCTTCCATGCTCCAAGTTTCCCCACTGTCTACCTGACGCTATCTACACCCCCCCTTTCCCCCCCCCCTTTTTTCCCCTCCCTTTCTCCCCCTCCCCCTCCATATACCTGATGTGAATCGGACACGCTACTTAAGCCACATTTGTGACCATCAACCTCTCTACCTACTTACCCACAAGCCCTTTTAAAACTTGATATACCAACTACATGGGCCCAACCAATAACATGTACAGTCAGGTCCATAAATATTGTGACATCGACACAATTCTAATCTTTTTGGCTATATACACCACCACAATGGATTTGAAATGAAATGAACAAGATGTGCTTTGACTGCAGACTTTCAGCTTTAATTTGAGGGCATTTACATCCAAATCAGGTGAACGGTGTAGGAATTACAACAGTTTGTATATGTGCCTCCCACTTTTTAAGGGACCTAAAAGTAATGGTACTGATTAACAATCATCCATCAAACTTTCACTTTTTAATACTTGGTTGCAAATCCTTTGCAGTCAATTACAGCCTAAAGTCTGGAACGCATAGACATCACCAGACGCTGGGTTTCATCCCTGGTGATGCTCTGCCAGGCCTTTGCAATTGTCTTTAGTTCCTGCTTGTTCTTGGGGAATTTTCCCTTCAGTTTTGTCTTCAGCAAGTGAAATGCATGCTCAATCGGATTTAGGTCAGGTGATTGACTTGGCCACTGCATAACATTCCACTTCTTTCCCTTAAAAAACTCTTTGGTTGCTTTCGCAGTATGCTTCGGGTCATTGTCCATCTGCACTGTGAAGCGTCGTCCAATGAGTTCTGAAGCATTTTGCTGAATATGAGCAGATAATATTGCCCGAAACACTTCAGAATTCATCCTGCTGCTTTTGTCAGCAGTCACATCATGAATAAATACAAGAGAACCAGTTCCATTGGCAGCCATACATGCCCACACCATGACACTACCACCATCATGCTTCACTGATGAGGTGGTATGCTTTGGATCATGAGCAGTTCCTTTCCTTCTCCATACTCTTCTCTTCCCATCACTCTGGTACAAGTCGATCTTGGTCTCATCTGTCCATAGGATGTTGTTCCAGAACTGTGAAGGCTTTTTTAGATGTTGTTTGGAAAACTCTAATCTGGCCTTCCTGTTTTTGAGGCTCACCAATAGTTTACATCTTGTGGTGAACCCTCTGTATTCACTCTGAAGAAGTCTTCTCTTGATTGTTGACTTTGACACACATACACCTACCTCCTGGAGAGTGTTCTTGATCTGGCCAACTGTTGTGAAGGGTGTTTTCTTCACCAGGGAAAGAATTCTTCGGTCATCCACCACAGTTGTTTTTCGTGGTCTTCCGGGTCTTTTGGTGTTGCTGAGCTCACCGGTGCATTCTTTCCTTTTAAGGATGTTCCAAACAGTTGATTTGGCCACACCTAATGTTTTTGCTATCTCTCTGATGGGTTTGTTTTGTTTTTTCAGCCTAATGATGGCTTGCTTCACTGATAGTGACAGCTCTTTGGATCTCATATTGAGAGTTGACAGAAACAGATTCCAAATGCAAATAGCACACTTGAAATGAACTCTGGACCTTTGATCTGCTCCTTGTAAATGGGACAATGAGGGAATAACACACGCCTGGCCATGGAACAGCTGAGCAGACAATTGTCCCATTACTTTTGGTCCCTTTAAAAGTGGGAGGCACATATACAAACTGTTGTAATTCCTACACCGTTCACCTGATTTGGATGTAAATACCCTCAAATTAAAGCTGAAAGTCTGAAGTTAAAACAAATCTTGTTCGTTTCATTTCAAATCCATTGTGGTGGTGTATAGAGCCAAAAAGATTAGAATTGTGTCGATGTCCCAATATTTATGGACCTGACTGTATGTTTAGGTTCGTACAGTTGGGTGTTGACTAGTTTTCAAAGTTACTGTTAAGGCTTTGTTGGTGTTTTTTTCTTCTTTTCTCTTTTGTACTATATCACCAAAACGAAGTCATTACATTGTATGAAGGTCTCTTCTACTCATTTACGACACAGAGATGTATTTATGTACAATATATACTTAACCACATTGGACGGTTTTCTTGCTTTTGTACGGCTCTCCTGGTTATTTTTCAATAAAAGTTTTATGGAACAAAAAATATATATCTGATGGCTGGCTGAATGCTGGTCACTCTTTTTTTTTCTTTTTTAAATAGGCCTCTAAATGTTAGTGAAAGGTTACCCCACAAAAGATAACGACTCCATTTTTATTTTTCTACTGCTATCAATGGCCAACACAGTACAAATCTTCATCCATGTCTTTGGTGATCTCTGATCTCCTTATGAACTGTTTCTTACATGATGAAGATCAGCCATGGAGTATATCTGAGGTGTATATCAGGGTGTGCTTCTTCCTCACATGAGAGCTGTGATGTCCAGCAACATTCATATAGAAGACATTTCCCGCACTCAAGTCACTGATACACCTCGAGGGTTGTGTGGGATCCCTGATGTACAGGAAGACAGGACTTCAGTGAGGAGCAATTCCCTCACTCAGAACCGGAATGCGGCTTTTCCCCGTGTGAGATCTCTGATGTCTGTAAAGATTGGACTTACGTGAAAAAGATTTTCCGCACTCAGGACAGGTGTACGGCTTTTCCCCCGTGTGAGATCTCTGATGTGTAATAAGCTCTGATTTTCGCATAAAACATTTCCCGCACTCAGAACAGGAATCCACCTTCTCACCTGTGTGCAATTTCTGATGTTTGTTAAGATCGGACTTATGTGAAAAACATTTCCCACACTCGGGACAGGAATACGGCTTCTCACCCGTGTGAGACGCCTGATGTGTAAGAAGTACTGATTTGTGTACAAAACATTTTCCGCACTCAGCACAGGAATACATATTCTCTCCTGTGTGCAATCTCTGATGATTAATAAGATTGGACTTCGATAAAAAACATTTCCCACACTCAAGACAGGAATACGGCTTCTCACCTGTGTGCAACCTCTGATGCCTGTAAAGATTGCTTTTTTGTGAAAAACATTTCCCGCAGTCAGAACAGACATAAGGCTTCTCATCTATGTGCAATTTCTGATGTGCGTAAAGATGGGACTTCTGTGAAAAACATTTCCCGCACTCAGAGCAGGAAAACGGCTTCTCCCCTGTGTGAGATCTCTCATGTCTGACAAGTTCTGATTTTTGTACAAAACATTTCCCGCACTCAGAACACGAATATGGCTTTACACCTGTGTGCAATCTCCGATGTCCATAAAGATTGAATTTCCTTGAAAAACATTTCCCGCACTCAGAACAGGAATATGGCGTTTCCCCCGTATGAGACCTCTGATGTATGACAAGTTCTGCTTTTCTCATAAAACATTTTCTGCACTCAGGACAGGAATACGGCTTCTCACCTGTGTGCAATCTCTTATGATCATTAAGATATGACTTGGCTGAAAAACATTTCCCACACTCAGGACAGGAAAAAGGTTTCTCCCCTGTGTGAGATCTCTGATGTCTGGAAAGACGGGACTTCTTTGAAAAACATTTCCCGCACTCAGGGCAGGAGTGTGGTTTATCACCTGTGTGGGATCTTTTATGAACATTAAGACTGGATTTATAACGGAAACTCTTTCCGCACTCAGTACAGGAAAACCTCTTCTCTGTTGGAAGGACGGCACCGTCCCTCACAGTCTGAGGTTCCTCAGGATAAGAGGAATACGATGGTCCATCTACACTGTGTGGTGCCGGATGGACATTTGAGGTAGTCGGGTTTTCTCCTGGACTATACTGTGTGATGTCCTCATCTTCTACTTTACAGTCTGGAGACAAAGTGAGACAATCCTCTGAGGTTTTCCTCATCTCCCGTCCATCTACTAAAATAGAAATACAAAGATTATTACTAGACATGAGCTGATTGGTTCCCCTAAACCAGGACTCCGCCCACATCAGGCAGCTTTGTCTCTGAGGATCTTACAACCAAGATGAAGACTGGACTGATCCTGAAGCCCACCATCATTGGGATATTGACTCCTCCCTCATTATCACTTTCTGTTCAAGGTTCCAAAGTTTGAGGATGTTATCACATTATTATGATCATGTAAAAGTCTGTGCTCCAATCAAATCATCAGATGTAAAATGTCCACAATGGGTGTAACAAAAGAGAATACATATAATGTTTATATATAGCAGTGGGTAGAGGGCAGAGAGCAGAAGTCAGGACTATGTAATGTACAACAGTTAGGACTATATGGTACCAGGACTATGTTACATAGTTACATTGTAGGTGAGGTTGAAAAAAGACACAAGTCCATCAAGTCCAACCTATGTGCATGTACGCATGTAATGCACAAGATAGAATATATAGTGCAGGGTTCAGGACTACATAATACCAACATAGATTATGCAATATAGTGCAGGGTTCAAGAGTATGCAAAGTACAACATAGAGTTAATATAGCAGGGGTCAGGACTACATTATATGCAATATAAACTATATAGTGTAATAGTCCAGCCTCACAATATTGGTATTAAGTAACTGGTGATAGCTTAAATGTTTACTTAATTGAGACAAGCTGTAGAAGTCCCACACTGCTGCCACCCATCTCCTGAGACTGCACTCAGTGATTGGATCTGAGACTATACAGACATATCCCTCCACCCGGCACAGCCAGCAAATAACAGAGCAATTAACCCTGGGAGAAATGTTCTGTCAGAGATCTTACTAGACCCGGGCATGAAGCAGAACACCCAAGGCACATTCCCCAGGTGCCTAGGTCAAGCAATGCCTATGGTGAAAGTCAACATATTGTTGCCAGCTTAACCATAAATCCAGTCTAGATACATAAATTGTGTCTGCAGCACAGAAAAGGAATATTATCCAAGAGGAATACAGGACAGGGAACACAGCTCAGGAAAGTGACCAGGGTATTACAGGCTGATATCACCCAGTTCCCGCCCTACTCTGGACCAATCAGTGAGCAGTATGAGTGGAGGAATGTATTTAGTGTTAATGACCCACCTGTGCTGATCTCTGTAGGGGTGTCCTCCTCTATTAATGTCTCCGTTATTCCATCCTCCTCCATAGACTGCTGATCATCCCTCACATACATCTCTTCTTCCTCTATTTTAACCTCAACTTTTATATATTTTAGATCTTCACCCTAAATTAAGAGAATGAGAGAAAATATCATCTGTAAACTATAAGCTTCAATATTGTGACATCACATAAAAAAAAAATGCACACATCGTCTCCACAAGTCCATGTTCTAGATGCTCCATCTCACCAACCTTGTCATAGTGAGGGATGGTGTGATCTTCCTGTGTGGAATCCCGGGAATACAGAGGACGAGGACATCTCTCTGGTGGGTTCCTGGTATTAGGCGGCTCCATCATATTCTTGTGTCCTTCTGAAAACGTCTCCATCACTCCATACTCCTCATCCTCCTCTTTATACTCTTCTTTAACAACAATATTATAATCCCCGAGGTTTCCACTCTGAATATATAATAAAACATTCACTGTAACAAACATGCTGTGCATAGATCACAACTATCAATAATTGTCAATCATCTACCTGATAATGGTAAGGGATGGTGTGATCTTCCTGTGTGGAATTCAGAGGACGGGGACATCTCTCTGGTGTTTTCCTGGTATTAGGTGACTCCATCATAACCTTGTGTCCTTCAAAAAGCTCCTCCATCACTCCATACTCCTCATCATCCTCTTTAAACTCTTCTTTAACAACACTCCTAAGGCTTCCACTCTGAATATATAATTAAGAATTCATTGTACCAAACATGCTGTAAATAAATCATAACAATCAGTGATTGTTCCTCATCTACCTGATGATGGTGAGGGATGATGTGATCTTCCTGTGTGGAATCCCGGGAATACAGAGGACGGGGACATCTCTCTGGTGGGTTCCCATTACTGGATCCATCTGTAGGAAACACACACACTGACTGAATACATTGTTTCTATGTGTTTATCAGATGATGGGGGATCTAGGTGGACCCTCCGTACTGCTCTCTCCTTTACAATAAAGTCTCCTCTTACCCGGTGATGTGAGGGGCGGCTGATTGTCCATCATGACGTCCTTGTAGAGATCCTTGTGTCCTTCTAAATTCTCCCACTCCTCCATGGAGAAATAGACAGTGACATCCTGACACCTTATAGGAACCTGACACACACAATGATACAGTCACCATCCAGACACATCCCTTGTCTGTTACTGGATAATGTCCCAGAATTCCCAGCACCGCTCACCTCTCCTGTCAGCAGCTCACTAATCGCTCTGGTGACTATTGGAATTTTCTTTGTATTTCTCTATTCTATCAGGGAGGGAGGTGGAGGCAATGTGATGGTCATATGATCTCCAGACTTCACAGGAGGAAAACTCTGTATTTGAACATAAATAGCAGAATCAAAATTAAATTCCCACAATCCTCCACACCTCACCAGTTAGGTCTCCATTTTGTTAAAGCCCCATTGGAGGAATGAGGCATAATTTACCCACACAATACATAGCTTAAAAGCTTGTCGCAGGCATTCTGACATCATTACATACAATGCAGGTCCAACAGTACCTGCTTTGCAGGTGATGATGCCAAGGGTGAGCCCACATTCGAAGAGCATCAGATAAAAAGACATAGAAGCCAGATAGATGGACATTGAGAGGAAGAGCTGTGAAGTCATTGTGATCTCATAGGATGGGCCGACTCTGGATGGAGGAACATTGGGTGCAGGATATGTGAGGTCAGTGTGATGTCATAGAATGCGCTGAATCTGGATGGGGGGGCATTGGGAGGAGGAGCACTGAGAGGAAGGGTTAATCTAGGTTTCCACACTATATATGTGTGTATCATCATCTGCTGGAGATAAAAGACGTCACAGTGACTATGAAGGAAGAGGATAGACATGACGGGGGGTTACCAGGTACAATTATAAAAGAAGGAATTTTGTATCCACCACAAAATCCTTTTGGGAGTTCTTTGAAGGACACAGTTAGATCCTCATGACAGATGGATTTGATGTCACCACCAACAGGAGCAGGATACTAAGTGCAACCAAAACAAAAAAACACACCCTAGGGGTGTCAAACCCCCTATATCATTGTTGCCAAGTGAAATTTACTGACAGGATGCCGAAAAATTTGCTGACGGCAACATTTTTTTTACTGACACAAACCATTAACTTTGCTACCAGAGATAATTTTTTTTACTGGCAATTTTTTTTAAAAAAGGCATAAAATTACTGTTTTCAGTGCAAATATTAATATTTAAGCTACAAACATGTAGCCTGTGCTATTAGCAACATGTTTAAAGTATAACAAAGAGCAAAAGACATGATTCTACATTGACATGAAGGTCAGGGTAATATAACACAACACAGAGTTCCCCTTCAATTCAGAGCCTGCAGGGTTCCTCTTTATGGTGCAAAGGGGAACACTGCGGACCATGATATAAAAGGGAACAGTATGGACTGTGACGTAAAGGAGAAATCTGTGGAGTCTGATGTAAGGGGAACACTGTGGACCACAGTCACCAAAATTCTCCCCGACAGAGTCCATAGGGTTTCCCATTACATTGGGGTCTGCAGCATTCCCCCATTACAGCGCAAGTGGGAACTTTGCAGACACAATTGAAATGGAAGCCCCTGAACTTTTTGGAGGATGGAAGCTGGGTAATCACTCCCTGAGCCAAGGGTCCTTCAACCACTGAATGAAGGTCAGCCAGATGCTGTGGGAAAAGATGCAAGTTAGATAGAAAGAAATGGACTGGAGGGAAGGACAAACTATTTTGAAACCGAAAGAATCCACCTCCAGAACCTATTTATCTGGGATGAGAGAGAGTCAGCTATCTGCATAAAAAAAAGAAGGCATCCCTCTACTTTGGAATGGGGAGGTGGGGGATATACCTTCATGTGGCAGTGGGCTTCTCCATGGCTGGGAAGCTTTGGGGTCAGAGGAGATGGTGGGCTCTTAGGACTCGTCCTTTGAACAGAAACCTTGGACAAAGGCCTTTGTGAGCAGAGAAAGGGCCGGACTTCCGCTGTGTGTCCTTTTACTTCTGCACCTGAGGTAGAAAGGTACTCTTGCCATCTGTGATGTTCTTGATGATGTAATCTACAGATATACCAAAAAGATGACTGCCTGCATAGGGCATCTCAGTCAGAACCTACTTGGTCATCTGATCTGTAGACCGGCACGTGAGCCAAAGCAGATGTAGCAAAACAGCGGAAGCCGTCAGATGGGAGAACAGATGGCCGAAATCCAGGGCTTCATTACACAAGTACTGCAAACCTTGAACCAACTGATCTGCCTATTTCATATAGCAGAGGAGACTGCTCTGAAGCCAGACCCTGGCACAATAACTTTGCTCATTTGGCCAGCGACTGGGAAACCAGGCCAAAAACGAGGATTGGACAGAATAGGGCGCCTGATACCGCATACATAGAACATGCAGTGCTTTCCACCTTCCTGTACGATGGGTCCCCGAAAGAGGGGCATTTCTCAGACGGAATTCCCCTCTTTATTAAGACTTGAAATATGAGGGTCTACTATTGAGAGGAGTAAGAACGCTTTTTTGAGAAACGCCTCCTTAAAAAGGATAGCACACAGAGAAACATTTAGGCAAGGTAAATGACTTAGCTGTACGTGACCAAGTCTTGTAAATAAAATCTTCAAAAAAAAAAAAAAAAGGGTCATATGGAAAAACTTTGTAAACGTTTTCACTTGCGAGTCCCATAGGAGATCTGGGAATCTGTCGAAGTCAATGGGGAATCGCCTCTCTTTATAATTGCCAGATGAAGATGAGAGACCAGCTCCTTCTTGTGCACCAAAGTAGCCTCTGGTAGCTCCTCTTTACCATCTAAAGCAGGAGAGGAGGCATCCACGTTAGAAGAGATCCAATATAGGAGGAGACTTCTTGCCATCTAACTCATCAGACACCGACTCAGGTGGAAGAGGGCGCTTGTTAGCGGGTCTGCTCGGCAGAGCCTTTTCAATGCAAGAAACAAACCGTTCCATCACAGGGGAAAGGGTGTCAAAATGATGGGACAGAGGCCTAGACTGGAGCAGTTTGGCAGTCTGAGCAAAGTGGCTCCATCAGTGAAAACATCCCTGTTCCCCCCACAGAAAGCACACACTGTTTTAGGATCCCTAGTAATGGGGAGCCCTGCCACCTTACGACCCGCCTGTCATGACTTGGTCATGGTTGATATAACTAGTTGCAGATAGGGAGAGCCCCCCTAAAGATACATACCCACCCCACCCCCCTTTCCAGACTGGCGCCTGCGTTAGTTCACTAGTGGTAAATGTTGCTGTGACCAAACAGAGGAATCTGCAGAGATGTGGCAAACAAATTTGGCAGTTTGAAGATAAGGCTGATAGAAGTGATCTAGCTGTAGCGAGACCCAATTCTCACTGCCGCTGCACTGGTAAGGGATGACTCCCCCACGTCTACATCTAGGGTTTCCACCTGTCCGGTTTTCACCCGGACAGTCCACTTTTTGAATTATGTGTTCGGGTTTCCATGTCCCTGAGACCTGGACACATTATTCAGACTGGACTGCAGAATGACAAGTCTGCTCGACCATCTAAAGTATGTCTCCCCTCCCAGACAACAGCCTGTCTCACTCACAGCAAAGTAGATCAAAGCTGCCTCCTCCTCCTCGGCTCTATTTACACACACACACAAACACAAAGGAGGAAGAGGGGGGAGGAGGGACACACGCTGATCGAGGTCTGTAGAAAATTTTATATGCTCTGTAGATAGGCATGGGAGGGGGGCAGAGTGGCTGGGAAGGAGAACAACTTAAAAAATGTGTAGTGATTGGGGGTTAAGAGGATATGTGATGGGGGGGATGCTTTGGCAGGGGAGAGGAGTGAAATCTCACACCCCCTTCTAGCACAAGTCCTCTCCCTTCCCAAAGCGCCTCCCAACACATATCCAACCCCCCTTGCACTAGCTCTCCCTCTGAAAGCACCCCCCCAGCACATATCCGACCCCCCCACCCCCATCTTGCACTAGCCCTCTAGCCTCCCAAAGCACATATCTGACCCCCTGGCTAGCTCTAGCTCTCTTCCCTCCCAAAGCATCCCCCCCCCCCCAAGGACATATCTGACTCCCCACTGGCAAAAGTCCTCTACCCTCCCAAAGCTCCCTCCAGCCCATATCCAAGCCCCCCTCCCCACTTGCTAGCTCCCCTCCCAAAGTGCCCCCCCAGCTCTAGCCCTCTCTCCTCCCAAAGCACCACATATCTGACCCCCCAGCACTAGCCACTCCCCTCCCAAAGCATCCCCCAGCACACATTCAACCCCCCCCTGCAAGCACTAGCCCTCTCCCCTCCCAAAGCACATATCTGACTATACCCCCCCCCACAACACTAGCCCTCTCTCCTCAGCAAATCAAATGCCTCTGCTAGCACTAGCCCTCTCCCCTCCCAAAGCGCCCCCCCAACACATATCTGACCCCTGCATTCCGTGCATAAACACTCACAAGTTGGCCACATGCACCGTTCGCTGTGGCGCGATATGCACGCCACATTCCTACTCTCCCTGGGGCCACCAAAAGTGTCCCAGGTGTTTTACAATCTTATAGTTTATACTCCAAAAAAAAAAAAAGCCAGGTTTGGCTTGAAGAGAAGGTGGCAACCCTACCCACAACCGCCTTGAAGGGCTCCACCTCCCCAGCACTGTGTGACTGAGCTCCATGTCAGTACATTAAAGCAACAAACACAGAAAAAAGCTGAGTTAGACTTACCGGTAACTCCTTTTCTGAGAGTCTTCCAGGACAGCCCATGAGACCTTGGGCTCCTCCTACCAGGACAGGAAACACGTCACCCCCACCAGATAAAAGGGCGGTCCTCCAGGCCCATGTCAGTATTCTCAAGAACCGTAGGACCCTGCAAAACATATGCATAATACACATAACTTCAGACAATACCGGGTGGGAATCCGGCTGTCCTGGAAGACTCTCAGAAAAGGAGTTACCGGTAAGTCTAACTCAGCTTTTCTCCAAGCGTCTTCCAGGACAGCCCATGAGACGATGAGCCAGAACTTACCAGTCTAGGGAGGGACAACTGCCTGAAGGACCTTACGACCAAACGCCTGCTCCTGAGCTGATAGGAGATCCAGGCGATAATGTTTAATGAAGGTCGAGTAACTGGACCAAGTGGCAGCCCTGCAAATTTGTTCCGGTGAGGCACCAGCCCTCTCAGCCCAAGACGTAGACAAGGCTCTAGTTGAGTGCGCAGTAACAAAAGGTGTAGGGACCTCCCTAATTTTGTAAGCTTCCAAGATGGCTTGCTTTATCCATCTAGCCAATGTGGCTTTAGATGCACTATTCCCCTTGTGAACTCCAGAAAAGAGGACAAACAAGGCATCAGTTTTCCTAAAGGTCTTCGTGACCTCAAGATAGACCAAGAGAATCCTTCTTACATCTAGAAAACTAAATTTTCTTTCTAAGTCGCCCTGTGGCGAACTACAAAAGGTTGGCAATACAATGTTGTGAGATCGGTGGAATGTACTTGCCACCTTGGGCAAAAAACCTGGATCGGTTCGTAACACAACTCGATCCTCAAAAATCGTGAGGAAGGGCTCCCTAACTGATAGGGCCTGCAACTCACTTACCCTACGAGCTGAGGTAACAGCTATAAGGAACACAGTTTTTAATGTAAGTAACTTAACTGACATACTTTCCAGAGGTTCAAACGGAAATTCTACCAGAGTTT
This sequence comes from Lithobates septentrionalis, assembly GCA_037952835.1. NCBI lineage: Eukaryota > Metazoa > Chordata > Amphibia > Anura > Ranidae > Lithobates > Lithobates septentrionalis. The sequence goes on from JBBDGP010001914.1 coordinate 995,453, forward strand.
GAAGTACTAGGGACAGATCCCACGTTGGACAACTTCTCACTACTACTGGTCTGGCCCTAGAGATAGATTTGAAAAATCTGGCTATAGTGGGATTTTCCAGGGGAGAAAACTGGAGGAACACACTAATAGCTGCCGCCTGTACCGTTAAGGTACTAACAGAAAGACCTTTGTCGACACCCTCTTGAAAAATTCCAAAATAGACGGCATATCATGAGTTAATCTATCATTTTCAGATAACCATGAGTTAAACCTTTTCCAAACCTTGGAATATATGGCTCTAGTAACTGGCTTCCTGCAATTAACGAGAGTCCTGACTACTTTGTCAGAGAACCCTTGGGCGCTCAGTATCTTTTCTTCAGATACCAGGCCGTCAAGTTTAAGGAAACCACCTGAGGGTGTGATACTGGACCCTGCAATAAATAGGTCTTCCCTTTTCGGAAGACTCCACGGAGGCTCTGAAACCAGAGACTGTAGCAGGGAAAACCATGGCCTCTTGGGCCAAAATGGGGCAATTAGAATCAGATCTGTCTCTTCCAGCCGAAACTTCCGGAGGACTTCTGGAATCAGCCCGATTGGCGGAAAGGCATAACATAGGCCTGGAGGCCACGGGTTCGCCAGAGCATCGATCCCCAAGGCTTGGTCTGCCGGGTTCATGGAAAATAATATCTCCGTCTTGCGGTTGTTTCGGTTTGTGAACAAATCCGCTACTGGATAACCCCATCTCTTGGTGAGGTCTGCAAAGACTTCGGGATGAAGGGACCAGTTGTCTCGGTCTATCCTGTGACGGCTGAGATAATCTGCCAGGCAATTGTTTTTCCCCTCCAGGTGTACAGCAGAAATGGAGGCTAGATTCCCCTCTGCCCATGAAAGGATCTCCTGGGCAATGGACTGAAGCCTCCGGCTTCTCGTGCCTCCCTGCTTGTTGATATACGCGACTGTCGCTATATTGTCCGACAGGATTTGGAGGTTGTGACCCCTGATCTCCATCTGAAAAGTCCATCTCTGGACTGCAAGCAGCTCTCTTTGATTGGATGAGGCCCTTGCCTCCTCTGGGGACCACTCTCCTTGTGCTACTGCATTGCTGAGGTGGGCCCCCCATCCCCAGGAACTCGCATCCGTGGTAATCCTTCGGGAAATGGGAAAGGACCATGGGAGACCTCCTGCTAGGTGCTGACCAGCTCTCCACCACCACAGGCTTCTTTTTATCCTGTCGGGAAGCCAGATTCTTGACTCCAGGGACCTTACGTCCCCGTCCCAGTTTCTTAAAAGAAACCTTTGTAACGGACGCTGACGGAGTCTCGCCCATGGTACTGCGGGAAAACATGAGGTCATAAGACCCACTGCCCTTGACACCTGTCTCAGAGAGACCGACTGGTTGGTCTGCAATGTTGACATAGTCTGGAACACTTTGGTAATCTTCTCCTGAGGAAGAAAAACTCTTTGGTTCACGGAGCAAAAATCGTAACCCAGATAAGTTACTTTCTGGGCCGGAATCAAGGACGATTTTTCTTTGTTTATTAGCCAGCCTAGGGACTGTAAGAAGTCCTGTACAGCCTGGAGATCTTCCAACAGCCTTTGGTATGATTTTGCCACTATCAGGAGGTCGTCTAAGTAAGGGATAACCGTTATTGCCTTTAATCTTAGAGGAGCCAGCACTTCCCCCAACACCTTCGTAAAGATGCGTGGGGCTGAGGAAAGACCGAAGGGGAGGGCCTGAAATTGAAAATGTCGGGTCCCCATACCCGTCTTCACTGCCTATCTCAACAATTTTTGGAAGGCTGGATGGATAGGGATGTGAAGATAAGCATCCCTTAAGTCCAACGTGGCCATAAAGCAGTTTGGGTATAGTAGGTTTTTGATTGTAAAAACCGTCTCCATACGGAAATGCTTGTATCTGATGGACTTGTTTAAGGTCCGGAGATTCAGGATAAGTCGAAACTTTCCTGCCGGCTTTCTGACCACAAATACATGGGAATAGAATCCCTTGCCCCGCTCCGATCGAGGAACAGGAATCAGGACTTTTTGATCTAATAAGTCTCCGATCTGGAGACCCAGAGCCCTCGCTTTCTCCCGATCTTGTGGAGAAAATGTGACCAACAAACGTTCTGGTGGTTGGTGAACAAACTCCAGCCTGTACCCGTTGGTCACTAGGTCCAGGACGAAGGGGCTCAGAGTGACTGCTGCCCACTGTGGGATGAAGGCCCTCAATCTCCCTCCCACCGGGGAACACAAGTCACTGCGGCTTGGCGGGCTGTTGAGGAGGGTTAAATAGCACTCCCCCTTTGCCTCTGCCTTTGTGCCCAGTCCAATGCTTTTTCGGCCTGCTGTCCTTTTCTCTAGGACTTTGTTGCCTGTTTTGGCCACGAAAATTTTTTTCTGGCTGTCTGAACTCTCTTTTTCTCTGGAAACGCCTTTTTCTTATCAGCCGTGCGTTCCAGTGCCTCCTGTAGACCTGGGCCAAATAAATGATCGCCAGTTAAAGGAAGGCCACAAAGGCGCAACTTGGAGGCCGAGTCCCCTGACCAGGTCTTAAGCCAAAGGCTTCTCCTGGCCGAGTTCACTAGAACCGAAGTCCTGGCTGACATTCTTACCGACTCAGTGGAAGAATCTGCCAAAAAACCCACTGCCTGAAATAGGAGAGGAAAAGACTTTAAAATTTGCTCTCTGGAGGTACCTGCTGACAGATGTGACTGAATCTGAGTCAACCAAACCTCCAGATTTCTGGCCACACAAGTGGAAGCCAAAGCTGGTTTCAGGTTTCCAACTGCTGAGTCCCAGGCTCTGTGGAGAAGGATATCCCCCCTCTTGTCCATCGGATCCTTAAGCGTACCCATATCATCAAACGCCAGGTCCGAGTTTTTTGAAACTTTTGAAAGAGGTGCGTCTAACTTGGGATTCTTATTCCATGGCTGCGCAGTGTCCTCATCAAAAGGAAACCTCCTTTTTAGGTTACTAGAGAAGAATGGTTTTCTCTCAGGATTATCCCATTCCAGTTTAATAGTATCAACCAAAGAACTATGAACTGGAAACACTCTTGATTTTCTCTTATGTAATCCTTTATACATAAGATCATGTTTGGATAACTGAACCTCTTCCTCTTTTAATTCAAGGGTAGTATAGATAGCCTTTAATAAGTCATCTACATCCTCAACAGATAACTTAAATCTTGAGCCTCGAGTGGATTCTCTATCTCTGGGCTCTGTATCTGACCCTGATTCTTCCAGAGAAGAACGGGTAGATCTGACCTCAGCCTCAGAGTCTTCACTCTCTGCCTGCTGCGGAGTGCTTACTGACGCCTTCAGTGAAGACGGACTCTCTGCTGGAGTCTGGAGCTTGTCAATAAGCGTTCTAAAGGAACTGAAGGTGGACGCAAGCTCATCCCTAACAGAAGTAAGCATCTTCTGGCAAGAGGCAACCGGGTCATCCTTTACTAGGCCTTCTATACAGGTGCGACAAACTGCTTTGCTCCATGAGGAGCTCAATTTGTTTGCGCAAACCGCACATTTCCTTTTAAGTGGCTGCGCTTGGGCCTTGTCCTGAGTCTTGGTCTGCAAGACAAAATAAATGACCCACAATGTAATTAAAGCCACACAATCACTCCGTAACACCACGTGCAGGAGGGAGGAAATGTGTCCCCTTACACCCACTACTACAGAGGGGGGAGGGGGAGGGAACACTCACAGGGATAGCAAGGTGGTGACAGAACACCCCAGGCTTACCTGTGAGGTGCTGGTGTTGGGAACTGCATCCGCTGCCTGTGCAGGTACTGCAGGAGGATCCATTCTGCCCCTCTTGGTCATCCACAGCCTGGCTGCTTAACACCAAGAACCACCAGCAGCCAGCGTTCTCTGTTCGCGCCGTTTATGAAGACTGGAACCTCGTCTCCGGCGCCCGATGATGATGTCATATGCCCCGGAAGTAACCCTCTCCAGGCACTTCCTGTGGGCCAGCTTGGAGCGCAATAGCTCCGCCCCCTCGAACGCTGCGGCTTCCTCCATTCCTTGCTCAGATCAGCCAGGCTGTCGGCAGGGAAGGACAACCGAAGCTCAGCTGAGCTAGAGTGCAATGCACTGCGCTAGGGGCACGACCTCACACCGGTCCTGGCCCTCTTCAGGCACTGAGGACAGAGAACAGCAACACAGCCAACCTCCCCAGCGGTGTGCTGCTTCTGGCAGAGGAAGAGGTAAGTGATATGCCCCAGAAAAAAGCCATACAAAGCCCCTGCTTATAAGGCCTATGGGAGCAGGTTCCATGAACATGTTACCCCCCGTCCGGAGGAAACACAAATAACTGACATGGGCCCGGAGGACCGCCCTTTTATCTGGTGGGGGTGACGTGTTTCCTGTCCTGGTAGGAGGAGCCCAAGGTCTCATGGGCTGTCCTGGAAGACGCTTGGAGAAATACTCAATACAGCAGGGGTCTCCAAACTTTCTAAACAAAAAGGCCAAGTTTACTGCCCTTCATATATGGGGGGGGGGGGGGGGTGAGTCCAGTGAGAGTAGAAAATGTCCTGGCATTGTTAGTGTCAGTGGGGGTAATAGTGCCCTATTGTTGGTGTCAGCGGGAGCAATAGTGCCCCAAGGGCTGGAAATATGCAAGCAAAGGGCCGCATCTGGCCAGAGTTTGGAGACCATGGCCCTACAGATTTCCAGCCCCTAAACCCCCAGAAAAGGCAGGAAAGATCATTCAATATCAGACACAATCAAGAGGGAGGGGGAAACACTTGGGGCAAGGGAATACCTGTGTGCAAACCCGATTACTAACAGTCCCCCAAGACAAACCTAGGACTTGTAGTTCTCCATCCAGTGGTGAGCAAACACCTTTGATCCGCCTATGAACACTGGCCTAAGGCTTGATTCACACCAATCGCAAAGGGACCGCAATTCACATGCAAGTCAGTCCGGTGTGCTTTGAGCCCATTCATTTTGAATGGGCTCAAATCACACCAAAAAGTGCATACACCTTTTTTGGAGCAACACCGGACCAGATCGCATGGTTGCTTAGTACCATGCGATCCAGTGCAAGAAAACGAACTGCGCTTGCGACCTGCATTTGGGGGTGTGGTTAACTTTGCATTGACACCTGCAGCAGATTGCAAGGGCAGTGCGATTGCAATGCTGTGCGGGAAACACGCACAGATCGCAGCGTTTCCCACACCTCATAAGTGTGAACATGGTGTTACAAATGCCAGGTCTTGCAGTGTAACGCGTCTGTCGAGTGGTCACCACTCTGTCGCAGTTAAAGTTGTTCTATACCCCCATTGCGGAAGTTGTACCTATAGGTAAGCCTACAATAAGACTTACCTATTAGGTACTGTAGATATCTCCTAAACGTGCGCGGTTTAGGAAATATTTACCTTGTAGTGCATCGATGATGTCATCGGCCCTCCGCGCCGTTTCTTCACTAGCCAGTGCCGTGGCTGACGGCTTGCGAGCGCGGGAGTGACGTCACGCAGCCAGTCACAGACCCAGAGTCCACGGCCCCGGAAGGAAGAGGAGCGAAGATGGACGCCTCAAGCTCCGCGAGTGTGATCGCGGGTCCCGCGGACTCGATGTCCGTGGGCATACCCGCGATCGTCTCACGGAGAGGAAGAACGGGGAAATGCCAATGTACACAAGCATTTCCCCGTTCTGCCTAATGACACTGATCTCTGCTCCCTGTGATCAGTGTCGTGTCACACACAGCCCCTTAAAACCACTCCCTAGGACACACTTAACCCCTATAGCGCCAGCTAGTAGTTAACCCCTTCACTGCCAGTCACATTTACAGAGTAATCAGTGCATTTTTAATTGCACTGATCGCTGTATAAACGTGAATGGGCCCAAAATAGAACCAAAAGTGTCCGATCTGTCCGCCATAATGTCGCAGTCACGATAAAAATCACTGATCACCGCCATTACTAGTAAAAAAAAAAAAAATAATAATAAAAATGCCATAAAACTATCCCCTATTTTGTAGACCCTATAACTTTTGCGCAAACCAATCAATAAACGCTTATTGCGATTTTTTTTTACCAAAAATATGTAGAAGAATACATATCGGCCTAAACAGAGGGGAAAAAAATGGGTTTTTATATATTTTTTGGGGGGATATTTATTATAGCAAAAAGTTAAAAAAAATGCGTTTTTTTTCAACTTTTTTTAAACAAAATATTTTTTTGTTTATAGCGCAAAAAAAAAAATAGCACAGAGGTGATCAAATACCACCAAAGGAAAGCTCTATTTGTGGAGAAGGACGTCAATTTTGTTTGGAAACCACGTCGCACGACCGCGCAATTGTCAGTTAAAGCGACGCAGTGCCGAATCGCAAAAATGTGCTCTGGTCTTTGGCCAGCCAAATGGTCCCGGGGCTGAAGTGGTTAATCCCACCATAGTAGGGAACTGCATACGCTCCATGACAGTGCTGCGGGGGGGAGGGAAACAACTACCCAAATCTATATGTATGCGATCGGTCACCCAGCACCACAGTTGAATGAAGACAAAGAAATCCATCGAGCGGAACAAAATCCCATCTAACAAAACAAAAAAAAGAGCAAATAAACAATTCCCAGGCCCTCACTACTGAGTGCTAGGCAAACAAAACGAAGGGTTGTGTTGCAGATAGGGGCTGCCCACCAGCAGGGGGTCACCTCTAGGTTGTGTATTTAGTTTTGGTTGCACCCAGTGCCCTGCTCCTGCAGGAGGTGACAACAAACCCATCCATCATGAAGGTCTGGTTGTGTCTTTCAATAAACAGAAGGGAAATAACATCTTATTACCTCCTTCCAGTTCCAGCAACGTCTTCTTTCCACTTGGTATCACATGGAACTTCCTGCCTGTATTAAACTCACTTCCTGTATGCACCTGACATCACTTCCTGTCTTCCATAGAGACTTCCTGTCTGCGTAGATGTGAGATCACCATCTTGTGGAAGTCAGAGGAACTGCAGCCCTGAGAAACATCTCATAGTGTGAATACGGCCTTGTGCCGTGTGTGTATGTACTGTATATCTTTATTAGAGTTGCCACCTCATCCCTTTAAACCTGAACACATATGAATTACACAGTAACTGAGGCTAATTTAATACATATAAGGCACCAAGTGAGTTAAACTACCACCTTAATCAGCCTCAGAACCTGTGTAATTAATATGTGTTCGGGTTTAAAGGGATGAGGTGGCAACCCTAATCCTTATAGATGGGTCATCTCCACTTCCATTACTGCCTAGTCCAGCCTTTATCAGCCAGGGTTCCTCCAAATGTTTCTAGGGGTTCCTTGAGCAATGAACAATTTTTGTAACTCTGTAACAACTGGCATCAATGATCTGTAAGGAGATCCTTCTACCATCGGTCACCAATGTAAGTGACCACTACAATGACCACTGATAGAAGGGGGTCCTTTTCCTGTTGAGCACCAATGTAAGGGACCACTACACTGACCATTGATATAGGGGGTCCTTCTCCTATTGATCACTAATGTAAGGGAGCACTACACTGACTACTGATATAAGGTGGTCCATCTCCTATTGAGCACCAATGTAAGGGACCACTGATATAAGGGGTCCTTCTCCCATTGGTCACCAATGTAAGGGATCACTACACTGACCACTGATAGAAGGGGGTCCTTCTCCCATTGGTCACCAATGTAAGGGACCATTACACTAACCACTGATATAAGGGGGTCCTTCTCCCATTGGTCACCAATGTAAGGGACCACTACACTGACCACTGATATAAGGGGGTCCTTCTCCTATTAAGCACCAATGTAAGGAACCACTACACTGACCACTGATAGAAGGGGGTCTTTTTCCTGTTGAGCACCAATGTAATAAGGGACCACTACACTGACCATTGATATAAGGGGGTCCTTCTCCTATTGATCACTAATGTAAGGGACCACTACACCTACCATTGATATTGGGGGTCCTTCTCCTATTGATCACTAATGTAAGGAAGCACTACACCAGTGGTTCTCAACTCCAGTCCTCAGGACCCACCAACAGGCCAGGTTTGCAAGATAGCTGAAATACATCACAAGTGATATCACTTGCTGCTCAGTGATTGCAGTATTCTAGTCTGCAACTCCCCAAGGCAATACTTAAAATCTGGCCTGTTGGTGGGTCCCGAGGACTGGAGTTGAGAACCACTGCACTACACCAACTACTGATATAAGGGGATCCATCTCCAATTGAGCACCAATGTAAGGGACCGCTGATATAAGGGGTCCTTCTCCCATTGGTCACCAATGTAAGGGATCACTACACTGACCATTGATATAAAGGGTCCTTCTCCCATTGGTCACCAATGTAAGCGATCACTACACTGACCATTGATATAAGGGGTCCTTCTCCTATTGATCACTAACGTAAGGGACCACTACACTAGGGTGCCCACGTGTCCCGGATTGCCCAGGACATTCCCGCAATCAGCAGGTCTGTCCAGGGTCCCGGGCACCTCCATTCCGGGACAATACAGTGTCCCGGAATGAATATGATGCAGCCGTTTGCGTTTTCAATTGACTGTCGAATGTCAATAATGTCATCTGGCCGGGCCAGCCCAGTGGTGTAGCGTGGGGGTGGGCAGCCCAAGTGACTTCTTCCAGGCTCCAGCATACACCTCCAACGAGGCAGACACTTCTCAATCTCAGCACCCAGGTCTCCCCCCCGCCCAGGGACTCCAGTGGTCCCGCCTGCCCTGTCCCCCATGATTCCTCAGGTGCGTGCCACCCACAGGCAGCCCGTGTGTGTGAGGGGGAGGGGCGGTGCTCGATGCAGACGAGCGTATGGCGGCTGCTGGTGGAGTTCCTGGCCTGCGGGGGATACTGAGGTCTGAGGAGCGACTAGGGGATATAAATCTATGGATGATCTTCATGAAGGCCTGGAGTGGTGAGTGAAATCCACCGATCTACCTTATGTTTGTGTGGGGGAGTAGTCAGTAGTGTGAGTAGTGCAGGAAGGAGTGTAGTGGTCAGGGGGGTCAGGTAGGTCAGTGCAGGGGACAGGGAAGTCAGTGTAGTGGGCAGGTGGGTCATGGTAGAGGTCAGGTAGGTTATAGTGGTCAGGTAGGTCATTTAAGGGGTCAGGTAGGTCAGTGTAAGAATCAGGTAGGCAATTGGATCAAGGGACTTACCCAGCAAGAGCACAGGGTGGCAAGTGCCACTGCATCTGGTGGCAGGATATGGTGGCAAGTGACACCCTACATCTGGTGGCAGGAGACGGTGGCAAGTGACGTCACTGTCTCCTGCCACCAGATGCAGGGTGTCACTTGCCACCATCTCCTGCCACCAGATGCAGGGTGTCACTTGCCACCATATCCTGCCACCAGATGCAGTGTGTCACTTGCCACCATATCCTGCCACCAGATGCAGGGTGTCACTTGCCCCCGTAGCCTGCCACCAGATGCAGCGTCACTTGCCACCATCTCCTGCCACCAGATGCAGGGTGTCACTTGCCACCATATCCTGCCACCAGATGCAGGGTGTCACTTGCCCCCGTAGCCTGCCACCAGATGCAGCGTCACTTGCCACCGTCTCCTGCCACCAGATGCAGGGTGTCACTTGCCACCATCTCCTGCCACCAGATGCAGGGTGTCACTTGCCACCATATTCTGCCACCAGATGCAGGGTGTCACTTGCCCCCGTAGCCTGCCACCAGATGCAGCGTCACTTGCCACCATCTCCTGCCACCAGATGCAGGGTGTCACTTGCCACCATATCCTGCCACCAGATGCAGGGTGTCACTTGCCCCCGTAGCCTGCCACCAGATGCAGCGTCACTTGCCACCATCTCCTGCCACCAGATGCAGGGTGTCACTTGCCACCATATCCTGCCACCAGATGCAGGGTGTCACTTGCCCCCGTAGCCTGCAACCAGATGCAGCGTCACTTGCCACCGTCTCCTGCCACCAGATGCAGGGTAAGTGACACCCTGCATCTGGTGGCAGGAGATGGTGGCAAGTGACGCTGCATCTGGTGGCAGGCTACGGGGGCAAGTGACACCCTGCATCTGGAGGCAGGATATGGTGGCAAGTGACACCCTGCATCTGGTGGCAGGATATGGTGGCAAGTGACACCCTGCATCTGGTGGCAGGAGACGTGGCAAGTGACACACTGCATCTGGTGGCAGGAGACGGTGGCAAGTGACACCCTGCATCTGGTGGCAGGATATGGTGGCAAGTGACACCCTGCATCTGGTGGCAGGAGACGTGGCAAGTGACACACTGCATCTTGTGGCAAGTGACAAGCTCAGGGTTCCCAATGATTCGGCATTATTGTGAGTTGAACTATTTCATTATATATTACAATGTAGTAATAGAAATAATATGATTTTATCCTCCTGGCACCATATCAAGCATGGTGTTGGAAGGATATAAGGGCTAAAACCAGCCATTCACCTGACAAATTACTCGCTCCTGAAATCCCTGTCAACCCCGAGACTACATTCAACGAAAACGCGCCCCCCCCCCCCCCCCAGTCCTTGGCAAAATTGTCCCTGAATGGCAGTTTGGAAATGTGGTCACCCTACACTACACTGACCACTGATAGAATTTGGTCTTTCTTCTATCGAGCACCAATGTAAGGGACCACTACACTGGGCACTAGGAATGGGCTCCAGGTTTCATCTCAGTCGAGGTTCAGATGGGTAATGCTATGCATTAAGGTGAAAAAACTTCTGACACTAACCAGCCCCCCAGCCCCCCCGTTTTACTCGCCTAAGCCCATTCGTTCCCACGGCGGAGATGCGCTCTACCTCTCTACCCCTTGTCTCAGCTCTTGATTGGATAGATTGATAGCAGCGCAGCCATTGGCTCCTGCTGCTGTCCATTAAATCCAATGACGCGGGTGCCGAGTCCTGCATTCAGTGTGAATGGACACAGAAGCAAGACTCGGGAGCGTGCCCGCACGGGTGTCCACCTTAGGAGAGCCTTCTCCAATGGGGGCTTTTGATGCGGGAGGAGCTACCAGCGCCGCTGAGGGACCCCAGAAGAGGAGGACCGGGGCGACTCTGTGCAAAATGAACTGCACAGTGGAGGCAAGTATAACATGTTTGTTATTTAAAAAACAAAAAAACGAGGGTTTACAACCCCTTTAACCCAATACTTCTCTTTTAATGTCTGAAGGATCCAAAATAATGGATCCTTTCTTTTTATTTAGATGAAAGCGGCGCGCTAGTCTTTGTCTCTTGGATAATCAGACTATTCTTTCTGCATTCACATTTTTTATCATTATAAAAAATGTGCTACCTATGGAATGGAAACTATGGAATGGAAACATATTGCAATAAATACAATAAATTGCAATAAATAATAAATACAGTAAGGTATTAAAGTAAAAGATAATTCCTACTTATTGGGTTGGGGGTAGGTGGATCCATCAGAATCTCTGAACCATAACATAATGAATGAATCTGAAATGTATTTCATTCCATTCCTTACTCCAGTCAATATCATCCAATTTCTCTTTGTGGGTTGAACTAGGAGGGATGACTTATGCCCTGTACACACGGTCAGGCATTGATCGGATATTCCGACAACAAAATTCATGGATTTTTTCTGACGGATGTTGGCTCAGACTTGTCTTGCATACACACGGTTACAGAACGTTGTCGGAAAATCCGATCGTTCTGAACGCGGTGACGTAAAACACGTACATCGGGACTATAAACGGGGCAGTAGCCAATAGCTTTCGTCTCTTAATTTATTCTGAGCATGCGTGGCCCTTTGTGCTTCGGATTTGTGTACACACGAACGGAATTTCCGACAACGGATTTTGTTGTCGGAAAATTTTATAGCCTGCTCTCAAACTTTGTGTGTCGGAAATTCCTATGTAAAATGTGTGATGGATTCTACACACGGTCAAAATTTCCGACAACAAGGTCCTATCACACATTTTCCGTCAGAAAATCCGACCGTGTGTACAGGGCATTAGAGTGCATAGGTAATCTCCCCAAATATTGAATTAACACGTAAAACGAATATAGCTAGTCTTCTAAAAAATAACTGCAGAAAATGCAAATTGATTCAGAACAACGAATATACAAAAGAAATCCAAAATATATGAAAAAATTCCGAAACAAATCTTTCGAACATAACAAATATGACGAAATAAAATGATTGACTTAACGAATAAATCCAAAATGAAACAAAACACATTTTTTTACTGTGCACATCTCAGTACTGTATATAACATCCAAGCTTCGCCCGTTACGGTGGGCCTTAAGGGGTCTTTAGGGACTGGGTCCCATAATGTTGAAACACAGCCCTTGACCTATACAGCACTCTACAGATAACTCCACAAGTTGCACCAAGTGCCAATGTGAGTCCCCCCCAGAGGATCCAGTGCCCGAAACAACAATACAGGCTGTCTTTACAGCATTGGGTCCTGGTACGGCTGCCAAGGTTTTACTGAGGTTGCACCAACCCGGATACACTGCTTCTGTAAAGGTGTTAGAAGACAGTGAGGTGTTGATTGAAGGATTTAAATAGAATTAACTACTGAAGCTGATTTCTCCATGAAGGTGAAAAGGTCCATCGCCATCAGACACTAGCGTAAAACTGGGAACATACAGTGCCTTGAAAAAGTATTCATACCCCTTGATATTTTCCACATTTTGTCAGGTTACTACCAAAATCGTAAATGTATTTTATTGGGATTTTATGTGATAGACCAACCAAGGCCGTCTTTAATATTGATTGGACCCTGGGCAAAAAACATTTCTTGCCCCCCCCCCCCCCCATGCAATTTCACTCTCCACCTGCTCTGAGACATACTGTACAATAAATAGCAGCTAATCACTTTACTGTATCAGATCAGGCAGCAATTGCGATTGGTTGCTAGCGGTTACAGCATATAATTACTGCTTACTGACTGGTTGCTAGAGGTTACAGCACACATTACGGCTCACTGATTAGTTGCTAGAGGTTACAGCAAATGATTTCTGCTTGTTAATTGGTTGCTAGAGATTACTGTACAGTAATACAGCTGCTCACTGATTGGTTGCTAGAGGTTACAGCACATCATCTCCTCACTGCAGGGGGGCATGATATACATATGAATGCCGCCTTTATTTACATATCAATGCCGCCGGCCGCAGCTATTTGCTTATGAATGCCGCCACTATGTACATATGAATGCCAGTTATTTACATGAAAACATGGGGTCTGCAGGTGAGTCATCTGTAAACAACAATAGGGCAGAGTTGGGCAGCATTAGTACCAGCACTTCACACTGACATATTGGGACACATCATGGGACTAAAACTTCAAGGGACAAGGGAATTTAAACTGGGATAGTTGGCAAGTATGAGGCAGCTGCTTTGGGCCCCACAACAATGACAGGGCCCAGGGCAGCTGCCCCTTTTGCCCTGCCTTAAAGACGGCCCTGAGACCAACACAAAGTGCCACATAATTGTGAAGTGGAAGGAAAATGATAAATAGTTTTCAAAAGTTTTTTTCAAATAAATATATGAAAAGTGTAGGGGGGGGTACATTTGTATTCAGCCCCCCGGAGTCAATACTTTGTAGAACCGCCTTTCACTGCAATTACAGCTACAAGTCTTTTTGGGGATGTCTCTACCAGCTTTGCACATCTAGAGAGGGACATTTTTGCCCATTCTTCTTTGCAAAATATTTCAAGCTCTGTCAGATTGGATGGAGAGCGTCTGTGAACAGCAATTTTCAAGTCCTGACACAGATTCTCAATTGGATTTAGGTCTGGGCTTTGACTGGGCCATTCTAACACATGAATATGCTTTGATCTAAACCATTCCATTGTAGCTCTGGCTGTATGTTTAGGGTCGTTGTCCTGCTGGAAGGTGAACCTCTGCCCCAGTCTCAAGTCTTTGCAGACTCTAATGCCACGTACACACGAGCGGACTTTACGGCAGACTTTGCCCGGCGGACTTTTCGACCGACTTTATGACGGACTTTCCGAATGAACGGACTTGCCTACACACAATCCACCAAAGTCCGTCGAATTCGTACGTGATGACGTACACCGGACTAAAACAAGGAAGTTCATAGCCAGTAGCCAATAGCTGCCCTAGCGTGGCTTTATGTCCATCGAACTAGCATACAGACGAGCAGACTTTTCAACCGGACTCGAGTTCGATGGATAGATTTAAAACATGTTTCAAATCTAAGTCCATCCAACTTTTGAGCAAACAAAGTCCGCTGGAGCCCACACACGATCGAATTGTCCGACGAAATCCCGCCCGTCGGGCAAAGTCTGCCGTAAAGTCCGCTCGTGTGTACGCGGCATAACAGGTTTTTTTCTAAGATTGCCCTGTATTTGGCTCCATCCATCTTCCCATCATCTCTGACCAGCTTCCCTCTCCCTGCTGAAGAAAAAAAATCCCCACAACATGATGCTGCCACCACCATGTTTCACTGTGGGGATGGTGTGTTCAGGGTGATGTGCAGTGTTATGCCGCGTACACACGAGCTGAATGTCCGTCAGAAAAAGTCAGATGGGAGCTTTTCATCGTTTATTCCGACCGTGTGTATGCCCCATCGGACTTTTTCCGTCGAAAATTCAGACGGACTTAGATAGAGAACATGTTCTATATTTTTCCGACTGAACTAATTACTATTGGAAAAAACGCTCATCTGTATGCTGTTCCGACGAGATTAGCAGGAGCCCAAATGGTGGTGCACTGGCTATTGCACTTCCTTTTTCTAGTTCCGTCGTACATGTTGTATGTCACCGCGTTCTTGACGGTCGGACTTTGGTGGGACCGTACGTATGCAAGACAGCTTGAGCGGAATTCCATCGGAGAAACCTTCAGAGTTTATTCCGACGGCAAAACCGCTCGTGTGTACGCGGCATTAGTTTTTCACCACACATAGCATTTTGCTTTTAGGCCAAAAAGTTACATTTTGGTCTCATCTGACCAGAGCACCTTCATCCACATTTGCTGTGTCCCCCACATGGCTTCTCGCAAACATGACTTCTTCTGGCTTTCTTTAAACAATAGCTTTCTTCTTGCCACTCTTCCATAAAGGGCAGATTTGTGGAGAACACAACTAATAGTTGTCCTGTGGACAGATTCTCCCACCTGAGCTGTGGATCTCTGCAGCTCCTCCAGAGTTACCATGGGCCTCTTGGCTGCTTCTCTGATTAATGCCCTCCTTGTCCATCCTGTCAATTTAGGTGAACGGTCAGGTCTTGGTAGGTTTGCAGTTGGGCCATTGTGCTCCGTGAGATGTTCAAAGCTTGGGATATTTTTTTATAACCTAACCCTCCACAACTAACTTGTCCACGACTTTAACCCTGACATGTCTGGTGTGTTCCTTGGCCTTCATAATGTTGATTGTTCACTAAGGTTCTCTAACAAACATCCGAGGGCTTCACAGAACAGCTGTTTATACTACAATTAAATCACACACAGGTGGACTCTATTTACTAGTTAGGTAACTTCTGAAGGCAATTGTTTCCACTAGATTTTAGTTAAGGGTATCAAATTAAAGGGGGCTGAATACAAATGCATGCCACACTTTTCACATATTTATTTGTAAAAAAAATTGAAAACCATTTATCATTTTCCGTCCACTTCACAATTATGTGTCACTTTGTGTTGGTCTATCGCATAAAATCCCAATAAAATATTTTTTTTTCTTTGTAACAGGGCAAAATGTGGAAAATGTCAAGGGGTGTGAATACTTTTTCAAGACACTGTATATCACAGTCGCCTACATAAGAAAGTGTCTATTGCTCTACACCAGTGGCCTCCAAACTGTGGGTGGGGGGCCAGATGTGGCCCTTTACTTGCCTTTATTCAGCCCCTGGGGCACCATTCCATCCACGGACTCTAACAAAAGAGCATTATTCTACCTACTGACATCAATGATGAGGCACCATTCCTCCCACTGACACCAATGTTGGGGCACTAGTCTTCCCGCTGACACCAATGACGGGGTACTATTCATCCTTTGGACACTAATGATGGGGCACTATTCCTCCCACTAATACCAATGATGGGGCACAAGTGGTCCCACTGACACCAACAATGCAACACTATTCCTCCCACTGACACCAACCATTGAGCACAAGTCTTCCCACTGACACCAATGATGTGCCACTATTCCTCCTTCGGACACTAATGATGGGGCACTATTCATCCCACTAATACCAATGATGGGGCAATATTCCTCTGACTGATACCAATGATGGGGCACTAGTCTTCCCACTGACACCAATGATGCGACACTAATCCTCCCACTGATGCCAATGATGGTGCACTATTCCTACCACTGAAACCCGATGGGGCCTTACTCCTCTCACTGATACCAACCATGGGGCACTATTCCTTTCACTGATACAAACCATGGGGCACTATTCCTTTCACTGATACCAAGGATGGGGCACTATTCCTCCCACTGACGCCAATGATGGGGCACTAGTCTTCCTATTGACACTAATGATGGGACACTATTCCTCCCTCTGACACCAATGATGGGGCACTATTCCTCCCACTGACACCAACAATGGGGCACTATTCTTCCCACTGATACCAACGATGGGGCACTATTCCTCCCACTGACACCAATGATGTGGCACTATTCCTCCCTTTGACACCAATGATGTGGCGCTATTCCTTCCACTGACACCAATGATGGGGCACTATTCCTTCCACTGACATCAATGATGGGGCACTATTGATCTTTTATTGAAAAGAATCAAGCAACCAATTTTATACAAAAGTAAAAAAGAAAACCATAGTACAAAACTTCAACAGAAATCCAAGGAATACACATCCATGTTCAGAATATTTACAATATATACATAATCCATTGCCAACACATTTTTAGAAAACTATTTACATAAAGCAGCAGAGAGGGCCTAAGAGGCACAACCCATCACCTATGTACGCAGCCATTTATCAAAAATTAATCCAAAAAATAATAATCTAGAGTGATAAGAGAAAGACAGCCACACCCGGGAAAGAGACTCCTGGCAGTCAGGGAGGCTTGAAACCCCTCCACGCCTTCAACCAAGCTTCCTGACCCCGCTTGTCTCTCTCGAGCACCCGAATCTTCTCCACCTCATGCAAAATGTCATACACCACCACCTGAACAGGAAGGATTTTATGCGAAGTGCAGACCTGACACCGTGCGTTCCAGGTGAAATAACATACTACTAGGCTAACTAGAAAAGGGGATACAAACAAAAAAACCCACCAGTATTGAATGCTCCCTACACCCATTCAGCATAACCCAGCCTGGAGAGGAAAGGAACACCGAGGGCCCGCCCCACCTGTTTGTACACCTCTATGTTAAAAGGGCAATGAAGCAGAAAATGGTCCATAGTCTCCTCCTCACCTGCACACTCCTCCCGAGGACAGCTACGATCTATCCCACTGCAGAATTTCAAATTGCCCCGAACATAGAGCCTCCCATGGAAGCACAACCAGGCCAGATCCCTAAATTTAAGGGGGACTCTATCCAAATTAATCAGTCTTAACCCTGCCCTCAAAACTGGGCCTGGGCAATCCCTTAAGGCTAATGGGTCATGAAAGACTTTGTTCAAGACTCGACTCATAAGGACTTTCCTTTGAACCGTTCTGAGATCTTCAGCCGACAATCGCCACTGCTGCAGTAACTTCAGGCACGGAGTGACATAGGCTGGTAGCTGACCACGATGACCCCTGAGATTCTTCACTTGGCCACCTTCTTCCCAAAGTCGTAGAAAAGGCCTAAACCAAGATCTAAATATGCCTGCCCATCCAGGAAGTTAAATTTGAGAAATAGCAGTGAAAAGAAAAGAACTGGGTTGACCATACCTAAGCCACCCTCCCTCCTGGATAGATAGGTGACATTCCTCTTGATGGGGTTCAGTCTGTTCCCCCACAACATCTGGAAGAACACACTACTGACCCTAGAATAGAGAGATACTGGCAAGATGCAGACAAAGCTGACATACAAGAAGATTGGAATCAGGTAAGTCTTAATCAGATCAACCTATTCCCTCATGGATAACTTCCATCTGTTCCAGCTGACCACCTTAGTATTGGCAATTTCCAGTCTGCCTTCCCAGTTTTTGAGGCCATAATTGCCGGGTCCAAATTCAATGCCTAGAATCTTAATTCTTTCCTGGGGCACTGAAAAGGTGTCCGGGAGATCAAACCCCTCACCTTCCTTTCCCATCCAGAAAACTTCACTCTTTTCCTGATTGATCTTGGAGCCTGATGCTTCAGAATGCCGTGATGTCAGAGAGACCACCTCCTCTGCTTCATCCGCCCCAGTGACAATCACCGACACATCGTTCGCATAGGCAACAACCCTTAAAGGCGGCTCACTCGGGAGCCCCACTGGCACCCCACACAACATGCTGCTCTCTAGCCTCCTGATGAAGGGGTCAATTGCAAATACATAGAGCAGGGGACTCAGGGGACAACCCTGGTGCACCCTGGAACCAACCTCAGAGGACTGCCCAACCCAACCATTAACAAGAGGAAAGCTTGCTGCCCCCTTATACAAGACTTTTAACCAATCGACAAAACCACCCGGCAGACCGTACTTACTAAGGAGCAACCACAGGTACTCATGCTTAACACGATCAAAAGCCTTTGCCTCATCCAATGTCAGCAAATACTTTTCCCAGCCTGCAGCTCTGCACCGCTCCAAGGCCTCCCAGGCAGTTAAAACCGCTGTGAAGGTGCACCTACCCTGGACCGAACAGTGCTGATGGCGAGAAAGCAAAGACTCTGCTACTGACGATAGGCGCCAGAAAATTATCTTTGCCAGTATCTTTCTTTTAGGGATGAGCCGAACACCCCCCTGTTCAGTTCGCACCAGAACATGCGAACAGGAAAAAAGTTTGCTCGAACACGCGAACACCGTTAAAGTCTATGGGACACGAACATGAATAATCAAAAGTGCTAATTTTAAAGGCTAATATGCAAGTTATTGTCATAAAAAGTGTTTGGGGACCCAGGTCCTGCCCCAGGGGACATGGATCAATGCAAAAAAAAGTTTTAAAAACGGCCGTTTTTTTCAGGAGCAGTGATTTTAATAATGCTTAAAGTCAAACAATAAAAGTGTAATATCCCTTTACATTTCGTACCTGGGGGGTGTCTATAGTATGCCTGTAAAGGGGCGCATGTTTCCTGTGTTTAGAACAGTCTGACAGCAAAATGACATTTCGAAGGAAAAAACATTTAAAACTACCCGCGGCTATTGCATTGCCGACAATACACATAGAAGTTCATTGATAAAAACGGCATGGGAATTCCCCACAGGGAAACCCCGAACCAAAATTAAAAAAAAAAAATTTCGTGGGAGTCCCCCTAAATTCCATACAAGGCCCTTTAGGTCTGGTATGGATATTAAGATATTTAATTTTGGTTCGGGGTTGCCCTGTGGGGAATTCCCATGCCGTTTTTAATCAATGAACTTCTATGTGTATTGTCGGAAATGCAATAGCCGCGGGTAGTTTTAAATGGCTTTTTTTCCTTCGAAATGTCATTTGGCTGTCAGACTGTTCTAAACACAGGAAACATGCGCCCCTTTACAGGCATACTATAGACACCCCCCAGGTACGAAATTTAAAGGGATATTACACTTTTATTGTTTGACTTTAAGCATTATTAAAATCACTGCTCCTGAAAAAACGGCCGTTTTTAAAACTTTTTTTTGCATTGATCCATGTCCCCTGGGGCAGGACCCAGGTCCCCAAACACTTTTTATGACAATAACTTGCATATAAGCCTTTAAAATTAGCACTTTTGATTTCTCCCATAGACTTTTAAAGGGTGTTCCGCGGCATTCGAATTTGCCGCGAACACCCCAAATTGTTCGCTGTTCGGCGAACTTGCGAACAGCCAATGTTCGAGTCGAACATGAGTTCGACTCGAACTCGAAGCTCATCCCTACTTTCTATCAACATTAAGAGGGCTGATGGGGCGCCAATTCTCAATCATCGAAGGATCTTTACCTTTTGAAAGAAGAATCACAGCCGAGTGCCTCATGGAAGGAGAAAGCACCCCCTCAGCAAGGCAACTGTTAAAAACCTCTACCAAATGTGGGGCCAGAATAGACTTAAAGGCTTTGTAAAACTCAGCCATCAAGCCATCCGGTCCAGGTGACTTTTTGATGGCAAAATGTTCAATTGCCCTCATCACCTCTTCAACTGTGATCTCCTCTGTCAAATTCATCAATGGAACATCTCCACCATTTAGACCTGGAGTAGAGTCCAAAAAGCTTTCCATCTTGTCACGGTCAAGTTCTTTCCTCCCAAGAAGGTTGGCATAAAAGGACCTCACGACCTCCAGAATCCGTGACCTGGACTTTGTCAAGGAACCTGTACTATCCTTAAGGCCAACGGCCGTTTTAACAGCTACACCTTGTTTGCAGTTCTGGTAAGGGTCAGGCGAGTGGTACTTCCCATAGTCCCTCTCTAGAACCAAAGAGGCATGCCGGTCATATTGACACTTCCTGAGAAGGAGTTTCACTTGGATCTCCTCCTCTCGAGACAAGAATATCCAGCTTCCTCCATAAACGTTGGTAGGTCATGTATTTATTAAACTGTTTTCTATTGGCTAGGCCCCTGAAGAATCCAGCTATCCTCTTTTTGGTCAGCTCCCACCACTCAGCCTTGCTGCTACAAAAGTCCAGGATGGTCACCTGTGCCTGAAAGAATTCCTCAAAGGATTGTCTAACATGTTCTTCCTTGAGTAGAGTCGAATTCAATCTCCAGATGCCCCTACCCCTCTGAGGGGCGTCTGAAGCATTCAGGACCACAGATAGCATACAGTGATCAGAGAACTCTACTGCCTGCACCACTGGGGGTGAGAAAGCAGAGGTCTCCTTAAAAAAAAACCTATCTATCCTACTCTGACTATTACCTCGATGAAAGGTGAACCCAGTGTCATTCGGGAGGTGCTTAATGTGCACATCCACAAGACCAGCATCCCTAACCATACTATTTAAAAAAACGCTATCATATCCCAGCCTGTCCTTGAAGTCCTTCCTGTCCTTGGGCCTAGTTACTGTATTAAAGTCACCTCCAAAGACCACTTGCCGGGATGTAAAAAGAAATGGCTTGATCCTTGTAAAAAGGCATTTCCTGTCCCACTTTGTGTGCGGTCCATAAACATTAATTAGGCGCAGGTCCTGCCCTCCCACAAGGACGTCTAAGACCATACATCTCCCAATCTCCACCTCAATAACCCGCCGGACAGTTACCATGCCGGTTTTAAACAACACCGCCACACCGCCGTAAAGCTCGGCCGCAAGAGACCAGTAAGATGGACCATACCTCCACTCTCTCTTGGCCATATGAATATCTGCCAAGGAGGTGAGCCTAGTCTCTTGCAAAAATAAAATTTCAGCATCTAATTGGCTGAACAAAAAGAAGGCCATAGAACGAGCTCTTACTGACTTAATGCTGGCGACATTTATTGTCACCACTTTTAACGGAGGGGGAACCACCATTTGGGTTATTGGGTGGATTGCTTCTTAGCTCCCCTCTGCTGCTTATCACCAGAAGCCTCTCTCTTTCTTGAGGCCGCCTCAAACTCTATTTCGGAATCAGAACTTCGCTCCGAAGAAGCTCCAGAGGAGGAAATATCCCACTTAGAGGACCTATAACGGTTGGAGACAGGCACTGGAGCCCGTTCCGTCCTCACCACCTGCTTCTTCCGCTTCCCAACCATCCTTCTCTCCTCCAGGTACTGCAGGTCCGCTTCAGAGATGCCCTCATCTCTTGTTTTTTTCTTTGAAGTCTTTACAGAAGACTCCTTTAGAGAGGAAGAAGCGACCTTTTTACTACACGCTACCACTCCTGGTGGGGGGGGGGGGGGTGCTCCTTTGGAATCAGACTTAGGAGGGGTAGACTCCTGGGGGGGTAACTGACTCGGGGGGCACAGACTTGGAAGGTTCTAACACAAAAGAGGTGAGGGTACAGTAGGCTGGGGGGACACAGAGACAGATACAGAAGGAATACTTACAGACACAGGAGAGGTGGCCACAGGAACTGGGGAGGGATCCTGAGCAGGACCAGGGGAGTCAGTCACCGCAGAGGAGGATGGTACACCAGGGGCCTCACCCTCCATCCTGTCCAGCCTTGACATGTCATCAATTACCTCCTTCTCCATATTATGCCAGGCTTCAGGACATCTGCTGTAGGGGTGGCCAAGGTGCAGGCACAGGTTGCACCTGATCATCTCAGTGCAGTCCTTAGCCATATGACCCTGACCACAACACAATGAACATATCAAGGCTGAACAGAAAGAGCTCAAATGCCCCTTTTCTCCACAGCGGTGACACAGCTTCGGCTGACCAGGGTAGAAAATAGTCATCCTATCCCTCCCTATAAAAGCTGAGGAGGGCAGGTGACGGACAACATTCCCATCCCTGGCCAACCTGACTGTTACTGACCAACCCCCAGTCCAGATGTTACGCTCATCAAAGATTTTGCTGGGCTTATTCAAAACCTCACCATAGTTCCTTAACCAGACCTCTAGATCCCGAGCTGGGACGCTCTCATTAGACAGAATAATTGTAATCTTTTTCACCGTTGACCTCTGAGAAACTGCAACTGGGACCAGACCTTCCCATTCAGGTCTTGACCTGCACCGAGCCTCATATCGCTCCCAGAACAGGTCAAGACCCTCTGGCCTGGTGAAGCTAATAATATATTCCCGTGTCCTGGCTACATGTAATAGGGCATACAGGTCGTTTGCCCCAAAACCCATCTCCAAAATCATGTCCACCACTGCATGCCGTGCTGGAGGGATTGCACCACATTCCCATTTGAGAATTACCACGTTTCTTCTTGGACCCCCAGCAGAAGCCAGAGACCCAAGACCAGATCCCGGGGTGCCCAAAGTGGTAGGCTGCAGGGGGAAAACCCGCTTGGGAGTGGAGCTACCAGGAGCAGAGTGTACCACCTGAGCAAACGTGGGTTTATCAGGGCCAAGGCCCCACACTGATGTCACATTAGTCTGTACATTACTATTTGCTTGGACTGAGCTGGGATGATTGTCCATCACACTTGCACAATCGCTATCAGTCACACACACATTTAAATTTCCCATCAGGAATAGTCACAGTTGCTGCAATACCAGCTGTCTCCTGATGCTGCACTGTAGAGTCTCCAGCAGCTGTGGGGCAAACAGCTTTAGACTCAGCCAAAGGAAAGTTAATAGGCTCTGCTGACACCTGTAGTTCCTTTTCAGAAATGTCATTTTTTAAATGCAGCTCTTGCTGCGCTGCAGCATTAGCAGGTACAACATTGCTACACATAGCATTAGAAACTTGATTGTCACTGGGCACACTTTCAACATTGCTCATGGTGTTAGATGGTACAAAAACAGATTCATCCCCTGCTTGGGGCTTGACATTTTCAGGCACATTATCTGTTATGTCCTCATCACCAAACGCCAGCTGATTCCCCCGCACAGGATACTTTATTACCTGGATGGCCCTGAGCATGCCTCCTGAGTCCTGGGAAGGCATGGGGCTGCTTACCTCTCCCTGAGGGGGCAGGGGGTCAGAACTGGGGGTCTCCTCCTCCACCTTTGCCATCCTTCCAAACCTTTGCTCATTGCTAAACTTCTCCTTGAAGGGCCCATCTCTTCCTTCCATCATGGCCACAATGGTCTCCTGGTGTTCCACCCGGACTTTAGCCAGTTTGATCTCTGAATCCATGGATCCTCGTTTCTGGCTGTGTAAGCCCTCACGCTGCCTTCGCAAACGCTTCAGCTCCGCTCTGAGCTTGTAGAGCTTGTCCCTCTCCCTATTCAGGACCTTAATCCCAGCCACCACTGGCTCCCGAATGGCCCCGGAACCTTCATCCTCATCAGGGGCAGAGAGATCAGCTTGTACAGGGGCAGGCATGCCAGGAGATGGCTGAGAGCTTCCAGCAGGAGAGGCCCCGCTGGCCTCCTTGGCTTCCCCAGAAAGGGGCCAGGAGAGCTGGGAGAGATTTCACCATCACTCCCCTCTCACACAGATCACCTGGAGGAGCTCCAGAGACACCTTCCTCCTGACACGCCTGTGCTCCAATGATGGGTGGGGCACTATTCCTTCTACTGACACCAATGATGGAGCACTATTCCTCTCACTGGCATCAATGATGGGGCACTATTCCTCTCACTGACACCAATGATGGGGTACTATTCCTTCCACTGACACCAATGATGGGGCACTATTCCTTCCACTGACACCAATGATGGAGCACTATTCCTCTCACTGGCATCAATGATGGGGCACTATTCCTCTCACTGACACCAATGATGGGGTACTATTGATCTTTTATTAAAAGAATCAAGCAACTAATTTTATACAAAAGTAAAAAACAAAACCATAGTACAAAACTTCAACAGAAATCCAAGGAATACACATCCATGTTCAGAATATATACAATATATACATAATCCGTTACCAAAACTATTTACATAAAGCAGCAGAGAAGGCCTAAGAGGCACAACCCATCACCTATGTACGCAGCCATTTATCAAAAATTAATCCAAAAAAATAATAATCTAGGGTGATAAGAGACAGACAGCCACACCCGGGAAAGAGACTCCTGGCAGTCAGGGAGGCTTGAAACCCCTCCACGCCTTCAACCAAGCCCCCTGACTCCGCTTGTCTCTCTCAAGTACCCGAATCTTCTCCACCTCATGCAGAATGTCATACACCACCACCTGAACAGGAAGGATTTTACGCCGAATGCTGACCTGACACCGTGCGTTCCAAGTGAAATAACGGACTACTAGGCTAACTAGAAAAAGTGTATCTAAACAAAAAACCCCACCAGTATTGAATGCTCCATACACCCACTCAGCATAACCCAGCCCGGAGAGGAAAGGAACACCAAGGGCCCGCCCCACCTGTTTGTACACCTCTATGTTAAAAGGGCAATGAAGCAGAAAATGGTCCATAGTCTCCTCCTCACCTGCACATTCCTCCCGAGGACAGCTACGATCCACCCCACTGCGGAATTTCAAATTGCCCCTAACATAGAGCCTCCCATGGAAGCACATCCAGGCCAGATCCCTGAATTTAGGAGGTACTCTGTCAAAATTAATAAGTCTTAACCCTGCCCTCAAAACTGGGCCTGGGCAATCCCTTAAGGCCAGTGGGTCATGAAAGACTTCACTCAAGACTCGACTCATAAGGACTTTCCTCGGAACCGATCTGAGATCTTCAGCCGACAATCGCCACTGCCGTAATAACTTCAGGCACGGAGCGACATAGGCTGGTAGCTGACCACGATGACCCCTGAGATTCTTCACTTGGCCACCTTCTTCCCAAAGTCGCAGAAAAGGCCTAAACCAAGATCTAAAAATGCCTGCCCATCCAGGAGGTTCCACTGCAAGCATATTACCAATATTAAACTTGAGAAAAAGCAGTGAAAAGAAAAGAACTGGGTTGACCATACCTAAGCCACCCTCCCTCCTGGATAGATAGGTGACATTCCTCTTGATGGGGTTCAGTCTGTTCCCCCACAACATCTGGAAGAACACACTACTGACCCTAGCATAGAGAGACACTGGCAAGATGCAGACAAAGCTGACATACAAAAAGATCGGAATCAGGTAAGTCTTAATCAGATCAACCCTTTCCCTCATAGATAACTTCCATTTCTTCCAGCTGACCACCTTAGTATTGGCAATTTCCAGTCTGCCTTCCCAGTTTTTGAGGCCATAATCGTCGGGTCCAAATTCAATGCCTAGAATCTTAATTCTTTCCTGGGGCACTGGAAAGGTGTCCGGGAGATCAAAACCCTCACCTTCCTTTCCCATCCAGAAGACTTCACTCTTTTCCTGATTGATCTTGGAGCCTGATGCTTCAGAATACCGTGATGTCAGAGAGACCACCTCCTCTGCTTCATCCGCCCCGGTGACAATCACTGACACATCGTCCGCATAGGCAACAACCCTCAAAGGCGGCTCACCCGGGAGACCCACTGGTACCCCACACAACATGCTGCTCTCTAGCCTCCTGATGAAAGGGTCGATTGCAAACACATAGAGCAGGGGACTCAGGGGACAACCCTGGCGCACCCCGGAGCCAACCTCAAAGGACTGCCCAACCCAACCATTAACAAGAGGAAAGCTTTCTGCCCCCTTATACAAGACTTTTAACCAATCGACAAAACCACCCGGCAGACCGTACTTACTAAGGAGCAACCACAGGTACTCATGGTTGACACGATCAAAAGCCTTTGCCTGATCCAATGTCAGCAAATACTTTCCCCAGCCTGCAGCCCTGCACCGCTCCAAGGCCTCCCGGACAGCTAAAACCGCTGTGAAGGTGCACCTACCCTGGACCGAACAGTGCTGATGGCGAGAAAGCAAAGACTCTGCTACTGACGATAGGCGCCAGAAAAATATCTTTGCCAGTATCTTTCTATCGACATTAAGAAGGCTGATGGGGCGCCAATTCTCAATCATCGAAGGATCTTTACCCTTTGAAAGAAGAATCACAGCCGAGTGCCTCATGGAAGGGGGAAGTACCCCCTCAGCAAGGCAACTGTTAAAAACCTCTACCAAATGTGGGGCCAGAATAGACTTAAAGGCTTTGTAAAACTCAGCCGTCAAGCCATCCGGTCCAGGTGACTTTTTGATGGCAAGTTGTTCAATTGCCCTCATCACCTCTTCAACTGTGATCTCCTCTGTCAAATTCATCAATGGGACATCTTCATCATTTAGACCTGGAGTAGAGTCCAAAAAGCCTTCCATCTTGTCACGGTCAAGCTCTTTCCTCCCAAGAAGGTCAGCATAAAAGGACCTCACGACCTCCAGAATCCCTGACCTGGACTTTGTCAAGGAACCTGTACTGTCTTTAAGGCCAACGACCGTTTTAACAGCTACACCTTGTTTGCAGTTCTGGTAAGGGTCAGGCGAGTGGTACTTCCCATAGTCCCTCTCCAGAACCAAAGAGGCATGCCGGTCATATTGACACTTCCTGAGAAGGAGTTTCACTTCGGAGATTTCCCCAGGATCTCCACCTCTCGAGACAAGAATATCCAGCTTCCTCCGTAAACGTTGGTAGGTCATGTATTTATTAAACTGCTTTCTATTGGCTAGGCCCCTGAAGAATCCAGCGATCCTCTTTTTGGTCAGCTCCCACCACTCAGCCTTGCTGCTACAAAAGTCCAGGATGGTCACCTGTGCCTGAAAGAATTCCTCAAAGGATTGTCTAACATGTTCTTCCTTGAGTAGAGTCGAATTCAATCTCCAGATGCCCTTACCCCTCTGAGGGGCGTCTGAAGCATTCAGGACCACAGATAGCATACAGTGATCAGAGAACTCTACTGCCTGCACCACTGGGGGTGAGAAAGCAGAGGTCTCCTTCAAAAAAAACCTATCTATTCTACTCTGACTATTACCTCGATGAAAGGTGAACCCAGTGTCATCCGGGAGGTGCTTAATGTGCACATCCACAAGACCAGCATCCCTAACCATACTATTTAAAAAAACGCTATCATATCCCAGCCTGTCCTTGAAGTCCTTCCTGTCCTTGGGCCTAGTTACTGTATTAAAGTCACCTCCAAAGACCACTTGCCGGGATGTAAAAAGAAATGGCTTGATTCTTGTAAAAAGGCATTTCCTGTCCCACTTTGTGTGCGGCCCATAGACATTAATTAGGCGCAGGTCCTGCCCTCCCACAAGGACGTCTAAGACCATACATCTCCCAATCTCCACCTCAATAACCCGCCGGATAGTTACCATGCCGGTTTTAAACAACACCGCCACACCGCCGTAAGGCTCGGCCGCAAGAGACCAGTAAGATGGACCATACCTCCACTCTCTCTTGGCCATATGAATATCTGCCAAGGAGGTGAGCCTAGTCTCTTGCAAAAATAAAATTTCAGCATCTAATTGGCTGAACAAAAAGAAGGCCATAGAACGAGCTCTTACTGACTTAATGCTGGCGACATTTATTGTCACCACTTTTAACGGAGGGGGAACCGCCATTTGGGTTATTGGGTGGATTGCTTCTTAGCTCCCCTCTGCTGCTCATCACCAGAAGCCTCTCTCTTTCTTGAGGCCGCCTCAAACTCCATCTCAGAATCAGAACTTCGCTCCGAAGAAGCTCCAGATGAGGAAATCTCCCACTTAGAGGACCTATAACGGTTGGAGACAGGCACTGGAGCCTGTTCCGTCCTCACCACCTGCTTCTTCCGCTTCCCAACCTTCCTTCTCTCCTCCAGGTACTGCAGGTCAGCTTCAGAGATGCCCTTATCTCCTGTTTTTTTCTTTGAAGTCTTTACAGAAGACTCCTTTAGAGAGGCAGAAGCGACCTTTTTAATACCCACTACCACTCCTGGTGGGGGGGTTGCTCCCTTTGAATCTGTCTTAGGAGGGGTAGACTCCTGGGGGGTAACTGACTCGGGGGGCACAGACTTGGAAGGTTCTGACACATGAGGAGAGGGTACAGTAGGCTGGGGGGACACAGAGACAGATACAGAAGGAATACTTACAGACACAGGAGGGGTGGCCACAGGAACTGGGGAGGGACCCTGAGCAGGACCAGGGGAGTCAGTCACCACAGAGGAGGATGGTACACCAGGGGCATCACCCTCCATCCCGTCCAGCCTTGACATGTCATCAATTACCTCCTTCTCCATATTGTGCCAGGCTTCAGTACATCTGCTGTAGGGGTGGCCAAGGCGCAGGCACAGGTTGCACCTGATCATCTCGGTGCAGTCCTTGGCCATATGACCCTGACCCCGACACACTGAACATATCAAGGCTGAACAGGAAGAGCTCAAATGCCCCTTTTCTCCACAGCGGTGACACAGCTTCGGCTGACCAGGGTAGAAAATAGTCATCCTATCCCTCCCTATAAAAGCTGAGGAGGGCAGGTGACGGACAACATTCCCATCCCTGGCCAACCTGACTGTAACCGACCAACCCCCAGTCCAGATGTTACGTTCATCAAGGATTTTGCTGGGCTTAGTCAAAACCTCACCATAGTTCCTTAACCAGACCTCTAGGTCCCGGGCAGGAACACTCTCATTGGTGAGTATGATGGTGATCTTTTTCACCGTTGACCTTTGCGAAACCGCAACTGGGGCCAGACCTTCCCATTCAGGTCTTGACCTGCACCGAGCCTCATATCGCTCCCAGAACAGGTCAAGACCCTCTGGCCTGGTGAAACTAATGGTATAATCCCGTGTCCCAGCAACATGTATTAGAGCATACAGGTCATTTGCCCCAAAACCAATCTCCAAAATCAAATCCACCACTGCATGCCGTGCTGGAGGGATCGCACCACCTTCCCATTTGAGAATTACCACATTTCTTCTCGGACCCCCAGCAGAAGCCAGAGACCCAAGACCAGATCCTGGGGTGCCCAAAGTGGTAGGCTGCAGGGGGAAACCCCGCTTGGGGGCGGAGCCACCAGGAGCAGAGCGTACCACCTGAGCAAACGTGGGTTTATCAGGGCCAAGGCCCCACACTGAAGTCACAGTAGTCTGTTCATTACTATTATTTGCTTGGACTGAGCTGGGACGATTGTCCATCACACTTGTACAATTGCTGTCAGACACACACACGTTCAATTTCCTATCAGGAATAGTCACAGTTGCTGCAATACCAGCTGTCTCCTGATGCTGCACTGTAGAGTCTCCAGCAGCTGTGGGGCAAACATCTTTAGACTCAGCCAAAGGAGAGTTAATAGGCTCTGCTGACACCGGTAGTTCCTTTTCAGAAATGTCATTTTTTAAATGCAGCTCTTGCTGCGCTGCAGCATTAGCAGGTACAACATTGCTACACATAGCATTAGAAACTTGATTGTCACTGGGCACACTTTCAACATTGCTCATGGTGTTAGATGACACAAAAACAGATTCATCCCCTGCTTGGGGCTTGACATTATCAGGCACATTATCAGTTATGTTCTCATCACCAAACGCCAGCTGATCCCCCCGCACAGGAGACTCCATTACCTGGATGGCCCTGAGCATGCCTCCTGAGTCCTGGGAAGGCATGGGGCTGCTTACCTCTACCTGAGGGGGCAGGGGGTCAGAACTGGGGGTCTCCTCCTCCACCTCCATCTTTGTCATCCTCGCAAACCTTTTATCATTGTAAAACTTTTCCTTAAATGGCCCATCTCTTCCTTCCATGATGGACACAATGGTCTCCTGATGTTCCACCCGGACCTTGGCCAGTTGGATCTCCGGATCCATGGACCCTCGTTTCTGGCTGTGCAAGCCCTCACGCTGCCTTCTCAGGCGCTTCAGCTCCGCTCTGAGCTTGTACAGCTTGTCTCTTTCCCTATTCAGGGCTTTAATCCCGGCCACCACTCGCTCCTGAATTGCCTCTGAGCCTTCATCCTTACCAGGGGCAGAAAGATCACAAGCCATGGTTTGTACAGAGGAAGGCATGTCACCTGATGGCCCAGGAGATGGCTGAGAGCTTCCAGCAGGAGAGGCCCTGCTGGCCTCCATGGCTTCCCCAGAAAGGGGCCAGGAGAGCTGGGATAGATTTCCTCACCAGTCCCCTCTCACACGGATCTGCAGCAGCTCCAGACAGACAGCCTCCTCCTGACACACCTGTGCTCCAATGATGGGTGGGGCACTATTCCTTCTACTGACACCAATGATGGAGCACTATTCCTCTCACTGGCATCAATGATGGGGCACTATTCCTCTCACTGACACCAATGATGGGGTACTATTCCTTCCACTGACACCAATGATGGGGCACTATTCCTTCCACTGACACCAATGATGGAGCACTATTCCTCTCACTGGCATCAATGATGGGGCACTATTCCTCTCACTGACACCAATGATGGGGTACTATTCCTTCCACTGACACCAATGATGGGGCACTATTCCTTCCACTGACACCAATGATGGGGCACTATTCCTTCCACTGACAGCAAAAGCAGGGCACTGTTCCTCCCAGATGAGGCATTTTCTTCTGCCACTAGCCACAGTCCGGACCTCCTAAGGTCTGAAAGACAATAAACTGGCCATTTGTTTAGTACTTTCAATCTTTAAAGTGATTGTAGAGTTAAAATGTTTTTTACTTTAATGCATTCCCTGTATTAAGGTAAACTAAAACATTTTCTAACAAATACTTACTGTAATTTTCCTTTCCTGATGGCCTCCATGGCAGCATACGTTTGGGTAGCTCCACCCTCGTTTCCACCCCATAGGACCCCACTCCCATTCATTTTTAAGCTGAGCCAGAGTCCTCATTCCATAACTAGCCTACTCATGACACTGAGAGGAGTCAATCCGGAAGGGAAAATAGCGGTAAATATTTGATCAGAAATGTTCTATTTTCATGACAGACTCTATGGTAATACATTTGGGAACTAACTAGCCCCGAAAAAAAACAAGGGTGGGATGCCAAAAAGAAGTAGGGTTGTAATCATGGCACTTATCCAACAGAAACCTTATGGATAAAAATTAGCAGTATAAAGGATACACACCACAATGAGCCAGAACAGCCTTAATGGGAAAACATGCCATCCCCCCCTACAAATATTCCTGGTGCCCTTTCACCAGGAGCCCAAGAAGTCTACACACTCCTGGTTAAGTGTGTTGTCACTGCTTCCATAGAAACCAAGCCCTAAGACCCCTTTCACACTGGGGCCAGGGCCTCGTTAGAGCTAAATCCACTTGTTTTAGCGGCGCTAAAGCGATGTTTAAGCGGCGCTTTTTCGGCCACTAGCGGGGCGCTTTTAACCCCAAAGAAGGGGTTAAAAACACCCCTGCTGCGGAGCTTCTAAAGCACTGCCCATTCATTGCAAACCGCCCCAAAGATGTCGCTTGCAGGACTTTTTCTAACATCCCGCCAGCGCACCACCCCAGTGTGAAAGCACTCGGGCTTTCACACTCGAGCAGCATGGGAGGCAGTTTTCAGGCGCTATTTTTAGTGCTAAAACGCCTGAAAACTGCCTCAGTGTGAAAGGGGTCTAAGCCCTAACAGTCAGTTGGATAACTGAAATGACCCATCTAGCGGTGATTCTGGATGACGTTTCTGTTATGCTGGTTCTGCTAGAGAGAGTGACAAATATATTCTAAAACTCTGAGCAAAGCTGTAGCTTGTAAGCATGCTCCATATCACAATATCCATGGCATGGAACCAGTTATCCTTAGTGGTCCTGCATACGTGAAGAACAAATCTTTTGCTCTTATAGGATGCCAAAGCTTGGATTACAACCCAGTAAACATCACCCGCACTAGGCAAAATGCCAACAAAGATCCCTCACAGCCTAATGCCCCGTACACACGATTGGAAATTCGGCCAGCAAAAGACCGATGAGAGCTTTTGGTCGGAAAATGCGACCGTGTGTATGCTCCATCGGACTTTTGCTGGCCGAATTCCCGCCAGCAAAAGATTGAGAGCAGGTTCTCTATTTTTCGGTCGGAAAAAGTTCAGATCGGAAATTCCGATCGTCTGTAACAAATTCCAACGCGCAAAATTCCTACACATGCTCGGAAACAATTCGACGCATGCTCGGAAGCACTGAACTTCATTTTCTCGGCTCGTCGTAGTGTTGTACGTCACCGCGTTCTTGACGGTCGAAAGTTCAGAGAACTTTTGTGTGACCGTGTGTATGCAAGCCGAGCTTGAGCGGAATTCCGTCGGGAAAACCATCCAAGATTTTTCAGACGGAAATTCCGCTCGTGTGTACGGGGCATAAGACCCAGATCCTGGCAAACTCCTAACTGAGGAAAAAAAGAACCCTAATGCCGTGTACACACGACCGGACTTTTCGACAGCAAAGGTCAGACGGAACTAATCCGCCGGACAATCCAATCATGTGTGGGCTTCATCGGACCTTTGCTGTCGAAAAATCAGACGGACTTTAGATTTGGAACATGTTTCAAATCTTTCCGACGGACTTGAGTCCGGTTGAGAAATCCGTTCGTCTGTATGCTAGTCTGACGGACTAAAACCAACGCTAGGGCAGCTATTGACTACTGGCTATGAACTTCCTTATTTTAGTCCGGTCGTACGTCATCACGTTCGAAACAATCGGACTTTGGTGTGATCATGTGTAGGCAAGTCCGATTCGTTGGAACTCCGTCGGAACTCCGTTGAAAAGTCCTTCAGAGTTCCGTCTGACTAAAAGTCCGGTCGTGTGTACACAGCATTAGAGGGGCTGCTTTAATGACTGAACCTACTGAAAACTGGACTGAAAGAGATTCCATCTGGGGCTGCCAGCCACCAAAGAGTCCTAAAGGTCCAGATTCTGGCAAACTTCCTGGCTGAGGATGTAGCCCTTACAGAGACTGTCATTATGGCTTAATCCTTATGCCGCGTACACACGGTCGGACTTTCCGGCATACTTGGTCCGGCGGACCAGAGTGTGCCGGACAATCCGCCAATCTTTAAAATTCCAGCTTCCCCTGCCGGCCCTTCAGTTTTTTCCAGAGCAACTCCAGCCAGCTAGGGAGACACAAGAACACATCAATAACACATCATAACCATAGTTCTGTAGTACCTGTGTTGAGGTCCCCAAGAACCTCATGTGTTCGGGTGGGTAACCGGTGCTGTCCTGAGACTACAGGAAAAGATGTTACCGGTAAGTGTACAGTAACTTTAATTTTCCCCCAGCGTCTTTCTTTTACAAAGATTTATTGATAGAAAAGTGAATACAACAAATAAGTGCAACAGATTGAAGGTTACATAAGATAACGAGGATCCCGACAAAGGGATGCTATATAGATGTGGTACAATATTCATCATTGCAATAAGAAAATTGGGTGGAGAAAAAAGAAAAACAAAAGTAGTAGCGATGTTCCATAATATAGTACCATCAATTTGCCAAACTATGTTGTTTGGTAGGTTTGAGTGCAAAGAAAATAATAAAAAGAGAAAAAAGCAGCATAGAAGGGTACATTCATTTTATATCCACCTCTAAATGCTTGTAGTTAAAAGAAAAATTAATAAAATAGTCCAGTCTATTTTTTTGTTTCTTCTGTATAAATAGTACAAATAAAATAGTACAAATAAAAGAAGAGAATGAGTAGAGATGTCCATCATGGGGGGAGGGGGTGCATCCGGAGGCCTTTAGATTGATAGAAGAAGGTTATTGAACCTAGAGGGTTGGGTATATGATATCTATGGTTGCCAGACCTTGATAAACTTATTGTGTGTGTCAGAAGCCAGGGATGTCAGTTTCTCATTAATCATAATATCGTTCATTCAATTTTTCACTGCTTCAAAGCTGAGTATAGGGGTTTTGCAAGCCCTCGCTATGGTCAGTTTGGTAGCATTAAAAAAGTGCAGGGCCAATTGGCGTTCTGGGCGGAGCAGTTCAAGGATAGGTTTACATAGAAGGGCTTCATAGGGGTCTCTTTTCAAGTTGGAGTGGAGCATATTGCATAAAAGGGTATAGACCCTGACCCAAAGTCTACATACCTTCGGACATGTCCACCAAATGTGGGCCATAGTATCATCCTGTAAGCAACCCCGGTAACAATGAGGGGATAAAACGTGCTAGCCTAGCAGGCGTGTAATAACATCTGTATAACACCTTATATGCATTTTCTAGAGTAAGAACATTCCTAGAGCTCTTTGTAAGTGAAATCGTCATGATCTGCCAGTCCTCCGGATCCAACTGTTTACCCAGGTCTCTCTCCCATTGAAGATGGTATGATCTCACTGGGGGTTTCCTAATGGAGATGATAGAGGAGTAGAGCAGGGATATTACCCCTGGGGAGTGAGGTGTAGCCCTGCAAATCCTTTCAAAGGGGGTCAAAGTGTATGGGGTAGGTTGGGCCCTTATGAGTTGTTGAAGGAAATGTTTGATTTGAAGGTAGCTATAATGTTCCCGAAGGGGTATGTCATGGAAAGATCTGAGCATTTCAAATGTGAGTATTCTCATGGGGGTGAACAGTGAATCCATTATCCGTCCACCACGAGAATTGTTTAGGATTTTCGCAGCTGGGGGGAAATAACGGGCAATGATCAAGGCGCAGTAGGGGTAAGTAGGGGTAAGTGAGGGGACAGTAGTCCAGCCGAGTATTTGACGGAGTCTCATAGGTGGAGAGAGTGGGCCAGACCCGTGTGGACGTTTCGGGGGAGGGAGCCAGGGTACAGAGGAAATAGGTATAGGGTGTGATTCAACATGGTCAATAGTAGCCCATAATGGCATTTGATAAGTGTCATGCAGAC
Source organism: Lithobates septentrionalis (assembly GCA_037952835.1). Classification (NCBI taxonomy): domain Eukaryota; kingdom Metazoa; phylum Chordata; class Amphibia; order Anura; family Ranidae; genus Lithobates; species Lithobates septentrionalis. The sequence goes on from JBBDGP010001914.1 coordinate 1,030,521, forward strand.
GAGTCAATGGAGCAATGTTTGCTGCCGTGTAATATGTTTGAATCATTGATCGGCCAGCATATAATATCCACTTATTAGTTCGGGGACGAGTGGAACCCCATTTAAATTTCAAGAGTTTATGTTGGTGGATTCGCAGTATATAGGAGGTGATTGGGACTGGTAACACTCGGAAAAAATACAACAGTTTTGGAAGATAGGTCATACGGACTGCAGAGATTCTACCGAACCAGGATAACGGGAAGTGGGACCAGGAGGATAGCATTTCAGTAAGTTTCCTAAAGAGAGGAGGAAAGTTAGCCTGATATAGTCCATCATATGTAGGGGTGAGGCGTATGCCTAAATAGGGCAGCGAGGGAGGCCATTGGAATGGGAAGTTTTCTTTTAAAGAGGCTAATTCTGGAGGGGAGAGATTTACAGACATTGCTTTAGACTTAGTAGGGTTAACATGTAGACTCGAAAGAGATCTCCAAAAGGGAGAACAGGTTAGGCAATGAGATTCTGGGTGATGTCATTGTCAATAGGATGTCATCCGCAAACAAAGAGATCTTGTGAACTCAGCCCGCCACTCCCCCAGCATCTTTCAAGACAGCTACCACGAGAGGATAAGTGAGCTCTCACTGTTAGGGCGGAACTACGGCCTGCAAGATCTTTTTCCCAAAGCACTGCTCCTTTGCGGACAACAGGTCCACCCTGTAATGCTTTATGAAGGTGGGGAAACTGGACCGCGTTGCCATTCTGCAGATTTGCTCTGGCGTCGCTCCAGCCCTTTCTGCTTGAAAAGCCGTCATAGCTCTAGTGGAGTGTGCTTTGATGCTTATGGGAACCTCTGCCCGCTAGGGTATATGCTTCGCCAATGGCTAATCTAAGCCACCTAGCTATTGTGCGTATGGAGGCCTTAAAACCTTTCCTTGCCCCCGAAAATAAAATAAACAAAGAATCTGTCTTCCTCACCTGTTTTGTTTCCTTCACATATTGGAGGACGCACCATCTTACATCTAACGCAGGAAACCTAAATTCCCTTCCACCTGAGGGATTGAAGCAAAACATTGACAAAACTATTTCTTGGCTTCTGTGGAACTTTGAAGCCACCTTTGGTAAAAAGGCCGGATCCATCTTGAAAAACAACAAAAAAAAAAAAAAAGGAAGTCTAATTGATAACGCTTTTAGCTCACTGACCCTCCTGGCGGCGGTCGCCACCAAAAAGAAAACGTTTTGAAAGTACGTTTTTTAAAGAGCATTCCTTCAGGGGTTCAAAGGGCCCCTCCTCCAGGGCCTGCAAAACTAAGGACAGGTCCCACTTCGGGAAAGGTGGCCCCTGAACCGGCCTTTGCCTACCCAGTGCCTTGAAGAATCTCACCACCCAAGGGTTGGGGTGGCAAGTGGTTTTTCCAAAAAGGCACTTAGGGCCGAGACCTGGCTTTTTAATTTGCTTAGGGCTAACCCCTTATCTGCCCCACACTCCAAGAATTCCAACACCGCAATGGGGCTGTTCACCTTGAAGGAACTTTCCGCACACCAGACACTGAAGCGCTTCCAGTTTTTTCAATATATCAGGCATCTCCTTTTTTCTGCTATCAAGCAGAGTGGAGACTAACCTGACAGAGAAGCCTTTAGCTCTTAGTAGCTCCTCTTCAGTAACCAGGTCGCAAATTTCCAGCGCTCCACCTGCGGACAAAATACTGGTCCCTGTGAGAGAAGATCCTCCTGGTCTGGCAGCATCAAGGAGGTTCTGTTGCTAGCTGTTTCAAAACCGAGAACCAGGGTCTCCGGGGCCAGTACAGAGCCACGAGAATCAGAGTTGTACTTTCTGTTTAAAACTTTCTTAGGACCGCTGGCAGCAGGGCTGGCGGTAGGAAGGCATAGCAGTGGGGAAAATGCCAACTTTGCATTAGACCATCCACCGCTAGGGCGCCTTCGGACCTGTTCAGAGTGAAGAACAGCGGTGCTTTTGCGCTCTCCCTCGATGCGAAAAGGTCAAGGCTCGGGGCCCCCCCATCTCCTGGTTATCATCCTGAAGACCTCCTGGTTCAGAACTCAGTCGCTCTCCTTCAGAGTTGTCCTGCTGAGAAAGTCTGCGACTATAATTCTCTCCCCTTTTAGATGTACCGCTGAGAGGGACAGAGGGTTACGTTCGGCCCAGCCCAGAACTTCTGATGCCAGAAATAACAGGGTTCCGCTGCTCGTTCCGCCCTGCTTGTTTATGTATGCCACCACCAAGGAGTTGTCTGACCTTAGTTGAATGTGGTGCCCCTGTAGTTTGCTCTGGAAGGCCTTGAGTGCTAAGGATACGGCCCTCAACTCCTTCCTGTTCGACAACCTTTGGAATTCCTCTTTCTTCCAGGCGCCTTGAGTTATCAGGGGTCCTAAGTGTGCCCCTCCCATTCTCTTCCACTTGCGTCAGTGGTCACTACTTTGGTAACCGGAACGACCCACAGCCAGCCCTGTGACAGGTTTCCAATCACTCTCCACCACCAGATCGACCTTTGCACCGGCAGTTGTACGCTTACTGGGGCGTCCAATGATGACTGAATGTGGTCCCACACCTTTAAAATGAAGGTCTGCAGGGGACGAAAATGCAGCCCTGCCCACTGCACTGCTGGGATAGCCGATGTTAACAGCCCCAGCAATGACATTACCCTCCTTATTGAGACCGTCTGCTTGTCCTGCAGCAATCTCATTGCTTTGTCTATTTTCTGCACCTTTTCCTGTGGCAGAAATATTCTCTGTTGTCTGGAGTCCAACAGATACCCCAGGTATGTAATGCACTGAGAGGGCACTAGCTGGGACTTTTCGAGGTTTAACAGCCACCTCAGGCCTCTCAGGAAGTCTTTTGTGAATTCCAGATCGCGTGTTAGCTGTTCCTGCAGAAGGCGCAAAGAGGAGTAAATCGTGCAGGTAGGTAATTAATTATTGAGATGCCTCTGAAACGTAGAAAGGCCATTGCTTCTGCCATGACCTTCGTGAAAATGCGGGGCGAGGAGGATAGGCCGAATGGAAGAGCCTGAAACTGTAAGTGGATTGCTTCTTCCCCGACCCTTCCTGCCAGATGCAGGAACTTCTGAAACCTTTATGCGATCGGGATATGCAGATAAGCATCTCTGAGGTCTATAGATGCCATGTAACAGTTTGAAGGCAGTAGTGCTCTGACCGAGAAACTCGAGTCCATACAGAACCTTAGGTAGACCACCGACTGGTTTAGGGGTTTTAGGTTTAGAATAAGCCTGTATTTCCCTGAGGGCTTCCGCACTACAAAAACGTGGGAGTAAAACCCTTGTCCTATTTCGTCCGCTGGGACCCAGCACACTACCTTTTGGCTTTTCAATGATTCCAAAAGAGCCTTGAACTTCTCCGCACACCTCGGGAGTTCTGTGACCAGGAGTCTGCGTGTGTGTGGAGATTTAAAGAACTTTAGGCGGTATCCTCTCCTTACAATCCCCAGAATAAATTGACTGGAGACCGCTTCCCACTGTGGGAGGAAGGACCCCAATCTTCGCCCCACCTTGGCCAGACTGTCATTGGGTTTTACGGGCATGTTCAGGAGGGCGAAATATCGCTCCCCCTCTGCCCCTACCCATTTGCTCCCAGGGTTTCTTCTGAGCCTCGGGCTTGGGAGCCACCGCACGCTTTTGAGTAGGAAACCCCTTTTTTTGCCTTGGGCTGGGGGTTTGCGTTTTACTGGAAATGCCTTCTTTTTATCTGCAGTGCGGCCTAATACAGCTTCTAGACCAGGACCAAAGAGTAAGTCCCCTGTCAGCGGGATGCCACATAATTTGACTTTGGAGGCGTTGTCCCCCTGCCACGTTTTAAGCCATAAGGCTCTTCTGGCCAACTTGGCCAGTGCCGAGGATCTGGCGGACATACGGACGGACTCCGATGAAGCGTCCGCTAAATAGGCCACCCCTTTCAGCAGCATGGGGAAGGTGATAATTATAGTCTCCTTTGAGGTTCCAGCCTCCACGTGCGCCTGTATCTGGGAACGCCAGTATTCCAGGTTATGGGCCACTACCGTCACTGCCATTGCTGGCTTCAGATTCCCCACGGATGATTCCCAAAATTTTTTCAGCAGGGAGTCCATTCTTTTATCCATAACGTCTGACAGGGCCCCCATGTCCTCAAAGGTCAAGTCGATGTGGCGGGACACTTGGGAAAAAGCTGCGTCCACCTTTGGATTCTTATTCCACACAGACACAGCATCTTCCGAAAAGGAAACCTCCTCTTCAGCGCCCTGGAGAAGAAAGGTTTTCTTTCTTGATCAAGCCACTCTTTTTTGACTGCCTCAACCAAGACTTCATGGACAGGGAAAATTTTCCTTTTCTATCCGCCCATGCCCTGATACAGCTGATCATGGAGCGTCAAAGGTTTTTTATCTACCTGAATTCTCAGAGTGGTGTGGATCGACCCTAGGGGGTATTCTACCTCCTCTAGGGAGAATTTGTACCCCGAGGGCCTGCTGGGCTCCCCATCCAGCCCCTCCCCATCTGACTCTGTTTGGGAGTCTGAGGCTGCATTCTCCGGTTGCTCCCCCATCTCTTCCCTGGAGACTCCAGGAGTCTCTTCCTCTCTGGCAGGGATGACCGGTAGTGCTGGTGTTGCATCCTGCTGCTCTAACACAGGTGCTGCAACCGACAAGGGGCCCAGTGAGGATTGCGGTACCTGCAGCCCTTCAAAAAGCGTTTTAAACGACTGAGAGGTAGAGGAAAGTTCCTTCATGAGGCTACTTAATTGTTCTCCTGCTCTGAGGCCCGTTCCCTAAAGCATCTATATATTCTTTGCATTATACTTTAGACCAACTGTCCTCTAACGTAGTCCTGCAGAACGGACATTTCTGCTTAGAGCTATGGTAGGACCTTGATTTCTCAGTGGCTTTACCCTGAAAGACACAATCACATAGGGGGTACCATTAACAACCTCTGGGAACCTGACCCCTTCCGCCAGCAAGCCAAGAAACAGCAGCAGGGAACACACCTAGGGACCCCCTCAGGGCCCTCCTTCCAGGGTCTTGAGCCTCCCTCTCTGACCATTCAGAGGGAATCCCCCCACACATTAGGAGCTATACAGTGGGGAAAAGCAAATGTAAGGGGGAATTCCTCCCCAAGTTTCCCTTACCTTCTGATGGCTGAAACTGGCGTCACTGTGGCCAGTCTTGGCAGCTCCCGCCTATGAGCTTGTTGCTGTCAGTACATTGTCCTTGCTCCATCCAGCCTTTGCCTGGCTTGCTTTCAGCGTCCACGGTCGGAACCAGAAGCCGCGGATCAAGGGGAAGTGCCAACCCCCACCGGAACTGACGTCACCCACCACTCGGACTGCTCCAGCTCCATCTGCAGCCGCACTATGTGCGGGGGGAAGAGGAGGCACTTCCCCTTACTCCATCACTGTGGACCTGCCAGTGGGCCCGCCGGATCGTCCGCCCGAGCCCAGAAGATGGGGTGGCATTTACATGCTGCAGTCAGGTAAGCCATCCGCCGCTGGTCCAGGAGACCCCCGTCTCCCTTACAGGACCACTGACTGCCTCAGCCTCCCCAGATATCTGGTCACGATCCCTTGCAGTGTCTCCTGCCGGAAGAAACATTAATAACTGAAGGCAGGGGAAGCTGGAATTTTAAAGATGGCTGTCGCAGTGTTTCCTGTGGAAGGACTAAAAGTCCTGAAAGACGCTGGGGGAAATAGAGCTTTAAGCATTTGTGAAAGAATACACCACAACAATGACTCAGCCAAACAAAAAGTAATGAATTCATTTTTATTTTTCTCCTGCTATCAATGGCCAACACGGTACAACACTTCATCCATGTCTTTGGTGATCTCTGATCTCCTTATCAACTGTTTCTTACATGGTGAAGATCAGCCATGGAGTATATCTGAGGGGTATATCAGGGTGTGCTTCTTCCCCACATGAGAGCTGTGATGTCCAGCAACATTTATATAGAAGACATTTCCCACACTTAAGGCACTAATACACTTCAAGGGTTGTGTGGGATCCCTGATGTACAGGAAGACAGGACTTCACTGAGGAACAATTCCCTCACTTGGAACAGGAAAGTGGCTTCTCCATGTGAGATTTCTGATGTCTGTAAAGATTGAACTTCTGAGAAAAACATTTCCCGCACTCAGGACAGGAAAGTGGCTTCTCCCCCGTGTGAGATCTCTGATGTCTGGAAAGAGAGGACTTCTTTAAAAAACATTTCCCGCACTCATTACAGGAAAAAAGTTTCTCAGCTGTGTGCAATCTCTGATGATAATTAAGAGTGGACTTATCTGAAAAACTTTTCCCACACTCAGGACAGAAATAGGGCTTTTCCCCCGTGTGAGATCTCTGATGTCTGTAAAGATTGGCCAGTTTTGAAAAACATTTCCTGCACTCAAGACAGGAATATGGTTTTTCCCCTGTGTGAGACATTTGATGTCGGGCAAGCCATGATTTTTGTACAAAACATTTCCCGCACTCAGAACAGGAATATAACTTTTCCCCTGTGTGCAATCTCTTATGTGTGACAAGTTTTGATTTTTGCACAAAACATTTCCCGCAATCAGGACAGGAAAATGGCTTCTCTCCCGTATGCAATCTCTGATGTGTGTAAAGACTGGATTTTTCTAAAAAACATTTCCCGCACTCAGAACAGGAATACGGCTTCTCCCCCGTGTGAGTTCTCTGATGTCTGTAAAGACTGGACATATCTGAAAAACATTTCTCACACCCAGGACAGGAATACGGCTTCTCACCCGTGTGAATTCTTTTATGCACATTAAGACCGGATATAAAAGTGAAACTCTTTCCGCACTCAGGACAGGAATACGGTTTTTCCCCTGTGTGAGTTCTTTTATGCACATTAAGTTTGGATCTAAAATGGAATCCCTTCCCACACTCAGTACAGGAAAACCTCTTCTCTGTTGGAAGGACGGCACCGTCCCTCACAGTCTGAGGTTCCTCAGGATAAGAGGAATACGATGGTCCATCTACACTGTGTGGTGCCGGATGGACATTTGAGGTAGTCGGGTTTTCTCCTGGACTATACTGTGTGATGTCCTCATCTTCTACTTTACAGTCTGGAGACAAAGTGAGACAATCCTCTGAGGTTTTCCTCATCTCCCGTCCATCTACTAAAATAGAAATAAAAAGATTATTACTAGACATGAGCAGATTGGTTCCCCTAAACCAGGACTCCGCCCACATCAGGCAGCTTTGTCCCTGAGGATCTTACAATTCCCCCCTCAAGGTAACTAGTAAATGGGTCCTCTAATCTCCTACCAGTTCATTTCTTTATTCATGGACCTTAGTCAGAGAGTGAGGAAACAACGAGAACTGTCTTTTATAGGAGTGACAGTGATGAGGGGATTATAGGACGAGTGTCCCCACCCCCTCTGTCACTCATTGCCATCTTCCCAAAACAAGAAGTCCTGCACTTCCTTATTTAGTCCATAATTTAATCATGAATAACAGCGGGGCTGAGCCCCAACAGAGGTCAGAGAGTGAGGATGGGGGGAGAACAACCAAGATGAAGACTGGACTGATCCTGAAGACCACCATCATTGGGTTACTGACTCCTCCCTCATTATCACGTTCTGTTTAAGGTTCCAAAGTTTGAGGATGTTATCACATTATTATCACCATGTAAAAGTCTGAGTGGCCCCCTCTAGTGTGCTAGATGTAAATAGGTTTCGCTGTTAGTGTAGGAAAATGTATTTTTGGCTCAGGGCCAAGCCTGGGAATCTGGGTCGGGGTTCAGTGACTCAGGGCTGGATGACACATCAGGCAGTCTCTCTGGCACTTCCTTTTGGTCTGGAAGCTGGTAGAAACTTCCAGAGCTAAAGAGTGGGAATAAGGAGGGGCTGCCTTGAATATTCATGAGGGCCTCAGCCAATCCCTGGTGGAAAGGGGCCAACAGGGGGCAGGTTTACCTCAAAAATAGCCATGAGCCATGCCAGAGGGGGGGGGGGGGGTTGGGTGGAAGATGGAGTGCTGAGGAGGCTGTCAGTGGCCCTTGAGGGTGCCCCCTAGTCTGGGTCAGGGGCTAAAGGGACCCTACCAAAACACATGGAGGAATCCTTTCCTGGAGGCAAAGGTGCAAAGAGTGAGGACTGAGAGCCAGTCCGGAGGACTGGGAGTGACCAGTCTGGAGGGCTGGTGAGTGATCAGTCTGGAGGACTGGTGAGTGATCAGTCTGGAGTACTGGGAGTGTCAGTATGGTGGACTGGTTAGGGATCAGTCTGGAAGACTGGGAGTGATCAGTCTGGAGGACTGGTGAGTGATCAGTCTGGAAGACTGGTGAGTGATCAGTCTGGAGGACTGGGGAGTGATCAGTCTGGAGGACTGGTGAGTGATCAGTCTGGAAGACTGGTGAGTGATCAGTCTGGAGGACTGGGGAGTGATCAGTCTGGAGGACTGGGGAGTGATTAGTCTGGAGGACTGGGGAGTGATCAGACTGGAGGACTGGTGAGTGATCAGACTGGAGGACTGGGGAGTGTCAGTCTGGAGGACTGGGGAGTGATCAGACTGGAGGACTGGGAGTGAACAGTCTGGAGGACTGGGGAGTATCAGTCTGGAGGACTGGTGAGAGATCAGTCTGGAAGACTGAGAGTGATCAGTCTGGAGGACTGGGGAGTGATCGGTCTGGAGGACTGGTGAGTGATCAGACTGGAGGACTGGGGAGTGTCAGTCTGGAGGACTGGGGAGTGTCAGTCTGGAGGACTGGGGAGTGTCAGTCTGGAGGACTGGAGAGTGTCAGTCTGGAGGACTGTGTGGAGAAGTGTAAGCCGTGTCACTCCACTGTTCTACTTATAGGGGCTGCGAGTCCCTGCCTGTAATGGGTCTTTGCTACAAAATATTACAGGGTGACACAGCTGGGAACTCAGCAAGTGTGTGCTGGAGGAAGAAGTTGGAGCTGTATATAGACTGTTTATAGGAGAAATGTCCCTGAAGAAGTTTGTGAAGTTTTGCTGAAGTCAAGTAGATATCCCATAATTTCCCATCCCCATCCAAGTTATTAACCCTCAAAAAACCACAAAAACAAAGTTGTGGACTGTTCTCTGTCTCTGGAGTGCTGTGACAATTTGGTGTGCCTGGTTGTGCAGGGCGGGGGATCCCAGTTACTTGCGGCCCTTAAGGGGGTGCGCTACACTTGTGCTCCAATCAAGTCATTGGATATAAAATGTCCAGCTGGTAGAAAATGGGTGTGATAAAAGAGAATACATATTATGTTTAAATTATTGTCAGTAGGGGATTGGCGCTGTCCAACTGTAATGATAATTATAGATGAAAGTTATAAGTGAGAAAAGTGTTTGCTCAACATATATATCCCAAGTATTCGTGTCAAAAAATTAAATATTATTGTGCATATACAAAATGTGTGCAAAGACTGAAGTGTATCAAACATACATAATCCACCTATACAGTACACTACGATAAAGTGCAGCGTGCTTCTAAAAAGTGCGTGCAAAAAAATATTTTCTATTCAATGGTTATATATGTGTAGAAAAGGTACTTGTATTTTATAAAATGGTAAAAGAAACAAGATTCAATATGTAAACCCAATAATGATAATCAAAGCGAACAATTATGTGGGGAATAAAACATGAAAAAATGAAACAAATAAAAAATATATATATAAAAAATATATATATATAAAAAGACCCCAGCATGTGTGCTTAAAAAAGCAATTCCTTAAGGAGAGGATGTGAAAAAAGTTATTTTACAGCTTATGTGCATAAAAAACAAAAAATAAATGTCCGCAAACAAGTCCTAAAAAATGTCCTTCTGTTAAAGAAAAAGGTGGTGGCAGCGTTTATCCCCTCCTTCCCTGCACCCCCACTTGTGTTTGCACTCACCAGACTCCCTAACCCCTGCAGGGGTAAAGGGCATATGCAGACAATCCTGTGATATCGGAACCGGGAAGTGATCCTCCGTCCAGGGGTGCTTTATCCGCACAGGTCAGATACCACACTCCCCAGTCTACACAAACACAGAACTGGTTCCAGTTCTTTTTTATGCACATAAGCTGTAAAATAACTTTTTTCACATCCTCTCCTTAAGGAATTGCTTTTTTAAAGCACACATGCTGGGGTCTTTTTATATATATATTTTTTTTTACATATTGGATCTTGTTTCTTTTACCATTTTATAAGATACAGGTACCTTTTCTACACATATATAACCATTGAATAGAAAATATTTTTTTGCACGCACTTTTTAGAAGCACGCTGCACTTTATCGTAGTGTACTGTATAGGTGGATTATGTATGTTTGATACACTTCAGTCTTTGCACACATTTTGTATATGCACAATAATATTTAATTTTTTGACACGAATACTTGGGATATATATGTTGAGCAAACACTTTTCTCACTTATAACTTTCATCTATAATTATCATTACAGTTGGACAGCGCCAATCCCCTACTGACAATAATTTTTTCACGTTTTGGATGTCACCTCGGTGATTTCCATTATAGGGGGGCAGCAGTCTTCTTCCTAGATTTTATACTCCTGAGCGCGGAACTACTGTCATTCATATTATGTTTAAATATAACAACAGTAGGTAGAGGGGAGAGAGAGCAGAAGTCAGGACTGTGTAATGTACAACTTATTGTAGAAGATAAACAAGATAGGACTATATAGTATCAGGACTATGTAAAGTACAGAATAGAGTATATAGTGCATGGGTCAGGAGTATGTAATGTATAACAGAGTGTATAGTGCAGAGGTCAGGAGTATGTAATGTACAACATAGATTATATACTGTAGGGGTCAGGAGTATGTAATGTACAACATAGAGTATATAGTGAAGGGTTCAGAAGTATGTAATGTACAGCACAGAGTATATAGTGCAGGGGTCGGGAGTATGTCAGGAGTACGTAATGTATAGCACAGAGTATATAGTGAAGGAGTCGGGAGTATGTAATGTACAACATAGAGTATATAGTGCAGGGGTTGGAAATGTATAATGAACAACATAGAGCATATAGTGCAGGGGTCAGGAGTGTACAGGTACTGTACAACAATATAAAAGAGTACATTGTGCATTGGTCTTGACAATGTAATAAGCAATATAAGTGATATAGTGTAATGACTATATATATATATATATATATATATATATATATATATATATATATATATATATATATATATATACACTACCGTTCAAAAGTTTGGGGTCACATTGAAATGTCCTTATTTTTGAAGGAAAAGCACTGTACTTTTAAATGAAGCTAACTTTAAACTAGTCCTAACTTTAAACAAATATACTCTATACATTGCTAATGTGGTAAATGACTATTCTAACTGCAAATGTCTAGTTTTTGGTGCAATATCTACATAGGTGTATAGAGGCCCATTTCCAGCAACTATCACTCCAGTGTTCTAATGGTACAATGTGTTTGCTCATTGGCTCAGAAGGCTAATTGATGATTAGCAAACCCTTGTGCAATCATGTTCACACATCTAAAAACAGTCTAGCTCCTTCCAGAAGCTACAAAACTGACCTTCCTGTGAGCAGATTGAGTTTCTGGAGCATCACATTTGTGGGGTCAATTAAACGCTCAAAATGGCCAGAAAAAGAGAACTTTCATCTGAAACTCGACAGTCTATTCTTGTTCTTAGAAATGAAGGCTATTCCATGCGAGAAATTGCAAAGAAATTGAAGATTTCCTACAACGGTGTGTACTACTCCCTTCAGAGGACAGCACAAACAGGCTCTAACCAGAGTAGAAAAAGAAGTGGGAGGCCGCGTTGCACAACTAAGCAAGAAGATAAGCACATTAGAGTCTCTAGTTTGAGAAACAGACGCCTCACAGGACCCCAACTGGCATCTTCATTAAATAGTACCCGCAAAACACCAGTGTCAACATCTACAGTGAAGAGGCGGCTGCGGGATTTTGGGCTTCAGGGCAGAGTGGCAAAGAAAAAGCCATATCTGAGACTGGCCAATAAAAGAAAAAGATTAAGATGGGCAAAAGAACACAGACATTGGACAGAGGAAGACTGGAAAAAAGTGTTGTGGACGGATGAATCCAAGTTTGAGGTGTTTGGATCACAAAGAAGTAAGTTTGTGAGACGCAGAACAAATGAAAAGATGCTGGAAGAATGCCTGACGCCATCTGTTAAGCATGGTGGAGGTAATGTGATGGTCTGGGGTTGCTTTGGTGCTGGTAAGGTGGGAGCTTTGTACAGGGTAAAAGGGATTCTGAATAAGGAAGGCTATCACTCCATTTTGCAACGCCATGCCATACCCAGTGGACAGCGCTTGATTGGAGCCAATTTCATCCTACAACAGGACAATGACCCTAAACACACCTCCAAATTGTGCAAGAACTATTTACAGCAGAAGCAGGCAGCTGGTATTCTATCGGTAATGGAGTGGCCAGCACAGTCACCAGATCTGAACCCCATTGAGCTGTTGTGGGAGCAGCTTGACCGTATGGTACGCCAGAAGTGCCCATCCAACCAATCCAACTTGTGGGAGCTGCTTCTAGAAGCGTGGGGTGCAATTTCTCCAGCTTACCTCAATAAATTAACAGCTAGAATGCCAAAGGTGTGCAATGCTGTAATTGCTGCAAAAGGAGGATTCTTTGATGAAAGCAAAGTTTGATGTAAAAACAATGTTATTTCAAATACAAATCATTATTTCTAACCTTGTCAATGTCTTGACTCTATTTTCTATTCATTTCACAACGTATGGTGGTGAATAAGTGTGACTTTTCATGGAAAACACAAAATTGTTTGGGTGACCCCAAACTTTTGAACGGTAGTGTATATATATATATATATATATATATATATATATATATATTGTATATCCTTTTATACCTCCTTACAGAACTCCTGCCAGGAAAGGAAGGCAACCTTTACCATCTTATCATCTCACTGGTTAAATACATATTTGCAAGATACCAAGTGGAATGGAGAAGGGCAGTCCTTCACCCCTTGGTAGGCACTCATTCTTCGAGGAGGTCTGACTGCATAGTTTGTGCATCTACTAACATCTAAGTTGTGATTTTTGTACAAAACATTTCCCGCACTCAGGACAGGAATATGTTTACACCCACCCACATCCCGACATATTGGTAAAGACGAAACATATCCGGAATGTGGATGGGCATAAACAGGGAGCGAGTTTACTGATTCTCTGTACATACAGCGGTCATGTGAATTATGTCATATGTGATATGCTGAGTTTCAAGAATGTGTCTGGTGACCCTCATTTTATATGGAATAAAATACAGACTTTTGGATTTTATTACACTATTGGAAGAGTTCTTTCCCTTACATGTCATGAGCCTATTATCACACTAAAAGTGGAGTTCAGAAGGACAGGGGTTTATTGAGGAGATGCAACATTGATCTGGATGCTGTTTTAAAGGGCTTTGGCCCTTTGAAATATGAGAGGCAATAGGATCTGGTGAGTTACACTGGATTGGGGTGATTGATGGTAGTCACTGGAGGCACCATTGGTGATATATGTTTAAAGTGGAAAGAAAGAGGGGTGGACTTTGTGTTTATAAAAAAACTTCAAAGTTCCTTAGAACTGGATACACTGGACTCTTATTCTTTGTTTAGCCACTGTCCGCCCGGGCGATAGACAAAAGCCGGCTACAGCGCGGGCTTACTTTGCCGGGGGGCGTACATGGACATGCAAGTCAGAGGGACCGGCTTTGTATGAATCACCCCAATCATTCAAATCCCATGCTCCTCAATTTATTGGAATATGGATGTGGACTGGATTTTAGGCTTCAGGGAGGCAAGAAAACCATGTCTACATGGAAGGGATAATTTTATTGGCATCTAGGTGTCAACTCTATCCTAGAAACTGACTCTGTCCTTTTAAATGCTAATTAAAGAATATATGTCTATGACTGATTACTGATTTATACTACAGAATTAAACTACAATTACATCCTTCTACAGATCACATCACATCTCAGCTACTAGCAAAACTGCCCTACTGTTACATTTATGCTACATCCACATTTATGTTACAGGTACAGACAGAGGAATGTATTTAGTGTTAATGACCCACCTGTGCCGATCTCTGTAGGAGTGTCCTCCTCTAGAAATGTCCCCGTTATTCCATCCTCCTCCATAGACTGCAGAATATCCCTCACATACGTTTCTTCTTCTTCTGTTTTACCCTCAACTTTAGAATCTCTCAGGTTTCCACTCTGAATATATAAAAAAAATTACATCAGTTGTAACAATGCAGATAATGTACAGATCCTAATGATACTATCAGTGATTGTTCCTCATCTACCTGATGATGGTGAGGGAAGGTGTGACCTTCCTGTGTGGAATCCCGGGAATACGGAGGACAGGGACATCTCTCTGGTGCATTCCTGGTATTAGGTGGCTCCATCATATCCTTGTGTCCTTCTGAAAACTCCTCCATCACCCGATATTCCCCATCCTTCTCTATGGGGCAGTTGAAGTTCGTCAGGACGAAACGCATCGGGCTTGCTACGCTTGCTCCCCATATTGCTCTTTGTTCCATTTTTATACTCGTGATCACCAGTTTTTATGTACTCATTTTTTATATGATGTACTGCAATTTTAAATAAGCCTTTGTGGTTTTTGACCTGCACCTACGGAGCCTTTCCTTCTTTTTCCCACTCTCACCTCGGTTTGACTGACCTCTGTCTATACTCCGACCTCCTGAGGGTGTTTCCACTGGGTGGAGGTTTTTTGCCATATATTGGAGAATTACAAGGATCGAGGAACCCTGCCTGGACCATCACTGAAGAGTGGTCATATCCTGTCTAAAGTGATCCCTCTCCTGCTTACACCTAAACCGCGAGGCATTCGGCCAACACAAACTCGATTGACCCGCTACCGTTAGTATGTGGGTCCACCATATTCGGTAAGAGTACCCATCCATATTTTTATGGCAGAGGATTTCTTCACAACCTACAACTTCACTACCAGGTTCATGTTGTCTACACCATTTCCATTTTTGATTGAGGATTCACCATTATTTATTTGATGAACACTTTTTGTTGAACTTTATTATTCATTTTTTAATTTTTCCCCTGTTCATAACAGTGAACTCTGGATTTTGTGTTTATTCAACACATTGGTTTTATCTCACCTATATATACACTATTTAGTTCACTATCTTTTGAGCGCTACACTGTATTCCTTTATTCATTGTGACAAACCTATTATGAATAAATCATAACTACCAATAATTGTCAATCACCTACCTGATGATGGTGAGGGATGGTGTGACCTTCCTGTGTGGAATCCCGGGAATACAGAGGACGGGGACATCTCTCTGGTGGGTTCCCATTACTGGATCCATCTGTAGGAAACACACACACTGACTGAATACATTGTTTCTATGTGTTTATCAGATGATGGGGGATCTAGGTGGACCCTCCGTACTGCTCTCTCCTTTACAATAAAGTCTCCTCTTACCCGGTGATGTGAGGGGCGGCTGATTGTCCATCATGACGTCCTTGTAGAGATCCTTGTGTCCTTCTAAATACTCCCACTCCTCCATGGAGAAATAGACAGTGACATCCTGACACCTTATAGGAACCTGACACACACAATGATACAGTCACCATCCAGACACATCCCTTGTCTGTTACTGGATAATGTCCCAGAATTCCCAGCACCACTCACCTCTCCTGTCAGCAGCTCCATCATCTTCTTGGTGACTTCTAGAATCTTCTGCATGTTGTGTCTCTTGGGTTTTAGGGAGTCACATGGAGGCACTGTGATGGTCATATGATCACCTGACTTCAGTAGAGGAAAACTCTGTATTGGAAAACCAATAAGAATATCATGTTAGGATCCCAGAATCCTCCTCACCTCTCCAGCCAGGTCTGTGTTTTATTAAAAGGATAAGAGTGATGTCATGTGACCTCCCAGAATCCTCCTCACCTCTCCGGTCAGCAGGTAGATGATCTCCAGGGTGAGGTTTAGTATCCTCTCAGTCATGTGTCTCCGGTCCTCCTCCATCCTCATTGGTGCCGTCATTTGATCTATACAGGTCTCCTTGTAAACGGATAACTTTGGTAGATGAAAGTAAGAATTATTTGGATGGTAATGCCCACACAATAATAGAATGTGGATATGAGGGGGGTAATAGGAGGGTTGCTGTACATTTAAGAACTTCTGTCTTCATTGGAACACATTTAATCTAAATTGTTTAGTACAGGGCTCGATAAAACCCAGGTGCCAGGTCGCAATGGCGACTGGAAATTGCATACTGGCGCCTGGGCTACACCGCAGCAGCGGTCTGGATTCCTGCAAAGTGCCTCCCCCACCCCCCGCGGGTGCGCGGACTTAGGGCGGGCTGGCCAAAATTGCGGCCGCGGCTTTGCGGCCTGCTGGAGCGGGATACACGCTCCTTTATGCGAACCAGCGCCCTCCTCTGGTGGGCGGTGCTGTGATGAGCATGGCGTGCTCTCACTGCCCGCCTACCTCCAACATCATCTTCTCAGTTTGACAGCTGGGGATGAGGTTGCGGCCATGATCAGTCGCCTGTTCCTTACCGCCGTTGTGGACGGGGAGTGCCACTTCAGTGCCATCTCAGTTCTGCCTGTCAGTGTCACCTGTCAGTGCTGCCTATCAATTCCATTCAGTGCCATCTGTCAGTGCCACCTCAGTGCTGCTCATCAGTGCCATCTCAGTGCTCATTGGTGCTGCCCATTAGTGTTACCTCAGTGCTGCCCATCAGTGTCACCTCAGTGCTGCCCATCAGTGCCACCTGTCAGTACCACCTCAGTGCTGCCCATTAGTGCCATCTCAGTGTTCATTGGTGCTGCCCATCAGTGTCACCTCAGTGCCACCTGTCAGTGCTGCCTATCAGTGCCACCTGTCAGTTCCCATCAGTGGCACCTCAGTGCTGCCTATTGGTGCCGATCAGTTCCAACCTCAATGCCACCTCATCAGTGCAGCCCATCAGTGCTCATCAGTGCCGCCTATCAGAGCACATCAGTGAAGGAGGAAAAAAAACTTTGCAAAATCTTATAACAAACAAAACAAAAGTTGATTTTTTTTTAAAATAATATTTTGGGGGTTTTTTTTCGCTTGGCATCAGGCATGAGCAATTCTTATTGCCCGATGCCCCAGACATGCAGTTCTGGGCGCTGGGCAGAGGATTTAAAAAACTGGCTCCTAACTTTTTCAGCTGGCTCCTAGATTCTTAGCAAATTTGTCAAGCCCCGGTTTAGTATTTGCTAAGTTTTTGAGAACCTGGGACTCTCTTGGCCTGCTGGATCAGAAATTCTATTTTCTCTGTTGGGTTTTAATTTTGGCCAGAGTTGGTGGCTAATCAGGATAATTGCCAGGACTTCCAATCTTCAGGAGCCTGCTGACTGACAGGAGTGATGTCACGGTCAGTCTCTGCAGTATGAGAAGGAATTGGATTGGTTGGGGAAGGATGGGGCTGGTGGAGTAGAGAGCTGTGGGGGTGGAATCTGTTCTCTTCCCTCCAATGGCAGTCTAGTGTGGGTAGGAGGAGGACAGCAGGGGGGAGGGGTTTGGTTGCCAAGTATACTGTAGTATCCAGGACGCTGTACAGAGTGATAATGGGTTTATGGTGTTCTGAAATCCAGCACTGGGCACTGCCAAAGCCTGTGTCATATTAAAGTATTGGACTGCCTCCCCCAGATGCACAGCATTGATCCCCGGCCATCCATTACATGATGCTCTGCAAACAGACCTCCTCTAAGAATGAGTGCCCACCAAGGGGTAAAGAACTATCCTTGTTCATTCCACTTGGTATCTTGGAAAAAATGATTGGACCATTGAGATGGTGAAGGTTGCCTTCCATTCCTGGCAGGAGTTCTGTAAGGAGGTCTAAAAGCAAGTTCGGGTGGGAAAATCATCATAGACCAAGAGCCCCCTCCCTCCCTCCCTTAGCCCTACAGCTTCCTCTTCCCTCAGAGCCCACCAACCCTATCAAGGGCACAGAGTCCTTCAGCTAAACTACCACCATAGGGGCCCCAAAAACCTTCAACCTCAATATCCCTTCAGCTCCTCTTCTTCCCTCAGAACCTTCTGTATTTTCCTCCCTCTGACATCAATGTTGGAACATATTCTTCATGGCAGGCTGGGGAATGTTTTCTTCCTCCTGACCAGCAATGTAAGGGGCTCTATGCTCCATACTCCTGACCCCTGCACTCCATCATTGTGTTGGCTGCATATTGTAATGATCGCCCATTTGCTGCCTGTGTAGTGTAATAATTGCCCTTTGTAGGTCATGTATGGTCAGGATGGTCATTGTCTTGTCTATTTATTGTCAGTGCTGTTTGTTTAGAGGATCATATTACTAGAATTTAGGTTCCAAGTGAAGAGAATGTTCCGGCCCCGTAAGTGGGGAAATGTTCTGCCCCTGAAGGCGTTAATCTAGGTTTCCACACTATATATGTGTGTATCATCATCTGCTGGAGATAAAAGACATCACAGTGACTATGGAGGAAGAGGACGGACATGACGGGGGGTTACTGGGTGTAAATAGAAAATAAGATCTTATTACCTCCTCTACTGCCAGGTCCAGCAATGTCTTCTCTCTACTTCTTCCCGACTCACCTCTCACCTGGAACTTCATATTTATATCTGACATCACTTCCTGTCTGTATTCCATAGGGACCTTCTGATTTGGTAGAAGTGAGATCACCACCTTGTGGAGCTCAAAGGAACTACAGTCACGGGGTATAGCTGGTTGTTAACAATAGCTGGTTGTTAACAAGTGCCGGGAGACACCCGCAGTGTGTAATCAAGGTACTGGCGAGGCTGCAGATGGGCACAGTGAGGCTGCAGATTGGCACAGCGAGGCTGCATTGTTGGCACTGATGAGGCTGCAAATGGGCACAGTGAGGGTGCATTGTTGGTGAATGTGACACGACATTATCTTTTAAAGTATTATTTTATTATGGCATTACATTATTAATTATTCTTTGAAGTATTATTTTATTATAGTTTTTTTATTATGAATGCGGGGGGGGGGGGGGGTTGTCGGCACGGAGCGTGACCTCCCTGAAATGAGTTTTTGCAGGTTGGGATGTCTGCATTGGTCACCAATGTAAGGGACCACTACACTGACCACTGATATAAGGGGGTCCTTCCCCCATTGGTCACCAATGTAAGGGACCACTACACTGACCACGGATATAGGGGGTCCTTCTCTCATTGGTCACCAATGTAAGGGACTATTACACTGACCACTGATATAAGGGGGTCCTTCCCCCATTGGTCACCAATGTAAGGGACAACTACACTGACCACTGATATAAGGGGGTCCTTCTCCCATTGGTCACCAATGTAAGGGACAACTACACTGACCACTGATATAAAGGGGCCCTTCTTCCATTGGTCAGCACCCAATGTTTGTCCCAATCAAACTATCCCAACTCTTTACCCAGGGAGTAAAAACTGGCATATTGCTTACTTAGGCACACAGTTATCCCCTTGATGTTAACTCCTTCCTAGCGAGTGTCATTAGTACAGTGACAGTGTATAGTCTTATCACTGTATTAGAGTCACTGGTGATATCAGTGTCAGTTAGTCAGTCCCCCATCTCCCCCCCCACCCAATGTTAGTGTGGGGGTTATTTACTAAAGCTGGAGAGTGTAAAATCAGGCTCACTTCTGCATAGAAACCAATCAGCTTCTAACCTCAGATTGTTTAATTCCTTTGGCAATAAAACCTGTTAGCTGATTGGTTTCTATGCAAACGTGAGCCTTATTTTGCACTCTCCAGTTTTAGTAGATAAACCCCTGTTAGTGTCAGATTGTCCGTCGCACTATCACAGTCCCAGATTATCAATGATCGCCCCCAGTACTATTAAAAAATAAATAAAAATTCCAGCATATATACCATAGTTTGTAGACGCTAGAACATTCACACATACCAGTCAATATACACTTATTGGGATTTTTTTTTTAACCAAAGCCACGCAGTAGAATAGATTTTGGACTAAATTTATGAAGGAATTTTATTTATTTATTTTTATTTTATCGGATGTGTTTTATAGCAGAAAGTAAAAAAATATTATCAAAAAAAAATGGTGTCTTTTTTCATTTATACAATAAAAAATAAAAAACCCAGTGGTGATCAAATACCACCAAAAGAAAGATCTATTTGTGTGAAAAAGAAATGATACAAGATGTAATTTGGGTACAGCTTTGCATGACCGCAAAATTACCAGTTAAAGTACCGCAGTGCTAAATAGCAAAAAAAATGGCCTGGTCATGAAGGGAGTAAAACCAGGGCTATTTTTTTCAGCGGGGGAACACAGTTCTGGCACCTCCAGCACTGCATGTATGTAATAGCAAGGGGTGTGGGGAGTGCTGGAGGGTCTATTGATGCTGGCTGCTGGTAGATCTATTGTCACTGGTGGGGATCTGTTTTTGTGTGAGGGTCTATTGCTGCTGGTCGGGGATGTATTGTTACATAAGTAGTGAGCAACCCTGCGAGCCACTTACGGATGAATGCCTACAAAATGGTGAGTAATTAGTCTTAAGTGGAGACCAGCTGCAAACACTCAGTCACGTTTCATAATCGTGCAAAGTGATAAAACTAAAACAGTGTGTCTGCGCTAGAAAAAAATCACATCAATCAAAAGTGCAGCAATAATAAACATAAGCAACATAGGTGTTTGACAAATAATACACTTGAATGAAAATACCCCTAAGTACTAGAGTATAAAGTGCACAGTGCTGTATAAAACACACAATGTGAGTGATCAATCAAAAAACATATCACATAAATAATGAATCAAATGAAATGTAAAGGGATATAACTCCTGGTGAATGAAATAAAGTCCAAAACAGTATATATCCAAAAATATAAGAGTGCCCAGAAGAAACATAGTCCGAAGATTTAGTGAAATTCACATATCCTTCCTTCCAAAAGTGTATCACCAAGAAACATGCTGTAGTGTCTTCCAGCCACCCCCACAGGTGTATATGCTCACCTTCCTGTGTGTGACACAGCGATTAAACTATGTCAAACAAAGCCTTGGAGCCACTCCTGTGCTCATTTGGAACCAGCTGTGCAGACCTCCAATGCTCTCAAACGAAGATACTGACTGTGATCACAGTCAGTATCTTCGTTTGAGAGCATTGGAGGTCTGCACAGCTGGTTCCAAATGAGCACAGGAGTGGCTCCAAGGCTTTGTTTGACATAGGAAGGTGAGCATATACACCTGTGGGGGTGGCTGGAAGACACTACAGCATGTTTCTTGGTGATACACTTTTGGAAGGAAGGATATGTGAATTTCACTAAATCTTCGGACTATGTTTCTTCTGGGCACTCTTATATTTTTGGATATATACTGTTTTGGACTTTATTTCATTCACCAGGAGTTATATCCCTTTACATTTCATTTGATTCATTATTTATGTGATATGTTTTTTGATTGATCACTCACATTGTGTGTTTTATACAGCACTGTGCACTTTATACTCTAGTACTTAGGGGTATTTTCATTCAAGTGTATTATTTGTCAAACACCTATGTTGCTTATGTTTATTATTGCTGCACTTTTGATTGATGTGATTTTTTTCTAGCGCAGACACACTGTTTTAGATGTATTGTTACATAGTTAGTCAGGTTGAAAAAAGACACAAGTCCATCCAGTTCAACCATAAAATAAATAAAATAAAAAATATCGTACAATCCAATATACCCAATTCTATACCCACAGTTGATCCAGAGGAAGGCAAAAAACCCCAGCAGAGCATGCTCCAATTTGCTACAGCAGGGGAAAAAAATCCTTCCTGATCCCCCAAGAGGCAATCAGATTTTCCCTGGATCAACTTTACCTATAAAATGTTAGTACCCAGTTATAATATGTACATTTAGGAAAGTATCCAGGCCTTTCTTAAAGCAATCTACTGAGCTGGCCAGAACTACCTCTGGAGGGAGTCTATTCCACATTTTCACAGCTCTTACTGTGAAGAAACCTTTCTATATTTGGAGATGACATCTCTTTTCCTCTAGACATAAAGAGTGCCCCCGTGTCCTCTGGGTTGACCGTAAAGAGAATAACTGAACACCAAGTTCACTATATGGCCCCCTTATATATTTGAACATGTTGATCATATCCCCCCTTATTCTCCTCTTCTCAAAAGTGAAGACGTTCAGTTCCTCTAATCTCTCCTCATAGCTGAGCTCCTCCATGCCTCTTATCAGTTTGGTTGCCCTTCTCCGCACTTTCTCCAGCTCCCCGATATCCTTTTGAGAACTGGTGCCCAAAACTGAACTGCATATTCCAGATGAGGTCTTACTAATGACTAATTGTTGCTGGTAGGGATCTACTTTTGAGGGAGAGGTCTATTGTTTCTAGCTGCTGGGAGATCTGTTGTTGCTGCTGGGGGGGGGGGGGTACTAATGCTGCTAGGGTGGCTATTTTGTTGCCGGGGTGGTATTTTGATGTGAGTGGTCCATTTTTGCTGTTTGGGGGTGTCTTATTTTTGTGTGAGGGAACTGTTATTAATGAGGTGGGGTCTATTGTTGCTGGGGGGGAAACCTATTGTTGCTGGGGTGGGGTCTACTGTTGCTGGGGATCTATTGTTGTGTGAGGGATCTATTGTTGCTGGGGTGGTGTCCATTGTTGCTGGGGGGAGTCTATTGTTGTGTGAGGGATCTATTGTTGCTGGGGGTATATTTGTATTCCATTTTTTGCGATACGACACTGCGTTACTTTAACTGACAACTGCACGGACATGCAACGCTGTATCCAAATAAAATTGATGTGTTTTTTTCCCCACAAATAGAGCTTTCTTTTGGTGGTATTTGATCACCTCCGCGGTTTTTATTTTTTGCGCTATAAACAAAAAAAGACTTCATTTTGAAAAAAAAAAAAAACAATATTTTTTACTTTCTGTTATAAAACATCCAATAAAAAAATGTTAAAAAAATCTAATTTTCAAATTTCAGTTTAGACCAATGTGTATTCTGCTACATATTGTTGGTAAAAAAATCCAAATAAACGTATATTGATTGGTTAGTGCAAAAGTTTTAGCGCCTACAAACGATGGGATATTTTTACTGTTTTTACTAGTAATGGCAGCGATCAACAACTTATAGCGGGACTGCGATATTGCGGCGGACAAATCGGACACCTGACACTTTTTTGGGACCACCGACACTAATACAGTAATCAGTACTAAAAAAATATGCACTGTCACTGTACTGATGACACTGGCAGGGGAGGGGTTAACATCAGGGGCGATCAAAGGGATAAATGTGTGCCTAGCCTGTGCTTACTCACTGTGGGGGAGGTGCTTTTACTATGAGAAGGCATGGATCCGTGTTCCTGCTTTGCAGGAACACAAAATCAATACCTTCCCTACTGACAGAACGGCAATCTGCCTTGTTAAGATAGATCGTCGTTCTGAGGGTGTACCATACAATCTGCGGGTGCCGGCAGACATTGGGTCCACGGTACCCGCCGCTGGGCTCCCGCTGTGTGTGATCACAGAGGGAGCGGGTCGCCCCAGACCCGGAGGAGTCCCAAGGTCCCACCCTTTTTGTTCCTTTTATATTTCCAGACCCGGAAGAGTCGGGTCACGTACTAGGTATATGATCTAACACAGAACGGCCACCCTGCTGCAGTATATCTGCAAGGGGGGGGGGGGTCGGGAAGAAGTTAAGAAAATTAATTAGAACATGAATGGATGGTGTCAGTGTTTTTTTTATTTTATTTTTTATTTTTACAACTTAACCTTTTAAATATTTTTTTTTTACAATTTGTTATTTATTTTTTATCAGCCCTATTGGGGGGCTTTGTGAGATATCAGGGATCTAAACAAACGCCTGACATCTCCCCTTTGAGACAGGGAAAGGGACTGAGGACACAGATTCCCCGTTCCCTTTCTCAGAAGCCTCAGCTGCACTGAAGATGAATGGACAGAGACAGCGGCTTCTGTTCATTCATAAACTGAGACATCATAAACATAGTTTACTCTGCTCAGTTATGAATGGACAGTCAGTGATCACTGACTCTGTGCATTCAGAAAAGGAAGAAGCCAGTAAATACATATTTACCGGCTCCTTCCTCCGCTCTCCATCCTGAAAGAGGAGGACACGGAGGGAGAGCACGGAGGAGGACACAGAAGGGGAGCACAGAGGGGGACCAGAGGAGCATGGAGGAGCTACAGCAGACTCGGGGAGCCAATGGAGGACCCGGAGCAGGACCTGGGGAGCCGCAGGAGGACACAGGAGACAGTCGGTGCAATTACCAGGACCAATCTCCCTGTATACCTTTTAATAAAGCAGCTGAAAGCCGCGGGAGGGAGATGAGGAGAAGCGGCTGTCAGCTGCTTTATTAAAATGTATACAGGAAGATTGGTGCTTGGAACTGCCCGCACCAATCATTTGTCAGGCTGCCCCCACCGCTACGCTGAGGACGCAGGTATCGGGCCAAGTATCTGAGAATTTGCACGAGTACAAGTACTCGTGCAAATGCTTGGTATCGGCACCGATACTAGTATCGGTGCAGCCCTAGCTCTAACACCATCCCACTAATAGCTGGGGAAACAGCGATAACTCCTGTTGAAGCTGAAAGGCTCCCGGATGGCACAGGATGCCGCTTGTATCCGCTATTGCCCCAAGAGACCCGGCTGCTCATGCTTCCAAAAGGATAGGGAAAACTGCAATTATCAAGGGTCCTATGAGGAGGACAAAAAAATGGAACACAGTCTCTTTCTCGAAATTACTCAAAATTCATGAGCGTGAGGTCCTATAGGATAGGAGTAAGGGCAGAGCTACCGAAACGCGTGCTGCCATGGAGTCTGTCAGTAGATATGGCCATCATTTCTTATGGCTGGGCAAATATGTGCCACTTTCATCCAACAATTAAAAAAAAATAGACCTTTAAGCATTTGTAAAAGCTTACACCACAATAATGACTCAGCCAACAAAAGGGAATGACTCCATTTTAATTTTTCTACTGCTGTCAATGGCCAAGACGGTACAACACTTCATCCATGTGTTATGCGTTTGTGTCAGGATTTGCCTGAACGAACAATTATGTTGAGAAATTTTTAGACCAAAGCAGAAATCTTTAAGAACACAAATCGATATATATGGAAAAAAATATTTATTCACTAAGACACGTATTCACAATAAATAGTTCGATTAGTGGATGGACAGTAAAAAGGGTATACTACTATAGCACAAAAACAGAAAATAATTAAAATTGAAAAAAACAAAAATAGAATTAAAGAAAAATTTCAACGGTTATATCGGGGAGAGCAATCTAGGTATCACAAGAAACCAATCAATCTGCATATCAAAGCTAAGCAATGAATTATTAAAATGTCAATGTATAATAGGTACCCTTTCAAAATGGCTGCTGGCTTACAATGGTCATTACCAGAGTCCCAAAAAATGGCTGCCTTTCCAAAATAGCATCCCGTGAAGCTGTATCTTGGCGTCCCTGAGGTGTCAGATGGTGAGGCGTGATGATGAGTGTCTCTCTGGATGGATGTGTGATCTGTCTGTCTTGGGTGAAGAGTGATCCCAATGGCTTCCTACACTTGTCCTATATACAGTTCTTAACAATAAGCTCATAAAAACTTTAATAAGCCTAGCCCAGAAGGTGGAACTTCTTTTCATTGGTCCATGTGGCTAAATATTTACACGTTGTTTGTTCAAGCATTGCCTCTCTTAGCCACCAGGTGTCATTCTAGGACAAGGAATGTTTGTTCTAAAAATTTTAAATAGCATGGCCATATGATATTTCTAATACACACACACATATATATATATATATATATATATATATATATATATATATATAATGTTTAGGAGATCTTGTAACTGTCAATGTATGAGCACATACCGTATTTATCTGTGTTAAACACACCTTTTCGCCCTGAAATTAGGGGGCAAATCATGGGTGCGTGTTATACGCTGATATTTACCTGGCTGCCTCAGAGGGGAAGAGCTAGTGCTGTCAGATTACACAGATCTCCTGTGTACCTGGCTCTTGCAGTCACACACAGTCCCACCTCCTGGACCGGCACTCTTGAGGCTGCATTGATTGGAAATGGCGAGGCTGCAGATGGGCACTAATCAGGCTGCATTGATGGGCAATGGCGAGGCTGCAGAAGGGCACTAATCAGGCTGCATTGATGGGCATTGGTGAGGCTGCATTGATGGGCAATGGCGAGGCTGCAGATGGGCACTGATAAGGCTGCATTGATGGGCAATGGCGAGGCTGCAGCTGGCCACTGATCAGGCTGCATTGATGGGCAATGGTGAGGCTGCAGATGGGCACTGATCAGGGTGCTTCGATGGGCACTGGTGAGGCTGCAGATGGGCACTCATCAGGCTGCAATGGCAAGGCTGCAGATGGGCACTAATCAGGCTGCATTGATGGGCAATGGTGAGGCTGCAGATGGGCACTGGTGAGGCTGCATTGATGGGCAATGGCGAGGCTGCAGATGGGCACTGATAAGGCTGCATTGATGGGCAATGGCGAGGCTGCAGCTGGCCACTGATCAGGCTGCATTGATGGGCAATGGTGAGGCTGCAGATGGGCACTGATCAGGGTGCTTCGATGGGCACTGGTGAGGCTGCAGATGGGCACTCATCAGGCTGCAATGGCAAGGCTGCAGATGGGCACTAATCAGGCTGCATTGATGGGCAATGGTGAGGCTGCAGATGGGCACTAATCAGGCTGCAGATGGGCACTGGTGAGGCTGCATTGATGGACAATGGCGAGGCTGCAGATGGGCACTGGTGAAGCTGCATTGATGGGCAATGGTGAGACTGCAGATGGGCACTGATTGGGCTGCACTGATAGGCAATGGCGAGGCTGCAGATGGGCACTGATCAGGCTGCAATGAAGAGGCTGCAGATGGGCGCTGATCAGGCTGCATTGATGGGCAATGGAGAGGCTGCAGATGGGCACTGATCAGGCTGCATTGATGGGCACTGATAAGGCGGCATTGATGAGCACTGACCCTTATTTTGCTTCTAAGTTCTTTATTCAATATTCGTTTTTTTTCCTGAAACTTTCCTCTTAAAATTAAGGTGCGTGTTATATGCCTGTGTGTGTTATACACCGATAAATATGGTAGTTCTGATGCAGTAATATTTAACAGTAAGATTTTTTTTAATATCAACTATTAATTGAATATAGTTACGTCAAACACACACACACGTTTCGCTAATAATTTAGATTACAAATAAACAAACTGTAGTCAAATTAAGACGCTTTTTCCCGCGATAGAATATCTTACCAGTATAACATTTTTGTAACCTTTCACCATGTATACTGTGTTCTGATATACAATCATATGATTGTCCAATCATATGTCCATTATGTTTGTCAGGTAGAATTTATATAATCCATTGGCTGGTCACTATACACCGTGCAGCCATAACATTATGACCACCCCCCTAATATTTAGTATGCAAATTGTGTTCTTATACAAATCAAACAATATGATAAATGTTAAAGTGCAATGTGTAAAGGAAAATGTAATTCATCAGACCAGGCCACCTTCTTCCATTACTCCCTAGTCCAGTTCAGATGTTCATGTGACCATTGTAGAAGCTTTTGGCTGTGGACATGGGTCACTATGGACTTCACAGCCCCGTACACAACAAACTGTGATGCCCATTTTTTTCTGCTTTCACCTCATCAACTTCATGGACAACATGTTCACTTGCTGCCTAATATATCCCACCAGTTTTCATATTCCATTGTAACGAGATATTCTCTTTACCTGTCAGTGGTCATAATGGTACAGCTGATTGGTGTATAACCACCCTTACTCATCATTTGTGTGCACAAGTCTATCTGAATATACATAGTGCCTTCATACTCCTCCTTCACGTAAACATCGATCAGGGGTTATCTTTATTCTTTTTGGACATTGTGTATTTTGCCATGGAAAGTCAGTTAATGTTTGCTGGTTTCAAGGCTTGTTACCCGAGTTCTATTTGTAAATAATAAAACAGCTTCTTCGAGACTCCAGGTGGGAAAGAACGTACACACTCATTGATCTTCTAACCAGTTCTGCAAACAGGCTTGTTTACAGACCCCCAGCAAATTGGGAAAAACCAGAATGTCTTTGTGTGGCACTTGCATGACTTCAGACATGGAATTAACCCCTTTAATATTTTGGCCTATCCACAACTTAGATCAGTCAGTATTAAATTCTGAAATTTATGTCATATTTGTAATTAATTCACTGATGCTCAGACACGTTTTTGGTGATCTCTAAACTCCTTATGAACTGTTTCTTACATGATGAAGATCAGCCATGGAGTATATCTGAGGTGTATATCAGGGTGTGCTTCTTCTCCACATGAGAGCTGTGATGTCCAGCAACATTCATATAGAAGATATTTCCCGCACTCAAGGCATTAATACACCTCGAGGGTTGTGTGGGATCCCTACAGGACAGGACTTCAGTGACTAACAATTCCCTTTCTCAGGATAGGAAATTGGCTTCTCCCCCGTGTGCAATTTCTGGTGTCTATAAAGATTGAATGTCTTTGAAAAGCATTTCCCACACTCAAGACATGAATATGGTTTTTCTCCTGTGTGAGACCTTTGATGTTGGACAAGCCGTGATTTTTGTACAAAACATTTCCTGCACTCAGGACAGGAATAAGACTTCTCCCCTGTGTGCAAGCTCTGATGTCTGTAAAGATGGGACTTCTGTGAAAAACATTTCCCACACTCAGAACAGGAATATGGCTTCTCATCCGTGTGAGATCTTAGATGTCGGACAAGCCGTGATTTTTGTAGAAAACATTTCCAGCACTCAGGACAGGAATACGGCTTCTCCCCTGTGTGTGATCTCTGATGTCTGTAAAGATGGGACTTTTGTGAAAAACATTTCCTGCACTCAGAACAGGAATATGGCTTTTCCCCCGTGTGAAACATCTGATGTTTGACAAGGTCTGCTTTTTGTACAAAACATTTCCCACACTCAGGACAGGAATACGGCTTCTCCCCCGTGTGCAAGCTCTGATGTCTGTAAAGATTGTACTTCTGTGAAAAACATTTCCCACACTCAGAACAGGAATACAGCTTCTCATCTGTGTGAGATCTCTGATGTTTGCAAAGACGGGACTTCAGTGCAAAACATTTCCCGCAGTCAGGACAGGAATACGGCTTTTCTCCTGTGTGAGATCTCTGATGTGTGACAAGTTCGGATTTTTGTACAAAACATTTTCCACACTCAAGACAAGAATATGGCTTCTCCCCTGTGTGAGATCTCTGATGTGTGACAAGTTCTGATTTTTGTACGAAACATTTTCCGCACTCAGGACAGGAATAAGGCTTCTCCCCTGTGTGCAATCTCTGATGTCTGGAAAGATGGGACTTCTGTGAAAAACATTTCCCGCACTCGGAACAGGAATACGGCTTCTCATCTGTGTGAGATCTCTGATGTTTGTAGAGACGGGACTTCAGTGAAAAACATTTCCCGCACTCAGGACAGGAATATGGCTTTTCTCCTGTGTGAGACTTTTGATGTTGGACAAGCACAGATTTTTTTACAAAACATTTCCCGCACTCAAGACAGGAATATGGCTTTTCCCCCGTGTGATACATCTGATGTGTGACAAGTTCTGATTTTTGTACAAAACACTTCCCACATTCAGGACAGAAATAAGGCTTCTCCCCTGTGTGCAATCTCTGATGTCTATAAAGATTGTACTTCTGTGAAAAATATTTCCCGCACTCAGAACAGGAATACAGCTTTGCATCTGTGTGAGATCTCTGATGTTTGTAGAGACGGGACTTCAGTGAAAAACATTTACCGCACTCAGGACAGGAATATGGTTTTTCTCCTGTGTGAAATCTCTGATGTGTGTAAAGATGGCCCTTCTGTGAAAAACATTTTCCACACTCAAGACAGGAATACGGCTTCTCCCCTGTGTGAGACCTCTGATGTGTGACAAGTTCTGATCTTTGTACAAAACATTTTTCGCACTCAGGACAGGAATATGGCTTCTCTCCTGTGTGACATTTCTGATGCATGTAAAGGGAGGACTTGTCTGAAAAACATTTCCCACACTCAGGACAGAAATATGGCTTTTCACCCGTGTGAGATCTGTGATGTACAAGTTGTGATTCATGTACAAAACATTTCCCACACTCAGAACAGGAATACGGCTTCTCACCTGTATGAGTTATTTTATGCACATTAAGACTGTATTTAGAACGAAAATATTTCCCGCACTCAGGGCAGGAATATGGTTTCTCTCCCGTGTGAGATCTCTGATGTGAGAAAAGACTGGACTTCTTTGAAAAACATTTCCCACAATCTGGACATGTATGTATCTTCTCCCCTGTGTGAGATCTTTGATGCTCATTAAGAGTGCATTTAAATTGGAATCCCTTCCCACACTCAGTGCAGGAAAACCTCTTATCTGTTGGAAGGACGGCACCGTCCCTCACAGTCTGAGGTTCCTCAGGATAAGAGGAATACAATGGTCCATCTACACTGTGTGGTGCCGGATGGACATTTGAGGTAGCTGGGTTTTCTCTTGGACTATACTGTGTGATGTCCTCATCTTCTACTTTACAGTCTGGAGACAAAGTGAGACAATCCTCTGAGGTTTTCCTCATCTCCCGTCCATCTACTAAAATAGAGATAAAAAGATTATTACTAGACATGAGCAGATTGGTTCCCCTAAACCAGGACTCTGCCCACATCAGACAGCTTTGTCTCTGAGGATCTTGAAGGGATAAGTTCACCCATATTCGGGGTGTAACATGTTATGAATGCACCAGCCCCCGCACCCCACTGTGACAGCTCCCCCCCCCCAGCTGTCAAAATAAAAAAAAACACACCAGTGTCACTCATTCACAGCGCTCTGTGAGTGGAAAACTACAAGGTCCAGCAGTCTTAGTGGCTGTCAGCTAGCAATTTTCAATGAACTACCACGCTGCTGTGAGCGCCGTGGTAGTTCATTCTTTCTTCCTTTCAGATTTTATCCGCTTGCTTGTATGAGGTATGACCAAGTCCATACACTGACAGATCTGCAGGAGACCTGCATGGCATCAGTAATCTGCTGATCACGGGTGCAATGCTTTATAGGCTCCTGCAATATCAAATAATAAATGTACATTTTGTTTCCCTGCAAAGGTAAACGTATCCTTTAATATTCCACCTGCAAGGTAACTAAATAAATGGATCTTATGAATCTCCTACCAGTTAATTTCTTTATTCATGGACCTTAGTTAGAGAGTGAGGAAACAATGAGAATTGTCTTTTATAGGAGTGACGAGGGGATTATAGGACAAGTGTTCCCACCCCCTCTATCACTCATTGCCATCTTCCCAACACAAGTTGATTAGTCCATGATTTAGTCATGAATAACAGCGGGGCTGAGCCCCACCAGAGGTCAGAGAGTGAGGATGGGAGAAGAACAACCAAGATAAAGGCTGGACTGATCCTGAAGACCACTATCATTGGGTTATTGACACCTCCCTCATTAATAGGGATGAGCTAAACATCCCACGGTTCGGTTTGCAGCAGAACATGCGAACATGCAAAAAATTTGTGCGAACACGGTTAAAGCCTATGGGACACAAGCGTGAAAAATCAAAAACGCTCATTTTAAAGGCTTGTATGCAAGTTATTGCCATAAAAAGTGTTTGGGGACCCGGGTCTTGACCCAGGGGACAAGTATCAATGCAAAAAAAGTTTTAAAAACTGCATTTTTTTCAGGAGCAGTGATTTTAATAATGCTTAAAGTGAAACAATAAAAATTAAATGTTCCTTTAAATATCGTGCCTGGGGGGTCTCCTTAGTCTGCCTGTAAAGTAGTGCATCTTTCCCATGTTTATAACAGTACCACAGCAAAATTACATTTCTAAAGGAAAAAATGTAATTTAAAACTGCTCGCGGCTGTAATGTATTGTCAGATCCTGACAATATAGATAAAAATAATTGAAAAAAACGGCGTGGGTTCCCCCCAGTCCATTACCAGGCCCTTTGGATCTGGTATGAATATTAAGGAGAACCCTGCGCCAAAAATACCAAAAAAAAATAAAATGGCGTGGATGTCCCCCCAAAATCCATACCAGGCCCTTCAGGTCTGGTATGCATATTAAGGGGAACCCCGCACCAAATAAAAAAAATGTCATGGGGGTCCCCCAGGCCCTATATACTCTGAACAGCAGTATATATACTATACGGCCTGCCCTATACACTCTGTAGAAAAATTGGGCCTTAGGTGTTGGTGGTGCCAGAACATTAACCCCTCACAGTTACTCTTGTTGGGTGCAGGAACGGGCCCTGCTGTGAAATATTATATCAAAAATTGTAATTACATGCCCCTGTTAAACAGGGGCAGAATAATTGGGCCTTGGGTGGTGGTGGTTCCCTAAACCAAAAATATTGTTTGAAGCTAGCATCATCAAGATTGAGGAGGAATAGGATAGTCAGTCTTCAAGGGATCCCAGATCCATAGCAAATTCAATCACTTACATCAGCATCAGGTGCTTGATCGCTGCTGATCCAAGACTGATTCATTTTTATAAATGTGAGCCTATCAACAGAGTCTGTGGACAGGCGCACTCTTTGATCCATTACAAACCCTGCAGCAGCACTGAATGTGCGTTCAGAAAGCACGCTGGATGCAGGACAGGCCAGTAGCTCAATTGCACATTGAGTAAGTTCTGGCCAGTTGTCCATCCTCAAGAGCTAGTAACCCAGTTGATGCTCTGTTGGAAAGGTCTCCAAGTTTGCTCTTGCCCCTAGATATTCCTGCACCATATAATGCAGACGCTGGTGATGGTTGCTTGAACCGATCAGACCTTGGTGCTGAGGACTGAAAAATTGTTTAAAGGCATCGATCAGCCAGCCACCTTCACCACCGCTCTTCCTCTGACTGATCGAAGCCTCAGCAACATGTTGTCCAGCACCAGGAAATGGTAACCTCCCAGGGTCTGGAAATGCGTTACACAAACCTTTCTTCAAGGCCTCCTGAAGATGTTTCATCCTCTGCACCCTCTGCGAAAGCAGGATGAATTCTGCAACTTTACCCTTGTAACGTGGATCAAGAAGAGTTGCCAGCCAGTAATGATCCCTCTCCTTGATACCACAAATCCTAGGGAGTTTCGCTGGCTTTGCAGAATCAGGGAGGCCATGCAGCGTAAGTTTGCAGAGGCATTCGATTCTAAATCCTCTGGGTCACTAGGATCACATTATCCGTAACTACCTCCTCCCAGCCACATACAACTCCTTGGGTTTCTGGGGACTGAAAACCATCCCTTGAAGACTGCTGCTGAGTGTTATCCTCTACATCCATGCTGACACAATCCTCCTCCTGTGTGTTTGGCGGGCCCGCAAGAATTCTATCTGGATAAAGGGGGCCTTGAGAGGAAAGGAAGTCCTCTTCCTCCCGCTGTTCTGCCTCAAGTGCCCTGTTCATGATTCCACAAAGTGTCTGCTCCAGCAGGAAGACTAGAGGGACAGTGTCACTTATGCATGCATTGTCGCTACTCAACATCCTTGTGGCCTCCTCAAATGGTGACAGGACAGTGCATGCATCCTTGATCAGTAGCCACTGGTTTGGCAAAAAGAAGCCAAGCTCCCCTGACCCTGTCCTGGTGCCATACTCGCACATGTACTCATTGATGGCCCTCTCCTGTGTGTGCAGCCTCTGCCGCATTGCCAACATTGAGTTCCACCTGGTGGGCATGTCACAAATGAGGCGGTTGGTGGACAGGTTGCATTTCCTTTGAATGTCAGCCAGCCGAGCACCGGCATTGTATGACCGGTGGAAGTTACCATAGACTTTTCTGGCCTGCCTCAGGAGATCTTGTAAGCTTGGGTAATTGGTCAAGAACAGCTGCACCACCAAATTCAGGACGTGTGCCAAACATGGAACATGGGTCAAGTGTCCCTGTCAGAGAGTGGAGAGAAGGTTGGTGCCATTGTCACATACAACCATTCCTGGCTGAAGCTGGCGTGGCATCAACCACCTCTGAGCCTGCCCCTGCAGATCTGACAGAATCTCTGACCCAGTGTGGATCCTGTCCCCTAGGCAGAAAAACTCAAGCACCGCATGGCATCTTTTAGCCTGACTGCTTGCGTAGCCCCTTGAACGCTTATGGAGCACCGCTGGTTCAGAGGACAAATCTGCAGAGGCCATAGAGGAAGAAGAAGAGGAGGGGGTGGAGGAGAGAACTGTGGCAGAATCCCCACTAGCATTTTGGAGGCGTGGTGGTGGAACAAGCTCCAACAACACTGAACCCTGTCCTGCATCCTTCCCAGCTGTCAGGAGAGTTACACAATGCGCCATGAAGGAAAGGTAATGTCCCTGCCAATGCCTGCTGGACCATGAGTCAACGGTAACATGAACCTTACTGCTGACCGCCCTGTCCAATGAGGCCAAAATATTGCCTTCCACATGCCAGTAGAGAGCCAGAATGGCCTTCCGTGAAAGGAAATGGTGTTTTGGAACCTGCCACTGAGGTACAGCACATTCCACAAATTCACGAAAGGGGGCAGAGTCTACCAGCTGAAAAGGCAGCAGTTGCAGTGCTAGCAATTTGGCCAAGCTAGCATTTAGACGCTGAGCATGTGGATGGCTGGGACCGAATTTATTTTTACGGTTCAGCAACTGGGGTAGGGAAATTTGCCTGCTAAAATCAATTGGTGGTACTGCTAGCAGATTGGCTGCAAGTACTTGGGACACCTATTGCTAAGTTTTTGAGAGGACTGGAGATATAGTAGGGTTGTAGATCCCAGATCTGTGAGGGAACTTCACTTCTACATGGTCATTAGTGAAGTCCTCATCATTACACGGTCAATGACAAGGAGTCCTGGATCAGAGGAGAGACTGTGGGGAGTTGTGTCAAATCAATGTGGCCTGAGGGCACAGGATTTTGCAAGCAGGGCTAGCTGGGAACAGTAGTCCACCGCTCAGTCCACCGCTCAGTATGTGCTTTTAAACTACTAGGCCTCCGGGCAGAGGTACTGCAGGCCTCTGGCATAGTAGCAGTGAGCAACCAGAGTCTGCAGGAGGAATTATTCAGAGTGGGTCCTTTTTGCTTAAAGAAGAAGATGTGACACTACACTAATAACTACAGCATAAGTTTGTGCAGGAGGAGAGGATTTCTGGAAACCTCACCCTTACACGGACAAGAGTGATGTCCTCATCCTTACACGGTCATGGGTGAGGAAGTTCTGGAAGCAATAGTCTGAGGGAGTTAAGCAGAGGAGGAGCAATAATCTGCATGGTGATGCAGGGAAAAGACTGTATTTGTTAAAACATGTACATCAATCCTTCAGATTCAAACTAAGTGCTAATCTGTAAAAAATCTCTAAATATAATGGCAAAGTGAACTATTCTATGGGCATCCCATGTACCCCTTTCCCCAACCAAGTTGTACCCTCCAATAAACAAAAACAAAACACAGCAAATGACTTTTCATTGTCTCTGCAAGTGATGTATGGAGTCTGGCAGCAAGGTTATATGGTGGATGTTTGTTACTAGTGGCAACTACACCGCTACAATTTCATATCCCAAAAATGGACAGTGCATATAATTCGCTAAATTACCAAAAGTATTGGGACGCCTGCCTTTACACACACATGAACTTTAATGGCATCCCAGTCTTAGTCCTTAGGGTTCAATATTGAGTTGGCCACCCTTTGCAGCCCTAACAGCCTCAACCCTTCTGGGAAGGCTGTCCACAAGGTTTAGGGTTGTGTCTATGGGAATGTTTGAACATTCTTCCAGAAGCACATTTGTGAGGTCATGCACTGATGTGGATGAGAAGGCCTGGCTCACAATCTCTGCTCTAATTCATCCCAAAAGTGTTCTATCAGGTTGAGGTCAGGACTCTGTGCAGGCCAGTCATATTCCTCCACCCCACACTCGCTCATCCATGTCTTTATGGACCTTGCTTTGTGCACTGGTGCGCAGTCATGTTGTAACAGGCAGGGGCCATCCCCAAACTGTTCAAACAAAGTTGGGAGCATGAAATTGTCCAAAATGTCTTGGTATGCTGACGCCTTAAGAGTTCCCTTCACTGGAACTAAGGGGCCAAGCCCAACCCCTGAGAAACAACCCCATACCATAATCCCCCCTCCAACAAATGATTTGGAGGGGTTGCCCAATACATTTGGCAATATAGTGCAGGCATGCGAGTTTGGGGTGGAGGAATGGAGGAACTTGACTGGCCTGCATAAAGTCCCGACTTCAACCCGATAGAACACTTTTCAGAAGAATTAGAAAGGAGACTGTGAGCCAGGCTCTCTCGTCCAACATCCTCTGGAAGAAAGGTCAAACAATCTCATAAACACACTCCTAAACCTTGTGGACAACCTTCCCAGAAGAGTTGAAGCTGTTATAGCTGCAAATGTTGGGCCAACTCAATATTGAACCTGGGATGCCATTAAAGTTCATGTGCGTGTAAAGGCAGGCATCCCAATACTTTTGACAATATAGTGTATGTCTATGATTGATTACCAATTAATACCATAGGATTAAACTATATCTACAATTACACTACACTTGTACAGATCACATCGCAGCTACTGGCAAAACTGCCCTACTGTTACATCTACAGTCACATTTATGTTACAGGTACAGACAGAGGAATGTATTTAGTGTTAATGACCCACCTGTGCTGATCTCTGTAGGAGTGTCCTCCTCTATAAATGTCCCCGTTATTCCATCCTCCTCCATAGACTGCTGATCATCCCTCACATACCTCTCTTCTTCTTCTGCTTTACTCTCAACTTTAGAATCTCTCAGGTTTCCACTCTGAATATATAATAAAAATGACATCAATTGTAACAATGCAGATAATGTACAGATCCTAATGATACTATCAGTGATTGTTCCTCATCTACCTGATGATGGTGAGGGATGGTGTGACCTTCCTGTGTGGAATTCCGGGAATACAGAGGACGGGGACATCTCTCTGGTGGGTTCCTGGTATTAGGTGGATCTATCATATCCTTGTGTCCTTCTGAAAACTCCTCCATCACTCCATACTCCTCATCCTCCTCTTTATACTCTTCTTTAACAACAACATTAACATCCCTCAGGTTTACACTCTGAAATATATAATAAAACATTGATTGTGACAAACATATTGTGTCTAGATCATAATTACCTGTAATTGTTAATCATCTACCTCATCATTAAGAGGGATGGTGTGATCTTCCTGTGTGGAATACAGAGGACGGGGACATCTCTCTGGTGGGTTTCTGTAGATGGATGACTCCACCATGGTGTCCTGGTACAGATCTTTGTGTACTTTTAGAGATTCTGACTCCTCCATCACCCCATCCTCATCATCCTCCTCTTTTATCTCTTCTTTAACCTCAACTTTAGAATCGCTCATGTTTCCACACTATAATAAAAATGACATCAATTGTAACAATGCAAATAATATAAAGATCCTAAGGACACTATCAGTGATTGTTCCTCATCTACCTGATGATGATGAGGGATGGTGTGATCTTCCTGTGTGGAATCCCGGGAATACAGAGGACGGGGACATCTCTCTGGTGGGTTCCCATTACTGGATCCATCTGTAGGAAACACACACACTGACTGAATACAGGTAGGTTGATTTACTAAAGGCAAATAAACTGTGCACTGCAGGTGAACTTCATGTGCATTTGCTCTAGATCTGAGGGGAAGTTTGGAAATGAGGGGAAGCTCTGCTGATTTCTATTATCCAATCAAGTACAAGCAAAAATGCTGTTTTTTGTTTTCCTTGCATGTGACTGAGTGTTCTTTGCAAAGTGAAGCTTTACCTCATTTACTAAGCTGTGGAGCAAATGCACTTGCATTACACGGTATATTTGCTCTTGGTAAATCAACCCTATAGTTTCTATGTGTTTATCAGATGATGGGGGATCTAGGTGGACCCTCCGTACTGCTCTCTCCTTTACAATAAAGTCTCCTCTTACCCGGTGATGTGAGGGGCGGCTGGTTCTCCATCCTCATTCATGCCGTCATTTGATCTATACAGGTTTCCTTGTAGACGGATAACTTTGGGATATCAAAGTAAGAATTATTTAGATGGTATTGGTCATCAGATAATAGGATGTGGGGGGGGGGGGGGGGGTAACAGGAAGGTTGCTATACATTTATAAAGTTCTGTTCTCATTGGAACTGTTTGGTATTTGCTACATTTTCGAGAACCGCGGACTCTCATGGCCTGCTGGATCAGAAATTCTCTTTTTTCTGTTGCGTTTGAATTTTGGCCAGAGTTGGCGGCTAATCAGGATAATTGCCAGAACTTGGTCTGCGAGGCTCCAATCTCCGGCAGCCTGCTGACTGATAGGCTTGATGTCACTGTCACTGTCTGCAGTAAGAGAAGGGATTGGGTTGGATAGCAGGGGGATGGGGCTGCTGGAGGAGAGAGCTGTGGGGGAGAAATCTGTCCTCTTCTCGCCAATGGCGGCCCAATGTGGGTAGGAGAAGGACAGCAGAGGGGAGGGGTTTGGTTGCCATGTATGCTGCAGTATCCAGGACATTGTACAGCTTGACAATGGGTTTATGATGTTCTGAATTCAAGCACTGGGCACTAAGGATGGGCTCGGGCGTGTTCGCACACTCCACGAGCAGAGCCCGCCAGGAAGTCGGCACGGTGCTGCGCTAATCACAGGCAGTGAGACATTTCCCGATCTCATCACTGCCTGTGATTAGCGCAGCACCGTGCCGACTTCCTGGCGGGCTCTGCAATTGGAGTGTGCGAACACGCCCAAGCCCATCCTTACTGGGCACTGCCAAAGCCTGTGTCATTGGAAAGTATTGGACTACCTCCCCCAGATGCACGGCACTGATCCCTGGCCACCCCTAACACGATGCTCTACAAACAAACCTCCTCTAAGAATGAGTGCCCACCAAGGGGTGAAGGACTGTTTTTCTTCACCCCCTGAAGATGGTACCATTGAGATGATAAGAAGATGAAAGTTGCCTTCCTTTCCTGGCAGGAGTTCTAAAAGTAAGTTCAGGTGGGAGAATCATCATAAACCAAGATCACCCTCCCTACCTTAGAGTCCCTATGAGCCCTACAATCTCCTCTTCCCACCAACCCTATCAAGGGCACAGAGTCCTTCAGCTACACTACCTCCTCAGGGGCCCCAAAATCCTTCAACCTCAATACCCCCTCAGCTACTCTACTTCCCTCAGAACCTTCTGTATTTTCCTCCCTCTGACACCAATGATGGAACATATTCTTCATGGCAGGCTGGGGAATGTTTTCTTCCTCCAGACCAGCAATGTAAGGGGCTCTATGCTCCATACTCCTGACCCCTGCACTCCATCATTGTGTTGGCTAATTACCCATTTGCTGCCTGTGTAGTGTAATAATTGCCTTTTGTAGGCCATGTATGGTCAGCATGGTCATTGTCTTGTCTATTAATCATCCATGCTGTTCGTTCAGAGGAACATATTACTAGAATTTAAGTCGCAAATGAAGAGAATGTTCCGGCCCCGTAAGTATGGAAATGTTCTGCCCCTGAAGGGGTTACTCTAGATTTCAACACTATATATGTGTGTATCATCATCTGCTGGAGATAAAAGACATCACAGTGACTATGGAGGAAGAGGACGGACATGACGGGGGGGAGTTACTGGGTGTAAGTAGAAAATAAGATCTTATTACCTCCTCTACTGCCACTTCCAGCAATGTCTCCCCTCTATTTTCCCCCGACTCACCTCTCACCCGGAACTTCATATTTGTACCTGACATCGCTTCCTGTCTTCCATAGAGCTGTCCTGACGTTAGCAAAAGTGAGATCACCACCATGTGGAGCTAAGAGGAACTGCAGCCTCAGGAAACATCTCGTAGTGTGAATACAGTCTTGTGCTGTGTGTATGTACTGTATATTATTATTATTTTCTATTATTATTATACAGGATTTATATAGCGCCGACAGTTTAGGCAGCGCTTTACAAAATTATCGCAGACAGTACAAGTACAATACAATTCAATACAGGAGGAATCAGTGGGCCCTGCTCGTATAGCCTTATAGATGGAGTCATCTTAGGGTTCCCACCTCTTCCCTTTAAACCCGAACACATATGAATTACACAGGTTCTGAGGCTAATTTAATGCAGATAAGGCGCTAAGTGAGTTTAATGACCACCCTATTCAGCCACAGAACCCGTGTAATTAATGTGTGTTGGGGTTTAAAGGGATGAGGTGGCAACCCTAGGTCATCTCCACTCCCACCAAGGGGGATAGAAATATATTACTGCCTAGTCCAGCCTTTGTCGGCCAGGGTTCCTCCAAAGGTTTCTAGGGGTTCCTTAAGTAATGAACAATTTCTGTCTCTCAGTAACAACTGCCATCAATGATCTGTAAGGGGGGGAATCGTCCGACTGATGAAGATGTATGAATGTCCTTCTTCCAATAACTACTGATATAAGAGGGACCTTCTCCCTAGACATGTGCACGCCTCAAATTTTTGTTTAATATCGAATTTATTCATTAATTGAACCAGTTTGTTTTTGGAATTAGATTTGTATCTTCAGCATTCGTTTATTTCATTTGGAATAGCTGGTTGTTAAGGAGCAGACAACCGCTGACAGTAAACAGTGTGGGGGTCCCCCCAAAACCCATACCAGATAAGGGTCTGGTATGTATTTTAAGTGGAACCTCAAGACAATTTTTTTTTTTAAATGGTGTAGGGCCCCCCCCCCCCCCAAATCCATACAATACCCTTATCCGAGCATGCAGCCCAGCAAGCCAGGAAAGGGGGTGAGACAAGCAAGCACCCCCGCCTGAACTATACTAGGCCACATGCCCAATATGGGGGGTGCTTTGGGGGAGGGAGGTTTAACAAGGGGGCCCCTCAGAGCCCGCCCCCTCCCCCCATGTGAATGAGTACCCCTTCTCATTCACACAAAAAAAATGTCAAAAGTAAATTAAACACAAAGACAGTTTTTGTCAAGTCCTTTATCAAAAAAATAAATTAATAAAAACATGTCCCCCAATGTAAATCCATGCAGCATCAATCGCGTTGAATGACGAACACGACCGGTCCTGCCGAGAGACACTTGCCGAATGACAGCCCTTTGCAGGTAAGTAAACATGGGGGTGGGGTCCCCTGATGACCATGCCCTCATGACATCACTCAGAGACCCCAGTCCATGGTATCATAGGAGGGCATGGTCACCTGGTGACATCACTGTGTGATCCCCCCCATGGTTACTCACCAGTAAAAGGCTGTCATATGGTGTTTCTCAACAAGATAGGTCGTGGCTTTTTTTTTATGTGGGTCAGCATTTCGTGCAGGGCAAGCAAGCATCCCCCTCCCCTTTCCAGGCCTTCTGGGCTGCATGCTCGGATAAGGGTCAGGTATGGATTGAGGGGGACCCCCACACTCTTTTTTTTCTTCTTTTTTTAATGTCGGCAATTCTTTTGTTTACAGTACATTCTGCTGTCAGCGGGGAATACTGCTGACAGCAATTGAGTCATGGTTGTTAAGGACACAGGGGCTCCTTAACAACAAGCTATTCACAATGAATGTGAATGAAACAAATACATTCGTTAATTTTGTTATAACAGTTTTTTTTTTTTTATAGTTGACATTCGTTACTGTGTCCATTTGGAAATTTGGATACATCCGAATCTCTGAAAATTCATCCGAAAAATTAATCTGAAAGAAATGCACATGTCTACTTCTCCCTTTGGTCACCAATGAAAGGGACCACTACACTGACCACTGATATCAGGGGATCATTCTCTCATTACTTACCAATCTAAAGGACCACCACACTGACCACTGATATACAGTAAGAGGGTCCTTCTCCCATTGGTCACCAATGTAGGTACTACTACACTGACCACTGATATATGGGGATCCTCCTCCCATTGCTCACCAATGTAGGGGACCACTACACTGACCACTGATTGAAGTGGTTCTTCTTCCATTGCTCATCACCTACTGTTTGTCCCATCTCCACTATTCCACCTGTGAGCCCAGCACGGGTATGGTAGATGTTGCCATGTAGAGGGGAGGGAGACCAGCGAACATCTGTTCTAGTAGACCTCTTATGTCTCATTAAAGAGAACCTGTCACAACAAGGAGGCACTGTGTGTTGAGTGGGCACTGTGAGTGCTAAGGGGGGACTGAAGGTGCTGGGAGCACTGTAAGTACTGAGAGTGCTACAGGTACTAATGAGGTACTGTGTGTA
Organism: Lithobates septentrionalis; assembly: GCA_037952835.1. NCBI lineage: Eukaryota > Metazoa > Chordata > Amphibia > Anura > Ranidae > Lithobates > Lithobates septentrionalis. The sequence goes on from JBBDGP010001914.1 coordinate 1,072,621, forward strand.
TTGAAGGTACTGTGAGCACTAGGAGGAGACTGTGAGCACAATGACGTCAGGCATTGCTCCAGTCCTCCAAGGGCATAGAGACAAGTGGCAGCCATCTTGGCCTCACTTTTCTCATAGCCCAGCTAACGGCCGCATCGGATGACTCCTGAGCTTTACCGATGGGTCATGTAAGCTAGTGAACCCCTCCCACCACTTCTAAAAATGATTCCACGGTAAATCCACCCGCGGGACCACTTTTATGTGAAAAAAACGGCCATAATTAAAGATAATACGGGGTTATGGCAGCTAGCTGCTGCCATAGCCCTGTTATTTAACGTCTAAATAATGACGCATTTTTACTATGGCCCAATCAGCGTGTGGCTAGAGAGTGTTGCATCTTTTTTATCACAGCGGTTTTTTTAAGCGCAATTTTTTGGAAAAAATATACTTTAATGAACTTTAATGCAAAAACAATATATAACCCAATTTTTTGGGGTAAAATATAAAATATGATGTTACTCCAAGTAAATAGATACCAAACAACTTTATATATTAAAGGAGTTGTAAAGGCAGAAGGTGCATTGTATGCATTAAGATAACAATCTTTCTGTGTGTATCAGTCTCCCCAGAACCCCCCAATACTTACCTGAGCCCCCCTCTCTGTCCAGCGATGTCCACAAATCCCTCGGCCGTCCGGGACTCTCCCTCCTGATTGGCTGAGACACAGCAGCAGCGCCATTGGCTCCCGTGGCGGTCAATCAAAGTCAGTTAGCCAATCAGGGGAGAAAGGGGGGACAGGGCAGCTCCGTGTCTGAATGCTGCTTGCTGTGGGGCACTCGACAGAAGGGAGGGGCCAGAAGTACAGAAGGAGGGGGATCCGGGCTGCTCTGTGCAAATCCACTGCAACAGAGTATGTAAGTATAAATTGTTTGTTATTTAACAAAAAAAAAAGACTTTGCAATCACTTTAAGAAGAAAAAAATAAGAAAACCTTTTTCTTATTTTGTTTTTTTTCTTTCTGCAGCTTATTAGATGCCGCTTACTTATACTTATGTGATAGTCAGAGCTCTTTTTCAGCTCTTTTTCAGTGGGAACGTGGGGGCACGCAGTTCTAGCACTTCCAGTGCTAAATGTATGTAATAGCAAGGGGTGTGGGGTGTGCTGGAGGGTCTATTGATGCTGGCTGTTGGGGGATCTATTGTCACTGGCGGGGATCTGTTTTTGTATGAGGATTCGTTGTTGCAAGGTAAATTGTTTCTGGCTGCTGGGAGATCTGTTTTTGCTGCTGGGGGGTCTAATGTTCTTTTGTTGCTGGGGGTGGTAAGTTGTTGTAGGTGGTCCATTGTTGCTGTTTGGGGGGTCTATTGTGTGGGGGCTCTATTGTTGTGTGAGGGATCTATTGTTGCTGCGGTGGGGTCCATTGTTTCTCGGGGAGTCTATTGTGTGAGGGATCTATTGCTGCTGGGGTCTATTGTTGCTGGGGGCATATTTGTATGCCATAGAAATTATTTAACAGAACAAAATGATACTTGGGGCAGTACTGGGAGGTTAGTTGGGGGTGGAACCAAGGAATGGTGCTCAGAGGTGGGTGGAGATAAAGGAGGACTCAGAGAAGGGTAGTTCTGAGTCAGCTTGTATAACAGTGTAAATTTGCTGTCCCCTCAAAATAACTGAACACACAGCTGTGACGAACGCGGGTGTCAGATCCCTGCCCTCCTCGCTAACTTGCGACGAAGGACCGGCCAACCTCACACCACGCTGTCACTTACGTAACAATGCCACTCTCAGCTGCGCCCAGCACAAAGATTTTCCAGCTTGCGGGACCACAATCTAGGTGCGAGCAGCCTGAGAGTGATTGTCACTGAGCTAATTACACAATTAACCCTTTAACTGCCACCACCCCCATTTAAAAGACCGAGGCGGGGGAGACTCGTAATTTTAGCAATACCAACTATAATTTTAAAATAAGCGTCTGCCACACACACTGCCACCACAGACAGGTCTGCTCAGAGTCTTATGCCCCGTACACACGGTCGGACTTTGTTCGGACATTCCGACAACAAAATCCTAGGATTTTTTCCGACGGATGTTGGCTCAAACTTGTTTTGCCTACACACGGTCGCACAAAGTTGTCGGAATTTCTGATCGCCAACCACGCGGTCACGTACACCACGTACGACGAGACTAGAAAAGGCCGGTTCAGAACCAAGCGCGGCACCCTTTGGGCTCCTTTTGCTAATCTCGTGTTAGTAAAAGTTTGGTGAGAGACGATTCGCGCTTTTTCAGACTCGTGGCTTTCAGATCGTTTTCTGCCGTTCAGCTTGTGCTTGTGGGTTTGTATCTGCTCTTCAGTGCGTGCAGTCAGTTCGTATCGGAGTTTTCTGTGTGATCTTGCCTGCTCGTTGCTGTTTTTCAGGTCGCTTTTCACAGGCCTTGCTGTTCTTCAGTGCGTTCTGTTACTTCGTTCTGAGCAGCCGACCGTTTTCTAGCCATGTTTCGTATGCGTACTCCTCGTAGAGTTCCTGCTGTGCGGGGGCTTGGTGTTGGGGTCCTGACCTTGACACAAGTCCAGTCCATGAACAGGGTGAGGAGGAGTTCATGAACCAAGAATTGGTTGCTTCAGCGTGACCAGTTCTCTCATATGCCTTTGCTCCGTGAGATCCGTGAGAATAATCCTGATGATTTCAGGAACTTTCTCAGGATGACGGACCCCGTATTTCACCGTTTGTTGGCTTCGCTGACCCCCTATATCAGCAGGCAGGATACCTGCATGAGGCAAGCCATCACTCCGGAGCAGAGGTTGGTCGCTACCTTGCGGTATTTGGCCACAGGGAGAAGCCTGCAGGACCTCATGTTCTCGACAGGCATCTCCCCCCAGGCTCTGGGGATCATTATCCCAGAGACCTGTTCTGCCATCATCCAGGTCCTGCAGAAGGAGTATATGAAGGTAAGATTTTTATCCTTTAATATCACATTTTATTGTATATAATGTTTGCTAATATATTGTATTTCTTTCCTCATTCCCTAATTACCATGATTGTAATATGCTGTGAATGTCCCCTTTGTTCTCATGCATGCTGGATTTGTATGTAATTATTAGTTTAGGTCCTTCATACATATTTGCCCTTCAATAACCTCCCCAGCATGGTGTTTCCTGGCCCTATATTCACCTCATGTAGTCACTTAACAATGTATTTTATCAGCTCCATAGTAGTGCTTTACCCCCAAACACCCCCTAAAATGTTTGTAAATGTTATTTTTGATTTAAATTCATGCAGAGTGCCAGAGGCTTTTTTTTGTGGTGTCCCCAAATAATTTTTAGTAACCCTCCCTCCCCCAACTGCTAAGTCAGCTGATCCCAATTCTCTATCTATCCTCAATCATCTATCTGCTGACTTTGCCAAACCCATACACACTATACCCATCTCTTTACTGGTCAGATTTATGGATGAATTCCCCAAAGCATGTAGTGCAAGGGCCTGCCTGTATACTTTCCAATGGTACTGTTTAAAGTTTTTGTATCCTATTATTATCTTGATAGGTAATAGCAGAATGTCCAAATGTCCTCAAATGTGTACAGTGTGTATTTATATCTTTGTATTATGACACTTACCTGTCCAGTGGGCTGCCAATAGTGTAACTAAGGAGGGTCTGTTCCAAGTAATACCCTGTATTTAGGCATTCATCTCCTAATGAAGTGAAGAGGGTTACCTGTCCAAGAGTCCCCCCCCCTATAATGTTAGAAATGGCCCATGAGAGGGGGGAGGGGGAATATGATAGGTGTACCTTATACTTTGGCGTTGTTAAATTCCCCTTAATAAATGCTATCTGGAGGTTGCCCCAGAATGTTTGTGTCTAATCTGCTTGCCATGTTTCTGTGAAAAAATAGTAATGTTTATTGTTTTTTCCTCAACAGTTTCCTTCCACGCCACAGGAATGGCAGACTGTGGCCTCCCACTTTGCCCAGCGGTGGGACTTTCCTAACTGCAGAGGGGCAATTGATGGGAAACACGTCCACATCGTCCCACCACCCAACTCGGGGTCATACTATTATAATTACAAGGGGTTTAATAGTATAGTGATGTTGGCGGTGGTGTCGGCTAATTACGACTTCTTGTATGTGGACGTGGGGAAGAATGGCCGGATGTCCGATGGTGGAGTCATCGCCCAGACGGAGTTCTACAGGCGTCTCCAGAATGGCAGCTTGGACTTGCCAGCTCCAGAGGACAATGTGGAAAGTCTCCCATTTGTGTTCGTTGCTGATGAAGCGTTTGTGCTGGGGGACCACCTGATGCGGCCATTCCCGATGAGGACCCTCACCCCGGAACAGAGGGTTTTTAATTACCGGCTGGCCAGAGCCCGAAGAGTGGTGGAGAACACATTTGGAATCCTGGCCAGCCGGTTCCGACTATTTCTGACACCCATCCATATGGCGGAGTATAAACTGAACCATATAATACTTGCGTGCTGTGTTCTCCATAATTTTTTAAGAAAACATTCGGCCAACTATGCTGGCTCAGTTGGGCCTGAGGCCAGAATCCTACATCCAACAACACTGACGGCGCTTGAAAGTGGCCGTCCTGGCTTGCCCTCCCTGAGTGCCCGTGATGTCCGGTTACGATACCTGGAGTTCTTTGCGGGTAGGGGGGCTATCAATATGCCAGACAATATGTGAAGCCTTTTTCTAATAAAAAAAAACAAAAGAAATTCTTTGTGGACATTTACTGCTTGTGTTTGTTTTAGCTGACCCTGACAGAAATGTGTTGAGTGCAGAAAATGTTGTGATTGGGTAACTTTATAAAAAACCCTGTTGGCTGGTATTTCCTAAATGCAAAAACACATTTCACTACAAGTGCACTTGCAACTGCACTGAAACTGCACTTGTAGTGCAAAGTGGATTTGCCCTTAGGAAATAACCCCCATTTTTGCATAAAACAGCTATTACATCACCCCAAAAGTGTTGTAGTGTTGAGACAATAATCTACACATTCTTGAGTAACCAACTTTTTTATACCTGCACAATCACATGTGCATTTACCAAAGGTTTTTAAAACAAACCAACATGTTTGTTGTATAACAATTTTTGCAGTAGCATTATCAAAAATCAAAATGTCCATTTAAGATAAAACAGGCATGTGTAAAACCAAAAAGAAAGCCAAAAAACTTGAACTTACAAAGTTCACATTTTGAAAAACCTGAAGGCTATATCAGACATGAGTATTTAGGAACTGTGTTTGATATAGCGTTCAGATGGGGGGAAATCACCCCTGGAAAAGCCAAATTTGGAAGATGCACACCAAGTTCCGAATGTCAACATGTGCTATCTGCCATCACGGGGGATCAAGGGACGTGTTTTGGGGGAGCAAACCCTTCCTCGCCGCTACTTTATAATTGAGGAAGGGGTTGCACCCCCAAAATGGCAGATAGCACATGTTGACACACTGTGTGCATCCTCCAAATTTGGCTTTTCAAAACATTGCAAAAAGATTTTAAAAATTGGAACACAATCCCAAAAATATATTTTGTGGGGTTTTAAATTCGCCCCAAAACATCAATGATGTTATTATTTTTTTTAATAACACCATTGATGTTTTGCTGTATGTTGTGCAATTCGAGATTACACCCCATGATCTCCCCGATCAGGATCTGGGCACTTTCTGAAGTAAAGCCTTCTGGATCCACAACCTCACGATCACCTAAAAAGAGAGAAACAAAACAAAAACAGGTATCAAAAATCTGCCACCATCCATATCGGTAACCTGAGCCTGTGGTCGCAGACACTCACCTGTTGTGGTGCCAATCTCCACCACATCTTCTTCTTCCTCCTGCTCTTCTTCGTTTGGGGGTATTTCACCTTCTTCCATAGGTGGGGGTCTGTGGTCTCCTCAGATGAGGGGTGTCCTCCGAGTCTTTTCTCCCCTATGTAAAACAAAAATGGTATACTTAGCACACAGATATTTGATGGCAGAACTAGAAATAGGAAACATTGCTTGGAAGTGGGGTACAATTGTCTATTTTAGCCGAGTTCCAAGATGTAACTTTATTATTGCCCTTTGTCAAGCTGCAATACTTTACCTGTTTGGTACAAGCTTCACAGATGGAGACCCCCCTATAGTATACATTGGAGCACCTGTGTGCCCCCCCTAATAAAAATGTTGTTCTGGCGTCCCACACTAGTGCTCCAGTGTCCAGATGTGAAAACAGCTGCTCAGTGTCCTCTCCTTACACACAATCTAGTTGGCATTTCATTCTAGTAACAAACCCATCTACACAAACAACTATTTGGCATCCAAGTAGGCCCAAAAAAATGTGGGAAAATGCATATGGCCTAAACAATGTTGTTTTAGAGGCCCAAAGAAAAATGTTTGATACGAACGAATAATGGGCCCATGAACATTAAAGTTGCCTTTAAACGTTACAATTACTAAAAGCATATGGAGCAGAACGAACGGAATAAAGACAGAAAGAATAGGAACACAGCACAACTACTTACTTTTTTGCAGCACTCTCCGGATCTTTCGGTACTGCTCTGGCTCTCTTAATTTCAGGTCCGACCACCGCTTCCGGAGCTGATCTTTTGATCTTCGGACCCCGAAATTCCTCTCAAGACTCCTGACCACTTTCGCCATGATCTTGGCCTTTCGGATGTTCGGGTTGGGGTAAGCCCCATACTTCCCGTCCTAGTCGGACTTCTTCATGATGTCGACCATCTCCAACATCTCCCCAAAGGACATATTTGTGGCCTTAAAACGTCTCCTTCTGGATCGGGACGTGTCCGCATCCGGGCTTTCCTCCTCCTCCTCCTCGTTCCTGCAATTATCACGCACCTGCTGTGACTCCACCATGTGCTCTTCCCCCACTGCGCCGAACGAAAAGGGGCGGGGAATAGAATAGAAAGAACGTCAGGGGCGGGCGGAGTTACACGCATGCGCAGTGTGTATAAAGCGTAACACGCGTGCGTATTACGTACGATCTGTGAGCGGAGGAAGGAGCATTGGATGCGCCGATCGTAAGAACGAAGGTAAGAGACAAACTTGTGCCTATACTGCTTCTACATTGAGGCCTATATTGTAACAAGATTAGGAGAGTTTTGTCTGACATTAGGCTTTGTCTTGTGTTGTGTCTTGCAGTGAACATGGATATGGTACTCAAAGATAACGACTTCATGTCAGTATTCATAGATGTGCTAAGGGAGCTGCCCTGTCTGTGGGAGATTAACCACCCCCATTTCAAGAACCAAGCAAAGAGGAAGGCAGCACTGGTGCAATTGTTGGAAATTGTGAAGCAGGTGATCCCCACGGCAGACATCAACTATTTAAATAAATTAATTGGTTGCCGGAGGAGTACATATCTGAGGGAGCGCAAGAAAGTCCTGGATTCACAGAGATCCGGAGCAGCAGATGACATCTATGTCCCCAGGATGTTGTACTACGACAGGCTGCATTTTCTGGCAGGCCAGACTGAACCCAGGCCATCCCTCTCAAGTCTTCCTTCCACGCTTCCTTCCCCCCTGGCTGAGGCTTCTGACGCCCAACCTGGGCCTTCCAGGCCACATGTGGAGGAGCCCAGATTGAGCCAGGTATAGCATTCTTCTAAATATTTCTGCTTGTCCAATCAATGATGTTAACTAGATGTTAGTTGGGAGTACTAATTTATGATTGTGATTGATGATGCAAAACATTACAACCATGTCCCTTTTTCATACACAGGGAATTCTCAGCCAGGAGGTGGCCGGGCCGAGCAGGCTGGCTGATATCAAGGTCCCTCCACCCCCCCTGAAAAGAGAAAGTGGCAGGAAGAGGAGTGCCCTAGAGGAGGCTACCGGAGGACTCTTTTGGAGGGCTACAGAGGTCCTGGGAGCACGACAGACCGTGGAGGAGGACATTGCTGCCGTCATTGCATATAAAATGCAGAGGATGGAGGAGGGCCAACAAGTAATGTGTGAGGCCCTCATATCGGAGGCTCTGGAGAAAGGTATGAGGGGCCAAATTACACCTCAGACACACCTTCTCGATGGTCCTCCTCCTCCTCCTCCTGCAGGTCCTCCTCCTCGTCCTCCCTCTCCTCCAGGTCCTCCCAGTCCTCCTCCAGGTCCTACTCCTCCTCCTGCCACATCTCCAACTGCACAGCCACAGCCGGGAAGGAAGCGTGTAAGGAAGACCAGAAAGTGAGGACCCTGGATCCAGTCTGGTCGGCCAAAAAATGCAGCCTCTTGTGGTACCACAGCCTGGGGACACAGATGTCATCTGCTGCTATCCGGATCTCTGCGAATCCCGGACCAGACTGCCCTCCCTTACATATGGACTCCTCAGGCCACCAATTTTGATGTTGAAGAATTGTTGTCTGCCGTGGGGGTCCCAGGCTTCACTAATTTCTCCTGTTGATCCAGTGTTGCCTTCCTCTTTGTTTGGTTCTGATCCCTTAATAAAGGATTTTTGTTTGAATTATACTCTCCTATGTGTTTTACTTCAAAAAGGACAGTTTGTTTGTGAGGATTCAGGTACATTTCAAATATACAATGTGAAATGAACAAGGGACACCAACAACAAACAATCTCCTTGAGATTAAATAATAAAAGATATCAATGGTGTTGGGGTAACTTGACACACAAAACACACACAAAAATTTTCGGGAGTAAAAATAAAAATAACATTGAACAAAGATCAGCCTTTGAAAAAATCCAAACATTACAGAAAAAAAAAGGCTTAAAATCAAAAAAAATAAAATAATATAAAACTGTCAGATGTGACAACTAATAACAATATATTGAGGGAATCCCAATAAAAAAACACAAATAAAGGTTTGTGAGAAGTGTGTGTGAATATGAGCAGCAAAACTACTTAATTCTTCGCACATTATAAAGAAGAAGAGAGTGCGCTGTATTAAACCATTTTTAACATTGCAGCGTGACGAAAGTGCTGTATCCATTGCGAACGCTAAGTTTACCAGAACGAGCTGTCCCGTCTCGGAATTTCTTCTGAGCATGCGTGGCACTTTGTGCGTCGGAACAGGCCACACACGGTCGGAATTGACGCGATCGGATTTTGTTGTCGGAAAATGTTATCTCCTGCTGTCCAACTTGTCGGAAAATCCGATGGAAAATGTCCGATGGAGCCCACACACGGTCGGAATTTCCGACAACACGCTCCGATCAGACATTTTCCATCGGAAAATCCGACCGTGTGTGCGGGGCATTACTCTACAACAGTAGCGCCCTTCAAGAGGCAGGTTCGTTTATAGCTTGCATTAAGAGCTTTAGAGACAAGGTTAACACTTTTCAACATAAGGGTTTATTATGAAAAGGTCAAAGTTGATGCAAATAAAACATTTACAGAAAAAAGATGTTTCAAAAGATAAAGAGAATATACAGCCACAAAGAAATAAGGTAGAATTGGGAAGGAAGAATACTTGCAATTAGTGTCCGAGGGTTGATCAGAGTTCGATCGATGAGCTAGGTAATCGGTTCTCAACTTGGCAGATGTTCCTTCTTGGATGGTAAAAGGAGAACTGACCATTGTCTTGGCTTCTCCTCTATTCTGTCAAATCAAAGGGGGTGTTGACAGTGACCAGTAACCAATCGCTTGGTCATCTTGTTTAGGGGTTGGTGTCTACACTCATGACCTTGTCCCAGGTACACTTTGTGATACATATTCATATCTCTGCATTTCTACTGTTTAAAGACTGCAAATATCCATATTATTGTTCAGCGTGAGATTTCCTTCAAAACAAATATAAACATGCCATGTCTATAATGTCTAGTCCATGTAGGAGGAATAAGGGGTGCCAGTGGTTTCCCATATGACTTGACATAGGGGTGTCTGGACTTGAAAAGTTACAAATTATCTGAGGAAACGAAATATGTCCATATTATGGCTGTGCTATTACTAAGTCGGAAGTTATGAAACATGCTGAAATTTCATAGTTATTCCACTGTTTTAAGCTTTATGTGTATTCAGACATTTACAACCGGGGCCTGCTAGTTCTCTGAATGGAGAGGGTGACAGTTTTACAACAGGCCTGAACACCCTGCCAGTTCAACAGGCTGTTTTTTACTGACCTAGCCTGGTTCTGTTTTCTGTTGAGATAACCTTTCTTTCCTTTGAAATTTTAAAAGCTTTGAATTCCTAAGACAAGGGAGGAGGGAGTTCAGATTTCCCTATAATGTACACGGTTAGCCAAGCTGTCATGGCTGCATTCCAAACAACATGGCAGCTAGCTACAGCGTTTCATGTCCCGTACGTGATATCGTTACAACAGCCATTAATGTCTAAACCGCTGGCAACAAAAGTGAGTGCACCCCTAAGTGAAAATGTCCAAATTGGGCTAAAAGTGTCAATATTTTGTGTGGCCACCATTATTTTCCAGGACTGCCTTAACCCTCTTGGGCATGAAGTTCACCAGAGCTTCACAGGTTGCCACTGGAGTCCTCTTCCACTCCTCCATGACAACATGACGGAGCTGGTGGATGTTATGCCGCGTACACACGGTCGGACTTTCTATCCTACTTGGTCCGGCACACTTTCCGACGGACTTTGTCCGCCAGGTGCGCCGGACTTTAAAACGGACGGACTTGCCCACACACGCCGGGACTTTCCGGCGGGCTAAGTCCGCCCGTCTTTCCGACGGACTTTCGCCGGAGTTCCGGCGGACTTTCAGAATGAACAGACTTGCCCACACACGGACAAGTCCGTTCATTTTGAACGTGACTCAGGTGCGACGGGACTAGCAAAGGATGTCAATCTTGCCGCTTTTATCGGCGAGATTGACACCTTGCGAGCCCCGTCGCGGTGCATACCAGGCCCTTAGGTCTGGTATGGATTATAAAGGGGAACCCCCTACGCCGAAAAAACGGCGTGGGGTCCCCCCTAAAATCCATACCAGACCCCGATCCGAGCACGCAGCCTGGCCGGTCAGGAAAGGGGGTGGGGACGAGCGAGCGCCCCCCCCCCCTCCTGAACCGTACCAGGCCGCATGCCCTCAACATGGGGGGTGGGTGCTTTGGGGGAGGGGGGCGCCCTGCGGGCCCCCCCCCACCCCAAAGCACCTTGCCCCCATGTTGATGAGGACAAGGGCCTCTTCCCGACAACCCTGGCCGTTGGTTGTCGGGGTCTGCGGGCGGGGGCTTATGGGAATCTGGGAGCCCCCTTTAATAAGGGGGCCCCCAGATCCCGGCCCCCCACCCTATGTGAATGAGTATGGGGTACATGGTACCCCTACCCATTCACCTATGAAAAAAGTGTAAGTAATAAAACACACTACACAGGTTTTTAAAATATTTTATTAAACAGCTCCGGGGGGATCTTCCTCCGGCTTCGGGGGTCTTCTTCCGGCTTCGGGGGTCCCTCCGCTTCATCTTCTCCCGGCGTCCGGTTGGTTCTTCTCCGCTCTCTTCTCTCCAGTTCTTCGGCCGGCTCCTCTGCTGTGTTCAGGTAGCTCTCTTGCCAGCAGAGGTCCGGACTTCTGGGCTTCTTCTCTTCCCCAGATGTTGACACGACGCTCTCTCCGGCTGGACTGCTCTCCGAGGGCTGCGTTGTGACTTATATAGGCGGAGACCCCGCCCCTTTTGATGTCACAGTCCCTGGGCATGCTGGGACTGTGACGTTTAGGGGGCGTGGTCACTGGGTGATGTTGACCACGCCCCCTAAAACGTCACAGTCCCAGCATGCCCAGGGACTGTGACATCAAAAGGGGGCGGGGTCTCCGCCTATATAAGTCACAACGCAGCCCTCGGAGAGCAGTCCAGCCGGAGAGAGCGTCGTGTCAACATCTGGGGAAGAGAAGAAGCCTAGAAGTCCGGACCTCTGCTGGCAAGAGAGCTACCTGAACACAGCAGAGGAGCCGGCCGAAGAACTGGAGAGAAGAGAGCGGAGAAGAACCAACCGGACGCCGGGAGAAGATGAAGCGGAGGGACCCCCGAAGCCGGAAGAAGACCCCCGAAGCCGGAGGAAGATCCCCCCGGAGCTGTTTAATAAAATATTTTAAAAACCTGTGTAGTGTGTTTTATTACTTACACTTTTTTCATAGGTGAATGGGTAGGGGTACCATGTACCCCATACTCATTCACATAGGGTGGGGGGCCGGGATCTGGGGGCCCCCTTATTAAAGGGGGCTCCCAGATTCCGATAAGCCCCCGCCCGCAGACCCCGACAACCAACGGCCAGGGTTGTCGGGAAGAGGCCCTTGTCCTCATCAACATGGGGGCAAGGTGCTTTGGGGTGGGGGGGCCCGCAGGGCGCCCCCCTCCCCCAAAGCACCCACCCCCCATGTTGAGGGCATGCGGCCTGGTACGGTTCAGGAGGGGGGGGGCGCTCGCTCGTCCCCACCCCCTTTCCTGACCGGCCAGGCTGCGTGCTCGGATCGGGGTCTGGTATGGATTTTAGGGGGGACCCCACGCCGTTTTTTCGGCGTAGGGGATTCCCCTTTATAATCCATATCAGACCTAAGGGCCTGGTATGCACCGCGCTCGCCGCAATAGGAAAATTTGTTTTTCCTATTGCAGCGAGCGCGAGATGCAATACCCTGCCCTCGTGTTGTATCTGGTCTGTCGGACCAGCATACACACGAGCGGGCTTTCCGTCGGACTAGCACACACACGAGCGGACTTTCCGCCCGAAACTGAGTCCGGCGGAAAGATTTAAAACTTTTTTCAAATCTAGGTCCGGCGGGCTTTTGGGAAAAAGTCCGCCGGAAAAGTCCGCCGGCGCCCACACACGGGCGGATTGTCCGGCACACTCTGGTCCGCCGGACCAAGTATGCCGGAAAGTCCGACCGTGTGTACGCGGCATTAGAGACCTTGCGCTCCTCCTCCTTCCGTTTAAGGATGCCCCACAGTAGACATATGCACACTGAAATAATTTTGTTAAAAAAATGCATTCGTCCGAAAATCCGATATAATTAAGGTTGAATCTGTCATTGAAGGCTTATGGTCTGTTCTAAGAAGATTCGACGGAGCAGCTAAACTGTACGACGCCGCAATCGTACATTTCCGGTCAAATGTTCCACCTACAAGCTATAGTAGAATTCTAATGTTGTATGACACTAGTAGTAATTATATTTATGAATTATTATTACTAGTCAACCAACATTAGAATTCTTCTATAGCCTATGGGCGGAGCATTTGACCATAAATGTCCACTCGCAGCGACTGCTTTGTCAAATCTTTATGTCGAATCTTTTCTCTCTATGTCGAATAATCTTGGACTAATAGAGTTAGGTTAGGCACATTCAACCTTTTTTGTTATTGTCTCTATAATGTCGAATCTTTTCTCTCTATGTCAAATCTTTTCTCTCTATGTAGAATAATCTTGGACTAATAGAGCTAAGGTTAGGCACATTCGACCACAGGTTCGATGGACACAGATCGCTATTGTCAGCGTCATGTCGAATCTCCTATCTATATCGAACTGTTGTCGCAACGAAAACGAAAATAAACATTTGTTCATGTCGAATCTTTCAGTTTTCGGATTCTGCACATTCATTTTTGTTTGTTAAAACGATAACGAAAATACCCGAAATTCGGACGAAAACGAATGCACATGTCTAATATATATACACACTCTATATATCTCACACAGGGCCTTAATGATTTGCAATATAGAGATTGTGAAGTGACTTTATATTATATGAATGTCTTTAGCTGTTGAAATTGTTACAGAAAAAATAGTTTCGCTCTGTGTTTATCTTTCTCAGAGCTGAGACAATGGCTGGTCACTATACACCGTACACACCGTACAGCCATAACATTATGGCCACCCACCTAATATTGAGTATGGCCCCCTTTTGCTTAAACAACCCTGACACGTTGAGGCATGTACACCAAAGTAACATCCACATGAATGGCAGGACCGAAAGTTTCCCAGCAGAACATTGCACAAAACTTTACACTGCCGCTACCGACTTGCCTTCTTATACCTTATCCTGGTGCCATCTCTTCCCCACGTAAGCGACACACACGCACCCGGCCATCCACATGATGCAAAAGAAAACGTAATTCATCAGACCAGGCCACCTTCTTCCATTACTCCCTAGTCCAGTTCTGATGTTCATGTGACCATTGTAGAAGCTTTTGGCTGTGGACATGGGTCACCATGGGCTTCACAGCCCCATACACAACAAACTGCAATACCCATTTTTTTTCTGCTTTCACCACATCAACTTCATGGACAACATGTTCACTTGCTGCCTAATATATCCCACCAACTTTTAGATGCCATTGTAACGAGATATTCCCTTTACCTGTCAGTGGTCATAATAGTACGGCTGAGCGGTGTATAACCATCCTTACTCATCATTTGTGTCCATCTGAATACACATAGTGCCTTCATATTCCTCCTTCGTGTATCGATCAGGGGTTATCTTTACACTCTATTTGGACATTGTGTATTTTGCCATGGAAAGTCAGTTGATGTTTGCTGGTTTCAAGGCTTATTACCCAAGTTCTATTTGTAAATAATAAAACAGCTTCTCAGAGACGACAGATGGGAAAGAAAGTACACACTCATTGATCTTCTAACCAGTTCTGCAAACAGGCTTGTTTACAGACCCACAGCCAATTTTGAAAAAACAGAATATCTTTGTGTGACACTTGCATGACTTCAGACCTGGCATTAACCCCTTTAGGCCTCTTTCACACGGGCTTTCCTGATCAGGTCCATCTGTCAGTTATTCAGGCAGACCTGATTGCACGCTTCACCTCTATGGAGTGGCAGATGTCAGCGGTATTGTATGCTGACAACCGCCGATATCCGTTCCTGTCCGTGAAATCCAGATGGATGGAGACCCTAGTTTCCATCCATCTGGAGGATCATATGAAAACGGACAGGCGGTCCAATTTTATCCTATCTCCCCATAGAGGAGAGCGAGACTCTGACAGGTCCATCTCTGCCCAGTGAGCATAGACAGACCTGTCGTTCGCCTGCTTAGTGGGGATTAGTGGATCGATACTCCACTGAGCAAAGCGGAGTCCGTCAGGAGGACCGTTCCTGTGAAAGAGCACTTAATATTTTGACCTGTCCACAACTTATTAAATCCTGAAATCTTATGTCATATTTTTAATTAATTCACTGATGCTCTGACACATCTTTGGTCATCTCTGATCTCAAGAACTGTTTCTTACATGATCAACCATGGAGTATATCTGAGGTGTATATCAGGGTGTGCTTCTTCCCCACATGAGAGTTGTGATGTCCAGCAACATTCATATAGAAGACTTTTCCCCTAATACAGTACCTGACCGTGAGATTGTGTTTCCAGCGCGATACCATCGCGCTGGTTCTCGGCGACAGGGTACTGTGCATGTCGCGCTGGCTTACTCATCGGGAAAGGAAAACTTTGTTTTCCTCCCGCGATGAGTGACAGGCAGCGCTGACAGCTGTCTGGTATGAATCCTGAGGCGGGAACACCGCGCCAAATTTTAAATGAAAAAACCGGCGTGGGTTCCCCCCAGGAGCATACCAGGCCCTTAGGTCTGGTATGGATTGTAAGGGGAACCCCCCCTACGCCGAAAAATTGGCGTGGGGGTCCCCCCCAATCCATACCAGACCCTTATCCGAGCACGCAGCCCGGCCGGCCAGGAAAGGGGTGGGGGCGAGCGAGCGCCCCTCCTGAGCCGTACCAGGCCGCATGCCCTCAACATGGGGGGGTGCCTTGGGGGAGGGGGTGCCCTGCGGGGGCCCCCCCACCCCAAAGCACCTTGTCCCCATGTTGATGAGGACAAGGGCCTCTTCCCGAAAACCCTGGCCGTTGGTTGTCGGGGTCTGCGGGCGGGGGGCTTATCGGAATCCGGGAGCCCCCTTTAATAAGGGGGCCCCCAGATCCCGGCCCCCCACCCTGTGTGAATGAGTTTGGGGTACATGGTACCCCTACCCATTCAGCCTAGGGAAAAGTGTCAATATGAAAAAAACACAGTACACAGGTTTTAAGAGTAATTTATTAGTCAGCTCCAGGGTCTTCTTCCAACTTCGGGGGGGTCTCCTTCCGACTTCTCCCGGTGTTCGGCCTCTTCTCCCGGTGTTCGGCCTCTTCTCTTCTCCCGGTGTTCGGCCTCCTCTCCCGGGCCCCGCCGCTATCTTCTTCCAGCTCTATTGCCAGTGAGGGGCCCGGTCTGCTGCCGCTGTCTCGTCGCTGCTGTCTCGCCGCCGCTGTCTCGCCGCCGCTGGTTTGCCGCTGCTGTCTCACCGCTTCTTCTCTTCTTCCCCGATGTTGACACGACGCTCTCTCCGGCTCGAGTGCTGTGTGCGAGCTGCGGAGCCATTTATATAGGCGGTGACCCCGCCCCCTTACGACGTCATGGTCCCAGCATGCGCAGGGACTCTGGCGTCATAAGGGGGCGGGGTCACCGCCTATATAAATGGCTCCGCAGCTCGCACACAGCATTCGAGCCGGAGAGAGCATCGTGTCAACATCGGGGAAGAAGAGAAGAAGCGGCGAGACAGCGGCGGCGAGACAGCGGCGGCGAGACAGCGGCGGCGAGACAGCGGCGACAAGACAGCGGCAGCAGACCGGGCCCCTCGCTGGCAATAGAGCTGGAAGAAGATAGCGGCGGGGCCCGGGAGAAGAGGCCGAACACCGGAAGAAGAGAAGAGGCCGAACACCGGGAGAAGAGGCCGAACAACGGGAGAAGTCGGAACTAGACCCCCCGAAGTCGGAAGAAGACCCTGGAGCTGACTAATAAATTACTCTTAAAACCTGTGTACTGTGTTTTTTTTATATTGACACTTTTCCCTAGGATGAATGGGTAGGGGTACCATGTACCCCAAACTCATTCACACAGGGTGGGGGGCCGGGATCTGGGGGCCCCCTTATTAAAGGGGGCTCCCGGATTCCAATAAGCCCCCCGCCCGCAGACCCCGACAACCAACGGCCAGGGTTGTCGGGAAGAGGACCTTGTCCTCATCAACATGGGGACAAGGTGCTTTGGGGCGGGGGGGCCCCCGCAGGGCGCCCCCCTCCCCCAAGGCACCCCCCATGTTGAGGGCATGCGGCCTGGTACGGCTCAGGAGGGGGGGCGCTCGCTCATCCCCACCCCTTTCCTGGCCGGCCGGGCTGCGTGCTCGGATAAGGGTCTGGTATGGATTGGGGGGACCCGCACGCCAATTTTTCGGCGTAGGGGGGGTTCCCCTAACAATCCATACCAGACCTAAGGGCCTGGTATGCTCCTGGGGGGAACCCACGCTGGTTTTTTCATTTAAAATTTGGCGCGGTGTTCCCGCCTCAGGATTCATACCAGACAGCTGTCAGCACTGCCTGTCACTCATCGCGGGAGGAAAACAAAGTTTTCCTTTCCCGATGAGTGAGCCATCTCGGCGCTGGCTCCTGCGACGGGGCTCGCAGGTGTCAAATCTCGCCGAGAAATGCGGCGAGATTGACACAATATCGCGGTCACCTACTGTACACCTGATGTACAGGAAGACAGAACTTCAGTAACTAACAATTCCCTCACTCAGGACAGGAAAGTGGCTTCTCCCCCGTGTGCAATTTCTGATGCCTATAAAGATTGCATGTCTTTGAAAAGCATTTCCCGCACTCAAGACAGGAATATGGTTTTTCTCCCGTGTGAGATCTTTGATGTGCGACAAGTCCTGATTTTTGTACAAAACATTTCCAGCACTCAGGACAGGAATAAGGCTTCTCCCCCGTGTGCAATCTCTGATGTCTGTAAAGATTGTACTTCTGTGAAAAACATTTCCCGCACTCAGAACAGAAATACGGCTTCTCATCTGTGTGAGATCTCTGATGTTTGTAAAGACGGCACTTCAGTGAAAAACATTTCCCGCACTCAGGACAGGAATATGGTTTTTCTCCTGTGTGAAATCTCTGATGTGTGTAAAGATGGCCCTTCTGTGAAAAACATTTTCCACACTCAGGACAGGAATACGGCTTCTCCCCCCTGTGAGACCTCTGATGTGTGACAAGTTCTGATTTTTGTACAAAACATTTTCCGCACTCAGGACAGGAATATGGCTTCTCTCCTGTGTGACATTTCTGATGCATGTAAAGGGAGGACTTGTCTGAAAAACATTTCCCACACTCAGGACAGAAATATGGCTTTTCCCCCGTGTGAGATCTGTGATGTACAACAAGATTTGATTTATGTACAAAACATTTCCCACACTCAGAACAGGAATACGGCTTCTCACCTGTATGAGTTCTTTTATGCACATTAAGACTGTATTTAAAACTAAAATATTTCCCGCACTCAGGGCAGGAATATGGTTTCTCTCCCGTGTGAGATCTCTGATGTGTGAAAAGACTGGACTTCTTTGAAAAACATTTCCCACACTCTGGACATGTATGTGGCTTCTCCCCTGTGTGAGATCTTTGATGCTCATTAAGAGTGGATCTAAATTGGAATCTCTTCCCGCACTCAGTACAGGAAAACCTCTTATCTGTTGGAAGGACGGCACCGTCCCTCACAGTCTGAGGTTCCTCAGGATAAGAGGAATACGATGGTCCATCTACACTGTGTGGTGCCGGATGGACATTTGAGGTAGTCGGGTTTTCTCCTGGACTATACTGTGTGATGTCCTCATCTTCTACTTTACAGTCTGGAGACAAAGTGAGACAATCCTCTGAGGTTTTCCTCATCTCCCGTCCATCTACTAAAATAGAAATAAAAAGATTATTACTAGTAATCAGCAGATCCAGATTCCCCTAATGGCGGTCTGCTGATTTAAACAAAGCAGATTGCAGGAATAGATAGGGTGATGGGGCGTGACCGGATGTCAGAGAGAGAGGAGGGCTGAGTGTGTGCTTCCCAGCCCGATGCCTCCGTGTCCCCCGGACCTAGCTCAGCATCCCGGCCCGCCTAGCTGTGTCTCCAGCACTCTATAGAGCTCGATGCTCGCCTGGCCGCCTGACCCCCCCCCTAAGCAGCGTGTGTCCCAGCGCGCCGGCGGTGTATTGACACAGCGGCTTGGGAGAAGAAGCAGCCAGAGCCCTCGGAGCGGCGTGGAGGAACACGAGACACTAGTTGCTTGCGGCTGCCCGGGCAACGGCCTCGGCAACAGCAAGAAGAAGCGGTGGGGGCGGCAAGCGTCACCTACAGGAGGACCAAGAGGCTTCACTATCAGGAGCATCCCTGCGCTGCCCAGGTATCTGGCAGCATAAAGGTACCAGCCTGTGCGGCTGCATCAGGGGTGAACTGTCCCCCCACCTCCCTAAGGCCAGCTCATTGTTGCAGACAGAGGTGAGGGGGGAGGTTTAGGTGGACTCAGGCAGAAAACACACACTGCAAACACCGCCTACTCTCAAATTGGGACAGTCTCCTTAGCGCAGCAGCAAACGGGAGAGGTGAAGAGAGGGGGGGGATAGCATTAAACTCACGAGTGGCTCAACCCTTTTCTATATTTTGATAATCCTATACAATAAGTTATGACAAGGAAAAAGGGAGAAGAGCCAAAACAGCAGGACAACACCAGCTCCCAAATGACTCGCACATCAAAAGAAAAGGTGAACCAGGCAGCAGCCGCTGCAGCGGCTAAGCTGGAAAAATTTGCGCACCCCTCAACCTCATCGCCATCTAAAAATACCCAGTCACAACAGGACAGATCGCATGCGGGGGGCTCAGGGGATAGGAGGAGCCTAGGAAAAGGGCCAGCGGCAACACATACAACAAAAACAGCGAGCAGTAATAGCTCTGCAGGTGAAGCTGCGGGACTAGCAACTAACAAGGCTGTTGTGCACGACCCACCAACAGAAGCTGAACCCACACTAAAAGATGTTTTATGCGCAGTCAACTCCTGTAGGGCCTCTCTAAGCGACCTGTGCGACCAGCTAACGGGCCTAAAGGAAGAGATAACTACACTAAGCCAAGAGCTGCAAAGGATCACTGCCAGAACAACTGTGCTGGAGGATAGAGTTAGCCAGGCTGAGGATGAATTAACCCCATTGAAAAAAGAACTCAAGTCTTTAAAAACGCAGATGGGCGTATACAAAGCCAAAATGGAAGAAATGGAAAATAGGTCTCGCAGGCACAACGTGAGGATAGTAGGCCTACCGGAGCGGTGTGAGGGCCCTCACCCTGAGGAGTTCCTGGAGAAGTGGCTTAGGGGAATATTTGGGACGGAAACCTTCTCTCACTTCTTTACCGTTGAAAGAGCCCACAGGGTGCTAACTAGGGCCTCGCCAACAGGGGGGCACCCCAGGCCAATAATAATGAAACTTTTTAATTATAGAGACAAGGTAACATTGATGCGCAGAGCTAGAGAGCTGGGGGACATTTTTTACAATGGTGCCAAGATCTTATTTTTTCCTGATTATTCCCCAGACCTCCAGAAACAGAGGGCTGAATTCAGGGATATCAAGCGCAATCTACGGTCCTACAACGTAGAATATGCCCTGCTGTACCCGGCGCGACTACGTATCACTGCCCTAGGGTCCACCCTTTTTTTCGATACAACAGCAGGGGCATCAAAGTGGCTGGAAGACAACAAAGCGGACTTGCAGAGCTAGGGGTTAAACAAACCTAGATTTGGATAGGAAAAGAGGAAAATTTGATTTGCTTCTCGTTTTTACTTTTTTTTTCTTGTTTCCTTTTTTTTTCTTTTTTTTTTTTTCATAGTAACCAGCAGTTTACACGGGGGACATGGGAGGGGGGAAAGGGGGGGTTTGCGAGTTGGAAGCACGGATGAAGGATGTGACCACATTAGTGTTACACGTTTTAAATGTTGATCTAAGGGTTTGGAGGAGGGTGGCGGGAGGGGGGGAGGGAGGGAAGAGTGTGGTAGTGAGTCATAAGGTATATTCCCAATGTATGTGTGGGGAGGTAATCCTTGTATGCTTGGGAGGAGGGAAGAAGGTCACAAGTATAGCCCCCAGGGCTAGCCTAGATAGGCAGAAGGGGGGGTCACGAACAAGGGTGGGTAGTAGGGGGATGCACGAAGCTGAGGGTGGGGGGGAAGGGGGGCTCATGGGAAAACACAAGGTTAGGCAATGGAGTAAATGTCAGGCACATATAGTCACAAAGAGTGGGCTCATAAAAATAAATGCAAGGTTTATTAGCACATGCGGTCTATATTTGCACTTAGGAGGTGGGGGGGGGAGCCCCCCTCTCCCCTCCTCTTTTCCTTTTCTATCTTTTTTTCGTTCTCTATCTCCTTCGTCCTTTCTTTTTTTTTCCTCTCCTTTCTTTTCTTTTTAAATTCTTCTTAATATGTTAAAGATAGGCTCTTGGAATGTTAGGGGTATGGATGACCCTGCTAAAAGAGCAGCAGTTTTCACGGCACTAGAGGCTTATGGGGCTGAACTGGTTTGCCTGCAGGAAACACACCTCACCAATGACACCAAATTACAAGTCCGGAACTACAAATTCCAAGAACAGTACCACTCAGTCCACACCTCATATTCAAGAGGGGTGAGTATATTGGTGGGGAGAGGTATTTCGTTTTCCTGCAGGGAAACCAGAATTGATGCATTGGGCCGCTATATCTTTTTGAGTTGCACTGTGGAAGACAGGCCTCTGGTAATAGCAAATATTTATATTCCTCCCCCGTTCAAAACAGAGGTTATACTGGATCTGTTGGAATTTGTTGAGAACAAGCCAGACGTACCGATACTAGCGGTAGGGGATTTTAATGCAATTTTGGATAAAAAAATGGATCGATTCCCGCCCATGAATCAGGCGGAAAGGGTCTCGGAGGGTCGGCTAGGCCAACTCCTGGAAGAGATCGGGTGGTGCGACTTGTGGAGATCCCACAACCCCAAAACCCGGCAGTATTCCTGTTATTCAGGTTCACACTCGACCCTCTCGCGCATAGACATGGCAGTAGGCAACAGCGAAGCTCTACAACTAATAGGGACTATAGAATACAAGCCGAGGGGCATATCGGACCACTCTCCCCTGACCTTGACCCTGAACTTAAATACCAGAACTAACCGGAAAAGGTGGTCAATAAAACCGCTATGGTTGGACCTAATAGGAAGCCCAACAGAAGTTACCTCTGAATTAAAAGAGTTTGTAATATTTAACTCAGGCACAGCCTCTACGGCGGTAGTTTGGGACACTTTAAAAGCGGTTCTTAGGGGATTACTACACCAGCAGGTTGTCACAGTAAAGAAAAAGTCAAGGGAATGGGAGGCGAGAGCTAGAAGAGAAGCCACGGAAGCAGAAGCACAATATGTGGCGGACCCGACCCCTGCAAAACAGGAGGCATGGCTTGGTAGGCAACAAGAGTACAGGGAATTAATTAATAGAAGAGCAGAAAATAAAAGATTATTTCAGAAGCAAAGCTATTATGGCGAAGGAGAGAAGGTAGGTCGGATGTTAGCACTAATAACTAAGTCCAACCTATCCCCATTGGCCATTCTTTCAATTAGGACACCGGCTGGAGAGATTACTTCTGATCCCGCCGAGGTCCTAGATACCTTCACTATGTTCTATAGGGACCTGTACAGGTCGCGCCGGGGATCGGATCGGCGCGATATGGACGGGTTTCTGAGTGGGGTGGACTTGCCTGTACTCTCGGAGGGGGACAGGAGTGAGATGGAGTCTCCCTTGACCTTGGAGGAGTTGCAAAAGGCTGTTACAGAGCTGTCATGCCAGAAATCCCCCGGCCCGGATGGTCTGCCGTTGGAGGTCTACAGAAAATATGGGGAGGTGTTACTCCCAGAGCTTTTAAAGGTATTGGAGCAGTCGCTCAAGGACGGAAGGCTGCCCCCATCAATGTTGGAGGCTGACATAGTGGTGATACCAAAAGAGGGGAAAGATCAATTGGAAGTCACCTCATATAGACCGATATCACTACTGTGTTCAGACGCCAAGATTGTAGCAAAGGTGCTGGCATCTAGATTAAACAAGTGCATCGCAAAACTGGTACATCCAGACCAATCGGGGTTTATCCCCGACCGGTCTACCAGCACCAATATCAGAAGGGTATATCTGAACCTCCAGGCTCCAGCGGAGAATGCGGGGCCTAGAGCCATACTGTCTCTGGACGCCGCCAAGGCCTTCGACAGCTTGGAGTGGGAATATCTCTGGCGGGTGATGGAGAGGTTTGGGTTTGGCCCTGTATTCATCAGCTGGTTAAAAATCCTTTATAACCAACCAAGGGCAAGACTCAAAATAAACAATAACTACTCAGAAAGTTTTCCCCTCGAAAGAGGGACCAGGCAGGGCTGTCCCTTATCCCCATTGCTGTTTGTTTTGGCTATGGAGCCACTGGCGGGAGCAGTGAGATCATCAACCGAACTGCAGGGCTTCCGCAGAAATGGCGAGGAAGAGAGAATCGCATTGTTCGCGGACGATGTCCTCTTCTTTTTAGGGGACACGTCCTCCTCTTTGGAGAAAGTAATACACCTAGTGGAAGACTTTGGGAAACTCTCAGGATTGACAATTAATTGGGAGAAATCATCGCTCCTGCCAGTTGACCCATTGACTAACTCTATATCAACGAGTTAAGGATCCTGGCGCGTTCATTGATGACAATCTGGTCCCTCTTTTATCGAAACTCAAGAAAAAATGCGATACTTGGTGTAGACTCCCTTTATCCGTGGCGGGCCGGGCAAACTTGATTAAGATGATATGGCTGCCCCAGCTGCTATACCTGTTACACAACTCCCCAGTATGGATCGGGGAAAAGTGGTTCCAAAAAATTCAATCCCTCTTTAGGGAATTAATTTGAAAAAAAGGACAGGCTAGAATAGGCTTACAAAAACTACAGTGTTCCACCACGGAGGGGGGACTGGGGGTCCCCCACCCGCGTACCTACTTCCTGGCAGCTCAGTTACAGCAACTAGGGGGTTGCGCCATTGACGGAGGGGGGAACAAGAACGCTAAAATCATCCTACTGGGCAGCCCACACAACTCATTAGTCGAAGCATTGGAGGCAGACTCACTACTAGGAGGGACCCCGACGCTTAAAATGATCACCAGGATCTGGCAGACAGTCAAGCGAATAATGGGGTACAGGGGAGCCTCAGAATATTCACCAATTTGGGACAACAAGAACCTGCAGGAATTATTATCTGTTGATAGGAACAAGTTGTGGGAGAAAAAAGGGGTCCGCCGGTTGATACAGTTATATGAAGGGGACACTCTGAAACCTTTTGAGGAGCTGAGGCACGAGTATGGGCTACCAAATCGTGTATTCTATAGTTACTTACAGATTAGACATGCCCTGGGAAAGCAGTTTGGAAGGCAACCCCCTACTTGGTGCAGGATGCCACTATTGCAAACAATAATTAATTCAGAGACCTCCAAGGGGCTAATTACAGCTATGTACAGTCAACTAATTAAGAAAACGAACATGAATGCTGGCTCTCCCGGGGACAGGGACAGGTGGGCGGCTGATGTGGGGGAGATATCAGACACACAGTGGGAAAGGATCCTGGAATTGGGATCTGAGGTGTCGGTCTCTCCCTCGCAAAAGGCCTCCCACCTGATGCTACTGCACAGGTCCTATTATACACCAAAAAAGCTCTTTGCGATTGGCCGCCGAGCCAACGATGAGTGCCCCAGATGCAGGGGAACAGGTGATCTGATTCATATGTTCTGGAGGTGCCCAAAATTGGCTAGGTATTGGTGTGAGATCTTAAAGAAAATAAATACCATATTTAAAATTAATCTTGAGCTAGATCCAAAGACTTGTGTGCTGGGACATGCTTCCAACGGTTTAAGGGACAGGAACATGGCGATAGTGGTGGCAAGATGCCTGTTCCAAGCCAGAAAGCTGATTGCACAGTCCTGGCAGTCAAGTACTCCTCCCACCCCGGAAGCCTGGATAGGGACAGTTAACTCCACTGTGTGGAGCGAAAGAACATTTTACACGAGGTCAGGCAATTATAATAAATTTGTGAGAATGTGGAACCTGTGGATCCAGTCAATGCCGTGCCCGTCATCAGTGCTACTCTAGCACCGAGAGTACCCGCTCCTTATCAATGGGGCGGGCTACACCAGGAGCAGTCCAGTGCCTAGAGTCGAGCCGGAATAATACATTGAATTTTTGTCGGCCATTGGAGGCACCTTGAAAATATATGGGATCTTAATAGAGGGGGTACCACGGGGGGTGGGTGGGTGGGCTCACAAAAAAGAAAAGCACCAAATATATAAAAAGAAGTATAATAGCAACTGCGAGGACACGCGGTCAACTGGCTTAGCGTGGCAGAATGTAAGCTATGTTTTTTGCAATATGGCGCTAATGCATTTGCACATATTTTGTAATGTATATTGTTGCACAACATTTGCACAGAAGACTTATATACCTTAAAATAATATAAAAAAAAAAAAAAAAGGGGAAATTGCGATAAGCCACAATGATGAGACTTGATTAGAGACATATATGAATACCAGGCTGAAGTCAGTCTCTTGACAAAGTTATCTGACGTGGCAAAAAAACAAAAAAAAAACAAAAAAAAAAACAAAAACAAAGCAGATTGCCGTTCTGACAGGGATGAACAGAGTGATCTTGTGTTCCTGCTAAGCAGGAACATCCCCCAGTCAGTCCATCCCCCACACAGTAAGAAAGCTTCCTCTAGGGACACAGTTAACCCTTTGATCGTCCCTGGTGTTAACCCCTTCCCTGCCAGTGTCATTAGTACAGAAACAGTGCATACTTTTAGCACTGATCACTGTAATAATGTCACTGGTTCACCAAAAAAAGTATCAAAAATGTCAGTTTTTCTATTTGTCCGCCGCAATGTCGCGGCCCTGCTAAAAATTAATTGATCGCAATAACTTTTGCGCAAACCAATCAATAAACGGTTATTGGGATTTTTTTTACCAAAAATATATGTAGCAGAATATATATTGGCCTAAACTGATGAAGAAATTTTATTTTTTACATTTTTTTATTGGATATGTTTTATAGCAGAAAGTAAAAAAAAATTGTCAGTCTTTTTTTGTTTCTTGCGCAAAAAATAAAAATCGCAGAAGTGATCAAATACCACCAAAAGAAAACTCTATTTGTCAATTTTATTTGGGTACAACGTTAGTTAAAGCAATGCAGTGCCGTATCTAATTTGACTGACCACACCCACTATTGGAGGGTGTGTGTGGGTGGAGGGGTTTTGGGGGTTCTGTTGTTTTCTTTTCTAATCAATTGTTTTCTATTTTATTCAAATTGATTCTAGTTGAATTTTTGGAATTGGTTGTAGTCCTTCTATTCTATTGTTTTTTTTTTAATTCTATTCTTTTGTATTTGAATTTCAGAAGATAGTTCCTATTCTATTATTTTCTATTCTATTTTGTTCTGTTTTACTCTATTATTTTACTCTATTATATTCTATTGTTTAATTTCTGTTACATTCTTTTTGATTCTATTATATTTTTTCTAGTCTATTCCTTTATTTTATTCTCTTTGGAAATTGGAAAAAAAAATGTAAAAGTTTTCGATATTGTAAAATCGGAAATTCGGATACATCCAAATTTCCGGAAACAAAAAATTTGCCCAAATTGTATTAATTCAGAACAAAACAAACTGCACATGTCTACTCTGTAGACCACAAGCAGCAGAGGTGTTTATATAGCCCACTTGGTGCCACTTCAGTGGCGGGCGTAAGTGCGTGTGGGTCAGGCTAATAGGATTTCTCTGTCTGTGGATTTGGCTAACAGAAATTCTCCATCTGCACATAACTATGCGCCTGGGCATATTTCTTCTTTCCTCACACATGTAGTAATTTAACCACTTGCCTACAGGGCACTTACACCCCTGTCCTGCCCAGGCCATTTTTCAGCTTTCCGCGCTGTCACAATTTGAATGACAATTGCGCGGTCATGCTACACTGTACCCAAACACACTACTCTACTCAGACTAGTTTGCCTGCCAATGCAGTTGCCAAAACGGCCTATTCCATCGGCTCAATGTCATCAGTCACTCCTTCCCTAGCCCCACCATCATGCACGGAGGAGTCCCCCGAACTGTTCGACCACAGTGTCGGGTACATGCTGCAGGAGGATGCGCAGCGTTTTGAAGGCTGATGATTTCTCTAGATTGAGAATCCAACCCAGGTGTTCCAGATAACTGACTGTTCTGGACGCCCCTTGGTTTAGCCGTGCTACTGACTGATCTACCAGTAGTAGGTCGATTAGGTTTGCCATTACTGCTATACCCTGGCCCTTTAGTCTTGCTACGACTGGGGCCAGAACCTTTGTAAATACCTGGGGAGCGGTGGCTAACCCAAAGGGCAAGGCCACGAACTGAAAGTGGTGCTGTTCTACCGCAAACCGCAGGAACTTCTGGTGAGTGGAAAAATTGGCACATGTAATTACGCATCTTTGATGTCTATTGATGCTAGAACTTCTCCTGCCCTTAGGGTGGATATGACAGACCAGATTGACTCAATGCAAAAGGAGCGGATGTTTAGGAAGTGATTCAGATCCTTGAGCTCTAGAATGGGTCTGACACCTCCATTTGGTTTTGGTACCGTAAAGAGATTTGAATAAAATCCCATGTCCATCTCTTCTGAAGGGACCTTTATTATTACTCCCTGAGACATTAACCGGTCCAGTGCCAGAAATAAGGACATTTTCTTTACTGGGTCCTTGGGAACGTTTGACTTTAGAAAACGACACAGTGAAAACTCTTGGAATTCTAGTTTGTAGCCTAGGGCTACCGCAGAGAGGACCCATTTGTCTTGGGTTTTCTCTTGCCAAACTCCTGAAAACCACCGAAGTCTTCCCCCCACTCGATCGATTGGGGGCGCCCCTTCATAAGGAAGCTTTGGGGCTCTGTTTTGTGGACTTCTGACCCCAGGGTTTTTTCTGTCCCTGTGTTTGGCCATGAGGCTTACTTTTTGCTCCTGACGGCAGAGGCTGTCGAGACTGCCTGGAAACTGTTGCCCCTGGCACCGGAGGGGAAGTATGTTTGAATGAAGGACGTCTACTTCTTCTCTTAACTGGCAGAAGGGTACTCTTACCCACAGAAATCTTTTGGATGTATTTATCCAAATCTTCCCCAAACAACCTTGCCCCATGAAAGGGAAACCCAGCCAAGAGTTTCTTGCATGGTAGCTCGGCTGACCAGTTCTTTAGCCACAGAATCCCACGCATATGTACCAACATGAGCACAAGGCGTGACGTCTGATGGATAGAATCCTTGATAGCTTCCACTGCAAAGCATAAGGCCCTAGGTAGTTCAGCTAAACTTGGGCCTCTTCAGCTTGAGCAGGCACCCTCGTGATAACCTGCTTGAATTCATCCCTAAGGGACTGACAAATGCCTATTGCTGCTACTGCAGGTTGTGCTACCGCACCAGCTACAGCAAATGAGGCTTTAAGCAAAGATTCCAACTTCTTATCAGTTGGATCTCTAAATACTTGGACATTGTCCACCGAACAAGTCAAACTCCTGTTTACAGAGGAGATAGCAGCATCTACTGCTGGTAAATCCCACCTCTTTGTAAATTTTTTCTCCATGGGATATAGAAGAGAAAACTTCTTAGGAGGAGAAAAATGCTTATCTGGGTGGTCCCAGTCAGCATAAATCAGTCGCTCCAGCAACGGGTGCATAGAAAGCATGCAAACTCTGTGGGGGTTTTAGCGAACCCAAAGAGGAGAAGGAAACATCATCCACCTCTGCAGGGGGCAACTTCTATCCAGAACGGACCAACTCCGTAAGGGATTGAATTAACCATCTCTGAGATTGTTAAATTGAGTAAGGTTCTTCAGATGCTGACCCCTCAGAAGAGGCATCATCCAAACTCTTTTCTGCCTGATCCCCCAAAGGAAAATCAGTAGCTTCTGCCCGATCCCCCAAAGGAAAATCAGTAGCTTCTGCCCATTCTGATTCCAATACTGGAAGGTCAAGGGCAGGAGAAGGGGATCTTCCGCGTTTTCTCCCATGCGAGCATATCAGCTATTTTCCCCTGCAACCCAGGCAGCGCTGAGGCTAAATCGTCCTTAGTGCCTTAGTGACGTATGCAGAGGCTGAAATGTAGGAGGCAGCTACAATACCTGAGAGTCTAGGTGGCTCAGACTGGCCAGATGCTCCAGGTCCTTCAGGGGAGGATTGAACTGCGGACATGCAACTAGGAGTCTCAGACTCTGACCGCAGCGACCTTGCTCTCCCCCCTGTTGCATTCACCTTTTTACGGGAAGACATAGTCCTAAGCACAAAAAGCAGAGGTACTAACACAGTGCATCTACTGCATCAAATAAATATTATGCCGTTATAAATGCTCAGTCTAAATGCTAAGTAGACGTGCCTTTAAAAAATGCCTGTATCCAAACACCCATATAGCTGACATGCCCTTGTATGCTCTGTGTCCCTCCGTCAACCAACCAGACACTTCCAGAGTGAAAACCTTATAAAGCCAGTAAGCCTTGAACCTGCGTCGTGTATCATGTGCACGGCGGTGGCGTCTAAGCCACGCCCCTTGCGCCAGAAATACTCCGCCCCCCTTTTTTAAAGGGAGCCTTTTCCCGCACGCGCGAGGACGAGCCTGGTCCCATGGGGGGGGGGGGCGAGGGGTACTCACCAGGGGGATCCTTAACTGCTGTGCTGAAGGCGGATGATCCCCCAAACACCTACTGATGGCCTGACAGGGTGGAGAGGGAGCAATGCTGTCCGCAGAAGCGTTTGCTGACACTTGAGCATAAACACAGGGGAAGCATGGAATGCTGGACGCCAGGCATGTTGTTTTACACCTTCTAGTGGCACAACACAGGCAAAGCATCACCTACTCAAAAAAGAAAGTCCAAAAGTGAATCATTTAAACATTCCTTAGGATCTTTCTGACTTACCAGTCCCGCTGCAGGATACTGCTGGAGAATCACAGACAGATCCAGCCTTCACCCATCATGGCGGGCCGTGTCATGACAGACCTTTAACGACCTGGTCCCCCTTTTTTATGGGGTCCACTCCCTTGGACCTGTATAGCACCCTGCCGGAGAACTCTTTGGTATAGTACTATGACCCTTAGACACTGGTGAAAAAACTGAGGTACTCCCTGTATGAGAGGGGTTATATAGGGAGGGGGACTTCCTGTCTTTAGAGTGCACCAGTGTCCATTCACCTATAGGTGGTGTATAACCCACATAGTAATTACTATGGTGCTCTGTGTGCCGTGATGTGACATATGACATGTTACATATTTGTATTTATACCTTTTTGTCAATTTTTAATACTTCTCATGTGCTGCCAAGCTGAAACATTTGTATCCATCATGTTCACGCCATGTGTGCATGTGTATGTATATGTATGAAAATACTTTACTTGTTTCATACTATTGTTACTAATAAACAATGTTTACCAACCACTCCACCCCCACAAGTCAATTGCCTCATTTAAAGTCCCACATTCCTTTCTCATTTACCTAATCAGGGATGGAGGTACATTTATTGTGCCTCATTTAAAGTCCCAAAACTCCCCCCTTTCATTGATATGCATTAGGGATGGAAGCAATAGATTTTTGGATTGGCAGTGTTCCCCTGCCGTCCATGCGTGAGGTTTGTCTTGGTTATTATTGTACCCTATCCAGGGTCCATACACTTGAGACATCTACAATGCCATGTCTATAGCACCTGGCGGTATATTTGGCATTGTACTACAAGTATATTTGCATTTGATCAATAAAACATTTATAATAATGACATATGCAATATCTGGCTAATTACAATTTACCTACATACTAAAATATTTTCCTACTGGGCCTCTGTTCTATATGATGCTACCCACACTGAGGCTGGTCTGGGTTGGGGATGGGGGGGGGGGGCTTTTTCTTGTCTTGATTCCAGAGCTGCAACGCATAGCAGTGCTTCCCTGTGTCTCTCTTGAGATATTGGCAGGGTGCCCTCCTATGCATCAGCGTCATGCCACAACCTGTTTGTGGCGTCTTGACGCCGCGATGCAGGGACGTCTTCTGTCCATCTCACGCCGGAGATGGGTTTGGCGTGGCCCAATTTGGCGCTTGCGCCGGTGGTGGATGTCACTGTCAACTCCCCTTCTCATTCGACGTTGTGCATGACGTTGGCTGCACACCTGGATTACATAAGCAGGCAAGCTTCATTGCCTTACCATTTCACTATGTGTTTTACACCAGGGAGGTAGCACACACAGCCCATTCACTGGATACACACGTAAGTTATGCACATTTTTTTTCCTAGCCCTCTTTCCTTTTTATTATTATCACACATGCAACATACCCATTTATATTACAAATTATACTATATATTTATTATATATATATATATATATATATATATATATATATATATATATATATATATATATATACACACACACATTTTTTTTTCAGAACACTATATTTGCAATCACCCCCACACATGTGGAATGTGTTGTGACGATCGAGTATGCTCTGTGGGTG
The DNA here is from genome assembly GCA_037952835.1 of Lithobates septentrionalis. Lineage (NCBI taxonomy): Eukaryota > Metazoa > Chordata > Amphibia > Anura > Ranidae > Lithobates > Lithobates septentrionalis. Next base: position 1,103,855 of record JBBDGP010001914.1, read on the forward strand.
TTTTCTTGGCTGGGACGGGGTCCCTTGCCTCAGCTCCGGAACAGACAACCACTTTGGGGTCCCATCTCTCTCGATGCTAGCCCAGCACAGTGCTTTAGCCGACCTGTGAGTATAGATCCCCTTCTCCCCATGAGGTTTTTTCACCCCTTACGGGTAGAATATATTAACTAATACTACAGATCCATTTGTATTTACAGTTTATTTCTGTACCCAACTCCTGATGAATGGCTGTCAGGGCTGGGCTCAGCCCTTCCTTCTCTGAGCTGGCCGCTCAGCTGTCGGCTAATTGCCAGCTACTATCTCTCTCCACAGTTATTCAGCTGTTGTTGATTCTGCTTGTCAGTCCTGCCTACTTAAAGTCATCCAGCTCATTTGATTTCTGCCTTCGCCTTTGTCAACATCACAGAGACTTTCTCCTGCGTTCCTGTTGAAGACTTGCTCGGCTGATGTTCCTTCTGGCTCCTGATCCTGCTTGCTGTACTACTACGTTTATCTCTGGCTCTCTGACATTTGCTTGGCTGACTACCCGATTCGGTTACTGAACTCTGGCTTGTTTTGACTACGCTTACTCTGTTTACATTATTATTAATAATAAAGAAGTGTGATTTAACTATACTTCTGTCTTGGTCTGATTCATGGTCCCTGATAATGGCATATAGCCATGAAACGCGTCGAGTTTCCATGGGGTGCTCAGTCAAGTCTGACTCATGATCTAATTACTGGCCCATATATACCTTTTATACATTCAAAATTCATTGAGTACTATATAACTATCTATGTGTATATGTATCTTTTCTTTTGTTTCTACAGCAGCTCTGTTGCATATGGTGTACCAATGCCTGTTAATAGGAAATATCCTGTATTATATCTATAATTAATCATGCTCAAGATTTATATTTCTCACCTTATTGTCAAATGCCGTTTCAATGGCATGTTACATATTTGCATTTATACCTTTTTATCAATATTTAATACTTCTCATGTGCTGCCAAGCTGAAACATTTGTATCCATCATGTGTATGCCATGTGTATGTATATGTATGAAAATAATTTTTTACTTGTTTCAGATTATTGTTACTAATAAACAATGTTTACCAACATGTCAATTGCCTCATTTAAAGTCCCACAATCCTTTTTTCTTTTTAAATAGACCTTTCAGCGTTTGTGAAATCTTACACCACAACAATAACTCAGCCAACAAAAGGTAAGGACTCCATTTTTATTTTTCTCCTGCTATCAATGGCCAACACGGTACACTTCATCCATGTCTTTGGTGATCTCTGATCTCCTTATGAACTGTTTCTTACATGATGAAGATCAGCCATGGAGTATATCTGAGGTGTATATCAGGGTGTGCTTCTTCCCCACATGAGAGCTGTGATGTCCAGCAACATTCATATAGAAGACATTTCCCGCACTCAAGGCTCTAAAACACCTCGAGGGTTGTGTGGGATCCCTGATGTACAGGAAGACAGGACTTCAGTGAGGAACAATTCCCTCACTCAGGACAGGAACGTGGCTTCTCCCCCTTGTGAGATCTCTGATGTCTGTAAAGATTGGACGTCTTTGAAAAACATTTCCCACACTCAGAACAGGAATATGGTTTTTCCCCCGTGTGAGACCTTTGATGTTGGACAAGCACGGATTTCTGTACAAAACTTTTTCCGCAATCAGAACAGGAATACGGCTTTTCCCCCGTGTGATACATCTGATGTGTGACAAGTTCTGATTTTTGTAAAAAACATTTGTCACAATCAGGACAGGAATAAGGCTTCTCCCCTGTGTGAGATCTCTGATGTGTGTAAAGATGGGACTTCTGTGAAAAACTTTTCCCGCACTCTGAACAGGAATACGGCTTCTCATTTGTGTGAGATCTCTGATGTCTGTTAAGACGAGACTTAAGTGAAAAACATTTCCCGCACTCAGGACAGGAATATGGCTTTTCTCCTGTGTGAGAACTTTGATGTTGGACAAGCCATGATTTTTGTACAAAACATTTCCCGCACACGGAACAGGAATACAGATTTTCCCCCGTGTGCAATCTCTGATGTGCGACAAGTTCTGAGTTTTGTAAAAAACATTTCCCGCACTCAGGACAGGAATAAGGCTTCTCCCCCGTGTGCAAGCTCTGATGTTTGTAAAGATGGGCCTTCTGTGAAAAGCATTTCCCGCACTCGGAACACGAATACGGCTTCTCATCTGTGTGAGATCTCTGATGTTTGTACAGACGGGACTTCAGTAAAAAACATTTCCCGCACTCAGGACAGGAATATGGCTTTTCTCCTGTGTGAGACCTTTGATGCTGGACAAGAACTGATTTTTTTACATAACATTTCCCGCACTCGGAACAGGAATATGGTTTTTCCTCCGTGTGAGACCTCTGATGTGTGACAAGTTCTGATTTTTCTAAAAAACACTTCCCACACTCAGGACAGGAATAAGGCTTCTCCCCTGTGTGCAATTTCTGATGTCTGTAAAGGTTGGACTTCTTTGAAAAACATTTCCCGCACTCTGGACATGTATGTGGCTTCTCACCTGTGTGAGATCTTTTATGCTCATCTAGATTGAATTTGAACTGGAAGCACTCCCCACACTCAGTACAGGGAAACCTCTTCTCTGTTGGAAGGACGGCACCGTCCCTCACAGTCTGAGGTTCCTCAGGATAAGAGGAATACGATGGTCCATCTACACTGTGTGGTGCCGGATGGACATTTGAGGTAGTCGGGTTTTCTCCTGGACTATACTGTGTGATGTCCTCATCTTCTACTTTACAGTCTGGAGACAAAGTGAGACAATCCTCTGAGGTTTTCCTCATCTCCCGTCCATCTACTAAAATAGAAATAAAAAGATTATTACTAGACATGAGCTGATTGGTTCCCCTAAACCAGGACTCCGCCCACATCAGGCAGCTTTGTCTCTGAGGATCTTACAATTCCACCCTCAAGGTAACTAGTAAATGGGTCCTCTGATCTCCTACCAGTTCATTTCTTTATTCATGGACCTTAGTCAGAGAGTGGGGAAACAACGAGGACTGTTTTTTTTTTTAACACTGATAGTGCAAAGGGGATTATAGGACGAGTGTCCCCCGCCCCCTCTATCAATCATTGTCATCTTCCCAACACAAGAAGTCCTGCACTTCCTTATTTAGTCCATGATTTTGCTATAAATAACAGCGGGGCTGAGCCCCACCAGAGGTCAGAGAGTGAGAATGGGGGGGGGGGGGGGACAACCGAGATGAAGACTGGACTGATCCTGAAGACCACCATCATTGGGTTATTGACTCCTCCCTCATTATCACTTTCGGTTTAAGGTTTCAAAGTTTAAGGATATTATCACATTATTATCAACATGTAAAAGTCTGTGTAGCCCCCTCTAGTGTGCTAGATGTAAATAGGTTTCGCTGTTAGTGTAGGCAAATTTATTTTTAGCTCAGGGCCAAGCCTGGGAATCTGGGTCGGGGTTCAGCCACTCAGGGCTGGATGACTCATCAGGCAGTCTCTCTGGCACTTCCTCCTGGTCTGGAAGCTGGTAGAAACTTCTAGAGCTAGAGGGTGGGAGGAAGGAGGGGCTACCTTGAATATTCATGAGGGCCTCAGCCAATGCTCAGTGGAAAGGACGAGTTTACCTTAACTAGCCATGAGCAATGCCAGCAGGGGAAGTTGAGTGGAAGATGGAGTGCTGAGGAAGCCGTTGGTGGCCCTTGAGGGTGCCCCCTAGTCTGGGGGGGGGTGACCTCAGGCCTGGGGCTCAGGTGCTGGAGGGACCCTATCAAAACACATGGAGGAATCCTTTCCTGGAAGCATAGGAGCAAGCAGTGAGGACAGTTGAAGCAGGTCAGCACATCTGGGAGACCTCCTGAGAGTCAGTCTGGAGGACTGTGTGGAGAAGTTAGCCAGGAGGGCTAGTAAAAGGGGCAGCTGCAGCTAGGAGGGCTGGCAGGACATAAAGAGGCGGTGCTGGAATCAGTGACCACAGGGAGGAAGTGCTGAAAAAGTGTAAGCTGTGTCACTCCACTGTTCTACAAGTATAGGGGGCTGCGATTCCCTGCCTGTAATGGGTCTTTGCTACAAAATACTACAGGAGTTGTATATGGGCACTGATATGCTACTCTGATGTGCATTGATGAGGCTGCACTGATGGCCACTGAGGCAGTGTTTAGGGGCGGACTTAGGGGCAGGGTAGGGTAGGGGTTGGGCAGGACAACTGATGGTGCATAATTCTTAAGGCCTGGCTAGTGGCTCTGGACTTGAAATTTTGAGCCCTGACAGAGGATATAGTTCAAGGGTCAGGAGTATGTAATGTACAACAGAGTATATAATGCAGGGGTCAGGAGTATTTAATGTACAACATTGAGTATATAGTGCGAAGACGGCTACATCCCGAGCTTACTTTGCCAGGAGGGCGTACATGGTGTCCTCCGTATTTGTGCGGCGTGCTCTGTGATCGCTGAGTACGAATGACTCAGCTGATCACGGATTAGGGTAAAAGGGCCAATCACAGTGCCCCTTTACAACATGATCAGCTGTGTCCAATGACAGCTGATCACAATGTAAACACAAGCCGGTTATCAGCATCGGCATTCCTTTCCGTGTTAAAGGGACACACAATGAGATTGGAGGAGAAGCGGTTTAACCTTAACGGCTTTTTGACAGCTGCACGACGATATATGTCGGCAGAATGGCACCGGTGGGCAAAAGGGCGTACAGGTACCTCCCCTTTAAAAAGCGGTACTTTCTTTTGGTGGTATTTGATCACTACTGTGGTTTTTATTTTTTGCGCTATAAAACAAAAAGAAGAGCAACAATTTTGAGAAAAAAAAAAAAAAAAAACACAATATCTTTTACTTTTTGCTATAATAAAATATCCAATTTAAAAAAAAAAATCAGTTTAGGCCGATAGGTGTTCTTCTACATATTTTTGGTAAAAAAAAAAAAAAATGTATTCGCAATAAGCGTATATAGGTTGGTTTGCGCAAAAGTCATAGCGTCTACAAAATAGGGGATAGGTTTATGGCATTTTTATTATTTATTTATTTATTTTTACTAGTAATGGTGACGATCTGCGATTTTTAGCGGAACCACGACATTGCGGCAGACAGATCAGACACTTTTGACACATTTTTGGGACCATTGGCATTTATACAGCGATCAGTGCTATAAAAATGCACTGATTACAGTGTAAATGTCAATTGCAGGGAAGGGGTTAACACTAGGGGGTAATCAAGGGGTTAAATGTGTTCCTTGACTGTGTTCAAACTGTGGGGAGATGGGACTGACTTGGGGAGGAGACCGATCATTGTTCCTATATACTAGGAACACACGATCTGTCTCTTCTCCCCTGACAGGACATGGATTTGTGTGTTTACACACACACACACACACACCCACACACAAATCCTCGTTCTTACTGTCAGGAGCGTTCGCCGGTGCCCGGTGGACATTGCGGCCACCGGGCACGCGCATTGGCTCCTTAGGGACGCGGTGGGCATGCGCCCCCCCCTATACTCCTTAAAGCGCCTGCTGGCAATTTGCACAGGAGTGCTTTGTGCACTGGTCCAAATTATTTGGGGGGGGGGGGTTATAGCGTGGGATTGTTTGTCAGAGGTTGGGCTTGGCCCCTTAGTTCCAGTGAAGGGAACTGTTAAGGTGTCAGCATACCAAGACATTTTGGACAATTTCACGCTCCGAACTTTGTGAGAACAGTTTGGGGATGGCCCCTTCCTGTTCCAACATGACTGCACACCAGTGCACAAAGCAAGGTCCATAAAGACATGGATGAGCGAGTTTGGAGGAACATGTCTGGCCTGCACAGAGTCCTGACCTCAACCTGATAGAACACCTTTGGGATGAATTAGAGCGGAAACTGCGAGCCAGGGCTTCTCGTCCAACATCACTGCCTGACCTCACAAATGTGCTTCTGGAGGAATGGTTAAACATTCCCATAGACACACCCCTAAACCTTGTGGACAGCCATCCCAGAAGAGTTGAAGCTGTTATAGCTGGAAAGCATGGGTCAACTCAATAGTCAACCCTACGGACTAAGACTGGGATGCCATTGAAGGTCATGAGTGTGTAAAGGCAGGCATCCCAATACTTTTGACAATATAGTGTATGTCTATGATTGATTACCGATTAATAACACAGAATTAAATTATAACTACTGTTACACTACTTCTACAGATCAAATCACATATCAGCTAATGGCAAAACTGCCCTACTCTTATATTTATATTACATTCACATTTATGTTACAGGTACAGACAGAGGAATGTATTTAGTGTTAGTGACCCACCTGTTCTGATCTCTATAGGAGTGTCCTCCTCTTTAAATGTCCGGGGGCATCTCTCTGGTGGGTTCCTGGCATTAGGTGGCTCCATCATATCCTTGTGTCCTTCTGAAAATTCCTCCATCACTCCATACTCCTCATCCTCCTCTTTATACTCTTCTTTAACAATAATATTATAATCCCCGAGGTTTACACTCTGAGAGATATAATAAAACATTCACTGTGACAAACATATTGTGTATAGATCATAACTACCAGTAACTGTTAATCATCTACCTCATCATAAGGGATGGTGTGATCTTCCTGTGTGGAATCCCGGGAATACAGAGGATGGGGAGATCTCTCTGGTGGGTTCCTGGTATTAGGTGGCTCCATCATATCCTTGTGTCCTTCTGAAAACTCCTCCATCACACCATACTCCTCATCCTCCTCTTTATACTCTTCTTTAACAACAATACTACCATTCCCGAGGTTTCCACTCTGAAAGATAAAATAAAACATTCAATGTAGCAAACATGCTTTTTATAAATCATAATGACCAATAATTGTCAATCATCTACCTGATGATGGTGAGGGATGGTGTGACCTTCCTGTGTGGAATCCCGGGAATACAGAGGACGGGGACATCTCTCTGGTGGGTTTCTGTAGCTGGACGACTCCACCATGGTGTCCTGGTACAGATCTTTGTGGCCTTTTAGAAACTCTGACTCCTCCATTACCTCCATTACCCCATCCTCATCATCCTCCTCTTTTATCTCTTCTTTAACCTCTGCTTTGGAGTCACTCAGGTTTCCACTCTGAATATATACGAAAAATGACATCAATTGTAACAATGCAGATAATGTGCAGATCCTAATGATACTACTCAGAGATTGTTCCTCATCTACCTGATGATGGTGAGGGATGGTGTGACCTTCCTGTGTGGAATTTCGAGGACGGGGACATCTCTCTGGTGGGTTCCCATTACTGGATCCATCTGTAGGAAACACACACACTGACTGAATACATTGTTTCTATGTGTTTATGAGATGATGGGGGATCTAGGTGGACCCTCCGTACTGCTCTCTCCTTTACAAGTCTCCTCTTACCTGATGATGTGAGGGGCAGCTGATTCTCCATCCTCGTTGGTGCCGACATTTGATCTATACAGGCTTCTCTGTAGACAGATAAATTTGGGAAATTGAATTAAAAATTATTGGATGGTATTGGTCAACTTCTGTCCTCATTGGAACTGTTTAGTATTTGCTACATTTCGAGAACCTGGGACTCTCGTGGTCTGCTGGATCAAAAATCCTCTTTTTTTCTGTTGGGTTTGAAATCTGGCCAGAGTTGGCAGCTAATAAGAATAATGCCGCATACACACGAGCGGACTTTACGTCAGACTTGGTCTGGCACACTTTCTGACGGACTTTCTCCGCCAGGTGCGCCGGACTTTAAAAACGGACGGACTTGCCCACACACGACCGGACTTTCCGGCGGGCTAAGTCCGCCCGTCTTTCGCCGGAGTTACGGCGGACTTTCAGAATGAACGGACTTGCCCACACATGGACAAGTCCGTTCATTTTGAACGTGACTCAGGTGCAACGGGACTAGAAAAGGAAGTCAATCTTGCCGCTTTTATCGGCGAGATTGACACCTTGCGAGCCCCGCCGCGGCTCATACCAGGCCCTTAGGTCTAGTATGGATTTTAAAGGGAAACCACCCTACGCCGAAAAAACAGCGTGGGGTCCCCCCTAAAATCCATACCAGACTCGATCCGAGCACGCAGCCCGGCCGGTCACGAAAGGGGGTGGGGACGAGCGAGCGCCCCCCCCCCTGAACCGTACCAGGCCGCATGCCCTCAACATGGGGGGTGCCCCCCACCCCACCCCAAAGCACCTTGTCCCCATGTTGATGAGGACAAGGGCCTCTTCCCGACAACCCTGGCCGTTGGTTGTCAGGGTCTGCGGGCGGGGGGCTTATCGGAATCCGGGAGCCCCCTATAATAAGAGGGCCCCCAGATCCCGGCCCCCCAACCTATGTGAATGAGTATGGGGTACATGGTACCCCTACCGATTCACCTAGGGAAAAAGTGTCAATAAAACACACTACACAGGTTTTTAAAATAATTTATTAAACAGCTCCGGGGGGGGGGGTCTTCCTCCGGCTTCGGGGGTCCCTCCAGTTCCTCTTCTCCCGGTTCTTCGGCCGACTCCTCCGCTGTCTTCAGGCCGCTCTCTTGCCAGCGGAGGTCCGGACTTCTGGGCTTCTTGGCTTCTTCCCTCTTCTCTTCTCCAGATGTTGACATGACGCTCTCTCCGGCTGGACTGCTCTCTGAGGGCTCGGTTGTGACTTATATAGGCGGAGACCCCACCCCCTTATGATGTCACAGTCCCTGGGCATGCTGGGACTGTGACGTTTTAGGGGGCGTGGTCAACATCACCCGGTGACCAAGCCCCCTAAAACATCACAGTCCCAGCATGCCCAGGGACTGTGACATCATAAGGGGGCGGGGTCTCCGCCTATATAAGTCACAACGGAGCCCTCAGAGAGCAGTCCAGCCGGAGAGAGCGTCGTGTCAACATCTGGAGAAGAGAAGAGGGAAGAAGCCAAGAAGCCCAGAAGTCCGGACCTCCGCTGGCAAGAGAGCGGCCTGAAGACAGCGGAGGAGCCGGCCGAAGAACTGGAACACCGGGAGACGAGAGCGGAGAAGAACCAACCGGACGCCGGGAGAAGAGGAACCGGAGGGACCCCCGAAGCCGGAAGAAGATCCCCGAAGCCGGAGGAAGACCCCCCCCTCGGGGCTGTTTAATAAATTATTTTAAAAACCTGTGTAGTGTGTTTTATTGACACTTTTTCCCTAGGTGAATGGGTAGGGGTACCATGTACCCCATACTCATTCACATAGGGTGGGGGGCCGGGATCTGGGGGCCCTCTTATTATAGGGGGCTCCCAGATTCCGATAAGCCCCCCGCCCGCAGACCCTGACAACCAATGGCCAGGGTTGTCGGGAAGAGGCCCTTGTCCTCATCAACATGGGGACAAGGTGCTTTGGGGTGGGGGGGCCCCGCAGGGTCCCCCTCCCCCAAGGCACCCCCCTTGTTGAGGGCATGCGGCCTGGTACGGTTCAGGAGGGGGGGGGCGCTCGCTCGTCCCCACCCCCTTTCCTGACCGGCCGGGCTGCGTGCTCGGATCGGGGTCTGGTATGGATTTTAGGGGGGACCCCACGCTGTTTTTTCGGCGTAGGGGCTTCCCTTTATAATCCATACCAGACCTAAGGGCCTGGTATGCCCCGCGCTCACCGCAATAGGAAAATTTGTTTTTCCTATTGCAGCGAGTGCGAAATGCAATACCCTTCCCTCGCGTCGTATCTGGTCCGTTGGACCAGCATACACACGACAGGGCTTTCCGTCGAACCAGCACACAGACGAGCAGACTTTCCGCCAGAAACTGAGTCCGGCGGAAAGATTTAAAACTTGTTTCAAATCTAGGAGCCTACACACGGTCGGATTGTTCGGCGGACTCTGGTCCGCCGGACCAAGTATGCCGGAAAGTCCGACCGTGTGTACGCGGCATAACTGACAGAACTTGGTCTGTGAGGCTCCAATCCCCAGCAGCCTGCTGCCTACCGTTTTCCCAAAAAGAAGTCTGGGTCTTATATTCATTTTGGCAACAAAAGACCCAGTAGGGCTTATTTTCGGGGTAGGGCTTGACATGTGCTGTCTTCTCTTCCCATCTACCTCGCTGCCTGTCAGGCCAGTGGAACTGAGTAAAAGTGGGTGTAAAAAAATCCACAAATGCACCTTATTACACAATGCAAACCGTGCATTTCTCTGCAATCTATTTGTGATAAACACCCTGTTACAGCGCCGTGACCCACCGATCCTCTCTTCCCGCACTGACCTAGGGTTGCCACCTTATCCCTTTAAACCCGAACACATATTAATTACACAGTTAGACACTAAGTGAGTTTATTTGCCACCTTAATCAGCCACAGAACCTGTGTAATTAATATGTGTTCGGGTTTAAAGGGATGAGCTGGCAACCCCACACTAACCTTAATTTTCTGATGCAGTCCAGGGCACGCCCTGAGTATTGCAGAGGGAGGGGGGCCCCCCGAGATCCCCTGGTGGTAAAAGAGGCAAAGAGGAAAGCAGCGGGGGCTCAGCTGAGCACCCCTCGGCACTTACATGGCCTGCTGGAGCTTCCTTCCCTGCTCCGAGCATTGCAGAGGGGGGCCAAGATCCCCTGCTGACAGCTGGGAGAAGAGGAGGAGAGCAGCGAGGGATAAGCTGGGCGCCGCCGCACAGAAGGCATTAATCACACATCGATCACAGCAATATACACAGTTTCCACTATATAACACTGCAATAAAGTGCATTTTAGGATTTTAAAACCCTTTTAAACTAGGGCTTATTTTCGGGGTAGGGCTTATATCGCAGCCCTCTCCAAAAATCACAGTAGGGCTTATTTTCAGGGTAGATCTTATTTTCGGGGGAAACACGGTAATAGGCTTGATGTCACTGTCACTCTCTGCAGTAAGAAAAGGGATTGGACAGCAGGAGGATGGGGCTGGTGGAGTAGAGAGCTGTGGGGGAGGCAGGGTCAAAACTAGGGGGGGGGGGCCTGCCCCAGGTGACGCCTCCCCCATCCACACTGGGAACTGCTGCTCTAAGGGTGTCACTGCCGCCCGATTAAGTGTAATGGACAGGCAGCACCCGCTGCATAGTTTGCCAAAAACAGGAGAATCAACTAGGAGGGAGACTACACAGGGGCACTAGCGCTAAATCACTCTGCTCCTCCTGCCCACCCTATAGAAAGGCATTCCAGAGTGACGCTTCAGCTACTGTTGCTAAGCAAAAGTAGCTGCAGCGTTGCTCTGGAATGCTTTTCTAGAGGACGGCCGGGCGGGAGGAGCGGAGTGATTCAGCGCTATTGCGCCTATGTGGTCTCCCTCCTATTGGATTCTCCGGTATTTGGCAAACTATGCAGCGGGCGCTGCCTGTCCATTACACTTGAACCAGCGGCAGTGACACCCTGGATCAGAGTCACCCGGTGTGAGCGGCACCCCCGGCAGAGTGCTGTGATGTCTCCCTCCTAGTTCTGCCTAGTGCCCAAACAGCCTATGTCTTTTCTGCGTGAGGCATCCCAGAGAAGCGGAGGCTTCAAAAAAGACCCCTGGACTGGGGGGGGTGCAAAGGAGGCCCTGGGCTGAGGGGGGGGTGTGCAGAGGAGGTGCTGGAGTGGAGGGGGGGAGGCAGAAAAGGCCCTGGACTAGGTGAGGCGTACACAGGAGGCCCCGGAAGGGGGGATCCAGACGAGGCCCCGGAAGGGGGGATCCAGACGAGGCCCCGGACGGGGGGATCCAGACGAGGCCCCGGACGGGGGGATCCAGACGAGGCCCCGGACGGGGGGATCCAGACGAGGCCCCGGACGGGGGGATCCAGACGAGGCCCCAGACGGGGGGATCCAGACGAGGCCCCGGACGGGGGGATCCAGACAAGGCCCCGGACGGGGGGATCCAGACGAGGCCCCGGACGGGGGGATCCAGACGAGGCCCCGGACGGGGGGATCCAGACGAGGCCCCGGACGGGGGATCCAGACGAGGCCCCGGACGGGGGGATCCAGAGGAGGCCACGGACCGGGGGATCCAGAGGAGGCCACGGACCGGGGGATCCAGAGGAGGCCCCGGACCGAGGGATCCAGAGGAGGCCCCGGACCGAGGGATCCAGAGGAGGCTCTATACTGGGTGGGAAGTACACTGGAGGCCCTGGACTTGAAAAGTGGGGTTGATGTGGTAAAGGACCTAGATTTGGAGAGCAGGGTGCAGAGGAGGCTCTGAACTTGGGATGGGTTGTAGAGGAGGCCTTGGACTAGCAGAGGAGTCCCTGGACTAGGGGGGTCGGTGCAGAGGAGGCCATTGACCAGGAAATGGTGGTTGGTGTGGCAATGACCCCTGGATTGGGGGTTACAAGGGAGATACTGGACTAGGTGAGGGGGTGCTTGGAGGTTCCAGATTAGGGGAGGGGGTGTCTGGAGGCCCTGGACTAGGGCAGAAGATGTCTGGAGGCCTTGGACTATGAGTGGGGGATTCTGGAGGCCTTATGGACTAGGAAAGAGGGTGCCTAAAGGACCTTACAGCTTCAGTTGTCGCAAGTAATGCCAAACAGGTGCAGGGAGACAGGTCGTGTGATAGATTTATTAACCACTTCCGGACCGTCGCACGCCGATATATGTCTTTACTTTGAGGAGGAATATCGTTGTTATGGCAGCAGCTAGCCACTTGCCGCCCACCATATAGCAGAATGACGGCGGCAGGCAGGTCTGATGGAAGTAGCTTCAAAGCAATGGTAACATCAGCTAGGATAGCCAATAGGAAAACCCCTGTGACAAGCTCCGCTGTGAGCTTAAGTATAGACCAACTCCTTAATGACGGGGTGCTACCATGCTCTGAACCCCCACGTGTGGTCGAAGGGATGAACGTGAAAAAGTCGCTTCTGAAACGTGCGGCATGCCCAACCTACGGAAACACAAACTAAACACAAAAATGACAACAGACAACCAGACATGAGAACAACAACCTTCTGTGCCTACCTAAATATGAGGGCGTAAGACATAATGACAAGACCACAGCGCGTGAATGAACCTGATGAGGACCCCCACCGAAGTGTATGTAGTAAGTGAGCCCGAGTAACCTGTAGCGCAAAGACAGGTAATTAAAACAGAATACTCAGGGCTAATGTACCCACAGACTGTGGTGAGTAGTCTATACAGGTGTAATGAAATGAACGTGCATCGTATGACGTATGGTATACGGGCAAGAAGGTTGTGGTCAACAATCAATTAAGAACGAAACCTCAGCCCATATGGATCTGTAGACGTGACAGATCCCGAGATGTGAGCACTAGCTAACTAAACCCAGGTATACAAAGAAACCTGAATGAAAAGCTACGATGAGACATGAAAAACAAACGAAGATGAAACGGCTACTGGTGTATATGCCTTAAATTTATGGCACAGAAATGCTATGACAGAACGCGCCATGACAGAACACGGTATGACAGAACCTACTAAACGTGACAAAGGCACACACACGCCCTTTGCTGGCCTTGCGTATAAGCTGGGGACCCACCTGAATACGATCACATGTATTTGTGATAAATGACCGAACGAAAAATACAATAAGACATAGAAATGTCCATGAGGATGGAAAAGGATACTATTGTATGTGCCGTAACTACATGGTACTCAAACATGACGAAACATGAAGATGAAATGCGCCCAATGAGAGCAGATTAGAATGGGCCTACCCGTATACCAGCAGGCCATAGGATGCTGATAAGCATCCCCCCCCCTGGACTAGGGGAAAATAGAAGTGAGCTGCGTGAGCCCCCCACACCCTCATGACCATGGCCGAATGGATGAACCGTACCGAGGAGTCAAGGAGCTGTGAGTAACCGTGCCCTGTGGAACTACAAGTCCCAGCACAACACATACGGTCATAGAAATTAAATGATGAAACGAACACCATTAAATGTACAGAAATTACATGATAACCAACAGCGATAGAAACTCAGAAATGTAAGCACGGCCATAGTGTAGCAATGGACCTCACAGTACTGACATCCTAACCTTACCGAGCTATGAATGTTGAGAGATTAGAGCCCCCCCACTAAGAACTAAGCTGTGCATACTCCCAGCCTCTCCTAACTATACCCGTACGGATGGACTAACTAAAGTAATGAGGATATGTAAACAGCCATCCAAACATCCCTTGTAACAGGAATAGTAATAGTGCATGACAGGTCCTCTTTACAGTGAGATATGGGGTCTATATGTCCCCACATCTCACCTCTAGGCTGGGAAACCTGGAATAAAAAAAAAAAAAAAAAAAAAAAAAAAAAAGATCCTGGTTTCCCAGCCGAGGCGACTGCATTTTTTCAAAGGCAGAGGCTGGGTTTGACGACATAACATCGCTCCTGGCGACCATCTGGCCCGCCGGAAATCTCTATAGTAAGCGTCCAGCATGGACTGATTCCTTCTCCCTCTCACCGATCGTACAGGCGAGTCGGGAGAAGCACCGGAGGGCGGGCGGCAGGAGAGTTAGGGTTAGGGGTTGGGGTTAGAATTTAGGGGTGAGGGTTTCCCCTTGAAGAACAAGGTTAGGACTCAGGGACTGGAATAGGGACCTCCTCCAAGTTTGCCATCTTCACCCTGGGCACCGTATGACCTTGTCCCGGCACTGCTCAGAACCCTCAGTATTTTCCTCCCTCTGACACCAAAGATGGAACATATTCTTCATGGCAGGCTGTGGAATTTTTCCTTCCTCCTGACCAGCAATGTAAGGGGCTCTATGCTCCATACTCCAGACCCCTGCATTCCATCATTGTGTTGGCTACATATTGTAATGATGTCCATTGGCTGCCCGTGTAGTGTAATAATTGCCCTCTGTAGGCCAGGTATGGTCAGGATGGTCATGGTCTTGTCTATCCACTTCAGCTCCAGACCTTTTTTCTGATACTTTTGTTTATGTGCAACAGTATATTTTGCTAGAAAATTTAGTTAGAACCCTGGTCTATTTATTGTCAGTGCTGTTTGTTTAGAGGCACATATTACTAAAATGTATCTCCAAAATGAAGAAAGTGTTCTGGCTCTGTATGTAGGGAAATGTTCTGGGCCTGAAGGGGTTAATCTAGGTTTCCACACTATATATGTGTGTATCATCATCTGCTGGAGATAAAAGACATCACAGTGACTATGGAGGAAGAGGACGGACATGACGGGGGTTACTGGGTGTAAATAGAAAATAAGATCTTATTACCTCCTCTTCTGCCACGTTCAGCAACGTCTCGTCGCTACTCCTTCCCGACTCACCTTTCACCCGGAACTTCCTATTTATACCTGACATAACTTCCTGTCTGGACCTGACATCACTTCCTGCCTGTATTCTATAGAGACTTCCTGACTTGGTAGAAGTGAGATCACCACCTTGTGGAACTCAAAGAAACTGCAGCCCCGAGAAACGTCTCATAGTGTGAACACGGCCTTGTGCTGTGTGTGTGTGTGTACTGTATATCCTTATAGATAGGTCATCTCCAATCCCACCTGTGTACTGTATATCCTTATAGATAGGTCATCTCCAATCCCACCGAGGGGGATAGAAAAATATTACTGCCAAGTCTAGCCTTTCTCAGCCAGTGCTCCTTCAAAGCTTCCTAGGGGTTCCTTGAGAAATTAATAATTTCTGTCTCCAACTGGTATCAATGATCTGTAAGGGGGGGTCTTCCTACTGATGGCAACGTAAGAATGTCCTTTTTCCAATGACTACTGATATAAGGGGGTCCTTCTCCCTAGACATGTGCACGCCTCAAATTTTTGTTTCATTTTGGATGCATTTGTTAATTGAACCGACTGATTTGTTCCTGGAATTAGTTTTGCATCTTTGGTATTAATTTCATTTCATTTGGAATAGCTGGTTGTTAAGGAGCAGGCGACCGCTGACAGCAGAATGTAAACAAAACAAGTGCTGGCATACAAAAAAAGAAAAAAAAGAAAAAGTGTGGGGGTCCCCTCAAAATCCATACCAGACTTAGATCTTAGATCTGGTATATATTTTAAGGGGAACCCTAAGCCAAGTTTTTTTTTTTTTTTTTAATGGCGTGGGGTCCTCCCCAAAATCCATACTATATTCTTATCCAAGCATGCAGCCCAGCAAGCCAGGAAGGGGGGGGGGGGCAAGCGAGTGGCCCCCCTCCTGAACCATACCAGGCTACATGCCCAATATGGCAGGGTGCTTTGGAGGAGGGATTTCCCCGCCCAAAACACGTTGCGCCCATGTTGATGAGGACAAGAGCTTCTTCTTTACAACCCTGACCCGGTGGTTGTGGGTTACGGGGGGGGGGGGGGGTGACTAAAAGGGGGCCCTCAGATCCTGCCCCCCATGAAAAAGAGTATTGGGTACATAGTACCCCTACTCATTCACCTAAAAAAATGTCAAAAGTAAAAAAAAATACAGATAGTTTTTGACAAGTTTTTTATAGGAATAAAAACATATCCCCCAATGTAAATCTCAATGAATGAGAAACACTTCCCGAATGGCAGCCGCTTGCAGGTAAGTAAACATGGGAGCGGGGTCACCTGATGACCATGCCCCCATGACATCATAGTGACATCACCAGGTGACCCTGCCCCCAAGTTTACTTACCAGAAAATGGCTGTCATAGGCGAGTGTTCCTCAACTAGACTGGTCATATTCAGTGGGTGTAGTTTTTTGTGTGCAGGCCGGTGTTTTGTGCAGGGGGCAAGCAAGCGCCCCCCCCATCCTAGCCTTTCAGGCTGCATGCTCGGATAAGGACCCCCACGCTGTATTTATTATTTTTTAATTCTGGCAATTTGTATGTTTACATTCTGCTGTCAGCAGGGAATCCTGCTGACAGCAGATGAGTCATAGTTGTTAAGGGTGCAAAGACTGTCTTGTACCTTAACAACCAGCTATTCACAATGAATCCAAATTAAATGAATACATTCGTCAATTTCATTATAACAGTTTTTTTTTGGATTCGTTGACATTCATTACTATGTCCATTTGTAAATTGAGATACATCCGAATCTCCAAAAATCAAATTTTCACCCTGAGTACTCAGTGTCCTCCTAGTACTCAAAGTGTCCTCCTAGTACTCACAGTGCCTTCAATACACACAGTACCTCATCAATGCTCGCAACCCTCTCAGTACTTACTGTACAGTGCTCTCAGCACTCACAGAGCCCCCTTAGTATTCACAGTTCCCCCTCAACTCACAGTGCCTCCTTGTTGTGACAGGTTCTTTTAAATGAGACATGTAGCAGAAATACATTTTGGCCTAAATTCATGAAGACATTTGATTTTATTGAATATGTTTTATAACAGAAAATAGAAAAATCGATTTTATTTCAAAATTTTTGGTCTTTTTTCTTTTATATAATAAAAAACAAAAACCCAGAGGTGATCAAATACCAACAAAAGAAGGCTCTGTTTGTGTGAAAAAATGATATAAATGTAATTTGGGTACAGTGTAGCCGCACAATTGCCAGTTAACCACTTGTTTACTGGGCACATATACCCCCTTCCTGCACAGACCAATTTTCAGCTTTCAGCGCTGTCACACTTTGAACAACAATTACGCGGTCATGCAACACTGTACCCATATGAAATTTTTATCATTCTTTTCACACAAATAGAGTGTTCTTTTGGTGGGATTTGATCACCACTGGTTTTATATTTTTTGCTAAACAAACAATTAAAGACCGAAAATTTTGGGGAAAAAAACCTTTTCATTGTTTGTTTGTTCAAATTTTGCAAACAGGTAATTTTTCTCCTTCATTGATGTGCACTAATGAGCCTGCACTTATAGGCTGCACTGATGGGCACTGATAAGTGGCACTGATGAGGCCACACTGATAGGTGCCACTGAAGGGGCACTGATAGGTGGAACTAATAGGCAGCACTGACAGGTGGCACTGATGATGAGGCACTGATAGGCACTGATTGGCTGTACTGATGGGTACTGGTAGGTGGCACTGGTAGGCACTGCTTAGCAGTACTGATGGGCACTGGTAGGTGGCACTGGTGGGCACTGCTTAGCGGTACTGATGGGCACTGGTAGGTAGCACTGGTGGGCACTGCTTAGCAGTACTGATGGGCACTGGTAGGTGGCACTGGTGGGCACTGCTTAGCAGTACTGATGGGCACTGGTGGGCACTGCTTAGCAACACTGGTTTGCACTGTGTGGGACCATTGTCCCTTTTACAGAAGCCGGTAATCGGCTTGTTTTCTCCTCGCGTTATTAGCGTGAGGGGAAAAAAATCTGATTACCGGCTTCTGTTTACATCACATGATCAGCTGTCATTGAATGACAGCTGATCACATGGTAAAGGGCCTTTTACTCCCATCCGTGATCAGCCGAGTCCCGAGGACTCTGTGTTCACAGAGCGCGCTGCCCACGGCCATGCTGTAGACATCTTTTGGCTAAAGCGCCGGCTTCAAGTGGTTAAAATAACACAGTGCTGAATAGCAAAAAATGGCCTGATCATGAAGGTGGTAAAACCTTCCAGAGGTCAAGTGGTTAAAAACCACTAATGTCACCAGATCCATTCATGTACCCGTATGGCCATGTAAGCAAATTGGTGGGGAATGAAGCATTACATCACTGCGTAAATATGACCACATGGCCATATTTCATACCCCCCAACTTTTTGAGATGGGAATGAAGGACACCTCTTAGAAAAATTATGTAGGCATTACATGACCTATGCCCACTTATAGGAGAATTATATATAAAAAAAAAAAATATTAGTTAAACCCACAAGTGCCTTTTTTTACCACTACTATTGCTTTATATTGGCTTTTAAAATGTACAAATGCAACAATTTAGAAATTGGAGGAAAGGTTTAGCACTCGGAAACACTTTTTGAAAGACAAAAAAAGTGCATTTTTAATATACAACTATATGTATCAGACCAAAATGAGGGACAAATGAGGAGGAAAGAGGAACAGAGGCACTTTCTTCCAACTCAGGGACAGTCTCTCGAAATCAGGGACAGTTGGGAGCTATGATATTTTTTATATAATGATGTCACCACTGTCCCCGCACCTTCCTTCCATATAGCTGATGGCAACTCGGGAAGCTGTAATTCAGCTTTGTGTAGAATCAGGATCGCTAATGGGATTCGGGTCGTCTGGTATTTTTTCAGCAAGTTGTCAGCAACGGCCATCATGATTGACAATGGATTTACAAGAAGGGTCATTGTTTGGGTATTTTGGTTCTTTTTACAAAGGACTTGTCAAACATTTGGGTTTCTTTGTTTCTGGGTGATATCTTTTATTTGTTTTTTTGTGAATGAGCAGGGGTAATATGTACCTCTACTCATTCACATAGGGTGGTGGCATCTGGAGGCTCCCTTATTTTTAAAGTGGGCTTCTATGTTTTGATAAGCCCCCTGCAGGTAGTTTCCCACAACCACCAGGAAAGGATTGAAGGCATGTGACCTGGTATGGTTCAGGAAGGGGGAGCACACTCGATCCCGTTTCCTGGTCAGCCAGGTTGCATACTCAGATAAGGGTCTGATATGGATTTCCTGGGGACCTCACACATTTTTTTCTTGTGTTTTTTGCATAGAGTTTCCTTTTGCTGTCAATACCAGACCTGAAGGACCTGGTATGAATTTTGAGGGGGCCTAATTCAGTGTTTCTTTCACACTTTGTTTACATTCACCTGTCAGGTGAGAATCCAAAGTTGACAACTGAATAGGCTGGGGCAGTGATTCTCAAACTGTGTGCTGTGTTAGATATGCAGGTATGCAGTGGGGGTTTTGAAAAATATTACTAGCGTTTTGAAACCTTGAACATATTGAAAAATTAAATCAATGTAACAAGAGTTAAAAAAGTAACATACATAAAAACCGAATCTCGGTCAGTCTGTCATTTATTGGTTCCTTTCGTAACGCAAGACTTGTGAGAGATCTCGGGAGAACTCAAACGATCTAATTATATTATAATAATATAGAGACTGGTCCATTTGTCGACTTTGGAGGCTCACTTCAATCTGATTTGCTCTCAAAAGCAGGCTCATCCTTCACATCAAATTTAAAATTAAATATATATGTAAAAATAAATAAGTTCTTCACCACAAAAATTGTTAAATCTTTTCAGGTGTGGCGTGAAAATTGTTAGATCTTTTTGGTGCGCCGCAAGACAAAAAAAGTTTGAGAAACACTGGGCTGGGGAGATATGTGCCCAATTGTAAGGGTGCCTGCGGCTGATGGCTCCCTATTGGCTCCCTATTAACCTGGATAGAACGAAATTGGCAGCACACCGATGTAGCGAAAGTCCTTTTATCAAAATAATTGCAAAGATACACAAAGGTACATGACACACAACACAAGTGATGCAGCCGGGGCAGAGGTTGGCGCGTTTCACACGACCTTGTGCTTACTCATTGAGCGAGCGGAGGCTTGCACTCGCATGTGAAGTCCCACCCACCTACCCTTACCTGGATTGGCTCACCTGGAGCAGCGGCTTTTGCTGTTGTTCATTCCCTATTAACCTGCTTCAGCAGGAAACTGCCACATTTAGAAGTGGTAGTATAACTGCAGCTGGAGGTACAACTTGCTTGAATGCCAATTTAGTTCAGATGTTCACTACCCCCCCCCCCCCCCCCAAACAAACCAAATTCTGTCCAAACATGGGTTCAGTCCAAACTCGGAGATCATTCCTCATGGTCTGTTTATTGGTCCCTTACACTGGTGACCAATGGGAGAAGGATCCCCTTATATCAGTAGTCAGTGAGAGGATCGTCATGACATCATTGTTACTGAAAGACAGAAATTGTTCATTAGACAAGGAACCCCTAGAAACCTTTGGTGGAACCCTGGCTGAGAAAGGCTGGACTAGGTAGTAATATACTTCTATCCCCTTTGGTAGGAGTGGAGATGACCCATCTATAAGGAAATACAGTATATACACACACAGCACAAGGCCGTTGTTTCATCAGATTTGGTGACCCGTCAGAATGTGTAATGCAAGTGACGTTTCGTCGCCGCCATCTTGCTACACCCCGCACTTCTCCATAGTAGGGTTGCCACCTCATCCCTTTAAACCCGAACACATATGAATTACACAGGTTCTGAGGCTAATTTAATGCAGATAAGGCACCAAGTGAGTTTAATTACCACCTTAATCAGCCACAGAACCTGTGTAATTATTTTGTGTTCGGGTTTAAAGGGATGAGGTGGCAACCCTACTCCATAGTAAGGATACACTGAGAAGGGGGAAAGCGGACATCTTGTTACACCCACCGGAGTCTTGCATTTTACACTTTTTTTTAACAGTAAACTGAGGTTATATCGTGAAATACAGTACATATGCGGCGTACACACGGTCTGACTTTTCGGCTACAAAAGTACGACAGCCCGTCCGACAGACTTCGACAGACTTTCGACTGACTTTTGGCGGACTTTTGGCGGACTTGCGGCAGACTTTCTAATGAACGGACTTGCCTACATACGATCACTCAAAAGTCCGACGGATTCGTACATGATGACGTTCACCGGACTAAAATAAGGAAGATGATAGCCATAGCCAATAGCTGCCCTAGCGTGGGTTTTTGTCCATCGGACTAGCATACAGACGAGCAGATTTCTGGGTCCGACGTAGTTACGAAGTAAAGATTTGAAGCATGTTTCAAATCTAAAGTTCGTCAGATTTGCGGCTGGAAGAGTCCGCTGATAGTCCGGGGAAGCCCACACACGATCGGATTGTCAGCTGTATTTTGTCCGTCGGCGTCCGTCGGACTTTTGTAGACGAAAAGTCCGACCGTGTGTACGTGGCATTAGAACTCCGTATGAATGCTTAGATGTTGAATTTTAAAAGCAGCGAACTTCTGTCAGATTAGCAAACCTGTGAGATCAGCAGGCTTGCCGCTGCTTTTAAAATTCAACATCTAAACAGTCAAACAGAGTTCTAAGTACTGTATTTCACAATATAACCTCAGTTTACAGTTAAAAATAAGTGTAAAATGCAAAACTACGGTGGGTGTAACAAGATGTCCGTTTGCCCCCTTCCCACCCTATCCTTACTGTGGGTGAGTGCAGGGAGCAGCAAGATAGCGGCGACGTAACGTCACTTCCGTTACACATTCTGACGGGTTGACAAATCTGATGAAAAACCATGTTCACACTACGAGATGTTTCATGGACTGCAGTTCCCCTGAGCTCCACAAGGTGGGGATCACACTTCTACCCAGATGGGAAGTCTCTATGGAAAACAGGAAATGATGTCAGATACAGACAGGAACTTCCAGGTGAGAGGTGAGTAGGGAAGAATGAGAGAGGAGATATTGCTGAAAGTGGCAGCAGAGGAGGTAATAAGATTTTATTTTCTATTTACACCCAGTAATCCCCCGTCATGTCCGTCCTCTTCCTCCATAGTCACTGTGATGTCTTTGATCTCCAGCAGATGATGATACACACATATATAGTGTGGAAACGTGCAGTCGGCTCTCTAGTGATAGCAATCAGAGCAGCTAACTAACCGACCGATTGCTATTACAAGCAGCAGGAGGTGATGTCCACCCCCCTTTCCCGCTGTCTTCCGCAGCTTGCTCGGGTTCTCCCATCGCACCGGGAGAACCAAGCGACCAGTCAGCACATCCGCTGGCTGGCCGGACAGCCAAGTATGGCCGGATACAGCTTTTTTCAGCTGTTTATGATAGTAACCCGGTGTTCTGTCGATATGTGCCCGTCGTCGAAAAGTGCCCCGCGCCTGCGCAGAACGGAACAGCACTCCAGTTGATTTCTCGATCAGCTGGAGTGATGTCACCATAGCGCATGCGCACATCGTAGGAGCCTTTTTTCGACGGAAGATACCATTTCTCGGGCACAGTTTAATGCTATGCAAACAGCGGAAGGACACCGTACTTGTCATATTGTGCCTCGCTGTTGCGCCGCGGGTTTACAGAGAGGCACAATCTGACATCTACGGAGTCCCTCCGCTCTTTGCATAGCTTTCAATTGTGCCTGTGAAATGGTATCTCCCGTCGAAAAACCCTCCTACGATGTGCGCAGGTGCTATGGTGACGTCACTCAAGCTGGTCGGCAAATCAGCTGGCGTGCCCTTTCCGTTCGGGGCATGTGCGGGCACTTTTAGACGGAGGACACAAATCGATAGAACACCGGAAGCAATGACATGATATCACTTCCGGTTTACCTGGATGTCAACGGCGCCATTTAAAAAAAAAAAACAGATCTTGGTGTTTTGAATGCTTTTAAGGGCAGAGGAGGGATTTGGGGTCTCATAGACCACAGATCCCTCCATAAAGAGGACCTGTCACATGCCTATTGCTGTCACAAAGGATTTTTACATTCCTTGTGACCGCAATTACAAAACAATTTAAAGCAACAGTGTAAAAATAAGAAAAATAAATTAATAATAAAACTTTTTTTTAATGTGCCCCCCCCCCCCCCCCCCCGTGCTAGCGCGCAAAGGCGAATGCATGCAACAGCCCCGCGCACATGCAAACAGTGGTCTTCCCACATGAGAGAGCGTCTAAGCGCAAACGCTCATGAACGCCGCAAAACACGCATACACGTGGCATGTAAGAGTGGCAAAACGGACGTCTTTGACCGTCGGTTACAAGCTATCAAGTTCCAGCATTCAGATGAGGTTTTTAAACATGAAGCCTAAATCTAAAGTGGTAACCTGTGAAGGCTTTTAAAGCGTTGTTTGTCGCAGTTGGGCGGGCACAATTTTAAAGCATGACATGTTTGGTATCTATTTACTCGGCGTAACATTATCATTTATATTTTACAAAAGAAAATGGGTTATCTATTGTGTTTGTTGCATTAGAATTCAATAAAGTGTTTTTTTCCAGAAAAACTGCGTTTGGAAAACTGCTGCATATTATATATAAATGTAATATATATTATATATAATATTGTAACAAATTTTCTAACAAAAAAATACTGATTGTTGCATGTAAACAAAAGTGTCAGAAAAAAGGTCTGAAGCTGAAGTGGATAGACAAGACAATGACCATCCTGACCATACCTGGCCTATATAGGGCAATTAATAAACTTCACAGGCAGCCAACACAATGATGGAGTGCACAGTTTGACAGTGACATCACTCCCGTCAGGCAGCAAGCTCTCAGAGATTGGAGTCTTGCATTCCTTGTCTGCAGATCAAAAACGAATTGAAACCACTTCAGAAACAAAAGAAACCCAAAGAAAAAAAGGAAGTTTCTGATCTGGCAGACCAAGATGGTTCTGGGACCTTGAATATGTAACAAACAGTAAACAGTCTAGACTAAATGTCTTCCCATGGGGGTAGTAGTCCGTAAATTTACAGCAACCCTCCTAATACCCCCTCAGATCCACAGCCTATTATTGTGTACCCAATACCATCCAAATAATTCAAACTTTGATTTATCAAAGTTATCCGTCTACAAGGAGACCTGTATATGATGGCACCAATGAGGATGGAGGAGGACCGGAGTCACATGACTGAGAAGATACTAAACTTCACCCTGGAGATTATCTACCTGCTGACCGGAGAGGTGAGGAGGATTCTGGGAGGTCACACGACATCACTCTTATCTCTATTAATAAAACACAGACCTTACCAGAGAGGTGAGGAAGATTCAGGGAGGTCACATGACATCCCTCTTGTCTCTATTAATAAAACACACCTGACCGGAGAGGTGAGGAGGATTCTGGGAGGTCACATGACATCACTCTTATCTCTATTAATAAAACACAGACATGACCGGAGAGGTGAGGAGGACTCTGGGAGGTCACATGACATCACTCTTATCTCTATTAATAAAACACAGACCTGACCAGAGAGGTGAGGAGGATTCTGTGAGGTCACATGACATCACTCTTATCTCTATTAACCACTTGCCAAACGGGCCATAGCCGATAAACGCCTGCTGCGTGGTCGGATAATTCTTGGAGGGCATACTATAACGTCCTCCCAGAATCGTGCTCCCCTGGGAATGTCCGTGACCGCTGCGTCTCCCAGACCCGGTATGTCACGGATCTGGGGTAAAGGGCCAATGACAGCAGCTCTTTACCAAGTGATCACTCTATCCAATGATGAAGTGATCACTGGTAAACAAACCAGAGCATGTCCCGTTCAGCTCCTCCCCTCTCCTCACGCCGATCAGTACAATGTTTGAGGAGTGGAATTAGCCGGTGCAGCAGCGCTGCGGGCTGGATCTGAAGTGCCAACAGCGCTGATATGTGCCCATCCCTGGCTCATCCATCCACATCCATGCTCCATCCCTGGCTCATCCATTCACATTTATGCTCATCCATGATCCATCCCTGGCTCATCCATCCACAGCCATGCTCCATCCCTGGCTCATCCATCCACAGCCATGCTCCATCCCTGGCTCATCCATCCACAGCCATGCTCCATCCCTGGCTTATCCATCCACAGCCATGCTCCATCCCTGGCTTATCCATCCACATCCATGCTCTATCCCTGGCTGATCCATCCACATTCATGCTCCATCCCTGGCTCATCCATCCACAGCCATGCTCCATCCCTGGCTTATCCATTCATACCCATACTCCATCCCTGGCTCATCCATCTACATTAATACTCCATCCCTGGCTCATTCATGCTCCATCCCTGGCTCATCCATCCCCATCCATGGCTCATCTGTGCTACATCCATGCCACATCAGTGATCAACCAGGCTGAAGGCATGCCACATCAGTGATAATCAGTGCCACATCAGTGCTCATCCATGCCACATCAATGCCACATCAGTGCTCATCTGTTCCACATCCATGCCACATCGGTGTTCATCCATGCCACATCGGTGCTCATCCATGCCGCATTGGTTCACATCCATGCCACATCAGTTCTCACCAATGCCACATCAGTGCCACATCCTTGCCACATCAGTTCTCATCCGTGCCACACCAGTGCTCATCCATGCCACTACAGTGCCCATCAGCGTCTCCAGAAAAGTGTAATAGGTAGTTAAATTAGATTTTCCAAAAACTTGTGGAAAAAAATGACAAAAGACTCATTCTGCCTCGTAGATTATACGTTGGGTTGTTTACTTTGCAAAATGGGGTCTTTTTTGGGCGTTTACATTGCCCTGGTGCTCCAAGACCTTCAAAAGTGTAAAAGGTAGTCAAGAAATGATATGTGTAATTTATGTCCTTGGAACGCCTGCAGGTGCTCCCTGCATGTTGGGCCTCTGTATGTGGCCAGGCTGTGAAAAATTCTGGCATATGTGTGAAATAAATGGCTTATTATTGTATAAAAAGCCTTCAATAATGATGATTCTCGTGAGACGAATTTTGGAATTATATCAGCTTGAGTCAGCTTAAATCAAAACCGTGTGTTTTATTGTACACACATAAACTTGGAAAATACTTACAAAAATAGTACATTCATATTCAGAATTAGTGTTGTTTCATATATGCAAAAAATGTTCAAATATAGTTCATTTGTTTCAAAGATCTGAGTCAAAGGCATGTGCTTCCTTTGTCATAGCCTATTAAAAATGGCCGATTAACCTCTTGTGTCCTGGCTTGAATAGGTGTATGTCTTGGGAGGAAGATGTGTGAAGAGTGAGCTGTGTGTGTGTAGAGTGAGCTCGAAGACTGGATTCCTTCTGTCTATATGAACTCATTCTTTCAAATTCGCGCCCAAACACAAATCCCTCCCATACACTCCCCTTTTCTCCGTCTAAGAGCGGGGGCTAGCAAAGATATACAAGCCTCTTTAACATCTGTTTCACTTTACCAAACCTTTTAAACATGAAACCAGATATATGTGAGATAGACGTTCAGACTAAACACCAAACCTCTTACAACATAAACGCATAAATCAAACAGAGTATCGGTTACATAGGAAAATTCAACCAAAACATATATTATTTACAAAATCCATCAAATTCTGACAGGGTCTTGACCTGCATTTTCAGTCAATGAATGGCCATCTGGATATCACTAGCTCAAAGTCCTGTCATTCAAACAAATATGGAAATGCATATTCTTTTCAATAAAGCCAATTAAAATTTAGATATTAAGAATATAACATTCCCCTCTGAAATATGAATAACAATCATATTTTAATTATACATTCATAGCATCCATGTCCCATTCATTCAGACTTTGATCCAATAACTCCAAATGTATTTCCATCACCAACCGAGTTTGCAATACCAAAACCCATCTTTCTCTTAAGCTTATTTTGCAATAAATCATCTCCTTTCTTGATTTCATTTCTAATTCAATGATATAATTTTTTCATTCTAAACATCAAACATAACTGGAATATAATGAATAACATAATAATAATAAAAAGAATAACTATAGGATGTGATAAAATATTTCCTGCTGCTGAGGTTATTGAAGTTTTTCCCCAAATTGATACACTATTACTGAATTTTTTCCACCAATTACTTCCTGAAAATTCTGACCATTGATGAGATATCTCTTGCAAATTACCTTGTTCATGTTTAAACAATATTTCTGCATTCTGAAGTTCTTTAGCCAAAGCTATCAATAAACCTTTATCCTTATTAATTACTTTTGCCCATTCTTCCCAAGGAAATTCATCTACCTGAGATATATTATATTGTGTGGGAAGAGCACTTATATTTTTCATAAGCATATTTGTTAAATTTGTTCTAAACCCATTAATACTTATTGCTACAATGTCTCCTTCTATACAATACAAGCCTTGATTTAGGTTTTCTGTATTTGTACAAGAAGAGAAAAAAGTTTTAACCCTTTCTGTATCTGACATGATCTGAAAACAAACTTTCTTTTTATCTACACGAGTAACTAATTCAGAAATTGTTTCAACTTTTTCTATTCTTGCTGAACACAATGTATGATTATGATAACAAGAATGAAAAATACTTTTATCTTGATTAGGTAAACAGATAACTTTAGACTGAAATTGTAAACATGATGACAAATCTAATTGTTCTAATTCAGAATTTTCATTGTTAAATGCAAAATCTGTATACTGTAACTTATAATACAATAATTGTGTATTGCTGACCGGTAATCCCAGGACAGATATTGGAACCAAAATTTGTTCTTGTCCTGCTATCGGAATCATAGAAGAACTATAACAAACATCCTGTTTACATCCTATCCATTTATTTACCCATAAATCTGTATGATTTATAGCATATACATATTCTCTGGGTAAATTCTGTAAAATGCCAAGAGGGGTTATTCCACTCTGGAATGCTTGAGCAATTATTTTAAAATTAGTGGAATATTCAGTCTGGATCTCTAAACATGCTCTGGCAATATGAGAATGTTGTTCACTTAACATTAAATCAAGAGTAATATTTTGAAGATGTAAAATAGATGGACCCATTATATTAGCTGTTTTAATAACCATATTTTCTAAAATTTCATTTAAATTTCTCTGTATTTTAATCCCGTTACTACCCACTAAACCAGCTGTCTCAAGATCAGACTTTAAAGTATTAATGTCCATACTATTAGTAATACTCCCAATTGTGCCAATCCCTCCTAAAATACCTTCAACAATACCATGCTTATTTCTGTTATGATTTCTATTATTAATTCCAAACCATCTTTCAATACCCAATTCCATATTAACCAAATGTCCTTGACATTGTGGAAACCTTGTAGAAATTTTCCATTCTGAAACATTAAAGTTCCACAATATAATGACAAAATTTCCCTCTCTCAAAAGAGTTCTGGATTGGAAATGGTTAATCTGAAATGGATTTGCTGAGACACTTTTCTTACCAACACATGGAGTTTTCCTAGGAGACCTTACAACAACACTTCCCTTCGCACATTTCATTAGATAATTTACTATTGATATGCAACATTCATATATACCAGTATCATTCAAAGATACTCTCATTTGTTGATAAACAAATGTATTATTGATCCAATTCACACTACCATAAATTCCTTTATGAATTATCATAGTAGAACTGTGAAGAAAACTTCCCAAAAATTCATCGTTCCTTTTCCAAGTTACCAATGAATCCTGAGGTACATATATTTTTGTTTTACATATCAAATGCAAACCATCATTATCTTCAAAAATGTTCAAAGACTGTGGAAAAATATAAATTTCTGGAACAATCATGTTGACCACAGAAATACTAATTTTAACCCTTATTTGTGTTAATTGTCTTGTTACTTTAAAATCCCATGTTCTTACAACACATATCCATACATTTCTTCATCTGTATTAATATCAACATATCTAGAATTATATTCTGTCATTTGTATTAAGATCAATATCTTTATCACTGTTACGTACCTAAAGGGTGAGCCCGAATTGCAGAGGATGGCCTCTCCTACGCCTCCGACTCGAGAGCCCCTGATAGTGGTGACAGGGGTGCAGGAGTGCGGAGTGGTATGAGTGCCTGGCAGGATCAACAGCAGAAGGATCAGATGGCCGGCACAGCTGATGGGATGGATCAGTACACAGGAACTGCAGACTGGATGACTCAGCAGACAGAACAGCAGACTGGATGGATCAGGCAGACAGGTGAGCAGCCTGGATGGCTCAGCAGACAGGCTCAGCAGACTGGATGATCAGCAGACAGGTGAACAGCCTGGATGGCTCAGCAGACTGGATGATCAGCAGACAGGTGAACAGCCTGGATGGCTCAGCAGACTGGATGATCAGCAGACAGGTGAACAGCCTGGATGGCTCAGCAGACTGGATGGTCAGCAGACAGGTGAACAGCCTGGATGGCTCAGCAGACTGGATGAAAGTCCAGGATCGTCAGACAGGCCGGGTCGGTAAGCAGGCTGGCAGCAGAGGTACAAGAGGAGCAGGCAGAGGGATCGTCAAACAAGCCAGGGATCAGGTACAGGCAGATAACAGGAATAGTCTCAAAGCAAGCCGGGTCAAAACAGAAGCAGATATCAGGTTTTCAGGGAACACATACACAGAGCTGCAGAGCAAACAGCAATGATGCAAGTGCCAGACAGGTTTAAATAACCCGCCAGACACTAACGAGTGCATGTGCGCGTGCGCATAGACGCCCGCAATCGTGCACCGATGGGTCTACTCTGCCTGTTACTGGCAGGATCTTCATGACATTGCCCCCCCCCAAGGGGCAGCCTCCGGATGCCCATCCGAGCCAATTTTTCAGGATGGGACCTTTTGAAGGATTGAACCAGACTCTCAGCGTGGATGTTTTCTTCAGGTTCCCATGAATTCTCCTCGGGCCCATAGCCCTTCCATTTGATCAGGAATTGAGTTTGATTGTTTCTCCTCCTGCAATCCACTATTGCTTCTACCTCAAACTCCTCTTCCCCATCTACTAATACAGGATCAGGAGGGTCAGAGCTTCGGCCAGGAAAGGGATTAGCAACAGAGGGTTTTAATAGTGTTACGTGGAAAACAGGATGAATTTTAAGTGACTCAGGTAGTTCCAACTCGTAAGCCACTTCATTGATTTTCCTCTTCACAGGAAATGGGCCTATGAATTTAGGACCCAGCTTTTTCGAAGGGCATGCCATCTTCAGGTTCAGTGTAGACAACCAAACTAGATTACCGGGTGCCAGTAACAGTTCTCCACGTTTCTTTTTATCGAAAACTTCTTTATTGTGTTCCTGTGTCTTGGCCATAGTTTCTTGCAAGAGCTGATTGTTGAGAGAAAAAAAATTAATTGTTTCATGAACTGCTGGTACAGGACATTCTGGGATGGAGCTGGGCAGGAATGATGGATGGAAGCCATAATTGGCAAAAAATGGGGTTTGTTTTGTAGCAGAGTGTGTAGAATTGTTGTAGGCGAATTCAGCTAGCGGAAGCAAAGAGATCCAGTCATCTTGAGTAAATGAAGAAAAGCAGCGGAGGTATTGTTCGAGGGTTTGGTTGGTCCTCTCTGTTTGCCCATTTGTCTGGGGGTGATAAGCGGAAGAGAAAGATAGCTCGATCTTCAAAGCTTTGCATAAGGACCTCCAGAATCGGGAAGTAAATTGTACCCCCCGATCTGAGACAATGTTGGCCGGTACTCCATGGAGTCTGATAATTTCTCTGATGAATACCTGTGCCGTCTCAGAAGCAGAGGGAGTGCCTTTCATAGGGATAAAGTGTGCCATTTTTGACAACCGGTCTACCACCACGAAGATGGTGGTATGGTCCTCTGCTGGGGGTAACTCTACAATGAAGTCTATGGATAACATCTTCCAGGGTCTATCCGGAACAGACAGTGGTCTCAATAATCCCCAGGCCTTGGCTCTACTGCTCTTGTTCCTAATGCAAGTGACACAGGATTCCACAAACTTCTTGCAGTCTCTGCCTACCTGAGGCCACCAGAAGGTACGTTGTACCAAATCGGTGGTTTTAGTTATGCCAAAATGTCCAGCTAGTGCGTGATCGTGACAGAGTTCTAATACAGGGACTCGTACGCTTTCAGGTGCAAAAATCTTGTCTCTGTACCAGAACAACCCGTCTTTTGCTCGTAGTTCCAATTTAGCGGGGGGCGTCCACCCCAGAGTAGCCTGTTTGATCCGGGAGAGCAAATCTTCCTGCAGCAGAAGAAAATTCCCTGGAGAAAGGATGGTATCGGGGGAAGTCATTTCTTTGGATTTGTGAAACATTCTGGACAGGGCGTCAGGTTTTGTATTCTTAGAGCCTGGCCGGTACGTAACATGAAAAGAGAACCTGGAGAAAAACAACGCCCATCTGGCTTGCCGTGGCTTCAACCTCTTTGCCGACCTCAAGTACTCCAAGTTCTTATGATCAGTGAAGATTAAGATTGGGTGAGTTGCTCCTTCAAGTAAGTACCGCCATTCTTCAAGTGCCGATTTGATTGCCAGCAGTTCCCGATCCCCCACATCGTAATTCCTTTCGGCAGCCGAAAGTTTGCGGGAGAAGAAGGCTACTGGGTGGAGCAGTGCCTTGGTTCCTTGGCGTTGGGAGAGTACTGCTCCAACAGCAATCTCAGAAGCATCTACCTCAAGTACAAATGGCAGGGCGGAATCAGGGTGTTTTAGAACGGAGGCAGATGTAAACAATTCTTTGAGAGATTCAAAGGCAACTTGAGCTTCTGGGGTCCAATGGAAGCGAACCCCCAGTTTGGTTAATTGGGTAATAGGGGCAATGATGGCAGAAAACCCCTTAATGAATTTCCGGTAGAAATTAGCGAATCCAACGAAACGTTGGATTCCTTTTTTGTCAACAGGAACTGGCCAGTCAAGTATTGCAGCGATCTTCTGCGGATCCATCTTGATACCTTCTATGGAGATGATTAATCCCAGGAATGGTATACTCTCTTGTTCAAATTCACATTTTTCAGACTTCGCGTACAGGCCATGCTGTCGAAGTCGTGTCAAAACACACCTGACGTGTCTGCGATGAGCATCTAGGGAGGAAGAAAAAATTAGAATATCGTCTAAGTAGACGATGACAAACAGATCTAAATAATCCCGGAAAACATCGTTAATAAAATACTGGAACGTGGCAGGAGCGTTACATAACCCGAAGGGCATGACTAGGTACTCAAAGTGCCCAAAACGGGTGCGGAACGCCGTTTTCCACTCATCTCCTTCCCTGATGCGGACCAAGTTATAGGCTCCTCGAAGATCAAGTTTAGTAAAGATAGTAGCTGTTCCCAGTCTCTGGAATAACTCGGGGACCAAGGGAAGGGGGTACCTGTTCTTGACGGTAATTTTATTTAGCTCACGGTAGTCTATGCAAGGCCGAAGTGTGTGATCCTTCTTCTCTACAAAAAAGATACCCGCACCTGCTGGGGAAGTGGATGGACGAATGAAACCCTTCTTTAAGTTTTCATCGATATAGTCCTTAAGGGCCGCCTGTTCTAACTCGGTTAACGGGAAGATTCTTCCGAAGGGAATTTCGGCTCCTGGAAGGAGCTCGATAGGGCAATCATACGCCCGATGGGGAGGTAGAGTTTCTGCTCCTTTCTTGCTGAACACATCAATGAAGTCATGGTAGGCTTTCGGGACAGTTTGGCATAGCTCAGCTTCAGTGTCCAGACATAGCAAAGGAAAGGGCCCATGGGGGTCCTTTGAGGCACAGAATTGCTGGCAATAAGGAGAGGAAAAGGTGACCTCTCCTGTGGCCCAGTTGACACCAGGATTGTGGGCTTGAAGCCAAGGCATTCCAAGAATTACAGGAAACAGAGGTGAGGAGATAATGTCCATACGAAGCAGTTCGTGGTGGGCACCGGCAATGGTGACTGGCAAAGGGGAAGTCTCTTGGATAACCGGCCCAGATTTAATAGTGGACCCATCAGCCAGGTGAATGGACAGTCTTTGGGCCCTAGGAAGCAGAGGAATCTGATGCCTTGTTGCAAAAGATGAGTCCATAAAGCAGCTGCAGGCTCCTGAATCAATAATGGCGGGCACTGACAGAGTCTTTCCTGGAAGCTGCAAAGAGATAGAGAGGGCAAGATGAGAAGAGGTCTGGATTCCAGTAAGCACATGTTCGGGAGATTTTCGGAAACACTTACGAAGTTTAGTAGGGCAATTCTTAACATAGTGACCGGGTTCCCCGCAGTAGAGACATAGATTATTTGCCCGGCGATGTTGGCGCTCTTCCATAGTAAGAGAAGGGCGAAGCACCCCCAACTGCATGGGTTCCGAAGTGTCCGTTGTAGAAGTGGACTGAGAGGTAGGGGCCGGATGCAGGTGACTGGGCACTCTAGGTAACATCCAGGTTGGTCGGGAAAATTTTTCCGACCTACGTTCCCTCAGGCGCCGGTCAATCTGTATAGCAAGATTGATTAATGCGTCTAGGGTCTGGGGTACACCAACTCGGGCTAGCTCGTCCTTCAAGGGGTCAGACAGTCCCATGCGAAACTGGTAACGGAGCGCAGCGTCATTCCAGTCAGTGTCTGCGCTCCACCGCCGAAATTCAGCCACATAATCTTCCGCCG
Source organism: Lithobates septentrionalis (assembly GCA_037952835.1). Taxonomy (NCBI): domain Eukaryota; kingdom Metazoa; phylum Chordata; class Amphibia; order Anura; family Ranidae; genus Lithobates; species Lithobates septentrionalis. The sequence goes on from JBBDGP010001914.1 coordinate 1,137,543, forward strand.
CCCGGCGCCCTTGCTGAAGGGCGTGCAGTGCGGCTTCGGCAGTTGCAGAAAGCTGAGGGTCTTCATACAGTTGAGCCATGGTATTAAAGAAGGTGGTAAGGTTGGTCAACACATCGGCTTTCTGTTCCAGGAGGCGATGGGCCCAGGTTTGAGGTTCACCCGAAAGTAAAGAGACGACAAAGCCCACCTTGGTGGCTTCCAAGGAGAAGGTACGTGGCTGGAGGGCAAAGTACAGTTCACAGGAATTGCGAAACGCCCTGAATTTGCTACGCTCCCCAGCAAATTTTTCGGGTGTGGGGACACGTGGTTCGGGCGGAAGCATCACCACTGTAGGAGAGGATGCGGTGCCTGTAGAAGAGGTAGAGACTTGAGGGGTTCCTTGAATTCCAGTGGGAGAAGACAGTGCTTGGACCCGTTCCTCCAACCGGGTGTATCCTTCCTGAAGGCTTTTGACAGCCTGGGTCAGGCCTGCTAAGTGCAAACAAAGTTCCTGCATAGGAGAGGTTCCCTGCTCGGGCTCAGACATGGCTGTTTGCTACTGTTACGTACCTAAAGGGTGAGCCCGAATTGCAGAGGATGGCCTCTCCTACGCCTCCGACTCGAGAGCCCCTGATAGTGGTGACAGGGGTGCAGGAGTGCGGAGTGGTATGAGTGCCTGGCAGGATCAACAGCAGAAGGATCAGATGGCCGGCACAGCTGATGGGATGGATCAGTACACAGGAACTGCAGACTGGATGACTCAGCAGACAGAACAGCAGACTGGATGGATCAGGCAGACAGGTGAGCAGCCTGGATGGCTCAGCAGACAGGCTCAGCAGACTGGATGATCAGCAGACAGGTGAACAGCCTGGATGGCTCAGCAGACTGGATGATCAGCAGACAGGTGAACAGCCTGGATGGCTCAGCAGACTGGATGATCAGCAGACAGGTGAACAGCCTGGATGGCTCAGCAGACTGGATGGTCAGCAGACAGGTGAACAGCCTGGATGGCTCAGCAGACTGGATGAAAGTCCAGGATCGTCAGACAGGCCGGGTCGGTAAGCAGGCTGGCAGCAGAGGTACAAGAGGAGCAGGCAGAGGGATCGTCAAACAAGCCAGGGATCAGGTACAGGCAGATAACAGGAATAGTCTCAAAGCAAGCCGGGTCAAAACAGAAGCAGATATCAGGTTTTCAGGGAACACATACACAGAGCTGCAGAGCAAACAGCAATGATGCAAGTGCCAGACAGGTTTAAATAACCCGCCAGACACTAACGAGTGCATGTGCGCGTGCGCATAGACGCCCGCAATCGTGCACCGATGGGTCTACTCTGCCTGTTACTGGCAGGATCTTCATGACAATCACTCTTGTCCTCTGTATTAATATCAATGTCTTTATCACTTTTATCATCTATATTGATATCAGTGTCTAGATCTCTTTTGTCTCTGAATAATGTAATGTCTTTGTTGTGTAATTCTTCAATCCTGTTAACCTCTGCATAGCTGGAACAGTTTGTGATATATTTTACCACAGATAAAATTGTCACTAGGGAAAAGATGCATCCTGTGATGATGATAAATCTTCTCTCTTTAACACTTTCTTTGTTGAACTGTCATCTTTCTTCTTTTTTGGAATCCATGACTCCTCCAGGTTAATGAAATATAATTCATTCCTAGGAAAAATAAAAGCAGCATCATTTATCTCAGAATATTACATTTGTTATACCCACATGTTTATTTATACATGCTTTTTCACTAAATTGAGAAATTCTTGAACTAATACCATTGTCCCTTGAACATCCAAGATGTCAAATGGACCTTCCCAATTACTTTGCCATGGTCCAGTTCTCCTGAACCTTTAGTTCCGCCTGTGACGTGTATCTCACCATCTCTGGGTGTGACCTTACACATGGCAACTCTTTAATCACCATATTTCTTTCTGTATAAACTAATGCTAACAACATCTAATTTTTGATTTAAATAAATCTTTCCGTTCTTAATCATCAATCTTGATAAACCGTTTATCTTGAATAAAAGATCATTTTGGTTTTAATAATAAAATAACAAAATGTTACAAGAATCAGATATGTGTGTGTGTGGATGTAACAACAGTTTTCATGTTGTATATGTGTCTTGTGTATACTGGAGTGAGTGTCTTTTGCAACATCTGCTGGAGTGCATGTCTGCCAAAAAACTCTGTTACAGGCATTCTACTCCTAAAAAAACAAACCCCCTCCTTTCTTATTCAGAAAGGTTCTTTTTTGTCTTGTAGTCCCACAGATGCAGACTCTCAATGAGTAGTCCCCCCCTCCTTTTTAAAAAGGATGGTGTCATTACACTCTCAAATTCCTAAGGATGGGGCTATGTGCTCTGTGAGTAACCATTTAACTTATACAATACAAGTTTCTTTAGACTTCTAAAACAAATACTACATATCAGTATATATACAAATTGTCTTTTAATAATCTCCTAAACAAGGAATATTGTAAAGTAAAGAAATTATGATCTTTTAACTCAAACTTAAAAATGTGTGAAAGGACCATTTTTCATACAAGTAACTGCATGTAACACCATTCTGTTCAAATTGTCCTGTATCATCTATAACCAAAACACTGTTGTGCAAAAGGAGCACAAAATACCAAAAAGAAATATCTTTTTCTGAATGACATTCAATACCTTTTAAATAACATCCTAATATCCCTTCTCAAATCACAAGCATTGCAGGAAAATACACTTCAAAGGGACACAATCAATCCTTGCTGTCTACTGCCAACAATAGTTCATTGTGAAACACAAGTGACAAAATAATTCTTCCTGTCATTAAATCAAATGAAGAATACTCTGTAACTGACAAAACTGTACCTGCAAACTGTGAATGATATGATACATGAAATCTCTGTCCTATTTCCAAAATTTTACACATTACCTGCATGATTTTACCTATAAAATGGAATCCTCTGCCACTACTGAGATTTGCTAGTATACCTCAAACTAGAAAAACATGATTAATCCATATCCTGTCAGTAATTAAAATATCTTTGTACACAGATTAGTTATTGTCCCCATGTTAATGTCCCCATTAACATGGGGACAAGGTGCTTTGGTGGGCTACTCCAAAGCACCCTCCCTATGTTGAGGGCATGTGGCCTGGTACGGTTCAGGAGGGGGGGGGGCGCTCTCTCATCCCCCCCCTCTTTTCCTGCGGCCTGCCAGGTTGCATGCTAGGATAAGGGTCTGGTATGGATTTTGGGGGGGACCCCTAAGTCATTTTTTTTTAAATTTTGGCACAGGTCTGGTATGGATTTTGGGGGGGAAACCTACCCCATTTTTTTTAAATTTGGCGCAGGGTTCCCCTTAATTTCCATACCAGACCTGAAGGGCCTGGTATGCATTTTGGGGGGACCCCCACGCAATTTTTATTTTAACATTTTTGGTTTGGGGTTCTCCTTAATATTCATACCAGACCCAAAGGGCCTGGTAATGGACTGGGGGGGACCCATGCCGTTTTTTTCAGAGAGCTTTATCTATATTGCTGAGACCCGACAATTCATTACAGCCACGATCAGTTTTAAATTTTTCCTTCAGAAATGTCATTTTGCTGCAGAACTGTTCTAAACACGGGAAAACTGTGCCACTTTACAGACATACTACGGACCCCCCCCAGGCACAATATTTAAAGGAATATTTCATTTTTATTGTTTCACTTTAAGCATTATTAAAATCACTGCTCCCGAAAAAAACTGCCATTTTTAAAACGTTTTTGCATTGATCCATGTCCCCTGGGGCAGGACCCAGGTCCCCAAACACTTTTTATGACAATAACTTGCATATAAGCCTTTAAAATGAGCACTTTTGATTTTTCATGTTCGTGTCCCATAGACTTTAACGGTGTTCGTCTGAATTTTTTGCCTGTTCGAATGTTCTGGTGCGAACCGAACCGGGGGGGGGGTCCGGCTCATCCTTACTTAGGAGGAGTAGCAAAATGTATTTTTTGGGTGTATCTGCAAGTATGCATATGCTTTGTGTGAGATATAACCTGCTAATTTGACAATTTTGTGAAAAAAGAAAAAAAAATCTTTGTTTTGCAAAGAACTGTGGGAAAAAATTACAACTTCAAAAAACTCACTGTGCCTCTTACTAAATACCTTGGACTGTCTACATTCCAGGAAGGGGTTATTTGGGGGGGGGGGGGGGGGTATTTGCACTGTCTTGGCTTTTTAGGGTAATATGCACTTATTTGGGTTATTTTTACCAAAGAAATGTAGCAGTATAAATTTGCCAAAGTTTAGAAAGAAAAATTACTAATCTGCAAAATTTTATAACCGAAACAAAGAAAAATGCATTTTTTTTACAACATTTTTAGTCTTTTTTTCATTTATAGCGCAAAAAATAAAAAACACAGTGGTGATTAAATACCACCAATGAAAGCTCTATTTGTGGGAAAAAAAGGAAAAAAGAAAATTCATATAGGTACAGTGTTGCATTACTGAGTAATTGTCATTCAAAATGTGAGAGCACTGAAAGCTGAAAATTGGTCTGGTTAGGAAGGGGGTTTAAGTGCCCAGTGGGCAAGTGGTTAATAAAACACAGACCTGACCGGAGAGGTGAGGAGGATTCTGGGAGGTGACATGACATCACTCTTATCTCTATTAATAAAACATAGACCTGACCGGAGAAGTGAGGAGGATTCTGGGAGGTCACATGACATCACTCTTATCTCTATAAATAAAACACAGACCTGACCGGAGAGGTGAGGAGGATTCTGGGGGGTCACATGACATCACTCTTATCTCTATTAATAAAACACAGACCTGACCGGAGAGGTGAGGAGGATTCTGGGAAGTCACATGACATCACTCTTATCTCTATAAATAAAACACAGACCTGACCGGAGAAGTGAGGAGGATTCTGGGAGGTGACATGACATCACTCTTATCTCTATTAATAAAACACAGACCTGACTGGAGAGGTGAGGAGGATTCTGGGATTCAAACATGACATTCCTATTGGTTTTCCAATACAGAGATTTCCTCCTATGAAGTCTGGAGATCATATGACCATCACAGTGCCTCCATGTGACTCCCTAAAACCTGAGAGAGACAACATGCAGAAGATTCTAGAAGTCACCAAGGAGATGATGGAGCTGCTGACAGGAGAGGTGAGCGGTGCTGGGAATTCTGGGACATTATCCAGTAACAGACAAGGGATGTGTCTGGATGGTGACTGTATCATTGTGTGTGTCAGGTTCCTATAAGGTGTCAGGATGTCACTGTCTATTTCTCCATGGAGGAGTGGGAGTATTTAGAAGGACACAAGGATCTCTACAAGGACGTCATGATACAGAATCTCTGATAGTATCATTAAGATCTGTACTTTTACAATTGATGTCATTTTTATTATATATTCAGAGTGAAAACCTGAGTGATTCCAAAGTTGAGGTTTAAACAGAAAAGACGTATGTTTGTTACAATCGGGGCCGCCAACAGGGCAGTAAAACCTGTCCTGCTGTCACGGGCCTGGGCCCTATCAACTCAACAGGGGGGCAGCTTTACCATTCAACTATATTGAAAGCACTTTTAAGCTTTTGCCCAAGCTCCTAGGCTTGCTGTACAATTAAGTTTATTTTCCTGGGCCCCATCAGTTCAGCAGAGTGGCCCAGGAGGCGAGGAGCAGAAAGGGACTCTTTTCTTAATTTCGGGTGCAGGCGACTTAAGTTGCACTTTGTTTTGCGATGCTGATCAGTTCGGGCCAGCCGTGGCTGATCACAGCCTTTCGCTGGCGGGTGATTCTTCCACAGGCGGAGCGATCATCCCTTCCTCCCTGATTGGGCAAAGCTTTGCGCAGTAAAAGCTGGTTGTTAAGGAGCAGGACCGGGAAGCCAGCAGCGGTGTCCTTAACAACTGATGAGTCATCAGCTGTCAATGGGCTTCCCCGCTGACAGCTGAGTAAAAAAAAATAAAAGCTGGTAAAAAAAAAAAAAAAAAAAACGTTGTGGGATCCCCCCCAAAATCCACACCAGACCCTTATACGGGCATGCAGCCTGGCTGGTCAGGAAAGGAGGGCGATGAGCGAGCAACCCCCCCTTTACTGAACCATACCAGGTCACATGCCCTCAACTTGGAGATGTGGTTGCTTTGGGGCAGGGAGGCTCTGTCCCGCCATTCCAAAGTCCTTTGTCCCCATGTTGATGAGCCGTCGATGGTGGTTGTCTGAGGGACTTATCAGAATTTTGAAGCTTCTTTTAACAAGAGAGCACCCAGATCATGCCACCCCCCCATGTGAATGAGTATAGGGTACATTGTACCCCTACCCCTTCACCAAAGAAGTGTCAAAAAGTAATAAAAACACAGAGACAGTTTTCGACAATTCCTTTATTAAAGCGGAGTTCCACCCCAATTTTTTTTTAAAAGTCAGCAGCTACAAATACTGCAGCTGCTGACTTTTAAAATAAGGACACTCACCTGTCCAGGGCGCCCCCGATGTCCTCACACGAAGCTGATCTGTCCCTCGGCTCTCGGGTGGAGGTGCCGCCATCTTCGGTAAGGGAATTAGGAAGTGAAGCCTTGCGGTTTCACAGCCTGGTTCCCTGCTGCGGATGCGCGAGTCACGCTGCGCGTCCTCACTGGTCCCTGCTGTCTTCTGGGACCTGTGTGTCTCCCAGAAGACAGCAGGGGGACGGAGGAGGGGCTGGACATGGCGTAGATCACAGCGGAGCCTGCGGCGATCTATGCCCGGAAGTGGGAGCAAATACGTAGATTATACAGGTATCTGCTCCCCCCTCCCCGTTGAAAGGTGCCAAATGTGACACCGGATGGGGGTAAGAATCTGAAAAGCGGAAGTTCAATTTTTGGGTGGAACTCCGCTTTAACTACCTCCCGCCCACCGTATAGTAAAATAACGGTGGGCAGGATCCCCTCTCATTCTGGGATGCCGTCATATGACGTCGTCCCAGTGTCACTGCTCTACCTAGGACACGGAGCGACCCCGATCTCGGTAAGGAGCCGATGATGCGGCTCTTTACCCATGTGATCAACTGTGTCCCCAATTATAGCGGATCACATGTAATACGGAAGTGCCGTTTATCGGCTCTCCTCGCCTCACAGTGACAGAGTGTAAAGCGATGAGATCCAATAAGTGGCATCTCCTCGCAGGGGAGACAGTAAAGATCAGTGCAGCGCCAGCAGTGCCCATCAGTGACACCAATCAGTGCTGCCTTTCAGTGCCCATCAGTGCCGCCTATAATTGCCCATCATTGCCACCTATCAGTGCTCATTCGTGCCGCATATCAATGGCCATCAGTGAAGGAGAAAAATTACTTATTTACAAATTTTACTGACAGAAACTAAGAAATACTTTAAAAAAAATATATATTTTGGTCTTTTTTAGTTTTTTTAACAAAGAAAAAAAAACCCAGTGGTGAATAAATACCTCCAAAAGAAAGCTCTATTTGTAGGATTTTTTTTTTATTTGGGTACAGTGTTGCATGACCGCACAATTGTCATTCAAAATGTGACAGCGCTGAAAGCTGAAATTTGGCCTGGGCAGGAAGGCAGTGAAAGTGCCCGGTATTGAAGTGGTTAAAATTGTTAGTTTTAAAGTGTCGCCCCCCCGATTGCTAAAGAAAAGAAAAACAGGTCAAATCACATTTAAAATGACTCGCATTAGCAATTGCTGGCACCCGGCAATTTTTTAAAATAAAAAAACTCTGATGCAATCACACTGCCCGCCTCACCTGAAAATTTTTTTAAAAAAATGCTCCCACCGTCAATGAAGGCTGGCTGCCTACTGCCGGCTCCGCCGTTTGACAGTTCTTATATAGGCATGGGACAGCAGCATGCACCAGTCCGTTACATCAGAAGGGGCGGTGCCACCAGGTGACGTGGCCAGGTGGCCCCACCCCTTACCTAGATAAAAAACGTTAAACGGCAGAGACTGCAGTAGGCAGCCAGCCTTCATGGACGGTGGGAGCGTTTTTTTTGTTTTTGTTTTTTTTACTAGCATTAGCACATTATGCCATTGCCTTTCAGGTAAGAAAAAATAAAAAATAAAGCAGTTTACAACCACTTTAACTACCTTCCTCTACCTCTATAGACAAGTGACGGCAGGCGGGATACTCTGCTGTTCTGGGGGCACGCAGTGATCGAGGGCGCACTGTGTCACTGGGACACGTCGTGATCCCGATCTCGGTAAAGAGCCGATGACATGGCTCTTTTCCCATGTGATCAGCTGTGTCCAATCACAGCTGATCACATATAAAGAAGTAAACGCCGTTTATCGGCTCTCCTCGCCTCACAGTGACAGAGTGAGAGGAGAGGAGAGACGATCAGTGGCATCTCCTCACAGGGGCGACCTGTACAGGTAATCAGTGCAGCCCCAACAGTGCCCAGCAGTGATGCCAGTCTGTGTCCATCAGTGATGTCAATCTTTGCCCAGCCATTATGCCAATCTGTGCCCATCAGTGAAATCAATCTGTGCCCATCAGTGATGCAAGTCAGTGCTCCCTATCAGTGCCACCTATCAGTTCCGCCTATCCATGCCACCCATCATTGCCCATAAGTGCTGCCTATCGGTGCTGCCTATCCATGCCACCCATCATTGCTCATAAGTGCTGCCTATCAATGCTACCTATCCATGCCGCTCATCATTGCCCATAAGTGCTGCCTATCAGTGCCACACATCCATGCTGCCCACCATTGCCCATAAGTGTCAGTGCTGCATATTACTGCCTCCTCATCAGTGCCGTCTCATCAGTGCCTCCTCATTGGTGCCACCCCTTCAGTGCCGTTTCATCCATGCCCATCAGTGAAGGAGAAAAAATACTTATTTACTAAATTTTATGACAGAAACTAAGAATTTTTTTTTTTTTAACATTATCTGCCTTCTTTTTGTTTTTTTTTAGCAAAAAATAAAAAAAAACTCAGCGGTGATTAAATACCACCAAAAGAAAGCTCTATTTGTATGAAAAAATTGACAAAACTGTCATATGGGTACAGCATTACATGACCAGGCAATTGTAATTCAAGGTACAACAGCGCTGAAAATTGGTCTGGGTAGGAAGGGGGTGAAAGTGCCCGGTATTGAAATGGTTAATGTATTTTTTAATAGATTTTTTTTGTGTTTCATAAATGTTGCTCTAATATAGTTAGATAGTTACATGGTTAATCTGGTTGAAAAAAGACATCCAGTTCAACAAAAAAAAAATGATGTGACATAAAAAAAAAAATCATAACTACCACCATTTTATTATCTTGGGTGTCTACTTTCAGAAAATATATCATGTTTTGGAGTTTTTACGTAATCTCCAGACCTAAAATAATTTTTTCGAACATGTTAAAAAAAAATGCAAAAAAAAACACCCTGGCAGCGAATAGGCTTTATAGAAACTTGATAGATAAGGCTTACAGAGTATCTATTAGGCCTTAAAGTCAGCTGCAGCGTTCTCTCTAGGTGGGATGAGCTCAGGTGTGTTCGGATCCTGGTCTGAACCCACCTGAGCTCATCCTGCCAGGAAGCCGTCACTGTATGCTGACGATCATAAGTGGCTGAGGCATTTTCTGCCCCACATGTATGCATGTGGCTGTGGAGCAGATCACGTCTCGCCCACTTATGATTGACTGTGACGAGGGGCCCTGTCAGGTTGGCTGTACAGGGCCCTGTGATTTCTAACAGCAGTCCTGGTTACAATGAATGTTTTATTATATCTTTCAGAGTGGAAGCCTCGAGGATTATAATATTGTTGTCAAAGAAGAGTATAAAGAGGAGGATGAGGAGTATGGAGTAATGGAGGAGTTTTCAGAAGGACACAAGGATATGATGGAGCCACCTAATACCTGGAACCCACCAGAGAGATGTCCCCGTCCTCTGTATTCCTGGGATTCCACACAGGAAGGTCACACCATCCCTCACCATCATCAGGTGGGTGGAATGAAATATGTGGAACATAGACATGTGGAGATAATGTGTGGATTTTTCTTGTGAGGTTATGTGTGCAGATATTATTGTCCATCCTTCTCTTGGTATAGGGTGAAAATCTGAGAGGTATAAAAGTTGAGGGTAAAGCAAAAAAAGAAGAGAGGTATGTGAGGGATGATCAGCAGTCTATGGAGGAGGATGGAATAACAGAGACATTTATAGAGGAGGACACTCCTACAGAGATCAGCACAGGTGGGTCATTAACTCTAAATAAATTCCTCTACCCATACTGCTCACTGATTGGTCCAGAGTAGGGCAAGGACTGGGCTGGGAGGAGTCAATAACCCAATGATGGTGGTCTTCAGGATCAGTCCAGTCTTCATCTTGGTAGTTCTCCCCCCATCCTCACTCTCTGACCTCTGGTGGGGCTCAGCCCCACTGTTATTCATGACTAAATCATGGACTAAATAGGGAAGTGCAGTACTTCTTGTGTTGGTAAGATGGCAATGAGTGATAGAGGGGGTGGGGCCACTCGTCCTATAATCCCCTCATCACTGTCACTCCTATAAAAGACAGTTCTCGTTGTTTCCTCACTCTCTGACTAAGAAATTAACTGGTAGGAGATCCTGGTTTAAGTGAACCAATCAGCTCATGTCTAGTAATAATCTTTGTATTTCTATTTTAGTAGATGGACGGGAGATGAGGAAAACCTCAGAGGATTGTCTCACTTTGTCTCCAGACTGTAAAGTAGAAGATGAGGACATCACACAGTATAGTCCAGGAGAAAACCCGACTACCTCAAATGTCCATCCGGCACCACACAGTATAGATGGACCATCGTATTCCTCTTATCCTGAGGAACCTCACACTGTGAGGGACGGTGCCATCCTTCCAAAGGATAAAAGGTTTCCCTGTACTGAGTGCGGGAAGTGTTTCCGTTTTAATTCCAGCCTTAATGTGCATAAAAGATCTCACACAGGTGAGAAGCCACATTCCTGCCCTGAATGCGGGAAATGTTTTTCATCTAAGTCTGCTCTTAACAAACATAAGAGATTGCACACAGGTGAGAAGCCATATCCCTGTCCCCAGTGTGGGAAATGTTTTTCAGAGAAGTCCCATCTTTTCATACACGAGAGATCTCACACGGGTGAGAAGCCATATTCCTGTCCTGAGTGCGGAAAATGTTTTCCAGAGAAGTCCTCTCTTTATAAGCATCAGAGAGTTCATACAGGCGAGAAGCCGTATTCCTGTTCTGAGTGTGAAAAGTGTTTTCTAAACAAATCAGAACTTGTCACACATCAGAGGTCTCATACTGGGGAAAAACCATATTTCTGTTCTGAGTGTGGGAAATATTTTTCACAGAAGACCCATCTTAACAGACATCAGAGGTCTCACAAGGGTGAGAAGCCTTTTTCCTGTCCTGAGTGCGGGAAATGTTTTACAAGGAAGTCTGATCTATACAGACATCAGAGATCACACACGGGGGAGAAGCCGTATTCCTGTTCTGAGTGCGGGAAATGTTTTTCAGACAAGCCCACTCTTTCCACACATCAGAGATTCCACACAGGTGAGAAGATGTATTCCTGTCCTGAGTGCGGAAAATATTTTTCAGTGAAGTCCAACCTTTACAAACATCAGAAATTGCACATGGGGGAGAATCTGTATTCTTGTTCCGAGTGCGGGAAATGTTTTGTAAACAAATCAAAACTTGTCAGACATCAGAGGTCTCACACGGGGGATAAATCATATTGCTGTCTTGAGTGTGGGAAATGTTTTGTACAAACATCAGATCTCGTCAGACATCTGAGGTCTCACACGGGGGAGAAGCCGTATTCCTGTCCTGAGTGCGGGAAATGTTTTTCAGTGACGTCCTCTCTTTACAAACATCAGAGATCTCACACGCGGAAGAAGCCACTTTCCGGTCCTGAGTGAGGGAATTGTTTCTCACTGAAGTCCTGTCTTCCTGTACATCAGGGATCCCACACAACCCTCGAGGTGTATTAGTATCTTGAGTGCGGGAAATGTTTTCTATATGAATGTTGGTGGACAACACAGCTCTCATGTGGGGAAGAAGCACACCCTGATATACACCTCAGATATACTCCATGGCCGATCTTCATCATGTAAGAAACAGTTCATAAGGAGATCAGAGATCACCAAAGACATGGATGAAGTGTTGTACCTTGTTGGCCATTGATAGCAGTAGAACAATAAAAAGAGTCATTACCTTTCATTGGCTGAGCACATTTTGTGGTGTAAGCTTTCACAAACACTTAGAGCTCTATTTTTAAAAAAAATTAGTTGAACAAATGTGTCAAGCATTTGCCAAGCCATGACGAATGTCGGTCATACTTTATTCCATACAATGATCTCCTATGATCATAGGCTCCCTATAATGTCTCTAATGTGGTATTACTATTTTTCCTTATGGAGATATAAAAAATAATGCATTATAGCCACTAGATGGAGTCGACCATCATAGAAAATCTTTAATGAAAATCTGTAACAGCTTGTCCCATTCTTTTAAAAAAAACTTTTTTTTAGACACAGACCCCTTAGTTTTTTTTTTCGTCAGGCATGGTTTTATAGCAATAACTAAGATCTCATGTAGTTATGAGTACAGTAGACATTGAAGGACATAAACCAGCAGTATTAACCACTTAAAGCGGGGGTCCACCTATCTATCGGTTTTGTTTTTTTTTGGAGTTCATTCACAAACTTTTCTTCTCATTATTACTACTCACATGTTCTGTGTAATAAGTTCGCCTGTGTCCGATTTTGTTGTAAAGAATAACTTATAAAATTCACTGAAGGCGGTTTCCATTTTCATTGTGGGCATTTGAAGCCCACAAGCATGTATTTCCTGGATGTGCTCCCAGCAGTCACCGAGATGTTGTGATGACGCTGTTGCACAATGCATGCTGGGAAGCCTGAGACTAGCTCCCAGGGGACTGTGGGAGGTCTGGGAGAGGCTAGAAACACGCCTACTCCCATGGGAGGAAAACCAGGAAGTGCTAAGAAGATTAGAAAAAAAAAGTAATTACGGCAATTTAAATTTTTTTACACAGAATGTCAGCATCTAGGCAAGGAAGAGAATGCATAGAGATAATGTTCAAAATTTGGGTGGAACCTCGCTTTAAGGACCGAGCCTCTTTCTGAGATTTGTTGTTTAAAACCATTTTTTTTTGCTAGAAAATTACTTAGAACCCCCAAACATTATACATTTTTTTTTATTTTCTAACACCCTAGAGAATAAAATGGTGTTTGTTGCAGTACTTTCTGTCACACCGTATTTACACAGCGGACTTACAAGCGCACTTTTTTTGGAAAAAATACACTTGTTTGAATTAAAAAATAAGACAACAGTAAAGTTAGCCCAATTTTTTTTCTATTGTGAAAGATAATGTTACGCCGAGTAAATTTTTTTTTTTCATCATAAATTTTTATTGATTTTTACATATAACATATATCCATACAATGTGCACATTGTAAAGTTGATACAGAACAGTCGTTTAGGTGTATACAAATAAACAGGTTAGCTGGTTAGCGTTATATCATAGATCCAAGAACTGTCCTATTATCAGTTTCAATAGCTGAAGTTATTTGTTGCATGAGTAGCACCACCTCAGGTGCCCTAATGGGAACACTTTTTCACCTGGGGGGTGGCACTCTATGTGAACAGTCTCTGACTTAAAGAGATCAGATGTAGAATAGATCCTGTAGGTTAAAGCAGTAGCAGTATTCAAAAGAAAAGATTCATCAAGAAAGAACTGTAACGATATGTTGCTTGTCAAGAAAATAAGAAAGGGTTTCTAGGTCGTCAGGTAATCGGTTATGAAAGGAAGGATGCAGCTCCAGACCACAACTCCCACGGTCTCCACTTGTATTTCACAGTATGTGTGAGGCCTGTACTAGAGGCCATCATCAATTCAAAGCTGTAGTGAAGGTTCCCCGTAGCAAGAGTATGTTCAATAGAGGGGGCAGTATCCGTTTTCCATAGTCTTGCTATACATAGTCTTGCAGCTAATAAAATATGGGTCACTATGTTTCTGTATGGTGTTGGTACTGTGTCGATATTGAGGTTCAGCACAGCTAGATCAGGTGTTGGGTGTAAAGTTTGGTGTGTGACGTCTGAGAGTATTTGGAAGATCGTGTTCCAGTAGTTACGCAAGCGTGGGCACGTCCAAAAGATGTGGAGTAGGTCACCCCTGATTGAACAGCCGCGCCAGCATTTATCGCTTGTAGAAGGGTTAAATTTAGCAATTCTGGATGGGGTTAGGTACCACCTGAGATGCAGTTTTTGGGTATTTTCCCAAAGCGTGGTGCATTTCGTGGATTTATAGATTGACTGGATCGCTTTTTGCCATTGGTGTTCCGTGTATGTCTGACCTAAGTCATGTTCCCAGTGAAGATGGGGGGGTTTCTTGGTAAACTGCAGTTTGTAGTGTATTATATTATAGAATAGGGATATTCCCTTGTGTTTGGGGAGTGGGGATGTTAAATATTCCCAAGCTTTAGGATGTATAGTGTACATCTGAAGATGGGAGTCTCTAAGGCAGTGTGTAACTCGCATGTGGGTGAAGAGTTCCGTTTGAGGTAAGTTATACTCTTGTTTCAGGAGGGTGAAAGATTTGGGTTTGTCTAGGATTAGAACATTTTGGATGGTTCGGATGCCTTTCTTGGCCCATTGGTTTAAATTCAAGTCTGGAGAAAGGTGGTGAAGAGATTCAATAGGGATAGGAATGGGAGGAGTATCGGGTGTGTCTTTGCTGTTGTGTATTAGTTTTTTCCATGCTGAGATTGACGCCACCATGGTGGGGGGTGTTGCCGCCGATAGTTTTGGACCCCAGGGTGAGCTCATTAACCAAGATTGTAGGTTTGGACGAAGCAGGTGTGAAAGTTCTATTGAGCACCAAGGCTTGTTGGGATTCGTGCGGAACCACTCATTAAGTTGGTCCAGGATCGCTGCTGTGTGGTAGTCTTCGAAGTCTATTGTCCCTGAGCCCCCCGCCGATCTGTGATTTCTGAGTGTCGAGTGTGCGCATCTAGGTTTGGTTTCATTCCATATGGTTTTGTTAAGCATGGATTGTAAGGATTTAAAGTAGTATTTAGGCAGGGGTATGGGAAGAGTTCTGAATAGATATAGGATTTGTGGTAGGTGTAGCATTTTGAATGCTGCCAGTCTACCTGACCAGGAAAGATTGTGTTTGGTTATGGTCTGTGCTTCTATCATTAAATTGGCGAGGAGAGGTTTGAAATTGGCTGCAAATAGGAGTTTAACTGATTTTGTAAGGTGGACTCCTAAGTATGGGATGCTTTGGTCAGCCCAAGCAAAGGAGAATTGTGTTTGTAACAGGTTTCGAGAGGTAGCGTCTAGTTGTAGGTCTAATATATGGGATTTAGTTACGTTGAGTTTGTAATATGATACGCGACCGAACCAGTCTAGTAGTTTTTGGGCTTCAGGAAGGGAGGAGTTAGGATTGGTGAGTACTAGTATGACATCATCGGCAAAGAGACTGATTTTATGTGATACTTTTCCTATCGTCAATCCTGTGATTAGGGGGTTTGATCGAACATGTTCCGCGAGTGGTTCTATGAGCATGTTGAAAATCAGCGGGGACAGTGGACAGCCCTGGCGAGTGCCATTCGTGATATAGAATGTTTGTGAAAGCATATCTGCAGAGTACACCTTCGCAGATGGGACAGTATATAGAGCCAAGATAGCGTTGTATATGAGGTCTTTGAAACCAAGCTTAGTTAGTACTGCTCTGAGGTAGGACCAGTGTACTCTATCGAACGCCTTCTCTGCATCCAGAGAGAGGAGCAGAGAAGGCGTTCCGCTAGATTCAATATGGTGTATTATGTTTACCATCCTTCTCGTGGCATCAGGAGCTTGCCTGCCTCTAATGAACCCTGATTGGTCTGTGTGTATGATATCAGGCATAACAACCATAAGGCGTCTGGCAATTGTTTTGGCGTAGATTTTTACGTCGAGATTTAATAGGGAGATAGGGCGGAAGTTTTGGGGAGAGGTAGGAGCTTTGCCTGGTTTCGGAATAGTAATGATAAGAGCGTTCAGTGATTCATCAGGAAATGTTGAAGAGGAGGCAGCAATGTTGAAGAATTCTGTCAGCTGGGGAAGTAAGTGTTTGGAGAACCTTTTATAGTATTCCCCCGTGAGACCATCCGGTCCTGGGGCTTTGCCCGTTGACAAGGAGGATATTGTGTCGAGAATTTCCCTGTCTGAGAATGGTTCGTTGAGGGAGGTCAGTTGAGAGTCTGTCAGCTTGGGTAGTTTAATTTGTTGGAGGAAATTGTTGATATCGTCCTGTGTTGGTTGGTAAGTAGTGTGGTCGTGTTTGATGTTATAGAGTTTACTATAGTAGTCGCTAAAAGCGTTCGCTATGTCCTGGGGATTAGTCAGAGTGTCCGTTGGCTGTGGGTATGTTAAAGTTGGAATTTTAGATTTGATCCTTTTTCCTTTAAGGCGTTGCGCTAGTCTTTTACCTGCTTTGTTGGATGTGGAATATGTGGTAGCCTTGAGCTTGCGCTGGATCAGTTCATAGGAGTGGAGAAGAAGTGAGCGCAGGTCCCGTCGTACGGTCAATAGTTGGACTTGGGTATTTGGGTCTGGGTTAGTTTTATGTTGGGATTCGAGGGTCGCAATTTGGGAAGTAAGGTTGTCTATTTGCTGCGTCCTCTTCCTTTTATGTATGGAGCTCAATTTCATGATAATGCCTCTAATAACCGCTTTGTGCGCGTTCCACACCGTCACGGGATCCCCCACTGACCCTTTATTTAAATCAAAATAATCGTTTATATGTTTTTCTATATCTAGGGAGTATGTGGGGTGTTGCAAGATATAATTGTTCGCTCGCCAGAGGAACGTATTCCGCTGGGATGGCGTGTCGTTGATGGAAATAGAGATTGGGGCGTGGTCTGACCACGTCACGGTGTGGATTACAGATGCGCTGATGTTTTGTAGTAGCCATTTATCTGTAAGGAACAAATCAATTCTGGAATAAAAATTGTGGCGGGGTGAGAAATAGGTGAAGTCTTTTTCGGACCCATGATGGCATCTCCACACGTCAAAAATTTCATGTGACGTGAGGAGCTGCCTCAGGGGTGACTCTCTCCTTTTCGCGGGAGAAGTAGAGTCCATGTGGATATCAGGAACTATATTAAAGTCACCGCATATTATCAAATGACCCTTGCTGACTGTCCGAGCCTTATTAAAGGCTTTCTTCAGGAAGCTGATCTGGCGGGTGTTGGGGGCGTAGATATTCATTAAGGTGTAGTTGACTTTGTTGAGGGTGAAGGTTAGTATGAGATATCTACCGTTGGGGTCAGGGAATTGTTGTAACAGTTGGAAGTCCATCCCTTGTTTGAAGGCTATGAGAACTCCTCTTTTCTTGGAGCTATAGGTGGCATGGTATATTTGGGGGTATTGCCGGTTACGGCACAGGGTTGTTGCCGCGGGGAGCAGGTGAGTTTCCTGGACACAGAGGATGTCACAGTCCAATTTTACTGCAGTGTGCCAGAGGGAGTGGCGTTTTGCCGGGTGGTTGAGGCCCTTGGCATTGAGGGACACAATGTTGCAGGGCATGATCAGAGGACAGTGGGTGAGGTGTGTTGAGTGTAGAAGTGTCACTTACAGTTAGTTGCTTGAAGCGTGCGGTGTGCTGGTGGTGGTGTCGGTGATGAAGTTGCTGGACGATCGGTCAGGTGCGTGTTGTTGGAGGTCTGGATCGGAAGCCGCAGGAGGGAGCTGGAGGGAAGTAACAAGTTAAAAGGCTTGAGGAGCCAACAGTAAGAACAAGAACTGATAGTAGATTTATCTTTCTACTGCAATCTCGCTGTAAACAAAAAAAAGAAAAAAAACGTGGCGGCGGAACTATCAGAAAGCTTATAAGAAGCTATGCCGCAGGTGGGGGAAAACAGTTAGTGTTCAAAAGGAGAAAAATATAACAGCTAGGAGCATTGCTCAAGGCAGCGAGGGAGAAATGAGCTGTAGAGGTTGTAGCCCAACTTATTCAGGTATTCTGATGGGTATGGTGGATCTTGGGGTTCTGGTTGTTGCGTCTGTGTGAGGAATTTCGTTGTGGTAGAGGGGGGATCCCTTCTGTTGGGGGTTCTAAAATGATGCCCCATTCATGCAGAAGGCGTAGCCCCTTCATGAGGTCGTTGATAGCGTGGGTGGTGCCATTTTTCGTGATGAGGATGGTCGCCGGGTATCTCCATTTGTACAGGATTTTATGGTTGGAGAGGCCTTTTGTGATGGGGTTCAGCTTCCTCCTCATTTGTAGAGTGAACTTGGAAAGATCTGTATTGCCTCATAGGGTCTAGGCAGGGGAGCTTTGGCCCTGGCTTCGGTCATCATTTTTTCTTTTATGTGGAAAAAATGTATTCGCATGAGGACGTCTCTTGGTACTGATGCTGCCAGATGAGACGGTTTGGCAATCCTATGGATTCTATCGATAACGATGTCTCTGGGGGCCGCGTCGGGTAGAATAGTGTGTATGAGATCTTTGGCGTATTTAGGGAGATCATTTGGGGGTATGGACTCAGGGACCCCTCGCAGTTTGACGTTGTTACGTCGGGAGCGATCTTCCAAATCGGCCAGCTTGGCCCGGACCCAGTGTTGCTCATCTTTAATGTCTTCCACTGCATCTATAATGTCATTCACTGTGGCTGAACATTCTGTCATGCCCCTTTCCATATTAGAGATTCTAGTGTCCATAGAGTGCATCTCTGTGGAGATTTTACTGAATAGGGATGATAGATTTGTCATCAGAGAGGTTTGCAGGGACATCAGCATCTCTTTCAGGGTTGTGTCTATTACTGGCTGGCCTGAGGTGGGGAAAGATGCCATGGAGTTGTGCAGGGCCTGGTTAGACTGGAAGGGGTTAAAGGCTTGGGCCTGGGCTGCAGCGCTGACATGAGGAGAATGCGGTTGCGGTGTATCCATCCGCATCCGCGCCTTAGCAGGGCTGGAAGTTAGGGGATCAGATCCAGGATCATGAGTAGGGGATATAGGCAGAGAAGCTGTGCCCATTTCAGTCAGGATGTCGTCCGGGAGGTCTGTGTAAGCCTCTCTTGTGTCTGTCAGGCCGCCGGCGCCATCTTGGATATCACTGACCTTGTCCTGGGGAAAGAGGAACGTGGTGAGCTTTCTGATGCCTCGTTCTCCCATCCGTTTGCGGGACATTGTCGGTCGGCACTGCGGGCAGCTGTGGGGTGATTTTGGGGCAAATCGCTCTGTTCTGTTGGGCGTTATTTGATCCGGTGTTCTCCCTCGCTGTGGAGCTGTGGAATCAAGCAGCCATTTTCAGCGCCGGCTAGCCACGCCCCCATTACGCCGAGTAAATTGATACCCAACATGTCACGCTTCAAAATTGCGCCCGCTCGTGGAATGGCCACAAACTTTTACCCTTAATAATCTCCATAGGTGACGTTTAAAAAATTCTACAGGTTGCATGTTTTGAGTTACAGAGGAGGTCTAGGGCTAGAATTATTGCTCTCGCTCTACTGATCGCGGCGATACCTCACGTTTGGTTTGAACACCGTTTTCATATGCGGGCGCTACTCACGTATGCGTTCGATTCTGCACGCGAGCTCGTCGGGATGGGGCGCGTTTAAATTTTTTTTTTTTACTTATTTTACCTTCTATTTTTTATTTTTACACTGTTCTTTTAAAAAAAAAATTGTGTCACTTTTATTCCTATTACAAGGAATGTAAACATCCCTTGTAATAGAAAAAAAGCATGACAGGACCTCTAAAATATGAGATTACACTAAATTGCAATAAAAAAAAAAAATCGTCATTTAAAAAAATACAAAAAAAAAAATGTCCCTTTAAGAGCTATGGGAGGAAGGGACGTTTTGACGTCGCTTCCGCCCTACAATGATATGGAGAGGGGGGGGGGCCATCTTCCCCTCACTCGTCTCCATGTCCTACAAGGGGCAACATCCGATCGCCTCCACTGCTGCCAATGGCTCCGGTAAGCGGCGGAGGGTACTGGAGCACGGCGGGGGGGCCCTCTCCCGCCACCGATAAAAGTGATCTTGTGGCGAATCCGCCCCAGAGGCCATTTTTATCTTGTAGCGGACCGCCCGCTGAAGAAGAGGATCCCCTTAAAGTATTATTATTATACAGTATTTATATAGCGCTGACAGTTTACGCAGCGCTCTAAAACATTAGGACAGACAGTACAATTACAATACAATTCAATACAGTGAGGAATCAGAGAGCCCTGCTCGTTAGAGCTTACAATCTAGGAGGGAGGGTCAAGTTATACAAAAGGGTAATAGCTGTGGGGGATGAGCTAATGGAGAAAATAGTGCAGTTGTTAGATGGAGGCAGGATAGGCTTCTCTGAAGAGGAAAGTTTTCAGGGATCGCCTAAAAGTGGATAAATTTGGAGACAGTCTGACAGATTGGGGTAGCGAATTCCAGAGGATGGGCGAGGCTCGGGAGAAGTCCTGGAGGCGGATATGGGAGGAGGTGATGAGGCAGCTAGAAAGCAGGAGGTCTTGGGAGGAACGGAGAGGGCGATTAGGTTGGTATTTTGAGACTAGGTTAGAGATGTAGCTGGGGGCAGAGTTGTGGATGGCTTTGTAACTTATTGTTAGTATTTTGAATTTAATTTGTTGGGTGAGTGGCAGCCAATGGAGGGATTGGCAGAGAGAGGTAGCAGACACTGATCGGTTTGTAAGGTGGATGAGTCTGGCAGCAGCATTCATGATGGATTGAAGGGGGATAGTCTATTTAAAGGTAAGCCAATGAAGAGGGAGTTGCAGTAGTCGAGGCGAGAGATAACCAGGGAGTGAATCAGGAGCTTTGTGGTTTCGTTGGTTAGAAAGGGACATAGTTTAGAGATGTTGCGGAGGTTGAGGTGGCAAGCTTTGGAAAGTGATTGGATGTGGGGCCGAAAGGAGAGTTCAGAGTCCAGGATAACACCTAGCACCCTGACATGTGGGGATAGGTGGATGGTTGTGCCATTGCTCTTGACAGAGAAGTCAGGGGAAGAGGCACGTGGGGGAGGAAATATTATAAGCTCAGTTTTGGACAAGTTGAGTTTGAGGAAGTGGTGTGACATCCATACAGATATGTCTGTTAGTAAGTTAGTGATGCGTGAGGAGACTGATGGAGTGAGTTGAGGGGTGGAGAGATAGATTTGTGTGTCGTCAGCATAGAAATGATATTGAAAGCCGTGAGCTGACCCAGGGAAGAGGTGTAGATTGAAAATAAAAGAGGTCCAAGAACAGAAGGTTGGGGGACCCTGACGGAGAAGGGAAGAGGAGTGGAGGAAGTAGAATTGTAAGTGACACTAAAGGTGCGTTGGGATAGGTAGGATGAGAGCCACTGAAGAGCACAGTCACGGAGACCAAGGGAGTAAAGTTTTTTGAGGAGGAGGGGGTGGTCAACCGTGTCAAAGGCAACTGAAAGATCCAGAAGTAGGAGTACAGAATAGTGTCCGTTGGTTTTTGCAGTTAGTAGGTCATTTGTGAGTTTTAAAAGAGCAGTTTCTGTGGAGTGTTGAGGGCGAAATCCAGATTGAAGGGGATCAAGAAGGTTATTCTTAATGAGGTTGTCACTCAGTTGGTTGTAAACCAGGCATTCAAGGAGTTTAGAGGAAAAGGGGAGCAAGGAGATAGGGCGTAGGTTGTTAAGATTGGTAGGGTCCAAGGACGGCTTTTTAAGTGTGGGGGTGACCAGTGCATTTGAGAGGGAATAGGGTCCAGGGGGCAGATGGTTAGGTGGGCATTAGAAAGAAGTTTAGCAACTTTGTCTGTAGTAGCAAATTTGAATAAGGGGAGTGTCAATTGTACCTGTTGATATAGGGTCTTAACTGGGGGAGATTCCTGTAGAGTGGAGATTTCATCACGGATTGTATCAATCTTGTTTTTGAAGTGATTAGCAATCTCCTGGGCAGTGAGTGAGTCAGTGGGTAGGGGCGGTGGAGGACAAAGTAGAGAGTTGAAGGTGGAGAAAAGTTTATGGATGTGAAGGTGTTAATAAGAGTTGTAAATAAGTCTGCTTGGCAGTGTGGAGGAAAGAATAGTATTTTTGGAGGGAAGATTTGTATTGGTTGAAGTCTTTGAGAGACTTGGTCTTGTGCCACAGACGCTCAAGAGTGCGACTACGTTTTTTGAGAATTTTTGTGTCATCTGTTTGCCAGGGTTGTAGGGGTCGAGGCCTGATTCTGCGTGTAGTTAGGGGAGCGAGCTTGTCCAGGGTGGAGGACAGGGATTTATTGTAGATGGAAGTGGCTTGGTTGGGGCAGGACAGGGGAGAGATGGTCAGTAGCAGAATAGAGGAGAGAAGAGTTGAAGTTGCGAAAGTTTCTACGGGTGATGGTTAGGCGATTGGAGGGAAAGGTGGTGGAAGACAGGGAGAGAGAGAAACGAATAAGGTGATGGTCAGAGAGAGGAAAGGGATTGTTTGAGAAGTTGCATGGAGTGCAAAGGTAGGAGAATACAAGGTCAAGGGTGTTGCCATCAGAGTGAGTAGAAGCCTGTACCCATTGCTTCAGGTCAAATGAAGAGGTTAGACGCGTACACACTGTCAGACCTTCCGGCAGGAAAAGTCCCATGGAATCGTTTCATCGGACATTCCGATCGTGTGTGGGCCTTATCTGACTTTTTTTTTCAAAAATTCTGATGGACCTAGAAATAGAACATGTTTTAAATATTTCTGATGGAATCAGTTCCTATCAGGAAAACTGCTTGTCTGTACGCTGTTCCGACGGACCAAAAACGACGCATGCTCTGAAGCAAGTACGAGACGGCAACTGTTGGCTACTCGCTATTGAACTTCCTTTTTCTAGTCCTGTCGTACGTGTTGTACGTCACCGTGTTCTAGATGGTCGGACTTTGGTGTGATCGTGTGTAGGCAAGACAGTTTCAGCGGAACCCTGTCGGAAAGTCCTTTGGAGTTTATTCTGACGGAAAGACCGGTCGTGTGTACGCAGCATAAGAAGTTTAGAAGTAGCAGGAGTGTTTGTATTAGCAGGGATGTTGAAATCCCTGAGAAGGATTGTGGGAATTTCCGAAGAGAGAAAGTAGGGTAGCCAGGCAGAGAACTCATCAAGGAAAGTCGATAATGGTCCAGGGGGCCGGTAGATAACAGCAATTCTTAGGGAAGTAGGAGAGAATAGACGTATACAGTGAGCTTCAAATGATGAGAGGTAAAGAGAGGGAGGGGAGTGAACAACCTGGAAGGTGCTCTGGGGGGATAGGAGGAATCCCACTCCACCTCCCTTGCATTCATTAGGCCTAGGGGAGTGAGTCCAGTGAAGGCCACCCTGGGAGAGGGAAGCAGGAGAAGGGGTGTCAGATTCGTGGAGCCAGGTTTCGATGAGAGCAAGTAGATTAAAGGAATTAGTGACAAAGAGGTCATGAACAGCGGTGAGTTTGTTGCAGACAGAGCGAGCGTTCCAGAGGGCGCAGGAGAGGGGGAGGCTGGTGTTGGGAAGAAGAGGAACGGAGACGAAATTGAGTAGATTGCGACTAATGCCAGAGGGTGTAGGGTGATGGTAATGGGTATGTTGGGTACAGTTAAATAAGGGAGGCCCAGGGTTTGGGGAAACATCTCCAGCGGTTAGGAGAAGCAGAAAAGTAAGGGAGGTAATATGAGATTACGATTTTTATGAGTGGACATGCTTCAGTATCCTGGGGTGTTTGTTAGCAAGTGGGCTTAGAGTTAGAAAGAGGTGATGAGTGAAGTAATAGGGGGAGGGGAGAAGTAAGGGTGATATGTACAGATTTTGGAGTGAAGAAAAGTAAGTTTGAGGAGAGAGGCTGCAATTGTGAAGAGGAGGAGAGGTAAAGAGTGCATGTTTCAGAGAGGACGGTGAGATAATTTGGAAATGAGGTCACCTGCTGTTTGCTGTGGTTTGCTTTGTGCAAATCGCTGAAGTGCAAGAGCAGAAGTGCCACTTACTTAAAGAACCCCACATCTTTGGAAGAACCCCCTGTATGTGCAGCCCCCTGTATGTGTTCCCCCGTAAAGAAGGCCTTGTTTTTATACTGTGTTGGGTGTGGGTTGTCTGGCAATTAATCAATCAGGAGGTAATATTAGGCACACAGCGGAGCAAAACTTTTCATATCACATTCAAACTGCAAGAGGTCTAAAAGGCCAAAATTGTAAAGATAAGGGAACCCATAATTTAGGCAAGACTTAATAGCTAAATAAACCTTGAAATAATGTGAGCTTGGAGTTGAAACAGCGGTGACAAATAGATTTACCAAATATGCATGTGAGCAATTAGTCAATGTTCAGTTTGAAGGACATGGGAGTATAAACGCAGATTTACCTGTGAAGAGAGAAGAAAATGTTCAGATGGATGGTGCAAGAGCGGAAGTGCGACTTATTTAAAGATAAATAGATGAAAAACAGCGCTCGCAAATAAATAAATTATATAAACAAAATTAATATAAAAATTAATATAAAAAACTACCTCACGTGTTGCAGCTGCTAGGTACAAAGTGCTAACACTTTGGTGATATATAAAACAGAAAAGACCTGCGCTGGCAACTCACCAAGTGGATGATTGTAGAAAAATCAAAATATATATATACCATATGAAATTGCACAAATACACATTTAGTGAGAGTATTAAATGGAAATGTACACGGATGCCGTGCACAAAAACACTGCCAAACTAAGTGACTAAAGGAATGTTAATAAAAATAAATAATAAGATCTAGATGGATTCGTCCAAAAGCGCACTCTTGGACGCTATGCGACTAAAAGTCACTAGACTAATATATAAATAATCCCATATATTCGTGAGTGACAATAAAGTGAACCTCTAAATAGTGAAAACACCAAAAATATAGATCAAAAGATCATAAATAACAGAAAGTCTGTTAGATTGAAAAGTTCTTTCACAGAAGGACAATCTGCAGACTTCAGACTTTCTCATTCATATGATAGGTATAGATAGCAGACAAGGCTGATGCCGGTATTCCTTGAGAGGAGACTTTTTGGAATCACAAACCTTGCGTTCCACCAAAAGGAGAAGAGAAAACACATAGCATAAAACCTATGACACCGAGAGATCACCTGCGCATAAAAGCGCTACTCACGGAACCGATGTGCAGAGCAGGCATTCAGATATTTTCGTTGGTGTTCGCTGCTGAACGGCGTGCGTTCCACCAACTCCAGGAAGTGATGTCACTGGTTCTCGGGTTTACAAGCGTGGGCAGGATGTTGCGTCGACGCGTTTCGCCCCTCCCCCAGGGCGTTATCAAAGACTTAACATCCCGCTCACGTCAAGAATTACTTATACTGCGCTCAGTAGGGGGCTATTAAGGGGTTAAGTGTTCCCAACTGTGGGGGGAGGGGACTGACTGGAGGAGGAGACAGATCGCTGTTCCTGATCACTAGGAACAGCAGATCTCTCTCTCCTTCTCTGTCAGAACGAGGATCTGTCTGTTTACATTGACAGATCCCTGTTCTGGCTCTCTGAGGAGTGATCGTGGGTCATCTGCGGGGAAGTACAAAGAAGATTACATCGAGTAATCGAGCTTCAAACTTATTTGCTCTTGAAAGCAAGCACATCCTTCACATTAAATTTAAAATGAAATATATATGTAAAAATAAACAAAAATTGTTAAATCTTTTTAGGAGTGCCGTGAAATTTTTTTTAGATCTTTTTGCTGTGCCGCAAGACAAAAAAGTTTGAGAAACACTGAGCTAAATTAATAGACCTCCTAGCAATGTTATTACTAGGCTGCAGCTAGGGGGAGCTCTAATGTTTAGAGTAGGGGTCTCCAAACTTTTTTCTTCAAGGACCACATCATATATTTTACAGATATTTGTGAGCCGAATAAAAAAAAGTTATTTATAACTGCCCATCTGTGTCCCCAGCAGAATCTCCCCACACAATTGTGTCCTTAGACTCTCCCTGTACACTTGTGTCCCCATTAACACCCACCTTTCACATTTGTGTCCCCATCACAGCCCCCCTGTACATTTGTGTCCCCATCACAGCCCCCCCTGCACATTTGTGTCCCTGTCACAGTACCCCCCCTGCACATTTATGTCCCTGTCACAGTCCCCCCCTGCACATTTGTGTCCCTGTCACAGTCCCCCCCTGCACATTTGTGTCCCTGTCACAGTCCCCCCTGCACATTTGTGTCCCTGTCACAGTCCCCCCCTGCACATTTGTGTCCCTGTCACAGTACTCCCCCTGCACATTTATGTCCCTGTCACAGTCCCCCCCTGCACATTTGTGTCCCTGTCACAGTCCCCCCCTGCACATTTGTGTCCCTGTCACAGTCCCCCCTGCACATTTGTGTCCCTGTCACAGTCCCCCCTGCACATTTGTGTCCCTGTCACAGTCCCCCCTGCACATTTGTGTCACAGTCCCCCCCTGCACATTTGTGTCCCTGTCACAGCCCCCCCCTGCACATTTGTGACACAGTCCCTCCCTGCACATTTGTGTCCCCATCACAGTCTCCTGCTACACATTTGTGCCTCGTCAGTCACCCCCCCTGCACATTTATGTCCCCCTCATAGTCCCCTCCTGCACATTTGTGTCCCTATCAGTCTCTCCCTGCACATTTGTGTCCCTGTCACATAGTTACATAGTAGGTGAGGTTGAAAAAAGACACAAGTCCATCAAGTCCAACCTATGTGTGTGATTATGTGTCAGTATTACATTACATATCCCTGTATGTTGCGGTCATTCAGGTGCTTATCTAATAGTTTCTTGAAGCTATCAATGCCCCCCACTGAGACCACCGCCTGTGGAAGGGAATTCCACATCCTTGCCGCTCTTACAGTAAAGAACCCTCTACGTAGTTTAAGGTTAAACCTCTTTTCTTCTAATTTTAATGAGTGGCCACGAGTCTTGTTAAACTCTCTTCTGCGAAAAAGTTTTATTTCTATTGTGGGGTCACCAGTACGGTATTTGTATATTGAAATCATATCCCCTCTCAAGCGTCTCTTCTCCAGAGAGAATAAGTTCAGTGCTCGTAACCTTTCCTCATAACTAAGATCCTCCAGACCCTTTATTAGCTTTGTTGCCCTTCTTTGTACTCGCTCCATTTCCAGTACATCCCTCCTGAGGACTGGTGCCCAGAACTGGACAGAATACTCCAGGTGCGGCCGGACCAGAGTCTTGTAGAGCGGGAGAATTATCGTTTTATCTCTGGAGTTGATCCCCTTTTTAATGCATGCCAATATTCTGTTTGCTTTGTTAGCAGCAGCTTGGCATTGCATGCCATTGCTGAGCCTATCATCTACTAGGACCCCCAGGTCCTTTTCCATCCTAGATTCCCCCAGAGGTTCTCCCCCCAGTGTATAGATTGCATTCATATTTTTGCCACCCAAATTCATTATTTTATATTTTTCTACATTGAACCTCATTTGCCATGTAGTCGCCCACCCCATTAATTTGTTCAGATCTTTTTGCAAGGTTTCCACATCCTGCGGAGAAGTTATTGCCCTGCTTAGCTTAGCATTGTCTGCAAATACAGAGATTGAACTGTTTATCCCATCCTCCAGGTCGTTTATGAACAAATTAAATAGGATTGGTCCAAGCACAGAATCTGGGGGAACCCCACTACCCACCCTTGACTATTCAGAGTAATCCTCATTTATCACCACCCTCTGAACTCGCCCTTGTAGCCAGTTTTCAATCCATGTACTCACCCTATGGTCCATGCCAACGCACCTTATTTTATACAGTAAACGTTTATGGGGAACTGTGTCAAATGCTTTTGCAAAATCCAGATACACCACGTCTACGGGCCCACTGTCACAGTCCCCCCTGCACATTGTGTCCCCGTCACAGTCCCCCCCTGCACATTTGTGTCCTTGTCACAGTCCCCTCCTGCACATTTGTGTCCCCATCAAAGCCCCCCTGCACATTTGTGTTCCTGTCACAGTCCCCCCCCTGCACATTGTGTCCCTGTCACAGTCCCCCCCTGCACATTGTGTCCCCGTCACAGTCCCCCACTGCACATTGTGACCCTGTCACAGTCCCCCCCTGCACATTTGTGTCCCTGTCACAGTCGTGTCCCTGTCACAGTCCCCTCCTGCACATTTTGTCCCTGTCACAGTCCCCTCCTGCACATTTGTGTCCCTGTCACAGTCCCCCCTGCACATTTGTGTCCCCATCCAAACTCCTGCCAAACACTTGTGTCCCCTCAGAGCCACCTCCTCACACCCATTGAAACCCCTCCTCCCAATTTGTGTCCCCATCAGAGCCCCTACATATGTCCCACATCACAGTCCCCCCCCATTTATGTCCTCATCAGAGCCCCCTGTGCACTTGTGACCCCATTAGAGCCCCCGCGTCTGTTCCAAATTATTATTATATAGGATTTATATAGCGCCAACAGTTTGCGCAGCGCTTAACAAAATTAAATCAAAGTCCACACATGTGTGTCCCACATAAGAGTCCTCCCCCCACATTTGTGTCCCCACCAGAGCCTCCCCTGCACACTTGTGTCCCCATCAGATCCCCCCAAACTTGTGTCCCCATCAGAGCCCCCACACTTGTGTCCAACAACAGAGCCTCCCCCCTGCACGTTTCTGTCCTCATCAGAGCCCCCCCCTGCACATTTGTGTCCCCCATCAGATCCCCCCCCCCACACTTGTGTCCCCATCAGAGTCCCCTCTGCACACTTGTGTCCAATCAGAGCCCCTACACACAGTTTTGTCCCCATCAGAGTCCCCCCTGCACTTCTGTCCCCACCAGAGCCACCTCCCCCCAGCACATTCCTTTCCACATCAGTCTCCCCACACCGCCTTCTGTCTCCCCTGTAGATCAGAGTCCATTTCCGCTGTACTGCTCCTCTGAATGGCTGGCGTTGCAGCAGACCTACTGCACTTCCCAGGCCCCATTCTGCTGTTACACAGGCACGCTGTACATGAAATTACAGCGATAAAGGACACTGAATTGAACTGCAGGGTATTTTGGAGTCCCCTGGTATAGAGTGTTACCACAGCTGAGTGATTCCATCTAGCTCACATTAACCCTTTTCACTGCCAAAGCGGTTTTTGCTTTTTATTTTATTTTTTTTGCGCACATGTTTAAATGAGAGTTTTGGGTCCAAAGTTTAGTTAAAACTCCCAAACACATATTTTCGGAAAGCAGTGGCCCTGGAGAATAAAATGGTGGTAAGTGTTAAGGTGTTCCTCGCACACAAATCTCACCTTAACATCCAGGTTTATTTTCTACTTTTCCCTCATTTTCTAAGTTGTGATCTTTTCTACAATTCTTTTTTATAATAATGTAACATGTTGTGTATCGTATTGTACACAAATTATTAACTACTCCGTCTCCAAATTCCAGACAAGTGATTTTCCTGACCAATTGGATTTCTACATTTACTATTTCCTGATTTTTTTGACTGCAAACCTGTTTTCAAAGAATAATTAAAATAAAAAATGTATTAAATGAAAAAATAAAAATTATGTGTGCCGATACAATGATAAGAAACTTTGGTATCCAAAAATTGCTCATAGGTGATGCTTTAAAAGCCTTTACAGGTCATCAGTTTAAAATTAACCAAGAATGATGGCCCAGGTCAGGATTATATGTCAGGTTTTCAATCTGAACCTGGGACCTCTGCATTGTCTGGCTGTGGCTCTTCTCATCTGATTCCTTTGACCACCTTGTTTCTGGTGAACCTTGAACTCTTTGCTCCTCCCATGAACTTAAGCCATATCTCTGCACTTCCTGTTTGCCAGATTATCATGCTCTCTCCAGCTGATATCTTGCTCAATTGCATACCTGCTGCTGTCCTTATCTTTGCTACTGTACTATCAACACCTGACTTGTTCATCTACAACAACCACCTTACTTTATATTTTGTTTCTGGTGACCACCTTACGCGTAGCAGCGAGGCACCAAGTCGGGAAACTGAGACATAGAAATCCAAGCCGAGGTTGGTACCACAACCGAGCAGCAGACATAACAGGCAGGGGTGATCCAAGAAAGGTGTCAAATGTAGCGGGTTACGAACAAGGTTAGCAGACTTTCAAGAACTAGTCAGAACACAGTCAGGAACCAGAGCTGACTCTCAGCACTGAGGCCAGGCAGACTCTCAGTTTAAAAAGGCTGCTGGGTGCCATGATCTGTAGATGTGTGCGTGCATGTGCCTGCCCATCACCCACGTTTGTATACTAGTCCTTGCCCATCTGGTTCTTCTGTGCTCATGATCCTGCACATTTGGAATGATAGCATCATGCAGTTGCTCCAGATTTGTTGGCTGCACATCCATGATGCAAATTTGTCGTTCCACCAAATCCCAAGGGTGCTCTATTGGATTGAGATGTGGTGATTGTGGAGGCCATTGGAGTACAGTGACCTCATTGTCCAGTGGTGAGATGATTGGAGCTTTGTGACATGGTGCATTATCCTGCTGGAAGGAGCCATCAGAAGATGAGTACACTGTAGTCATAAAGGGATGGACATGGTCAGCAACAATACTCAGGTAGGCCGTGGTGTTTAACCTCCCTGGCAGCATGATTATGTCTGATTTTGAATGTTAAAGTTAAATGTTATATTGTAGGCCTGTAATTCTTAGGAATAACTCACTTAAAACTGTCCAAACAAGAGTCCAGTAGACATCCCGGGTATGATAAAGTTTGAAACACAAAATCATAAGTTATAATATAATAAATAATTATAACAAATAATACATTTTATTCAATATTGTAATCAAATCAAATATTGTAATCAAATCAATATTCACAGCCATTAATGGTATTTGGTGGTTCACAAAGATCTGTTCGGCAACTTTCCAAATTAAGTCAGAATGAATCACAAGCTTGTCACTCTTTTTTTTTTGAGCAGAATGTAGGCATTCCACAAGCATTGCTCAAGAAGATGCCTGAAAATCTTCTTGTAGTACTTCTTTTGCTGTTTCTTCATTGCTGGGCAGAATGTCATTGCTTGGTCGCAGGGCCGGTACAAGGGGTGGGCGGAAGGGGCGGATGCCCTGGGCGGAGCAATTTTATGTAGGAAGGGGGTGCAGTGCTGGCAGGCAGTGTGCTGTTAAACTTTCTTAGCAACTGCCACCGGCCGCCCCTACAACACTGCGCCTGTTTGCAAAGAATGTGCAGAGGCTTACTAAGTGGGGGGCGGGCCGCCCCGGGTACCACACACTGGGAAGGGTGTCAGGCCGCCCCCCACTCCGGGATTGAAGCGGTGGCAGCGCCGCAGTGACAGGCACAGAAGGCATTGAGATGCGATCTTTGTGATGCAAGGAGGAGGGGGTGTGCGGGGGTGTAGGGTGACACCACTGCACCTACCATCCTCTCCTCTCGCGGCCGCGGGCTGTCTGTCTGTGCGATCCGGGATGTCACACAGGCACAGCCTAGCAGAGTGAAGCCGCCTCCCCCTCCTCTCTGTCAATGTGTAAGCAGGGAGAGGGGATCTGCTGAGCATGTGCCGCCGTGCTGATCTGAGGTACTGAATGGGGGGGGTCTGCACACTGAATGGGGGCTACACTGAAGGGGGGTCTGCACTGAAGGGGGGGGTCTGCATTGAAGGGTTTGTCTGCACTGAAGGGGGGTCTGAACTGAAGGGGGGTCTGCACTGAGTGGGGGGCTACACTGAAGGGGGTCTGCACTGAGTGAGGGGCTACACTGAAGGAGGCATCTGCACTGAAAGGGGGTCTGCACTGAACAGGGGGACTACACTGAAGGGGGTCTGCACTGAGCGAGGGGCTACACTGAAGGAGGCTTCTGCACTGTAGGGGGTCTGCACTGAACAGGGGGGCTACACTGAAGATGGGTCTGCACTGAAGGGGGGTCTGCACTGAGCGAGGGGCTACACCGAAGGAGGCATCTGCACTGAAGGGGGGTCTGCACTAAACGGGGGGCTACACTGAAGGGGGGTCTGCACTGAGCGAGGCGCTACACTGAAGGAGGCATCTGCATTGAAGGGGGGTCTGCACTGAATGGGGGGCTACACTGAAGGGGGCGTCTGCACTGAACGGGGGGCTACACTGAAGGGGGGTCTGCACTGAGCGAGGGGCTACACTGAAGGAGGCATCTGCACTGAACGGGGGGGCTACACTGAACGGGGGCTACACTGAAGGGGGGTCTGTACTGAAGAGGGGGTCTGTGTAACATGCAGGGGGTCCAGAGCTGCAGGGTGCTGTGTAATATAAAGTGGTCCAGAGATGCAGGGTGTTGTGTAATGTATAGGGATCCAGATGCGCAGGGGTTGTGTAATGTAAAGGGGCCCAGAGATGCAGGGGGCTGTGTAATATAAAGGGGTCCAGAGATGCAGGGTGTTGTGTAATGTAAAGTAATCCAGAGATGCAGGGGGCTGTGTAATGTAAAGGGGTCCAGAGGTGCAGGGGGCTGTGTAATGTAAAGGAGTCCAGAGATGCAGGCTGATGTGTAATGTAAAGGGGTCCAGAGATGCAGGGAGCTGTGTAATGTAAAGGGGCCCAGAGGCGCAGGGGGCTATGTAATGTAAAAGGGCCCAGAGGCGCAGGGGGCTGTGTAATGTAAAGGGGTCCAGAGATGCAGGCTGATGTGTAATGTAAAGGGGTCCAGAGATGCAGGGGGCTGTGTAATGTAAAGGGGCCCAGAGGTGCAGGGGGATGTGTAATGTAAAGGGGCCCAGAGGTGCAGGGTAGGGTGTTGTGTAATGTAAAGGGATCCAGAGGTGCAGGGGGCTGTGTAATGTAAAGGGGTCCAGAGATGCAGGCTGATGTGTAATGTAAAGGGGTCCAGAGATGCAGGGAGCTGTGTAATGTAAAGGGGCCCAGAGGCGCAGGGGGCTGTGTAATGTAAAGGGGCCCAGAGGCGCAGGGGGCTGTGTAATGTAAAGGGGCCCAGAGGCGCAGGGGGCTGTGTAATGTAAAGGGGCCCAGAGGCACAGGGGGCTGTGTAATGTAAAGGGGTCCAGAGATGCAGGGTGCTGTGTAATGTAAAGGGGTCAAGAGGTGCAGGGGGCTGTGTAATGTAAAGGGGCCCAGAGACGCAGGGGGCTGTGTAATGTAAAGGGGTCCAGAGATGCAGGGTGCTGTGTAATGTAAGGGGGTCAAGAGATGCAGGGTGCTGTGTAATGTAGAGGGGTCAAGAGGTGCAGGAGGCTGTGTAATGTAAAGGGGTGCAGGGGGCTGTGTAATGTAAAGGGGTCAGTGCGGGGGATCACTGGACTCCAGGTTAGCAATGTAAGTTCACCTTTTTGTAAGGTGAACTTACAATTTAACCATTTGCTGATCCGCCGCAGTACATATACTGCGACGGGGCTGCAGCTACAGTATTGTATTGTTGTATTGTTTTAAGTGTTTTCTGGTTTTGAAAGGACACTGACTCTTTATACCGGGGGGGGGGGGCAGTTTGCCATCTTCGCCCTGGGCACCAGATGGCCTTGTCCCAGCACTGCTTGGTCGGCTCTGTCAACACCTCCCATGGTCTTATTGCAGTCTATCACTACTTGTGGCTTCATGATTTCTTTCCCACCTTTTGTATGTACCATAACAGTGGATGTATTATGAACTGTTCTCATTAGGCACACAACTTTCTCGTCACGCCATCGCAGTGCCCTCATTTTGCCTTTCTGCCAGACAACCATTTCTCCAGTCTTCAGCTTCTTATTGCCAAACATTGGTGGTATGTCATGCCGGTTAGCCCTAACGGTTCCATAGGCATCTGTTTTGTTTTGCAGAAGAAACTCATAAAGTTCAGGAGACGTATAAAAGTTGTCGAATGTTACACAATAGTCCTGATTTAGCAATTGGTTAATGTGTGAAAGAACGTAAGATGTTGCCATTCCATAGTTGCTGTTTTTTGGATTGAATTTTGTTCCTTTCCCAGTGTATATGATTGAATTCCAAATGTAACCAGTTGACGATTTGCATAGCATGAAGGATTTTATGCCAAATCGTGCTCTCTTTGATGCACATAGGTTGGACTTGTTGGACTTGATGGACTTGTGTCTTTTTTCAACTCACCTACTATGTAACTATGATCAGGGAAAATCTGTACTCTGACATGACTGTGCCAAAGATTGGAGTGGCAAGTAATTTGTTAGTTGTCCAATACCACTTCTGCAGGGGTTTCCCCACCACTCCCTGAAGTATTATTAGGCCCAGAAATTTCCAAATGTCATCTTTGGTCACTGGTTCCCACTTTCTGCTTCTTGGAAACTTCCGACGCGTAGTAGCTAATTGTTGCTCTTGGCACCGGTTTGTCTCAGTAACTATTTTTTCAATAACCTCATCGGCCATAATAGTTGTAAGTATGCCAAGGGGATGTTGTCTTCAAATGTCTACTTTCATACCAGATGCTCCAGTAAATGGGAATCTTGGGGGCGCTGCGTGATCCGTACCATAGTCAATAGAGCACCAAGTTCACACATCACTGAGCTCCAGTCGCAGAATCGTTGCTGTCGTCACTTTCAGTGTCTGGTGACAAATTTCCCCACTAATCACTAATCACTCAATTCTGCAAGTGATTCTCATTCACTATCGCTGTTTTCTAGTTGGGCTAGAAACCGCTTTTGACATAGGGGGATGCTTTTTGGATGCCATGGACATTCTCAGGTTTCCAGGCAGAAAGAATAGTAAAACTGCAGGCAGGGCACTGGACAAAGCACTAGGGACAAAACTGATATCAAATGATTTGATACGGTAATGTCATCCTAACAGATTATAATGTAATATGGGAATATATTCTTTCATCCCAGGTGATATAACATTGCACAATTTTTGTCAATACACAACAACCCTTTCATTCTGCCCTGCACACGATCGCACATTCCGACAAAAAAATCCATCTGATTTTTTCCGACGGATGTTGGCTCAAACTTGTCTTGCATACACACGGTCACACAAAGTTGGTCGGAAATTCCGAACGTCAAGAACGCGGTGACGTACAACACGTACGACGAGCCGAGAAAAATGAAGTTCAATAGCCAGTGCTGCTCTTCTGCTTGATTCTGAGCATGCATGGCACTTTGTCTACACACGATCGGTATTTACGCAAACGGATTTTGTTGTCGGAAAATTTTAGGTCCAACTCTCAAAATTTGTGTGTCGGAAATTCCGATGGAAAAAGTCCGATGGAGCACACACACGGTCGGAATTTCCGACAACAAACTCCGACCGCACATTTTCCGTCGGAAAGTCCGATCGTGTGTACAGGGCATAACTCGGTGTTTCATCCAACACCACCACCTACATTTTCATCATACACCTATACACTTAATAAGACATATACAATAAGGATTCCTTTATTTTGATAGTAATAAATGAATACTACAACAATACCTCTATAAAACAGATATACATGTATAGTGAGCATTGGTAATTGACTGACCATTAACTGCTAACTTAGAATTTAATTAGTATTTTCTACATTTATGATACAATGATATCTTTAAGAATTTGCTGCAGGTGCGGACCCCCCACCCACACGCGTCCGCAGAGGGTGCCCCCTAGTGTGACTCCTTGCAAGCCATACAGAGTGGAGTGTTATCCCTCTTTGGAGTGGGAGAGGCCAAGGGACACATGGGATCATCTGAATGATTTTAAAAGGAACTCTGGCTAGGAGATTTCACCATTTACACCCTTCATTGGTAATTATACCTTATGTTTTTTTTTTTTTAAGTAACTATTAACTACTTGTTGACACGTGAAATGTTAAAATATAATTTTCTAAACAGCATACTTATCCCCTGAGGAAGACCGTGACCATGTAGGTTGAAACGCGTGGGAAATTTTATACGACAGATCTTCTAATATGCGATGCTGTGTATAATCTTGCGTTTGCATTTTTTTTGTATTTGGAATGATGTCATATCCCCTCACCAGAGCTCATATTTTAACTTTTATGTGTACATGCCTATGCTAACTTTCCAATAAAGGATCTTCTTTTAACTTATTCATTTTTTGATATTATTAACCTTGTTGCCAAAACCCCCCCCGGGGGAACCTTCCCCATATTGTATTCATTTGGGGTGTGCAGCACCAATATCCCTCATATCATGTGTCTTTCCTATGCTACAGATTATAATGTATTGTGTGTGTTATAAAAATCACAACAAAAAATCTAAGGTAATAGTGCGCCAACCAGAGGAACGAGCAGCCAACACAACAATCAGACAAATTGTAGCAAAGATATAGTGTGGATAAGTGTGGCGCTAAAAGGAAAGTATATATGTACGTTATTGGGCAAAGCCAGACCGAATAACATCTGAAAGGCAATGTGCGCAATAAAGTATATTAATGAAAAACAAAATTGATCGTGTATGGACTGTTAGCTGACACTAGCAGAAGTAAATACTGTGAAATAGTAATAAAAACAATAAGTGCCTTGGAGTGTTTTAGTGAAACACACAAGTAGATCGTATATAGACTGTTAGCAGACACTAGCAGAAATAAATACTGTGGACTGGTATTGAAAAAGGTGAAGAGGATATATATGAATCCTACAATAACTACAAATCCCGGGCATGGGGAGGAGCAGTTATATAAACGAAAGAAACGTAAAACAAAAATGATGTGAAATTACTAAGACATCACAAAAATGTGCTGAACACAAATGTGTAATAAAACCATACAGTGGGAAAGTGGGACTTAAATGGTAAAAATAATGGTAATGTGAACTGTGAACACATGAACTACTAATGAAACTGAAAGTCCAACATGAACTCATAAATTACTGACGTAACTAAAAGTCCGACAAGAATAGGTGGGTAAACATCTGAAAATGTGGCTGAAACGATCAACAACAACCGGAAATGGTAATGGGGGGCCCTTTAATCCGAGAATGGCATCCACAAGATGAGGTATCCAGCTTATATGTAAAAGGGATAGGCAAAAATACCCTTACCGGCAGTGATGAGCCAGAGTGTGTTTTATCACTTAGTTTTTTAATAAAGCTTTTCAAAAAGCTGATTTACACCATGGGGAAGTTTTCTTTTTGATCCCTATTCATTTGAGGACCTATACCCACTCCATGGAGCCAGACCTTTGGTGAGCAGCTCTTCACCTGCACCTTGAACGCCGAGAATCGGTGAGACCAGAGAGGTTCGGTTGGTGAGTTCCGCAGTTTTCCCACCATCTTCAGCTGCTGTGGACAAAGAGCTGCCTCTCCTGCTCTATTGCAAGCCTGTCTGACTCCCAAGCCGCTGGCTGGGAGTCCATCACTGCCGGTAATGCCGCGTACACACGAGCGGACTTTACGGCGGACTTTGCCCGGCAGACTTTTCGTCGGACTTTGTTGGCTCCTTGCGCCGGACTTAAAAACGGACGGACTTGGCCACACACGCTCACTGCAAAAGTCCGCTGGTTTTGAACGCGGTGACGTATAGCACGTACGACGGGACTAGAAAAAGGAAGTCCAAGCCCCACTCCGGCACCCTTTGGGCTCCTTCTGCTAATCTCGTGTTTATCTCGTGTTAGTAGAAGTTTGGTTAGAGACGATTCGCGCTTTTCACACTTCAGCTTATTTCGTTCGTTTTCTGCGGTTCAGTTTGTGCTTGTGAGGTTTGTATCTGCTTTTCAGTGCGTGTTGGTCAGTTCGTAACCTGCCTTGCAGGCCGTCCGCTCGTTCCTGATTTTCAGGTCGTTCTTCATAGGCCTTGCTGTTCTTCAGTGCGTTTGTTATAAGTTTGTTTGTTTGAGCATCCGACCGTTTTGAAGCCATGTCGAGTGGACGTTCTCGTTCTCGAGTTCGTGCTGTGTGGGGACTTGGTGTTGGGGTTAATACTTTGACCCGAGTCCAGTCCATGAACAGGGTGAGGAGGAGTTCATGGACCAAGAATTGGTTGCGCCAGCGTGACCAGTTCTGTCATATGCCTTTGCTCCGTGAGCTCCGTGAGAATAATCCTGATGATTTCAGGAATTTTCTCAGGATGACGGACCCCGTCTTTGAGCGTCTGCTGGCTATGCTGACCCCCTATATCAGCAGGCAGGATACCTGCATGAGGCAAGCCATCAGTGCGGAGCAGAGGCTAGTTGCCACGTTACGTTACTTGGCGACAGGGAGAAGTCTTCAGGACTTAAAGTTCTCGACAGGCATCTCCCCCCAGGCTCTGGGGATCATAATCCCAGAGACCTGTTCTGCTATTATTCAGGTCCTGCAGAAGGAATATATGAAGGTAAGTTTTATCCTTTAACATTACATGATATGTATTAACTGTTTTTTGATGTATTGTAGAACTGTCCTCTTTACCTAATTGCCATGCTTTCAATCTGCTGTGAATGTCCCCTTTATCTTCGTGCATGCCTATTTTAATCATTTATTGCCCTGCATGCAAAATTTCTTTCATTAACCTCCCCACCATGCAATGCTGGGTCCATTTTTATCTCTAGCCTATAGTCCATTGAACAATGTATATTGTCTGCTCCATTGTCTTGTTTGTCCCTCCCCCACCCCACAAATGTTTGAGCCAGTCAGGTGTGTTTGTTAACCTAATTAGAACCCCTCCCCCACCCCACAAATGTTTCAGCCAGTCAGGTGTGTTTGTTAACCTAATTAGAACCCCTCCCCCACCCCACAAATGTTTCAGCCAGTCAGGTGTGTTTGTTAACCTAATTAGAACCCCTCCCCCACCCCACAAATGTTAGAGCCAGTCAGGTGTGTTTGTTAACCTAATTAGAACCCCTCCCCCACCCCACAAATGTTTCAGCCAGTCAGGTGTGTTTGTTAACCTAATTAGAACCCCTCCCCCACCCCACAAATGTTTCAGCCAGTCAGGTGTGTTTGTTAACCTAATTAGAACCCCTCCCCCACCCCACAAATGTTTCAGCCAGTCAGGTGTGTTTGTTAACCTAATTAGAACCCCTCCCCCACCCCACAAATGTTTCAGCCAGTCAGGTGTGTTTGTTAACCTAATTAGAACCCCTCCCCCACCCCACAAATGTTAGAGCCAGTCAGGTGTGTTTGCTAACCTAATTAGAACCCCTCCCCCACCCCACAAATGTTTCAGCCAGTCAGGTGTGTTTGTTAACCTAATTAGAACCCCTCCCCCACCCCACAAATGTTTCAGCCAGTCAGGTGTGTTTGTTAACCTAATTAGAACCCCTCCCCCACCCCACAAATGTTTCAGCCAGTCAGGTGTGTTTGTTAACCTAATTAGAACCCCTCCCCCACCCCACAAATGTTTCAGCCAGTCAGGTGTGTTTGTTAACCTAATTAGAACCCCTCCCCCACCCCGCAAATGTTTCAGCCAGTCAGGTGTGTTTGTTAACCTAATTAGAACCCCTCCCCCCACATTCAAATGTATCAATGGGCCATCATAGGGGGTGAGTAATCTTATAAGTGTTCCTTATGTTTTTCAACATTTCAATTACAAACACACATATTCATAATATTTGACTGTTGTTGTTTACTAATGTTTTGGTGTAATCTGATATACAATTTTTTTATTAAAGTCCTTATCTTATTTTTTTTGCACTCCACAGTTTCCTTCAAGTCCACAGGAATGGCAGACTGTGGCCTCCCAGTTCGCTGACCGTTGGGACTTTCCCAACTGTGTAGGGGCGATTGACGGGAAGCACGTCCGGATTGTGCCACCACCGCATTCGGGGTCTTATTTCTTTAACTACAAGGGGTTCCATAGTGTAGTTTTGATGGCGGTGGTCTCGGCACATTTGGAGTTTATGTTTGTGGATGTGGGTAAGAACGGCCGGATGTCTGATGGAGGAGTCTTTGCACAGACCGAGCTGTGCCATCGTCTCCAGACCGGTGGCCTGGAATTGCCACCTGATGACGATAATGTGGATGGACTCCCCTCAGTTTTTATTGCTGATGAAGCATTTGCTCTCTGTGAGAACTTGATGAGGCCGTTCCCCCAAAGGACACTCACCCCTGAGAAGAGGGTATTTAATTATCGGCTGGCCAGAGCAAGAAGGGTTGTGGAGAATGCCTTTGGTATTCTGGCCAGCCGGTTCCGTATCTTCCTTACGTCTATAAATTTGGCGGACTATAAAATCAACCACGTCATCCTTGCTTGCTGCATCTTACATAACTTTTTAAGGAGACATTCAGCTACATATCTATCCTCTGTTGGGCCTGAGGCCAGACTGGAAGAGGCTAGCACTTTCACAGGCCTAGAAATTGGCCGTATTGGCTTGGCCCCCCGAACCGCACGTCAAGTGCGTGACCGTTATGTGAATTATTTTAATGGTCGGGGGGCCATTGCTATTCAGCAACAGCTGCAAGTTTGTTTCAAAAATAAAAAAGAAAATTGGTTTATCTAAATATCTTGTTTTTATTGTTGCTTACCTTTAAGTTATGTCTGTCTCCTAGTGCACTTGTAGTAGTGTCAAGTGCATTTAGCTTTAGTTAATCAGGCCCACAAAAACAAACCCCAAATTTTGACTTCAAGAAACAGCCACACACATTGTATAGGGTAAAAAATTTTACTTGGTGCACATTGAAAGGTGCATTTTTTATCATATTTTTTATTCTTTTTTGTTCTTTTTATTATTTTAGAAAATATTTTACGTTGTGTAAAAAAATTATCTTTTACTAAATTATTCAAGCCATTTTTTCACAAATATATAGACCTTTATCTAAAAAGATTTACATACACAACAGTGTTTTTATAAACAAAACTTACAATAAATTAACTTACAAAGTTCAATATTTCGAGAACGGTGCATGTAATGTCACCCTTGCAGAAATTGGTCATTTATAAGATGCTCAAAATTGAGCTTTACAAAGGAGTCAAGTCAACATGTGCTATCTCCTCTCACCACCCAAGATTTTTCAGGATGAAGGGTTTGCAAACACAAAACAAGTACATTGCTAACCCATGATGGAAGATAGCACATGATGACACACCGTGTGCATTACACAATGTAAATTTGGGTATACCCCAAAAATTGAATAAACAATCTTTAAAACAAAATAACTTCCCAAGGAAATGAAGAACATGATTGATGTTTTTAGGCCAAACGTGATTATATTCTGCCCAAAACATCAATCATGTTCTTCATTTCCTGTTGCATGGAGTCCAGGCGAAGTTTCATGCTGTGAATTTGGTCACGCATTTTATCTATGTGGCCATTCCACAGCATTATCTGGCCAATTAGTCTTTGCGCACTGTCTGTGGTGAAGTGCTCTGCCGCTTGGCCTTCCACAACCAGAAACTCACCTAAAACGAGTGAATAAAAACAAGGTTTACAATATGCACGCCAAAATACAGTAACTCAAGCTGGGGTGTCAGTCACTCACTTGGTGGGCTTGAAACCTCGCACACTTCCTCCACCTCTCCTTCCTCAAGATCGTCGGGTGGACGTGGTCTTGGGCTGGGGCTTGGGGTATCTTCGGCCTCAGGCTGGTGACTTGGGGGGGTCCTGAGATCCTTGGACTGTTGTCTGAGTCTTTTCTCCCCTATGAGATTTGAAAAAAAGGTATAGTTAAAACACACTGATCTTTTAGGTTTTAATAAATAAAGTAAAACGTTGGTTATGATTTTTTGCCAATTTTGCATCATAATAAATGTTGAAGACAGGATGAACATTACCTCTGAACAACAATTATAAAGAATGCTTATTTTCGGCCAAGTTTCACAGATGCTGACACCTCAATGATCTCCTATGTGTATTACCCCTCAAAAATTTATTTATGGTCACATAGTACACTAGAAAATGCATTTCCTGCGCAAAATGCGTGGGAATGCTGAATAGCTAAATTGCTAAAATGACCGCCATCAAAACTGCCCCATCATATTCCTCTATTATAAATCAGTACATGGTGTGTCTGTCCCCTCCCCCCGGGCTCTGTAATCAGAGCTGAGATGCTCCAGCCACCTCCCCCCCTGTGTATAACAGAAGCTTTGGTAACCATGGCAACAAAACAAACACAGTACACTCTGATTAATGGCTAAAATTTCACGAAATGACCTCTAAACAAAAAGCTTTTTCTCCAAAAATGAAAAAAATATCAAACTGAAAGGATATAGCCAGATAGCTGAATATTTAGTGAACATTGTAAAGTTTGTTTGGTGTCTCTAGGTGAAAGTATGAAGGAGCTAAAACTTTTGGGAGCGGAAGAAGAATTTAAGGATTTCAAGCATGCTCCCATTTAATTCAATGTTTAAAAAAGTGAAAAAAACCTTAATATTTAAAAAAGTATAAATGGTAGGAAAAAAGTTGAAAAAAAACACACATCAGCTAAAAGAGACGGACATTTTAATAGTTGAATGGTTTTAATAGCTGAAAGTATGCAGAAGTTACGCAGAGCCAAAAAACGTACGGAATAAAATTAAAAGTAAATTTAAAAATAAATAAAATCGAAGAACAATAGTGGGACTGCTAAATCATTCCCACTAACTATAGTGCTCGTGAGTCCAGATGTGGAAACAGCTGCTGTGTCCTGTCCCTACATTACACTGAATCATTTTTGATGAAGCATTATATTTTCAAACACATCTACACCACATCAACTCATTGTGGGAATTCGACAAATTATCAAGCCATAAATGTATGTCCAACCCTGTCCCATCGTATTTGGCGAAAAAATAACGTCACTTTATAAAGTATCATATCTATTCAAAAGAACGGTATTTACGAACGATGCAGAAAAACCGCCAAAAATATGGATCAGCATGCAAGTTCTGTATCTCAATAGTAAAACACAAGTACTTACTTTTTTTCAGCAGCTTCTTTATTCGCCAATATTGTTCTGGCTCCCGACTTTTGATGTCAGACCACCGCTTCCGCAATTGTTCTTTCGAACGTTTTGTACCAAATTTCTCTTCAAGAGCGGTGACAACTGAGGACATTATTTTGTCCTTCCTCATATTGGGTCGTGTGTAAGGTCCTTTTTTGCCATCGTAGTCCTCCCTTCTCAATATGGACACCATCTCCACCATCTCTCCAAAAGCCATGTTGGTGGCCTTATATCTCCTCCGGGATGTGGATGTTTGGGGCTCCGGGCTTTCCTCCGCGCTACTTCCACTTAATCGCTCCGCCATATTTTGCTATCTACTCCCACTGCGCAACGAAGAGTGAAGGGGCGGGGCCAAATCGTACTTACGAACGTCAG
Source organism: Lithobates septentrionalis (assembly GCA_037952835.1). Lineage (NCBI taxonomy): Eukaryota > Metazoa > Chordata > Amphibia > Anura > Ranidae > Lithobates > Lithobates septentrionalis. The sequence continues at coordinate 1,180,422 of JBBDGP010001914.1, forward strand.
GGGCGGGCGACGCAGGCGGAGCATGACACATGCGCAGTGTATATAAAGCTAGTACGATGGCCTACGTATGTCCGTGCGGAAGTAGCGAGCGGCACAAACGAAGGTAAGATTAAAGAGTGTGTGTGTGTGTGTGTGTTTGTGTGTGTCCCCGTGTGTGTCCCCTAGATTACAACACAAACTAATCCTGAGATTTGGGACTGACATTTAAGTTTTGATCTTGTGTCTTGTCTTGCAGAAAAAATGAATCCCTTTAAAGAGGAAGAGTTTTTGTCACATTTCATTGATCTCTATGAGGAGAAGAAAAACCTCTGGGAGGTCAAACACCCCCAATATTATAATCGTGATGTTAGGAAGGCAACACTGGCCACACTTTTAGAGTTTGTGAAGACTCGACTCCCCCAGGCAGACCTCAAGTTTGTGGAAAAGAAAATGGGTATCTTGCTTAATATGTATAAGCGGGAACACAGAAAAATCCAGGAGTCGCTCAGATCCGGGGCAGCAGCTGACCAAGTTTATGTACCCAAGTTGTGGTATTACCACAAACTGCGATTCCTGGATGAGCAGACCGAAGCCAGGCAATCCCTTTCCACCCTTCCCCCCACCCTTCCCTCCAGCCTTCCCTCCACTCTTCCCTCCAGCCTTCCATCCACCTCCACCCCAGCTGAGGAGTCCCAGGATGAACTGGGCCTTTTCACCATAGATGAAGTGGATGCGCCCAGCTTCAGCCAGGTATACTTATTTTTTAGATTTGGGGATTGTGTAAATGTTATTAATGATGTTAAGGTGTTAATTTTGAAAGTGCTTCATAAAAAACCACTTCTGCACAAAGAGTAATATGTAGACATATCACTAGACAGTAGTGGCCAAATATATACGTAACTTCAGATCTTGTTGATCATCTGAAATAATGGTGTGGTCAAATAGGTAGCCTTTACTATTTTGTGTAATTATATTTGAAAGTTAGGAGCTGAAAATTGTGTGTGATTGCATAACAGAAAATTACAACTATGTCCCTTTTTTTTACACAGGATGACCTCAGCCAGGAGGAGGCCTTGCCCAGTGAGAGAGAGGAGGAGGCCTTGCCCAGTGGGAGAGAGGAGGAGGCCTTGCCCAGTGAGAGAGAGGAGGAGGCCTTGCCCAGTGGGAGAGAGGAGGAGGCTGTGGCTGGGCCAAGTAGAAGCCGCACGGAGTGCCAGGTGGCTCCCCTCCGCATTCTACACAAAAGGCCCAGGAGAATGACTCCAACAGAGCAGGAATCCCTAGACCTCATACGGGAAGCAAGCCTGATCCTGAGCAAACCTCCCAATGCAGAGGAGGCGTATGGCACCTATATAGCCTGCAGATTACTGGAGTTGGAAAAGGGCCAACGCCTCCTCTGTGAGGGTCTAATTTTTCAGGCTTACCAAAAGGGCTTGAGAGGGGAGCTTACTACTACAACCTATCTAGCAGATGAATCCAATCCTCCTCCTCCTCCTCCTCCTGCCCCAAGTACACCACCAGAGGCACAACCTCCGAGGAAGGCTGCAGAGAAGCGTGGAGGGAAGGCTACACGGAAGAGTCGAAAGTGATTGCCTGGTTTCTGTCTGGTCTGACTGTGCTCCCTGTGCTCCCTATAGTCGCAAGATACCTATTTTCTTGTCCTCAAACTTGATGTGTGTCCTGGGGGACGAAAGGCTTCCCAGATTCTAAAAGTGTGTCCAGTGTTGCCTTCCTAATTTTTTTGTGAATAAAATAAATACATTTTGGTTTACCTTACATTCTTGCCTATGTCTTTTGATTAAAAAATGCCATTTTGTTTGGGAGTCGGCAGGTACAGGTCGAAAAGACTATGGGGTTGATTTGAGAAAAGCAAATAGTCTGTGCACTTTGCAGAGGGCAGTTGCCCTCTGCAAGTGCAATTGCTCCAGAGCATCAGAAATTATTTAAAAGCTTGACTTTGCAAAGAGTACCCAATCCTGTGCAAGTAAAAGAAAAAAAAAAACATTTTTGCTTGCACATGATTGGATGATGGAAGTCAGCAGAGCTGCTTCACATTTAATAAAGCTTGGGAGCAACTGCTCTTGCAGAGGGCAAATGCAATTTCCAAAATGCACAGGCTTTTTACCTTTAGGAAATCAACCCCTATGTGTGTTTTGGTCAAATAAAAAAAATTAATTTTTATTTGACATGATTTTCGGAATAAATCAGCAGAGCTTCCCCGATTTTAAGCTCTTCCCCTCAGTTTTTCAGCGACTGCACTTCCAACAAGTGCACTTGGTGTGCAATTTCTCAAGTGAACGTTTCACTTGATATTCTTAAATGATTTAAGCCTTTTGTCAAAAACAAGCTCGGGGGAAGCTCTGCTGATTTATTCCGAAAATCATGTCAAATAAAAATTAATTGTTTTTGTTTGGGCTTCCTTGCATGTGCCCCTCGGATCCACAGCGAACGCACTTCTAAATGCTCTTTATGTGGAATTATATGTATAATTAGCACTTGGAGTGAAAAATGATTTTGCCTTTGTTAAATACACCCCCCTATGTCTAATGAACAAGGGACAACAACCTCATTAAGGTTCTTTAAAACAACACAAAATATGAATGTTAATTGTGGTAACTTGAAAATACACACAAAAAATGTGGTTAGCATTTAACACACATTGTAAAATAGCTAAAGTGCGGAAATAAAAAAAAAAAAAAAAAAATCTATTTTAAAATTTTAAAGTTATGGAGATCTGGCTGTTACAAAATATTATATTAGTCATGGCAGGAGGATAAATCATGAAGAAAGTAGTTTGTGAGAACTCTGTGTGAATATAAAGCAGAAAAACAACTTCATTCCTCTCGCATTATCAATCCTAAAAAAAGGCTGTATTAAAAGACGACAGAAGAGGAATGTGCTAGCTTCAAGACGAAGGCTAGTTTTACCAGACCGAGCGCTTCCGTCTTGTAATTGCTTCAGAGCATGCGTCAGTTTGAGTTCGTCGGACTAGCACACAGACGATCGGTTTGTCCGCTAGAAAGAAGAGTCCGTCGGATAAATTTTAAACAAGTTTCAAATCTAAGTCCGTCCAACTTTTGAGAAAACAAAGTCCGCTGGAGCCCACACACATCGAATTGTCCGACGAAATCCAGTCCGCCGGGCAAAGTCCGCCGTAAAGTCCGCTCGTGTGTACGCGGCATAAGGGTATTTTTGCCTATCCCTTTTACATATAAACTGGATACCTCATCTTGTGGATGCCATTCTCGGATTAAAGGGCCCCCCATTACCATTTCCGGTTTTTGTTGATCGTTTCAGCCACATTTTCAGATGTTTACCCACCTATTCTTGTCGGACTTTTAGTTACGTCAGTAATCTATGAGTTCATGTTGGACTTTCAGTTTCATTAGTAGTTCATGTGTTCACAGTTCACATTACCATTATTTTTACCATTTAAGTCCCACTTTCCCACTGTATGGTTTTATTACACATTTGTGTTCAGCACATTTTTGTGATGTCTTAGTAATTTCACATCATTTTTGTTTTACGTTTCTTTCGTTTATATAACTGCTCCTCCCCATGCCCGGGATTTGTAGTTATTGTAGGATTCATATATATCCTCTTCACCTTTTTCAATACCAGTCCACAGTATTTATTTCTGCTAGTGTCTGCTAACAGTCTATATACGATCTACTTGTGTGTTTCACTAAAACACTCCAAGGCACTTATTGTTTTTATTACTATTTCACAGTATTTACTTCTGCTAGTGTCAGCTAACAGTCCATACACGATCAATTTTGTGTTTCATTAATATACTTTATTGAGCACATTGCCTTTCAGATGTTATTCGGTCTGGCTTTGATCAATAACGTACATATATACTTTCCTTTTAGCGCCACACTTATCCACACTATATTGTGTGTGTTATGTTTTGTACTTTTTGAATTTGCCACCAGTTCCGCCCCCATGCGTCGTGACGCACGCAGGGAATGGAACCCTGAACACAAAGCATCAGTGGGAGGACCTGGCCTGGGGACACAGCGGGAGTACATTGCGGGATCCTAGGGACAAGGCAAGTACCTGTACATGGATACTGCGATGCAATCCCGAGTGTGACTCGGGGTTACCGCTATTGGTACTGAAAATGAACTCCCGAGCCACACTCGGGCATACCGCCCGGGAGGTCAAACGATGCTCAATTGATACTAAGGGGCCCAAAGTGTGCCAAGAAAATATCCCCCCCACCATTACACCACCACCAGCTTGAACCATTGATACAAGGCAGGATGGATCCATGCTTTCATGTTTATGCCAAATTCTGACCCCACCATCTGAATGTCGCAGCTGAAGTTGACACTCATCAGACCAGGCAACGTTTTTCCAATCTTCTATTGTCCAATTTTGGTGTGCGAATTGAAACCTCAGTTTCCTGTCCTTAGCTGACAGGAGTGGCAACCGGTGTGGTCTTCTGCTGCTGTAGCCCATCTGCTTCAAGGTTTGATGTGTTGTGCATTCAGAGATGGTATTCTGCATACCTTGATTGTAACGAGTGGTTATTTGAGTTACGGTTGCCTTTCTGGAACCAGTCTTCCCATTCTCTTCTGACCGCAACAAGGCATTTTCCTCCACACAACTACCGGTCATTGGATATTTTCTCTTTTTCGGAACATTCTCTGTAAACCCAAGAAATGGTTGTGCGTGAAAATCCCCGCAGATCAGCCGTTTTTGAAATTCTCAGACCAGCCCGTCTGTCACCAACAACCCTGCCATGTTCAAAGTCACTTAAATCCTCTTTCTTCCCCATTCTGATGCTCGGTTTGAATTTCAGCAAGTCGTACTCACCACGTCTAGATGCCTAAATGCATTGAGTTGCTGCCATGTGATTGGCTTTTTAGCAAATTGTGTTACCAAGCAATTGAACAGGTGTCCCTAATAAAAGTGGCCGGTGAGTGTATATCCTTCAATGTCTACTGTACTCCTTAGTCCATGAGTGTGATCTCAGTTATTAGTGAAACCATCTCTGACAAAGGAAACTATGAGATCTCTAAATAGAAAATTTGTTATTATTATACAGGATTTATATAGCGCTGACAGTTTACGCAGTGCTTTACAACATTAGGGCAGACAGTACAATTACAATACAATTCAATACAGGGGGGAATCAGAGGGCCCTGCTTGTTAGAGCTTACAATCTAGGAGGGAGTGTCAAGTTATACAAAAGGGTAATAGCTGTGGGGGATGAGCTAATGGAGAAAATAGTGCAGTTGTTAGATGGAGGCAGGATAGGCTTCTCTTAAGAGGAAAGTTTTCAGGGATCGCCTAAAAGTCGATAAATTTGGAGACAGTCTGACAGATTGTGGTAGCGAATTCCAGAGGATGGGCGAGGCTCGGGAGAAGTCCTGGAGGCGGATATGGGAGGAGGTGATGAGGGAGCTAGAGAGCAGGAGGTCCTGGGAGGAACGGAGAGGGTTAGTAGGTTGGTGTTTTGAGACTAGGCTAGTCATGTAGCTGGGGGCAGAGTTGTGGATGGCTTTGTAACTTGGGGTCCTTTCACACCGGGGCGGTTTTCAGGCGCTATTGCGCTAATAATAGCGCCTGCAAACCGACCCGAAACAGCCGCTGCTTTAATTCCAGTGTGAAAGCCCCGAGGGCTTTCACACTGGAGCGATGCGCTGGCAGGACGGTAAAAAAAGTCCTGCCAGCAGCATCTTCGGAGCGGAGTGTATACCGCTCCTTTACTGCTCCTGCCCTTTGAAATCAATGGGACGGCGCGGCTATACCGCCGGCAAAGCGCCTCTGGTTTTAACCCTTTCTCAGCCGCTAGCAGGGGGGTAAAACCGCCCCGCTAGCGGCCGCATACCGACGGTAAAGCAGCGCTTACAATAGCGGCGCTTTACCGCCGACAACGCCCCCGCCCCAGTGTGAAAGGACCCTTATTGTTAGTATTTTTAATTTGATTCATTGGGCGAGTGGCAGCCAAAATTTGTTGGAGGAGTGTGACAAGCGAATTCTGGCCGTTTTAATTAATACAGTGATTTCCTATGATCATCAGCTCCCTCTAGTGGCCATAATGTGGTATTTTTCTTGAAATACCCAAATCAGTAAAAAAAAAAAGCGCAATATAGCATTATGGCCACTAGATGGAGCCGATGATCATAGGAAATCACTGTATGAAATAAAATAGTGTTAACATTTGTCACAACTGGAAGAATGCTTGTCACATGTGTTCATCTAATTTTTTTAAAAATAGACCTCTGTGAAACCTTACAAAACAAAATGTATTCAGCCAATGAAAGGTAATGACTCCATTTTTATTGTTCTACTGCTAGCAATGGCCAACACAGTACAACACTTCATCCATGTCTTTGGTGATCTCTGATCTCCTTATGAACTGTTTCTTACATGATGAAGATCAGCCATGGAGTATATCTGAGGTGTATATCAGGGTGTGCTTCTTCCTCACATGAGAGCTGTGATGTCCAGCAACATTCATATAGAAGACATTTCCCACACTCAAGGCAACAATACACCTCGAGGGTTGTGTGGGATCCCTGATGTACAGGAAGACAGGACTTCAGTGAGGAAGAATTCCCTCACTCAGGACAGAAAAATGGCTTCTTCCCCTGTGTGCAAGCTTTCATGTCTATAAAGACTAAACTTCTGTGAAAAACATTTCCCGCACATAGAACAGGAATACGGCTTCTCCCCCGAGTGCAATTTCTGATGTGTGTAAAGATTGGCCTTCTGTGAAAAACATTTCCCGCACTCAGGACAGGAATACGGCTTTTCCCCCGTATGTGACCTCTGATGTCTGACAAGTTGTGACATTTTTATAAAACATTTCCCGCACTCAGAACAGAAATTCAGATTCCCTCCCCTGTGTAATCTCTGGTGAGTATGAAGATTGGATTTATCTGAAAAACATTTCCCGCACTCAGGACAGGAATACAACTGTTCCCTCATGTGAGACCTCTGATGTGTGAAAAGTTGGGATTTTTGGACAAAACATTTTCCGCACTCTGGGCAGGAATACCATTTCTCTCCCGTGTGCAATCTCTGATGAGTATGAAGATTGGATTTATCTGAAAAACATTTCCCGCACTCAGGACAGGAAAACGGCTTTTCCCCCGTGTGAGACCTCTGATGTGTGACAAGATCTGATTTTTGTACAAAACATTTTCCGCACTCAGAACAAGAATGAGACTTTTGACGCATGTGAGACCTTTGATGTATGACAAGACTGGACTTCTTTAAAAAACATTTCCCGCACTCAGGACAATGCTGTTTTTCCACTGTGTGAGATCTTTCATGTCTATTAAGTTTGGATCTAAAATGGAAGCCCTTCCCGCACTCGGTACAGGAAAACCTCTTCTCTGTTGGAAGGACGGCACCGTCCCTCACAGTCTGAGGTTCCTCAGGATAAGAGGAATACGATGGTCCATCTACACTGTGTGGTGCCGGATGGACATTTGAGGTAGTCGGGTTTTCTCCTGGACTATACTGTGTGATGTCCTCATCTTCTACTTTACAGTCTGGAGACAAAGTGAGACAATCCTCTGAGATTTTCCTCATCTCCCGTCCATCTACTAAAATAGAAATAAAAAGATTATTACTAGACATGAGCAGATTGGTTCCCCTAAACCAGGACTCCGCCCACATCAGGCAGCTTTGTCTCTGAGGATCTTACAATTCCCCCCTCAAGGTAACTAGTAAATGGGTCCTCTGATCTCCAACCAGTTCATTTCTTTATTCATGGACCTTAGCCAGTTTTGTATCACGGTCATGTGATCGTTTAAGTTCTTTTAGGGTTTTTATTTAATGCGTGCAAAGAGAGATTACACAAATACTTATACGTATAACATTTATTAAAAGTAATGACAGGTAAAGATAAAGAAACTATAACAAGAATACTTAACTAAAGATGCTGTTTTGCCATGGAGTCCCCCTGCTTTTCATACATCATGGCCAGATGATCAGAGCAGATGCTTGCGTAATGCATGTTGCAGCTCTGGATATGGGACTAAAATCTTACCAGTTTTGGCCTTGGTAATATAGAACTTGAATGTAAGGCAATAGCCAATCGAAGAGAAAAAAGTGGGTTGGGCCAAATTCTGCTTACAATCACACATTCCTTTAGTGTAAGGTAAAGCCATGCTTATGTCCTTATATGGGCTCCTTAACCAAGATTTGGAGGCTTAGAATTCATTAGGGAGCCACATTCTTAATAAGAAAATATAAAATATACAGTTTCCCCATCAGTCAGAGTGTGAGAAAACAACGAGAACTGTCTTTTATAGGAGTGACAAAGATGAGGGGATTATAGGACGAGTGTCCCCACCCCCTCTATCACTCATTGCCATCTTCCCAACACAAGAAGTGCTGCACTTCCATATTTAGTCCATGATTTAGTCATGAATAACAGCAGGGCTGAGCCCCACCAGAGGTCAGAGAGTGAAGATGGGGGGAGAATAACCAAGATGATGGCTGGACTGATCCTGAAGGCCACCATCATCGGATAGAAGTCAGGACTATGTAATGTAAAACATATTGTAAAAGTCACAACGGACTATATAGTATCAGAATTACTGTATGTACTGTACAACAGAGTATATAGTGCGGGAGTATGTAATGTACAATATAAATTATATAGTGTAAGGGTCAGGACTCATAATATTGGTATTCAGTAATCAGTGGAAGCTTAAAGTATAACTAAAGGCAAAACTTTTAGTTTTCGATAGAGGGAAGATATATTAGAACACCTGTCAGGTTTTTTTATATTTGCCTGTGTCCCTGTTAAGATTCCCCCTCTCTTATTTATCTTGTTTACCATGATCATTGAAAGTGAAAGTAAAAGTTATCCACAGAATAGAAATAGAGGGGAAATCTTCCAATGGGTCCCCAAGAAATTCCCTTAATTTGCAGGGATTTCTTCTCACTTCCTGTTTGGCTATGGGACAGGAAGTGAGGGGAAATCTCCGCAACGGGACACGGATGGCAAAAAAAAAATCTTTTGGAAAAAAAAAAGTTTTGCCCATAGTTTACTTTAAATGTTTACCTGAGACAAGTTGCAGAGGTCCCACACTGATGCCTCCCATCTTCTGAGACTGCAATCAGTAACTTTGGTCTGAGACTATACAGACATATCCCTCCACCCGGCGCAGCCAGCAGACAACAGAGCATGTAACCCTGGGAGAATTGCTGTCAGAGATCTCATTAGACCTGGGATATGGGGCAGAAGACTCAAGGTACATGTTCCAGTTTCCTAGGTCGAGCAATGCCTATGGTGAAAACCAACATTTTTCTGCCAGCTGAACCCCAGAATCTACATAAATCCAGTCTAGATACATAAATTGTGTCTGCAGCACAAAGAAGTTAGATTATCAGAGAGAAATACAGGAATACAGGACGGGGAACACAGCTCAGGAAAGTGACCAGGGGATTACAGGCTGATATCACCCAGTCCTTGCCCTCCTCTGGACCAATCAGTGAGCAGTATGGGTGGAGGAATGTATTTAGTGTTAATGACCCACCTTTGCTGATCTCTGTAGGAGTGTCCTCCTCTATAAATGTCCCCGTTATTCCATCCTCCTCCATAGACTGCTGATCATCCCTCACATACCTCTCTTCTTCTTTAACCTCAACTTTAAAATCTCTCAGGTTTCCACTCTAAAAATAATAAAAATGACATCAATTGCAACTGTAACTGTGATATTAGCTCTGCTACTGCTGGGCTGTGTGTTGTCCGAGAAAGACCTGTTCACCAACCAGTTTCAGAGCGAGAAAGGATATGTACTGCTGTGCCTTCTGGGAATGACAGTCTGCTGAGATGAACTATGGCTGATGGGAGATGTCGTTTCTGCACAGTAATGTGGAGGAGGTCGTAGGAACTACATTTCCCAGGGTGCCTAGGAAGAGAAGGCAGGACAAAGAGGAGACAAAGACAACTGAGAGCCCAGATAGAGAAGCAGTGGCTGTAGGCATAGGTTATGGAGTGTGCTGCAGAACGAGGAAAGAAGCAGTGGCTGGCTGCTGCTAGAGAGAAAGGTCACTGAACACAGGTATAGGGCTCCAGGCTGCACACCTGTCTGTGTGGATTGAACTGCTACTGGGAGACCAGCTTTCTGATCTGTATACTGGGTGATGCTACAGGACCTAGAGAGGGGAAACACAGAGTACTGAGCACCAGGGCTGGGACAAGAGGTGATCAGGAGGGGCAGCTGCCCTGGGCCCTGTGGTATCATGTGAGGTGGGGGGCGCTGCAAAGAGATTGAGGAGAAGGGAATTTGTGTTGGGAGAAAGAATTTAGGGGGCGGCAGGGGGTAAGAATTATTCTAGGAGGGAACATTTGCGGGAGATCTGTTAGGAGTGGTCTTGCACAGAGCAGCCCGGATCCTCCTTTTCTCGGGTCCAACGCCGACGCTCCTGGCTCTCCCTCAGGCCAGGTGCCCCCCACAGCAAGCAGCTTGCTATGTGAGCACCCAAGTTGAGCCGCTGCTCTGTGTGGCTATTCAGACACAGAGCCGACGCCCAGCCCCACCCCCTCCGTCTGCTGATTGGCTCACTGGCTGTAATCGACAGGCAATGGCTCCCACAAGCCAATCAGGAGTGTGGGTCCCCGGAGAAGCAAGGCTCTCCTGGACATCGCTGGATAGCAAGGGGGCTCGGGTAAGTATTATGGGGCTGCTGCACACAGAAGGTTTTTTACCTTCATGCACAGACTGCATGAAGGTAAAAAAAAACAACATACAAAAAACCGCGCTAAATAAGTAAATGAATAATATTGATAAAGTCTTTATGATCCTAAAACATAAGTAATGAATAATATTGATAAAGTCTTTATGATCCTAAAACACTGTCCACATCAAGATGAAGATGGTAAACTGTTATGTATGTTTCTTAAAGTTCATCCAATAGGAAATGACAGTAGAACTGAAAAAAAACACCAAATTGTTGCGCTTACCAGACGTAAGCCTAATATAGGCAGATGGCTTAAACCCAGCCTGGGCCTTTAAACAGATGTTTCTGGACAGATCGAAATGTTCACACTCGTCACGTGTGCCGGTTCATGGGGATATTTATCCAGAAATAAATAATACACACATAGCGTAATACTGATAATTATTGCCACACAAAAAAACCCAAATTGTGAAAAAAAGTGAAAAGAAAGTGTAACACTCAATATAATATAATCATAAAAATCATAAATCATCCAAAGGTGACATTACAGCCAAGGATGATAAGTGAGTGTCATACAATCATGCAAATCAATAAGGCAGGGTGAGTGAGAAAGAGTGACACTTAACAACACCCCCTAATTGGGCAAGTTTAGGTGAAAAATAAGACTTTTCCCAATCACCAAAAATTATTGGTAGCAGAAAAAAGTTGTGATCCAAACACAATATATAGAAAAAGGGGAGAGCCAGAAAAAACCCTTCTAGGCAGCACACCACATGCACAGGCTGCTTACCAGATAGCAATTCATATAGATAAAGTGACACACCCAGCGTGTAAATATATTGGAATCACACCAGCGGACTTAGGGGATGTTCTGCTTACCAGACATCCTCATATACAGGCAGATAGGTTGGAGCACCGATGGGCTCCTATCTGGAACGATGTAGATACGTCCTGGCCAATCGTGCCCAAACTCAGCAAAACATGAGAAGTAGAGAACACCAATAGTGTAATACTGTATGATCCGGTTTATTGAATAAAAGAGTAACACTTACATAAAAAAAGAGTAAAAACAGCATGAAATGGAGCCGGCCGGCATTCAAACACACTCCCGTCCTCACAGGGCAAACGTGGCGACGTCAGCACGTCCCTCCCAGACGCGTTTCGTCACACGCTGACGTTTTCAATGGGGAACGTTCCCCATTGAAAACGTCAGCGTGTGACGAAACGCGTCTGGGAGGGACGTGCTGACGTCGCCACGTTTGCCCTGTGAGGACGGGAGTGTGTTTGAATGCCGGTCGGCTCCATTTCATGCTGTTTTTACTCTTTTTTTATGTAAGTGTTACTCTTTTATTCAATAAACCGGATCATACAGTATTACACTATTGGTGTTCTCTACTTCTCATGTTTTGCTGAGTTTGGGCACGATTGGCCAGGACGTATCTACATCGTTCCAGATAGGAGCCCATCGGTGCTCCAACCTATCTGCCTGTATATGAGGATGTCTGGTAAGCAGAACATCCCCTAAGTCCGCTGGTGTGATTCCAATATATTTACACGCTGGGTGTGTCACTTTATCTATATGAATTGCTATCTGGTAAGCAGCCTGTGCATGTGGTGTGCTGCCTAGAAGGGTTTTTTCTGGCTCTCCCCTTTTTCTATATATTGTGTTTGGATCACAACTTTTTTCTGCTACCAATAATTTTTGGTGATTGGGAAAAGTCTTATTTTTCACCTAAACTTGCCCAATTAGGGGGTGTTGTTAAGTGTCACTCTTTCTCACTCACCCTGCCTTATTGATTTGCATGATTGTATGACACTCACTTATCATCCTTGGCTGTAATGTCACCTTTGGATGATTTATGATTTTTATGATTATATTATATTGAGTGTTACACTTTCTTTTCACTTTTTTTCACAATTTGGGTTTTTTGTGTGGCAATAATTATCAGTATTACGCTATGTGTGTATTATTTATTTCTGGATAAATATCCCCATGAACCGGCACACGTGACGAGTGTGAACATTTCGATCTGTCCAGAAACATCTGTTTAAAGGCCCAGGCTGGGTTTAAGCCATCTGCCTATATTAGGCTTACGTCTGGTAAGCGCAACAATTTGGTGTTTTTTTTCAGTTCTACTGTCATTTCCTATTGGATGAACTTTAAGAAACATACATAACAGTTTACCATCTTCATCTTGATGTGGACAGTGTTTTAGGATCATAAAGACTTTATCAATATTATTCATTACTTATGTTTTAGGATCATAAAGACTTTATCAATATTATTCATTTACTTATTTAGCGCGTTTTTTTGTATGTTGTTTTGTTTTGGTGTGCCTCACTTATAACCGCAGCTCTATATTTTTCTCTTTCTCTAAGCGCAGTTTTTCTTTTTAAAAAGGTAAAAAAAAAAACTTGTGCCTTTACAACCACTTTAAGGGGATTTGTGTTGAACAGACAAAAAATTTGTGCGAACACCATTAAAGTCGAACGTAAAAAATCAAAAGTGATCAAAGGCTTATATGCAAATTATTGCCATAAAAAGTGTTGGGGACCCGGGTACTGCCCCAGGGGAGATGTATAAATTTAAAAAAAAAGTTTTTAAAAAAGGCAGTTTTTTCAGGAGCAGTAAGTGAAACACTAAAAATGAAATATTCCTTTAAATATCGTGCCGGGGGGGGGGGGGGGGTTCCCTTGGTCTGCCTGTAAAGTGGCGCATCTGTCTGATGTGTTTTACAGTGCCATAGCAAAACGCCCAATGTTCGAGTCAAACTTACGTTCGGCTCGAACGTCCCTAGTGTTGGTAGTGGGGATGGGGGGCAGATTTGTGCTAAAAAGGGGGTATTGGGGGTGGGGGGTTTTGTGCTAGAAGATGTAATATGGTAGAGGGGGAGGGAATTTATTTTTTATTTTTAAAGGGGGTGTTGTTGTGCTAGCTAACTATATTTAGACCCACTAGCCAGTGGTTTAGTTAGTGTTTTCTTCAACCCTCAATCAGGTCACCTAAAAAATGTGCTGTTCTTTCTAAGAGATTTGTACAGTATCTCTCTCTATAATTGTGTTATAACAATGTGCTGCTTTAGATGCTCTATTATTGTTGGTTGTTCCACTTGTTTTATTTCCCGCAGGGTTTTATCTGCCATTTAACGCAACAAGGGTCTCAGGAAGGGTGGTACATCTTTGTGGTACATGGGCAATGGGAACAGGAGGCCCTTGAAATAATGGAGGCTCCTTCAAGCCTTTGAGCCTTACAAAACAATGTATATAACGTACAGATCCTAATGATACTATCAGTGATTGTTCCTCATCTACCTGATGATGGTGAGGGATGTTGTGATCCTCCTGTGTGGAATCCCGGGAATACAGAGGACGGGAACATCTCTCTGGTGGGTTCCCATTACTGGATCCATCTGTAGGAAACACACACACTGACTGAATACATTGTTTCTATGTGTTTATCAGATGATGGGGGATCTAGGTGGACCCTCCACACTGCTCTCTCCTTTACAATAAAGTCTCCTCTTACCCGGTGATGTGAGGGGCGGCTGATTGTCCATCATGACGTCCTTGTAGAGATCCTTGTGTCCTTCTAAATACTCCCACTCCTCCATGGAGAAATAGACAGTGACATCCTGACACCTTATAGGAACCTGACACACACAATGATACAGTCACCATCCAGACACATCCTTTGTCTGTTACTGGATAATGTCCCAGAATTCCCAGCACCGCTCACCTCTCCTGTCAGCAGCTCCATCATCTTCTTGGTGACTTCTAGAATCTTCTCCATGTTGTGTCTCTCAGGTTTTAGGGAGTCACATGGAGGCACTGTGATGGTCATAGGATCACCTGACTTCACAGGAGGAAATCTCTGTATTGAGGAACCAAAAGGAATATCATGTTAGAATCCCAGAATCCTCCTCACCTCTCCGGTCAGGTCTGTGTTTTATTAATAGAGATAAGAGTGATGTCATGTGACCTCCCAGAATCCTCCTCACCTCTCCGGTCAGCAGGTAGATGATCTCCAGGGTGAGGTTTAGTATCTTCTCAGTCACGTGACTCTGGTCCTCCTCCATCCTTATTGGTGTGGTCATGTGATCTATGCAGGTTTTTCTGTAGACGGATAGTGTAGAATTTTCTGGACAGTATTGGTTGTACAATATTAGGATAGGGATGTAAGAGGGTATGAGGCTGACTCTTTGCTATCGATTTTCATAGTAATCACACTGATACTCTTGGGGCTTGCTTACACTTGCTGCACAATGGGGGGCATCTGACGTGCAATTTTTAAAGCACTCTGAATGAAAAATAATAACCTTACAGTCCTGTACACACAGTTGAGTTTGCTTTGCTTCAGACATTGTGCCCCACATCGCTTTCATCTTCATTTAATGCAACATCTCAAAGCCCCCATAGAAGCCCATGTCCTTGTTTAGGCTTGCTTCGCCATATGCTTTCAGATCTTTTTTCTGAAAGCAATAGACAGGCGGTGATGGAGGGCGTTGTATTGTCTTCTATTTTAAACCCAAAAATTACTGGACACCTGTGCTGAAACAGCAGCAGAGGCTCATCAGAATGGAGGCTCCGCATAGTGGGGTGGTGGTGTGGGCAGAGAGGGATAAACTGAGTGGGGGGGTGGTGGGTGTTACTTCCTAGTAGGGAGAGATGTGATGGTGTGTGTGTGTGTGTGGGGGGGGGGGTTACTACTGAGCAGAGGTTGGTGATGGAATGTTCTACTGAGCATGGGGGTAAAGGGGGGGGGGCATGGGGAATGTACTACTGGGTGGGGTGTTAGGTATTTGGGAATGTACTACTGAGTGGGAGGGGGGAGTACTACTGAGCAGGTGGGGTTCTAGTGAGTAAAAAGGGGGGAGGGAGTTGGGAGGTTATGGGAAGAGTATTGCCGAGCAGGGTGAAGGGGTGGTAATGTAATAAAGAGCGGGAGCTGGAGGGTGGTAATGTACTACAGAGTGTGTGGGGTTGGGGGGAATGTACTATTGAGCATGGGGGTAAAGGGGGGGGGGGGAATAGGGAATGTACTACTGGGTGGGGTGATAGTATTTGGCAATGTACTACTACTATGTGGGGGGGGGTACTACTGAGCAGAGGTTGGTGATGGAGTGTGCTACTGAGCATGGGGGTAAAGGGGGGGGGGGCATGGGGAATGTACTACTGGGTGGGGTGTTAGGTATTTGGGAATGTACTAATGAGCAGGTGGGGTTCTAGTGAGTAAAGGGGGGGGGGGGTACTACTGAGCAGAGGTTGGTGATGGAATGTACTACTGAGCATGGGGGTAAACGGGGGGGGGGGGGGCATGGGGAATGTACTACTGGGTGGAGTGTTAGGTATTTGGGAATGTACTACTGAGTGGGAGGGGGGAGTACTACTGAGCAGGTGGGGTTCTAGTGAGTAAAAAGGGGGGGGGGGGGGGAGTTGGGAGGTTATGGGAAGAGTATTGCTGAGCAGGGAGAGGGGTGGTAATGTACTAAAGAGTGTGGGGGGTTGGGGGGAATGTACTATTAAGCATGGGGGTAAAGGGGGGGAATAGGGAATGTACTACTGGGTGGGGTGATAGTATTTGGCAATGTACTACTACTATGTGGGGGGGGGGTACTACTGAGCAGGTGGGGTTCTAGTGATTAAAGGGGGGGTACTACTGAGCCGAGGTTGGTGATGGAGTGTGCTACTGAGCATGGGGGTAAAGGGGGGGGGGCATGGGGAATGTACTACTGGGTGGGGTGTTAGGTATTTGGGAATGTACTAATGAGCAGGTGGGGTTCTAGTGAGTAAAGGGGGGGGGGGGGTACTACTGAGCAGAGGTTGGTGATGGAGTGTAATACTGAGCATGGGGGTAAAGGGGGGGCATGGGGAATGTACTACTGGGTGGGGTGTTAGGTATTTGGGAATGTACTACTGAGCAGGTGGGGTTCTAGTGAGTAAAAGGGGGAGGGGAGGTTATGGGAAGAGTATTACTGAGCAGGGAGAAGGGGTGGTAATGTACTACGGAGTGTGGGGGGTTGGGGGGAATGTACTATTAAGCATGGGGGTAGAGGGGGGGGCATAGGGAATGTACTACTGGGTGGGGTGATACTTCCCTTCCGGTGCTGCGGAGCCCCGGGAGGAAGTGGCAGCTGGATGCCACTAAAAAGAGGGTATCTGTCCCCCCCCCCCCCCAAATAAATGACATGCCAAATGGCATGTCAGAGTGTCAGGGGGTCACCATCACCTAAAGCGGAAGTTCCATTTTTGGGTGGAACTCCGCTTTCATTTGCAGGGATTTCCTCTCACTTCCTGTTTGGCTATGGGACAGGAAGTGAAGTGAAATTTCCACAATGGGACACAGATGGCAAAAATAAACCTTACAGGGGTTATAACTCTCACTTACTCTATCCAAAATGAAAATAAATAAGTTTTGCCTATAGTTTTACTTTAAAAGTTCCCTTCACTGGAACTAAAGGGCCAAGCCCAACCCCTGGAAAGACAACCCCACAACATAATCCCCCCTCCACCAAATGATTTGGATCAGTGCACAAAGCAAGGTCCATAAAGACACAGATGAGCGAGTTTGGGGAGGAGGAACTTGACTGGCCTGCACAGAGTCCTGACCTCAACCTGATAGAAGACTTTTGGGATGAATTAGGCCTCATATACACTGCTGCTGGTAAACGGGACGTTCAGAGGCAGTTGGATGCTTTTTCCAGCTCCCCCTGAACTCATCCAATGTTATCTTATGTGTACATGTACACAGGTTCGTTTAATGTCGTTTTTAGGCAGTTGCCTTTAGAGGCTTTTCTTTGAAGGCAAAAAAAAAAAAAAGAGTTCAGACGCCGAAGTTTCCGACGTTTCAGACACCAAACGCTGTTAAGGGCGGTACCGGCGTTTAGCCGCCTTTCGTTTACAGGCGTTTTTCATTTTTGCCAGAACGGCGATAAACGCAGCATGTAAACGCAGCAAAACGGACGTTTTAAACTTGAGTTTTTATCTGTCAAGTTAAATCGTTCAGGAGAGGTTGTAAAAACGTCCCGTGTACATTAAGCCTTATGCCCCATACACACAAGCGAATTTTCCATCAGAAAAATCTTGGATGGTTTTTCTGACGGAATTCCGCTCAAGCTTGGCTTGCATACACACGGTCACACAAAAGTGCTCTGAACTTTCGACCGTCAAGAACGCGGTGACGTACAACACTACGACCAGCCGAGAAAATGAAGTTCAGTGCTTCCGAGCATGCGTCAAATTGTTTATGAGCATGCGTAGGAATTTTGCGCGTCGGAATTGGTACAGATTTTTCCGATGAAAACTTTTTACGACCGAAAAATTGAGAACCTGCTCTCAATCTTTTGCTGGCGGGCATTCCGCCAGCAAAAGTCCAATGGAGCATACACACGGTCGCATTTTCAGACCAAAAGCTCTCATCGGTCTTTTGCTGGTGTAATTTCCGATCGTGTGTAAGCGGCATTAGAGCGGAAACTACGAGCCAGGCCTTCTTGTCCAACATCAGTGCCTGACCTCACAAATGCTCTTCTGGAAGAATGGTCAAACATTCCCATAGACACACTCCTAAACCTTGTGGACAACCTTTTCAGAAGAGTTGAAGCTGTTATAGCTACAAAGGGCGGAGCCAACTCAATATTTAACCCTACGGACTAAGACTGGGATGCCATTAAAGTTCATGTGTGTGTAAAGGCAGGCGTCCCAATACTTTTGGTAATATAGCGTATATGTGTATCATCATCTGCTGGAGATAAAAGACATCACAGTGACTATGGAGGAAGAGGACGGACATGACGGGGGGTTACTGGGTGTAAATAGAAAATAAGATCTTATTACCTCCTCTGCTGCCACTTCCAGCAATGTCTCCTCTGTACTTCCTCCTCACTCACCTCTCACCCGGAACTTCCTGTCTGCACGTGACATCACTTTTTGTCCGTCTTCCATAGAGACTTTGTGTCTGGGTAGAAGTGAGATCACCATCTTGTGGAGCTCAGAGGAACTGCAGCCCCAAAAAAGTTTTTTATAGTATGAGCACAGCCCTGTCATGGTTGCCAAGATGCATAGTTGCCAACATTGCAAAAAAAAAAATGTGGGACACTTTTGTGGCTGTAGGCGGAGCCGTCCAATAATTAGGGGGCGGGGCATGCGTCTGTGGGCGTGGCTTAGCAAAAATATAAATGCGGCGAAAAATGGGCATGGTTTACGCGACATAGTGGGCGTGGCCTAAATGGGCGTGGCTCAAGAGGGTGTGGCTAGAGTCTGAGATGAATGAGGGATGGAGAGGGATTAGAGGGGGAGAGGGGGAGAGGAAAATGACGGGACAGCAGCCCCAGATCCTACACAACAATAGAAATATGTGTATTCTAGAAAGTTTAACAATCAGCATTATTTCTATTATTACATTGTAATATAAAATGAAATCATTCAACTCACCATAATGCCGAATCAGTGGGATCCCTGAGCGTGTCACGTGCCACATCGCCTGTCACCAGCCGTCCGTCCTTGCGTCAGATGTCCCAGCAGAGTCCGTCCTTGCATCAGGTGTCCCCAGCGGAGCCCCCCTTACACCAGGAGTCCCCGGCAGAGCCCCCTCACACCAGGAGTCTCTGGCAGAGCCCCCCCTCACACCAGGATTCCCCGGCGGAGCCCCCCCTCACACCAGGAGTCCCCGGCGGAGCTCCCCCTCACATCAGGAGTCCCCTGCAGAGCCTCCCCTCACACCAGGAGTCCCCGGCAGAGCCCCCCCTCAGACCAGGAGTCCCCGGCGGAGCCCCCCCTCACACCAGGAGTCCCCGGCGGAGCCCCCCCTCACACCAGGAGTCCCCGGCGGAGCCCCCCCTCACACCAGGAATCCCCGGCAGAGCCCCCCCTCACACCAGGAGTCCCCGGCAGAGCCCCCCCTCACACCAGGAGTCCCCGGCAGAGCCCCCCCTCACACCAGGAGTCCCCG